>JALAZF010000080.1:16212500-16812500 GCA_022829125.1 Lathyrus tuberosus
CATTTTCAACAATGGATTGATCCAAGAAGCTTGAGCAACAAGTTTCAATTTCATCTGAACCACAGTTAGGGTTTCGCGGGAAAAGTCAATTGTAGCTTTGACTTTTGACCAGGACATGCTCCCAAACCCTAAGACATGATTCAATATACCCTATGACACCTATGAAATTAATCCATCAAGTTTGATTTAGGTCAAGGACTCGATTTCATAGAGGATCGCACAGTTTGGAATTCATCTGATAAAAAGTCAACTGTGCACAAAAGTCAAACTTTGACTTTGACTTTTTGAGATTTTTCACAATTATGGGTTTTTAACCCTTAAATGATGTTAATGTGTGATTGGGATCATCATTCATCAAGAAAAATCAAGAAAAGTGGGATAACTTGTAAAAGGGGTAACCATAAAAAACTTAGAAATTTTCAAAGTTATGGAACAAAGTGGCTAGGGTATCAACTTTGGAGGATCATAACTCCTAAACCACAAGGCCATTTTTTCCCATCCAAAGCTGGATTTGTAGCCCTCATGGCCCTCTACAAAAGCTTCAACTACACCTCATTCCAATTCATCATGGATTTTGAGTTATGGAATGATCAAAATGGCTGAAAACATGAAATGTCATTTTTTCTAACACTTAGTGAAATTTTCACTAAGTCAGAATCTGTCTTACTTTTTACAAAATGTAGGGGCATTTTTCACTTGGATCCAAAAAGTATCAAAACCAATTATGATCAAACAATTAGTGTATCATATGAGGGCTTTCCAAAATGGCCAAGAACATCACCAAACTCAACTTGAGTCATGAGATATGACAATGGCAATATGCCTTGCTGAAAACTGCCAAGGCTAGGCAGAATTTTGCACTTTTGCTCGATTTGGCAAAATCAGATAATTCCAAGCCTTTTCATCACTTTGGACACATCTGAGGATCAAATCTAAAGGGAACAAACACTGATCCAAGCCTCCAAAGTCTTTGGAACAAGAAGTAGCATGACAAACCTACAAATCCCTAAAAGAGGGACAAGACTCCAATTTTGGATTGGAGCATTTAATGGATGTTAGAGATGGCATGGACTGACACATTTGCAACTGAATTCAGTCAAGAATGATCCAACAACTAGGGAACCAAAGGTCTGTGCTCTAACCTCTAGTCAATGGCTAGAGGAGACTTGGCTTCCCATTGATCAACATTGGCCAAACCTCTGATGTGGTTGCCATTCACTATTGATCCCATCCCAAAACAAACTTGCTCTACTATAAATAGAGCTCATTTGTGCTCAGTTTGAGTACACCAAAGCCATCAAAACTGAACGAGTTTCCATATAAGCAGAAAGAGGCCCCACTTCCACATAGCATCCGTAACCTAATAGACCGCTGTTTAAACTCAGTATGCAAGCAGGGTTAGTTGGAGACATCTATTTCCCTTCCTTAGTTAGCTTCAATAGGATAAAAAATGAATCGACCTGTAGTACCCCAGAGCGACAGTGCTTAAGAACCAAGTCCAAAATCGCTCGCTACAGAGATACAACAACGTCCACCCTGGAACAAACAACTTCTGAATGCTTGCTAGGGAAAACCAACCGTGACTCAGGCTGGGGAATCAATCCTCTGTACTCCTGCTGGGGAGAGCAACGATTTGATGAGGATGATGAAATTTCAATGTCGGGGAGAGTAAATTTACTAGGGAGAAATCTTGCTACCCTGCACACAATAACAATAGAATGTTCTATATGCAAAAATGGCTACCTCGATTACCATCCACAATATCCGTTGCCTAAGTAATTTCCATTGTTTTCCGATATGCTCCACAAAGCTTAACGTTTTCGCATGCAATGTTTATCAAAATATCGGACGTTTTCACAAACAAAACAGTAAAAGTAAAAACATAAATGGAAAGCTCTTTGAGTGAAAATGAAAATTTGATTGAATGAACTGGCCTGTAAATAGGTATTTACAACTGGAAGCAATTCCTAAAAAGAGGTAATTGTATAAAAAGTAAAAAGAAAATACACATGTCGGCAATGTGGGAACAGATATCCTCCATGTTCAGCTATGACCCATATGTCTTGCTTATCCGCATATGCTTTGACCTTTGAAGAGACTGACTGGACTGATTCCTTTCCTTCAAAATTCCCAAGTGTCTAAAGTGCTCACAGATCAAACTCAGATCGCAACCTCTTGCTTTCAAATCCCTAACTTTTGCCTGGATCGCCGTTTTCGGGGTTTCAATCCACTGGGATACCCATTTTTGCCAAAGTTGCCTTTTAAGGTTTTCAACTTTGCAGGTTTATTCTTCTTTTTTCTTTTTATCCCTACTTTTTGCCCGAACCTTTTTCTTTTTATGGTTCGCCAGGATGCCTTTTTTTGCCTGGATCTTCTTTTTATGTCCAGCGGGTCTCTTTTATGCAAAGTATTTTTTTACTACGTCTACGTTCACAGGGGACGTAAAATCTTCGCCATCCATAGTTGAGAGTAGTAAGGCTCCACCAGAGAAAACCTTTCTTACTACATATGGTCCTTCGTAGTTTGGAATCCACTTACCCCTGTGATCTGTCTGAGGAGGAAGGATCTTTTTCAAAACCAACTCGCCTGTTTAAAAACATTGAGGATGCACTTTATGATTAAAGGCTTTCTTCATCCGGCTCTGATACAACCGGCCATGTGCAATGGCTTCCAATCTCTTTTCTTCGATAAGATTCAACTGATTCAATCGGGAACGCACCCATTCAGCTTCATCAAGCTTCACATCTGCTAGAATTCTCAAAGAAGGAATCTCGACCTCTAATGGTAGAACCGCTTCCATACCATATACCAGTGAGAAAGGAGTTGTCCCAGTTGATGTATGCACCGAAGTACGATAACCGTGTAGGGCATAAGGCAACATCTCATTCCAGTCTTTATACGTTAACACCATTTTCTGCACAATCTTCTTGACATTCTTATTTGCTGCTTCAACAGCCACATTCATCTTTAGACGATAGGGAAAAGAATTGTGATGTTCAATTTTAAAGCTCTGACATAACTCCTTCATCATCTTGTTATTCAGATTTGAAACATTATCAGTAATGATTCTCTCTGGGACCCCATAACGACAAATGATGTCCTTCTTTATAAACCGGGCTACCACTTGCTTGGTGACGTTGGCATACGAGGCCGCTTCCACCCACTTCGTGAAATAATCAATGGCAACCAGAATGAAACGATGCCCATTGGAAGTAGTTGGCTCAATCTTTCCAATCATATCAATGCCCCACATGGCAAATGGCCAAGGAGATGACAATACATTCAGAGGAGTAGGCGGTACGTGCACCTTATCAGCATAAATCTGGCATTTATCGCATTTCCTGGCATATTTAAAACAATCGAACTCCATAGTCATCCAGTAATACCCTGCCCTCAACGGCTTTCTAGCCATAGCATCCCATTGGCATGAGTACCAAAAGAACCCTAATGAACTTCTTCCATTAACAGACCTGCCTCGTGTTCATCAACACAACGTAGCAGGACCATGTCAAAATTCCTCTTATACAACACATCATCTTCATTCAAAAAGAAGTTTCCTGCCAACCTCCTCAGAGTTTTCTTATCCTTGGTAGATGCCCCAGCTGGGTACTCCTTACTCTTGAGAAAACACTTGATGTCATGATACCAAGGTTTGCCATCTGATACGTCTTCCACTGCAAACACAAAAGCTGGTCTATCCAGACGCATGATTCTGATGGAGGGAGTCTCATTCCAATGGTTCACCTGATACATTGAAGACAATGTTGCCAACGCATCTGCCATCTAATTTTCCGATCGGGGTATATTTCATTCCACCCTGTCAAAGAAGGGTAACAACCTTCTGGCATAGTTGTTATAAGGCACCAGATTCGCCTGACAAGTTTCCCATTCTCCCTTAATCTGATTAACCACCACGCAGAATCACCATAAACATCGAGGTTCTTGATTCTCAAATCAATTGCTTCTTCTAACCCCATGATGCATGCTTCATACTCTGCCTCATTTTTGTTGCATACGAACTCTAACCAGGTAGTGAAGGGTATGTGAGAACCCCTTGGAGTTGTAATGATTGCCCCGATTCCGTTACCATATGAGTTGACAGCTCCATCAAATACTAGCTTCCACTGAGATCCAATGTTGGGTCCTTCATCAGGCAAAGGCTCTTCATAGTCCTTCATCTTTAAAAACATGATATGCTCATCTAGAAATTCAAACTTCATTGGTTGATAATCCTCGATCGGTTGTTCAGCAAGGTATTCTGACAAAACACTTCCCTTAATGGCTTTTTGGGAAACATATTGAATATCATATTCTGTCAAAACCATCTGCCAACGGGCTATTCTTCCAGAAAGAGCCTTCTTCTCAAACACATACTTGATTGGATCCATCTTCGAAATCAATAGGGTTGTGTGGTTTAACATATACTGCCTTAAATGCTTTGCGGCCTAAGCGAGTGCACAACATGTTTTTTCCCGCATGGAGTACCTTGACTCACAATCAGTGAACTTTTTACTCAGGTAGTAGATGGCATGTTCTTTTCTACCTGACTCGTCGTGTTGACCGAGCACACACCCCATTGAGTTCTCAAGAACCGTAAGATACATTATCAATGGTCGACCTGGCACTGGTGGCATAAGGACCGGAGGTTCCTGCAAATATTTTTTTATCTTTTCAAATGCCTTTTGACAATTTTCATTCCACCTGACCTCTTGATCTTTCCTTAACAACTTGAATATCAGTTCACAAGTGGCTATAAGATGAGAGATGAATCTAGCAATGTAGTTCAACCTCCCCAAGAAACCACAAACCTCTTTTTCTGTTCTCTGCTCAGGCATTTCTTATATGGCTTTTACTTTAGCAGGATCGACCTCGATGCCCTTTTTACTAACAATAAACCCCAGCAATTTTCCAAATCTCACCCCGAAGGTGCACTTGTTCGCATTCAACCTCAGTTTGAACTTCCTCAACCTTTCAAATAACTTCTGAAGATTCACTAGATGTTCTTCTTCTGTTTGTGACTTCGCAATCATGTCATCAACATAGACTTCGATCTCTTTGTGAATCATATCATGAAATAGAGTCACCATTGCCCGCTGATAGGTTGCCCAGCATTCTTCAATCCAAAGGACATTACCTTGTAGCAAAACGTTCCCCACGGTGTTATGAACGTCGTCTTCTCCATGTCCTCTGGGGCCATCTTGATTTGGTTATACCCAGAGAAGCCATCCATGAAGGAAAATACAGAGTATTGAGCAGTGTTGTCCACTAACACGTCAATGTGGGGAAGCGGGAAATCATCTTTCGGGCTTGCTCTATTCAAATCTCTGTAGTCAACATGTAACACCCCATTTTAATTATTTAGACGTCTTGTGTTATTTTGGTTGTGGGCCTTGTTTAGGGTGCGGGTTTGAGTGCGTAGGGGGTAATGTTAGTAATATGGAAATATTATTATTATTATTATTTTTAATATTATATTTCATATTGTTATTATTACTATTACTATGGTTATTATTTTTATTAAGGTTATGTAGTAAAATAAGACTTAAGAGAAATAATGTGTTATTGGACCAAGGAGATTAGTAAGGGTAGTTTAGTAATTGGAGAGGGATTAGTGGAAAATTGGTAAGGGTTTGAGAGATAATCAAATTTTTTGGAGAGAAAGAGAAAGGCTTAGGAGAAAGGAAGATCAAGGGAGTGCTAGAGCTTGCATTTGATCAGGATTTTCGCAGGAATTCTTCAAGATTCGAGGTAAGGGGGGAGAAAAGGGTTCAATATTGGTGTTTATTTCGTGATCGGGTAGTGGGGAGTCCTTAACCCCGTAGGAAATTTGTGTGCAAACTGTTGAATCGTTGATCGTTGCATATGTATGTTGTGGTTCTGAGAATCGTGCATGAATTGATATATATTTTCATGAATTTGTGTGGTTGTTGCTGTTGTGTGAATACCTCTTGCAGATGTCGTTTTGGGTTCGATTTGGGAGAATGATTTGAGATTTTAGGCTTGTAATACCTGTAGTAATTCTAGGTACAAGGGAAGAAATGAAAATAGGACCTAAAATCAATGTAGAAACGATTATAGGACTGGTTGGGAGTGAAGGAGTGTAGAAATCGCAGCAGAATGTAGAATAGTGAGGCTTCTGGTGAATCGCGTAACAGATCTGGTGATACGCGTTTCGTGAAGGGTGATACGCGTATGGGATGGCATGATACGCAGGGATACGCGTATGGGAACTAGGCAGTACGCGTAATAGGAAGGCATACGCGTACGGTGTTGGAAATTGGGAATTTTAGTGTGAGGGAGTCTCTGTCCGTACGCGTACGACACAAGGCAATACGCGTATGGATGTGGTCGTTGTTGAGGAGATACGCGTATGGGTGGAGTCAATACGCGTATGGGGAGGCGTGATATGCAGCAATACGTGTATGGTCAGCAGAGCTGCAGAATTTTACCGTTTCGCGATTTCTTTCCCGTTTTCGCGTCCGATTCGGTTTCCTTTGGTTTGATAGGTTGGGAATAGGTGTCAGGTGCTGAGAAATAAGATGTAGGAGAGGAAAAGATTAATCTTACTAATTTTTATTAATTAATTAGCGATTTGGGAGTTTGGTGCTTTTGAAGTAAATTATATGGTGATGGTGTTGTTGATATGTATGGTGTGATCAGGAGGATCGTGTGCATGTATTTATGTTGTATACACGTTTTGTTGTGCATATTGAGTCTTGCATATTCATGGTGATTGGTGGGATGGATCGTTGCCCAGGAGGGGTGTATGTGATTCATCCGTACTCCTATCTGGAGAATGGTGGGGGACATATCATTGCCAAGTAGAGGTGTATGTGATCTATCCGGGGTTCGGTTGAATGAACTAATGAGTCGGTACCTCATGCATGGTGTCGTGTCGCATTACTTTATTATTTGATGTTGTTGATGATATTGGGTAGTAGGCCGTGTTTGATAATTGATGATGCTTGTGTATGATGACTACCTGTTTATCATGTATTTATTCACCTATAATATTTGAACGTGATTTCTCACCCCTTTGTTGTTGTTGTGTCTGTGCTTCTCCGGAAGTACAGATAATCCAGGTACTTAGGTAGCTTGGATATTGGTGTTGCTGATCGAGTCCATAGGAGTGCTCTGATACGTAACACGGGAATTATTTAGGAATTTTAAATCATCTGTTATTTGTTATTCTTTCATTTGTTACGTATCATGTTTTCGTTGTATTTTTGGCGAACCACGATTTTATGTGGGATTTTTGTAAGTTGTTGGCAGGTGGCCGTGAATTGAATGAATAAAATTATTTCCGCTATTTCATTTAATAAAGGAGTTTATTTGTTGGATTTTAAATGTGGCATTCCACTTTTTGGTGAAAACTCTAATTTATCTTTAATACTTTGTTTATTTTCAAAATGGGGAAAGTGGGGTGTTACAATTGGTATCAGAGCAGGTCGGTCCGTCCGGCCAGGTGTTATAGTTGAGTCTGTCCTTAGAATATGAGTTGATTTTGTGTTCTGACCTTGTGATGATTGTTGTCCAGTATGACAGGAAGGAATGATGTTGCTCTTGCTGCTGCTATGCAAGCCATGGCACAAGCTGTAGAGAATGCCAACTAGGGTGGAGGTGCTCAGTTTCGTGACTTAGCGCAGTTTCAGAGCAATAAGCCACCTACATATGAGGGAGGTATCTTGGACCCAGAGGCTGCACAGAAATGGCTGAAGGCTGTGGAGAAGATCTTCAGGACCATGGAATGCAGTGATGCTCAGAAGGTACGGTTTGGTACTCATATGCTGGAAGGAGAGGCTGAGGCTTGGTGGGACAACAGTCGCCAGAAATTGGAAGCTGCAGGTACTGAGATTACTTGGGCTTTGTTTCAAGCTGAGTTTCTAGAAAAGTATTTTCCGGAAGACATTCGTAGTGCGAAAGAGGTTGAATTTTTGGAGCTGAAGCAGGGTGATAAGACAGTTGCTGAGTATGCTGCTAAGTTTGAGGAGCTGGTTCAGTATTGTGCTCATTACAATACTGAAGAGGCTATGACGTCGAAGTGTTTAAAGTTTGAGAACGGGATGCGTCCCGAGATAAAATTGGGAATTTCTTGTCAGAAAATAAGAAACTATCCATAGCTGGTAAGCAGAAGCAGAATTTATGATAATGACAACAGAGCCAGGATTGCTCATTACAAAGCTGTGAATGAGAAGAAAAATAAGAAGAGATTTGGAGGTACTCCTTACAGTGCTCCAGCTGATAAGGGGAAATAGAATACTGATGGAGGGAAGAAGCAAAAGGAGAAGGGAGCAGGTACTGATACTCTCAAGTGCTTCAGATGTGGTGGCGCGGGTCACCGTGCTAACGACTGTCAGAAAGAGGTGAAGAAGTGTTTCAAGTGTGGCAAGGCAGGTCATGTTATAGCTGATTGCAGAGCCACTATGCCTACTTGTTATAATTGTGGAGAGAAGGGTCACATCAGCACTCACTGTGAGGAGCCGAAGAAGTCTCAGGAGTCTCAAACTAGTGGAAATGTGTTTGCCTTGGTGGGAGCCCAATCCACTGAGGAGGAGCGTTTCGTCAAAGGTACTTGCTTTATTAATGATGTTCCTTTGATTGCTATCATTGACACGGGTGCAACGCACTCGTTTATTTCTGTTGACTGTGTGAAGAGACTAGGGATCGTGCCATCTACTCTAGAGCAGAGGATGACGATTGAAACTCCATTTATTGGTTTCGTGGTTACTTCTTTGGTGTGTTTGAAGTGTCCACTGATCGTGTTTGGTAGAGATTTCAGAGTGGACTTGATTTGTTTGCCACTCAGTAATCTTGATGTTATTTTGGGGATGAACTGGTTGGAGTTCAACCGGGTATATATTGATTGCTTCAGGAAGACGTTGTTGTTCCTTACTCTTGAAGAGGAAGCATTAGCAGATTCGCTATCTAGCAAGGAGTTGAGGGCGTTGTTGGAAGATGAAGCGAAGCTGTTTGCAGTATTTGCCTCGTTATCTGTTGAAAACAAGACTTCAATTAATGAATTGCCGGTAGTTAATGAATTTCCTGAAGTGTTTCCAGATGACATCACATAATTGCCTCCGACAAGAGAAGTTGAGTTCGCTATATATCTTGTACCGGGTACCAGACCTATCTCTATGGCACCGTACAGGATGTCTGCATCAGAGTTGGCAGAGTTGAAATCTCAGGTCGGGGAATTACTCGATAAGAAGTTTATCAGACCAAGTGTGTCGCCGTGGGGAGCTCCAGTGTTATTGGTGAAGAAGAAGGATGGTAGTATGCGTCTGTGCATTGACTATCGTCAGTTGAATAAAGTAACCATTAAGAATAAGTATCCACTTCCTAGGATTGATGACTTAATGGATCAGCTGGTAGGAGCTCGTGTGTTCAGCAAGATTGATCTGAGGTCGGGTTACCATCAGATTAGAGTAAAGGAAGGTGATATTCAGAAGACTGCTTTCAGAACTCGCTACGGACATTACGAATATGCAGTGATGCCTTTCGGAGTGTCTAATGCGCCGGGTGTATTTATGGAATATATGAATCGTATTTTCCATTCTTATCTAGATCAGTTTATTGTGGTATTTATTGATGATATACTGATCTATTCTAAGTCTAACGAAGAGCATGCAGGTCACTTGAGAATTGCATTGCAGGTGTTGAAAGATAATAAATTGTTTGCAAAGTTCTCGAAGTGTGAATTTTGGTTGAAGACCGTGAGTTTCTTGGGCCATGTGATTTCTGGTAATGGTATAGTGGTGGATTCCTCTAAAGTAAGTGCAGTACTTCAGTGGGAGACTCTGAAGACTGCAACGGAGATTAGAAGCTTTTTGGGTTTGGCAGGTTACTATAGAAGGTTCATTGAAGGGTTTTCTAAATTGGCGTTGCCATTGACTCAGTTAACCAGAAAGAATCAAGCTTTTGTCTGGGATGCTGCCTGTGAGAAGAGTTTTGAAGAACTGAAGAAGAAGTTGACGACAACACCATTATTGATTTTACCAAGTCCAAATGATTCTTTCATAGTGTATTGTGATGCGTCTAAGATGGGATTAGGCGGTGTGTTGATGCAAGGTGGGAAGGTAGTGGCTTATGCTTCAAGACAGTTAAGGGTGCATGAAAGGAACTATCCTACTCATGATCTTGAATTAGCTGCAGTGGTGTTCGTGTTAAAAATTTGGAGGCATTATTTGTATGGATCGAGATTTGAAGTGTTTAGTGATCACAAGAGTTTGAAATATTTGTTCGATCAAAAGGAATTGAATATGAGGCAGAGAAGATGGTTAGAATTCTTGAAAGACTATGACTTTAATTTGAGCTACCATCCGGGGAAAGCTAATGTTGTGGCAGATGCTCTGAGTCGGAAGACAATCCATATGTCTGCGTTAATGGTGAAGGAAATGGAATTGATTAAACAGTTCAGAGATTTGAGCATGGTTTATGAAACTACACCAGGAAGTATCAGATTGGGTATGCTGAAAGTGAATAATGACTTTTTGGATGTGATTAAGGAGAACCAAAAACTGGATGTGAAATTAGTAGACTTGATGCCTACAGAAGGAGATGATCCTGATAGTGACTTTAAAGTGGATAATATTGGTGTGTTGAGATTCCGAGGCAGAATTTGTGTGCCGGATAATGAGGAATTGAAAAGGGCAATCTTAGAGGAAAGTCATCGGAGTAGCTTGAGTATTCATCCGGGAGCCACAAAGATGTACCATGATTTAAAGAAGTTGTTCTGGTGGTCCGGTATGAAGAGGGACATAGCTCAGTTTGTATATGCTTGTTTGACATGTCAGAAGTCAAAAGTGGAGTATCAGAAACCTTCTGGATTGATGCAACCGTTGGAAATCCCTGAGTGGAAATGGGACAGTATTGTGATGGATTTTGTGACTGGTTTTCCAAATACGGCGAGGGGTTTTGATTCTATTTGGGTAGTGGTGGATCGACTTACGAAGTCCGCACATTTTGTACCGATTAACATCAGTTTCCCGTTGTCGAAGCTGGCAGAGATTTATATCAGGATAATTGTGAAGTTGCATGGTGTTCTGTCTAGCATAGTGTCGGATAGAGATCCGAGGTTTACTTCAGAATTTTGGAGGAGTCTGCAGGAAGCCTTGGGCTCTAAGTTGAAGTTGAGCTCGGCTTATCATCCACAGACCGATGGTCAGTCAGAGAGGATCATTCAGTCGTTGGAGGATTTGCTGAGGGCCTGTGTATTGGAAAAAGGTGGTGCGTGGGATACTTATTTGCCATTGATCGAGTTCACGTATAATAATAGTCACCATTCTAGCATCGGAATGGCACCTTTTGAAGCTTTGTATGGACGGAAGTGTAGGTCACCTCTGTGTTGGTATGAGACAGGTGAGAATGTGGTGCTTGGACCAGAGATTATACAACAGACTACTGAGACAATTCAAATGATCCGTGAAAAGATGAAAGCATCTCAGAGTAGGCAGAAAAGTTATCATGATAATCGGAGGAAGGACTTGGAATTCAGTGAAGGTGATCACGTGTTCCTAAGAGTTAACCCAGTGACCGGTGTGGGTCGTGCTTTGAAATCTAAGAAGGTGGATCCTAAGTTTATTGGACCGTATCAAATCTTGCAGAGAGTTGGTGCAGTTGCTTATAGAGTGGCATTGCCACCGGAACTTTCGAACTTGCATGACGTGTTTCACGTGTCGCAACTTCGGAAGTATGTTTCGGATCCGTCTCATGTGATTTAGAGGGACGAAGTTCAGATCAGGGAGAATCTTACCGTAGAGACGATGCCGTTGAGGATTGAGGATCGTAAGATGAAACAACTCAGAGGAAAGGAGATACCTCTGGTGAGAGTAGCTTGGGGAGGTGCAGCAGGAGGCAGCGTGACTTGGGAATTGGAAAGCAGGATGCGAGAGTCGTATCCAGAATTGTTTCCATCAGGTAATTTTCGAGGACGAAAATAATTTAAGTGGGGGAGAGTTGTAACACCCCATTTTAATTATTTAGACGTCTTGTGTTATTTTGGTTGTGGGCCTTGTTTAGGGTGCGGGTTTGAGTGCGTAGGGGGTAATGTTAGTAATATGGAAATATTATTATTATTATTATTTTTAATATTATATTTCATATTGTTATTATTACTATTACTATGGTTATTATTTTTATTAAGGTTATGTAGTAAAATAAGACTTAATAGAAATAATGTGTTATTGGACCAAGGAGATTAGTAAGGGTAATTTAGTAATTGGAGAGAGATTAGTGGAAAATTGGTAAGGGTTTGAGAGCTAATCAGAATTTTTGGAGAGAAAGAGAAAGGCTTAGGAGAAAGGAAGATCAAGGGAGTGCTAGAGCTTGCATTTGATCAGGATTTTTGCAGGAATTCTTCAAGATTTGAGGTAAGGGGGGAGAAAAGGGTTCAATATTGGTGTTTATTTCGTGATCGGGTAGCGGGGAGTCCTTAACCCCGTAGGAAATTTGTGTGCAAACTATTGAATCGTTGATCGTTGCATATGTATGTTGTGGTTCTGAGAACCGTGCATGAATTGATATATATTTTCATAAATTTGTGTGGTTGTTGTTGTTGTGTGAATATCTCTTGCAGATCTGTCGTTTTGGGTTCGATTTGGGAGAACGATTTGAGATTTTAGGCTTGTAATACCTGTAGTAATTCTAGGTACAAAGGAAGAAATGAAAATAGGACCTTAAATCAATGTAGAAACGATTATAGGACTAGTTGGGAGTGAAGGAGTGTAGAAATCGCAGCATAATGTAGAATAGTGAGGCTTCTGGTGAATCCTGTAACAGATCTGGTGATACGCGTACCGTGAAGGGTGATACGCGTATGGGATGGCGTGATACGCAGGGATACGCGTATGGGAACTAGGCAGTACGCGTAATAGGAAGGCATACGCGTACGGTGTTGAAAATTGGGAATTTCAGTGTGAGGGAGTCTATGTCCGTACGCGTACGGCACAAGGCAATACGCGTATGGATGTGGTCGTTGTTGAGGAGATACGCGTATGGGTGGAGTCAATACGCGTATGGGGAGGCGTGATACGCAGCAATACGCGTATGGTCAGCAGAGCTGCAGAATTTTACCGTTTCGCGATTTCATTCCCATTTTCGCGGCCAATTCGGTTTCCTTTGGTTTGAGAGGTTGGGAATAGGTGTCAGGTGCTGAGAAATAAGATGTAGGAGAGGAACAGATTAATCTTACTAATTTTTATTAATTAATTAGCGATTTGGGAGTTTGGTGCTTTTGAAGTAAATTATATGGTGATGGTGTTGTTGATATGTATGGTGTGATCAGGAGGATCGTGTGCATGTATTTATGTTGTATACACGTTTTGTTGTGCATATTGAGTCTTGCATATTCATGGTGATTGATGGGATGGATCGTTGCCCAGGAGGGGTGTATGCAATTCATCCGTACTCCTATGTTGAGAATGGTGGGGGATAGATCATTGCCAAGTAGAGGTGTATGTGATCTATCCGGGGTTCGATTGAATGAACCAATGAGTCAGTACCGCATGCATGGTGTCGTGTCGCATTACTTTATTATTTGATGTTGTTGATGATATTGGGCAGTAGGCCGTGTTTGATAATTGATGATGCTTGTGTATGATAACTACCTGTTTATCATGTATTTATTCACCTATAATATTTGAACGTGATTTCTCACCCCTTTGTTGTTGTTGTGTCTGTGCTTCTTCAGAAGTACAGATAATCCAGGTACTTAGGTAGCTTGGATATTGGTGTTACTGATCGAGTCCATAGGAGTGCTCTGATACGTAACACGGGAATTATTTGGGAATTTTAAATCATCTGTTATTTGTTATTCTTTCATTTGTTACGTATCATGTTTTCGTTGTATTTTTGGAGAACCACGATTTTATGTGGGATTTTTGTAAGTTGTTGGCAGGTGGCCGTGAATTGAATGAATGAAATTATTTCCGCTATTTCATTTAATAAAGGAGTTTATTTGTTGGATTTTAAATGTGGCATTCCACTTTTTGGTGAAAACTCTGATTTATCTTTAATACTTTGTTTATTTTCAAAATGGGGAAAGTGGGGTGTTACACAACACACATCCTGACCTTTCCATCCTTCTTAGGTACAGGCACGATATTAGTAACCCACCAAGGATAATTTGTCACGGCAAGAAATTCGGCGTCTAATTATTTTTGAACCTCTTCCTTGATTTTGACAGCCATATTCGGTTTCATCCTTCTCAATTTCTGCTTAACCGGAGTACAACCTTCTTTGAGCGGCAGCTGGTGTACCACAATATCAGTGTCAATCCCGGGCATGTCTTGGTAAGACCAGGCGAGGATATCCACATACTCTCGAAGCATTTCAATCAATCTTCCCTTGACAGTGTCTTCCAAAGCAGCCCCAATCCTTACTTCTTTCTTTGCGTCCTCGGTTCCCAGATTAATAGTCTCAATTTCCTCCTGATGAGGTAGAATGACCCTTTCCTCCCGTTTCAGAAGTCTGGCCAATTCTTTCGGTAAGTCACAATCTTCGTCAGTCTCTTCTTCAGCCTGATAAATAGGATTGTCAAAGTCATACCGAGCCATAGTTGAATCATTATTGGTGGCATCTGAATGAAGAAACCTGCATGATTGATGATATATGTTTATTATGAATGCAACAAACAAGAAAACACATTGCCATTTTGATATGAGTTAATGCAAAAAAGTAAAAACAGAAAAACAGGAATCAAAACATTTGAGTGCGAAAACGTCCTTTATTAATGACAAAGTAAGCAAACAAAAACATCAAAGCCCTACAGACAAGCATCACTACGTCTTGGGCAGAACGTAGGATTTAACACAAACAGAAAACAAAGGCAATTACTCTTGACGGGTCACTTGGATGACTTTCTCAGACGATCAATTGCATAGACTTTGACCCGGAGTGCAGGGGCGGATTCATTCCTCCATGTCGCAATCACTATCCCCATCATCACCAATAGCATTGACCCGGCCGAAGGAATACCCCGCACTTGTGAATTGAATTGGGCCAGCATACTTGGGAGGCTCTTGAGCTCGTCGGGGTGGCTTATACCCCAGTCCATAAGTATTTTGTTTCATCTGAACGTTAATGACCTGTCCCCACTTCTGAGAACTACCAGCTTCAACTAACGCGCGTGCATCTTTGAAAGAAGACATCGAGACCTCTGGCTAATTTACCACTTCGGATTGCTTAACTACCTCAGGCTGACCGACTACCTTGAGAGGCTCTTCAGGAATTTTCACAGCTTCAAAGGCTTGGCACAGAGTCTCATGTATCTCACCATCTACCTCCACATACTTGAAAGTGGATAGGTGACTCACCATGATGTCCTCCTCACCACAGACTGTCACCACGTGGCCATCCACCATGTACTTCAGCTTTTGATGTAGCGTGGACGTCACTGCCCCAACCCCATGGATCCATGGACGACCCAATAAACAACTATAGGTAGGCTAAATGTCCATGATATAAAAAGTGGCATCAAAAACTTCAGGGCCAACTTTGATCGGCAATACAATTTCTCCAAAAACAGACCTCTTAGAACCATCGAAAGCACGTACCACCAAGTCACTTGGCATGTAAATCAGCCCACGGGTATCTAACTTCATCAGAGCCTTCTTTGGCAACACATTTAAGGATGATCTGGTGTCAACTAACACATGTGACATTAAGGAGCCTCGACATTCCACTGAAATATGTAGAGCGTTGTTGTGATTCCTCCCAGCTGGAGTCAGATCTAAGTAAGTGAATCCCAAACCATTACCAGTATTCACGTGAGCCACAACCCCTTCTAGCTGGTTAATGGATATTTCTTGAGGCACATAGGTTGTGTTCAAAACCTTCAGCAACGCATTCCGGTGCGCCTTAGAGCACAACAACGGAGATAAGATGGATATTTTGGATGGCGTCTGATGCAACTGATCAACAATCTTTTAATCACTCTTCCTGATTAATCTCATAAACTCTTCCACATTTTCCGAGAAGGAGTTGTCAACTTGTTTCGTTGCGGAATCATTCACGACCTGCTTCTGTACAAAATCATCCATCACTTATTTCCCTTTATCCTGTTTGGAACTGACGACCTGATTATCTGACTGGATGAAAACCCTACCACTTCTGGTGATAGCTCATGCATCAATAGTCTTGTCAACCTATGAATTCACAACCGATGTTCCTACTAATTCCTATTTCTTTCCATCAACAAATACCCCAGCCCCATAGTTCCACCGGACGGCTTTGGTACTTTCATACGGGACTGGCCCAGGAACTGTAATGATGACCGGCACTGATATAGTTATTGTCTTGAAAGGAATTGTTATAGTGGAGACATCATTCTCTTTGTCAGTAATTTTTCTCTGCTGATCACATCTATCGAATTGTAACTGCCCTTCATCGATCATTTTTTGGATACCGGCTTTCAACAAATCACAACCGCTAGATTGTAACACACACTCTGCACAACCTTCATCACAACCAGGGAATACCCCTCCCTTCAGTAACCTTTCCTTCACCATACACAGGGGAGTCTTTAACTCGTTCACATCTAAAACCAAATTCAAAGGCTCATTATCTTCAATGATGACATTAACCTTAGGCCCACCGTGATCTGGCATCGGGTTCCGGTTAACATTTGGAACATCATTAGAGAAGTTGATGGCCTTAGAGTCCACCAAGTCTTGTACTTTATGATGGAACGCCCTACACCCTTCAATTGTATGCCCCGGGGCACCGGAGTGAAAATCACAATGTGCGTTAACATCATAGCCCGGTGGTAGCCTCCCAGTGGGTGGAGCCAGTGTGCGAAGCTCAACTAAATGCAGCTTTAACAAGTGTTACAGCAATTAAACATATGACATGGGTGGCTGATCAAAATGCCTTTCAGCATTCCTTTGTCGGTTTTGATACTGGCCAAGTTGCCTGTTTTGGTACTAATTAGGATTATTCCTCTGCTGCTGAGGTGCAACCGGAATAGTTGCAGCCGAAATAGTTACAGAGGCAACTTGCTGATTATAATTCTGTCGTGCTCTTCCCCTACCATTGTACGATGAAACCGAATTTGTATCTCCTTCTTTCCTTTTGTAGTTTACATTCGATTTCTTCCCTCCTCCAGATGAGGACCCTTCACTACCAGAGATCTTCCCAGCTATGATCCCGCTTTCTACCATTTCTCTAACTAAAATCAAGTCGGCAAACTTTCCGGGCATACAAGGTACTAACTTTTCATAATAATGACCCTGCAGGGTAGCCATGAACATAATTATCATCTCCCGCTCTAACACAGGAGGTGTACCTTGCTGCCAACTCTCGCCACCTCTGGGCATACTCCTTAAAGCTCTCATTATTTTTCTGCCACAAATTTTGCAACTGTGTCCTGTTATGAGCCATATCAGTATTGTACTGATAGTGCTTAACAAAAGCCTCCACCAGTTCCTGCCAATTTCAAACATGGGACCTCTCCAACTGCATGTACCATTCCAAAGACGCCCCAGACAAGCTATCTTGGAAGAAATGCATCAATAACTTTTCATCGTTAGAATAGGCAGCCATTTTCCTAGCATAGGCTCGGACGTGAGTCTTTGGGCAAGTAACACCATTATATTTCTCAAAAGTAGGCACCTGAAACTTGTGCGAAATTTTGACGCCGGGGACCAGTCCCAAATCCTCCATATCCAAACCCAGGGAATTCTGATTCACAACCCCTTTTAACTGCTCTTCAATCATCCTGATTCTCTAATCATTATCAAGTCGGGGGTCTGCATCCCCACCCGACATAGAAAATATATCATCCTGTTGATCATCATAGCGACTACCGTGCACCGCGCAGACACTGTTGCCTCCTCCTACTATAGAAGGAATCACTTTCTCTCCTCCGCCTAGAGGGATAACAATACCATCAACGAGACCACCTTGAACATCATTACCAACAATACCTCCGCCCGGAGGAACAACATCGTTATGAAGGCCACCATGAAGGACACCGTCTTCGTCAAATCTTGCAACCAAAGGCTGGACCAGAGTCCTCAGCTGTTCTTGCCCCTGGGCAACGCCTTGCATCAACTCCATAAACTGGGCCATGCGAGTCCGCATCTCAATCAACTCGGCTTGCACCTGATCCATGGCTTTCTTTTGATTCTGTCTGGTAGAGTACCGATGAATGTGTTGGTCAGCAATCCTGTCTGAAGAAAAGAGCAAGATAAGAAAATCGGAGATAAACCTGCTATGCAAAAATGATTATGCAAATGCAAATGAAAATGAACATGTTTGAATATTCGCAGGGCGATCCACCCCTTGATTCCAGTTCGATAACAAGATAGAACGGAACTTCTGCTCATATATTAAGAAAACCAGAGGATAATCACTTGTCAATAATTACAGCCCAAGATAAGAAGTCTGAATACAATAATCAAAGATCCCAACCAACAAGCCTGGCGGTGATCCAAACACAATAAACAGGAAAGCTAAGTCTACTGCATGCCATCAAAGTCCACAAGTGCTAGCCCTCCCCAGCCATTATGTTCTTTGCTCCAGTCTTGCACTTCTTTGAACAGCATCTTGGTGTCAGGATGTTTCGGTCTCTGGATCAACTCTTGATTAAGAACATCTCTTCTGTGCACAATCCCTTTCAAGTATCGGCAATGCAACTCCCAAGCATCTTTTTCGAAAACGCCATCCATGCTGGGACCCTCATTTCTAGGCCTCTTCACTTCAGCTTGTATCTTCAGCCCCTCCATAGTAGCTATGGCCTCATTCAGTCTGTCTTCGACTGCTCGTCTTTGGAATGTCTCTGATAGGATCTCTTCATCTTTCTTCTCGAGCTTCAGTTTCAGACTCTCAATCTGCTCCAGAAACTTATCTTCTTTCTGTTTGTTGGCAGTTATCGCAGTGTTTCGGTAAGCATTGAACTTGTGAATTTTTAACAAAGCCTTGGCCAAGTCTTCCTTCTTAGACTTGAGAACTTTGCTAATACCCTTTAGAGCTTGCCCTACTTTCTGCTTGGCTGTGACCTCGTCAGCTAGCTCTTTTTCTTTCTTAACGAGAAGCTCTGTTTTCACCTTGGCAACATGGACATCTTCACCTCGCTCGTGCTTCAGCTGGTAGATCTCTCTATGTAGCTCATTGTTCTCTTCTTGAAGCTTCTCTTTTTCAGCCCATAACTTGTTAAACTTCTCCATTTCAACTGTGGTCGGAGGTTCACTCAGCGAGGGGTAAGATGGTGATTCTCTGGAGAACGGTAGAAGCTCGTTCTCTACTCTTTTCTGAATCCAATCTTCGTATGCAGGAAATGCTCTGTTGTTAGTCTTTCCAAAAGAAGTCTTCCCCTTCTTGTGATGGTCTTCCCAAGTATTTGCAGCTTCCTTTAACAATTCTGGGTTGAATTCCCCACTCAAGTATAGAGATTCTCAGACATCCTCGTCATTTGGCGGCTCTTTCAAAGCATACCCAAATTGCCTAATAGCAAGAATAGGGTTGTAGTTAATTCCTCCTTTCCTTCTTATCAGAGGCACATTTGGGTACCCTCCACAACTGATAATGATCTCCTGGGCTAACAAGTCACGGTTGACCCAAATCAAATTATTTGCTCTTAACCCCATCAATCTCTTGGACCAATCTAGCGTCCCTCGAGTGTCTACGAATGCCCCAGATTTAGGAAGGCGATCAGTAAACCATTTGTAGAAGATCGGAGCGCAAAAATTAAGGGGTCCTCCCCTCCTCTTCTCATTCTTGTAATGCATTGAGTGATACAGATCTCCGAGCAACGTAGGCACCAGATTCTTCATGGTAAATATCTGGACAGCGTGCATGTCTACAAAATCCTTCACATATGGGAACATCACCGCTCCATAGACACACATAGCCAAGATCGCGTTAAAAACCGACCAACATCCAGACTTAGCATGTATAGCAGCCTGATCTACTAAAAACTTCGTGTGAAAGCCTTTACACCTCCCTTTGCTGGCAACGTTTCTTTTCAATAAAGATTGATCCAAATGTAAGGCAGCGGAGACCTTCTCCAAATCAGTAAGCTCTTTAGAAGGATAGAAATGAGCCTCTTCTTTGACGAAAACATCCAAAATGAGAGCGAACTCCTCCAAGGTTGGAGCCAAAAGATAATCAGTGAATAGAAAACACCGTAGGTGAGGGTCATAGAACTGCACCAGAGTGTGCAAAGCTCTATACTCGTATTCAGTAATGTTGCGGGAAAAATTCAGAATTCTTCCATACTCACCTCTAAAGTCTGCCAATACCTCGGGCTTTGCCATAACCAAGATCTTGTGAACAAAATCCAAGATAAGTGGAGGGAACTTGTACACAATGATTTTCTTTTTCTTCTCAATGTCAGTACTCATCCTCAATAGTCTTCAGAAACCGGAATCAAAGTTAGGATACAACCCTACAAATGAACAAACATGTTAGAATGCAAAATGATGATGCAAATGAACACATGGGATCAAGGTATCCACAATGCTCAATACTGCTGTTGTTCCACTGACTGAATAAGACCCAGAATGTCAGAAACCCAGAAATCCAGAACGACGGCCCATTCAAAATACCAGAATACCAGGATGTTAAATTCACACTGATAGGAAATCCAGAATATCGGGTATGTTGAAGGTCAAGGTTACCTGCAAACCTGTAAACACCCGCCCCTCTCACATGTGGGTTCTAGAAAGCTGAGGATCCTCAGCGTCGGATTCTCGATTTGAGAAGCGATAGTACATTCATCCCTCGGGGTACAATACTATTGTGAGAACAAGATTTGGTTCTGCAACTTTATCTCTAAGTTTTGATGATATCAAATTGTATTTCTGTATGAACAATTTTGTACAGCTAATGGTTATTATTTGTGAGAACTTAACAAACAGGTTATGCTTCCTTAAAATGGCACGAACTCAATACTTAAAGGAAAATACTTCGCCTAAGAAGCAGAACTCAATACGAGAGAATACAAAGTCTAGATGTTGATACAAAAGAAAAGGAGAACGAGTTCTGAAGAACTAAAGACATAGGTTCTGATAGAACGAACTCCAGATGCTGAAGACTTGTGCTCTCTAATCAAGGTTCTGAAGACCTAATCAAAGTATCTACTCATGCTTCAATTAGATACTATCAGAAGCCTCTGAAGATATGAAGACAACGCACCAAGCAAACAAGGTTCCGAAGACCAAGTGCCAAAGACTCTGAAGACACTGCTCTGAAGATCCAAAGACTTGAGAAACTCAAGAACCTAGCTAAGTTTTCCCTTCTTACTCATGCTCATGAAAAGCCTCTGAAGTCGAGAAGCCAAGAAGACAAAGCTAAATAATACAGCTGTACCTCAATTCTAGCGAAGATATCTTGGTAACAGTGCAACGGTTCAATCAAAGACAGAAAGCGCAGCACACAAAAGGTTTTATCTGTCCTCACGCTTCTAGCCGCCAACCTACTTAGATATAATGATTACACTTCAACGGCTCTTTTCACACGGCTATAAAAGGAAGAAAAATACTTGAAGAAAGATACACACGAACGTTATAGCAATACTATTTCTTTCTGAAATCTTTCTTAAGTCATTCTAGTAAAAAACGTGTTTACATTTTCAGCTTGTATAGAAACACATTTCTGTAAACGTAACATGTTCAAACTTAGGTTTGTGTTCCTTGAGAAAGACCTTGTGGTGGTATTTCTTGAGAAGTCTAAGTAGTGTGTCTTAGAGGTTGTTCCTTGAGTAAGACCTGTGAGGTTGTATTACTTGAGAAGTCTAAAACTTGTGAGTTTTAGAGGTTGTGTTAGTCACCAGCGGTTTAGCTCGTGCATTGTACTGATTTGACTGAATATTGGATTAAGACCTCGTTGAGAGAGGAAAAATCACCTTGGCGGGTGGACTAGACTAACTTGAGGGTTTCTCAAGTGAACTAGTATAAACATAACGTGTTCATCACTTAATTCTCAGCATAGGTCACTACCATTAAAACGAAAGGGTTTCTAAAAAGAATTTATTTTTAAGAAACAAGTTTAGTTTGAAAACCCAATTCAACCCCCCCCCCCCCTTCTTGCGTTTTTCACACCTTCAATTGGCATCAGAGCTCCGGTTCTGAGGTGATAAAAAATTAAATTTTTATCAAGCACTTAACAGTGTTCTGTACCGATGCAAGTGTGAAAAACAATGTCTACACCAAATGCTGAGTCAAGTGTTATTGTAAATGAAAGAGATTCTTATAGTGCAAAACCTCCTATCTTTGATGGAGAAAAATTTGACTATTGGAAAGATAGAATTGAAAGTTACTTTTTGTCGTTTGACTTAGATTTATGGGATCTAGTAGTTGATGGCTACAGTCACCCTGTAGATTCTGCAGGTAAAAAGATTGATAGAAGTGCATTTACAGATGTACAGAAGAAAACCTACAAAAACCATCACAGAGCATGAACGATTCTGTTAAATGCAATTTCCTACACAGAATATGAGAAAATTACCAACAAAGAAACTGCAAAGTCCATCTTTGACTCTCTTCGTATGACTCACGAAGGCAATGCTCAAGTCAAGGAGACGAAGGCTCTTGCACTAGTTCAAAAATATGAGGTCTTCAAGATGGAAGATGATGAATCTGTGGAAACCATGTTCTCAAGATTTCAAATGCTCATTGCAGGACTCAGAGCTCTGGACAAAGGCTATTCTACCGCTGATCATGTCAATAAAATTATCAGAAGTCTACCTGCCAAATGGAGACCAATGGTAACTGCCTTGAAACTAACAAAGGATCTAAATAGCATAAGTCTTGAGGAACTAATCAGTTCTTTAAGAAGTCATGAAATAGAGCTCCAAGAAGATGAACCCCAAAAGAAAAGCAAATCCATTGCTCTGAAAGCTAAATCTGAAAATAAAAAGGCGTATCAAGCAAAGGAGGAAATGGAAGAATCTGAAGAAGAATCAGACGAAGATGACATATCTCTCATATCAAGAAAAATTAGTCAACTATGGAAGTACAGAAGAAATAAGTTCAAATGACCAAAAAGAAGATCTGAACCTACATACGGTGAAAGGAGAACCTATGGAAGAGATGTCATGTGTTTTGAGTGTAAAGAACCTGTACATATTAAAAATGACTGTCCAAAGGTTAAGAAAGATGAAAGACCTAAGAAAGCTAAAAAAGGGTCTTATGGCAACTTGGGATGATCCAGAATCCGAAGATGGTTCTGATGAAGAACGTGTTAATGTAGCATTTATGGCTAAAACCAACGACGTTCTATCATAAGGAGAACCTTCAGACTCCGACGACGAAAGAGAGGTACTTTCTTCCCTATCTCGCTCTGAACTTGAAATAGGCTTATATGAACTTATGGAAAGATATCAAACTCTTCGAAGAAAACACAAAACTCTGAAAAAGACTCTTGTGGTTCCTTCAGAAGATCTTACTAAAAGCAAACAAACCATCCTTGAATTAAATGAAAAACTACTTTCTCTTGAAAATTCAAATACTACCTTAAAAACTAAAATCTCTAGGTTAGAAGAAGAAATCACCTCTAACAAGATCAATACTAATGAAGTAGTCAAGTATGATAAAGCTTTTCTACTTTCTCGCTAAAAGATTTGACAGAAGCAAAATGGCTTCAAAACTCTATGGAGTCAGCAGGAATGCTAACAGAGGTCTGGGATATTCAGGACCATCACAACCATATGATGAGACCAAGAGTATCAAGATAATACCTCTGTCCAAACATTTTGTGCCCTACGGCACTATCTTGAAAATTTTTGAACAAAAAGGTTCAAAATCTATCACTACACAAACACAGACACTGAAGAAAGCTTCTAAACTCAAACATTATGCACAAGTTCCACACTATTATCCTAATAGAATAAAGTCCAAAGGTGTCAGAACCTCTGGAAAAACTAATGAGAAAGGACCCACAAAATGGGTACCTAAGAATAAGATAGTTTATGTTGCAGACATCCTTAATGGCACCATTGAAACACCAATCATGGTACCTGGACAATGGATGCTCGCGACACATGACGGGAGAAAGGCATATGTTCCAAGATCTGAAACTTAAACCCGGAGGTGTCGTCGGTTTCGGAGGAAATCAGAAAGGAAGAATCATTGGCTCCGGAACTATTGGAAATGGTAAGCTCCCCTCTATTAAAAATGTTCTGTTAGTTGAAGGTCTAATTCATAATCTATTGTCAATTAGTCAGCTTAGTGACAATGGTTATGATGTCATTTTTAATCAAACATCCTGTAAAGCTGTAAGTCAAAAGGATGGATCTGTCCTGTTTAACGGAAAGAGGAAGAACAATACTTACAAAATTAAGTTATCATATTTAAAACATCAAAATGTAAAATGTCTTCTTTTTGTAAATGAAGAGCAATGGGTCTGGCATAGACGCCTTGGTCATGTTAGTTTGAGAAGAATTTCTCAGCTGAACAAGGTAGGTCTTGTCAGAGGCTTGCCAAATCTGAAGTACTCTTCAGATGCTCTTTGTGAAGCATGTCAGAAAGGCAAGTTTTAGAAAACCTCCTTTAAAGCAAAGAATATTGTTTCCACCTCCAGACCGTTAGAACTTCTTCACATTGATCTTTTTGGACCAGTGAAAACTGCTTCGATCAATGGTAAGAAATACGGACTAGTCATCATTGATGATTACAGTCGTTGGACATGGGTGAAATTCTTAAAACACAAGGATGAGTCACATTCTATGTTTGCTTCCTTCTGCACTCAAGTACAAAATGAGAAAAGTTGCAAAATCATCAAAGTCAGAAGTGATCATGGTGGAGAATTTGAAAACAAAGACTTTGAAAACTTTTTTGATTCACACGAGATATTCCATGATTTTTCTTGTCCTAGAACTCCACAACAAAATGGAGTTGTAGAAAGAAAGAACAGAACTTTACAAGAAATGGCTCGCACCATGATCCAAGAAACTGACATGGCTAAGCATTTTTGGGCAGAAGCAACCAACACAGCATGTTACATTCAAAATAGAATCTCTATTAGACCTATCTTGAATAAAACTCCTTATGAATTGTGGAAGAATAAAATCCCCAACATCTCCTATTTTCATCCATTTGGATGTACTTGCTTTATGTTAAACACTAAGGAGAATCTTGGCAAGTTTGATTCCAAAGCACAGAAGTGCCTGCTGTTAGGATACTCTGAACGCTCAAAAGGCTATAGATTTATAACACAGAATCTCGGATTGTGGAAGAATCAATTCATGTTAGATTCAATGACAAGACTGACTTTGAAAAGTCAGAGCTAGTTGAAAAACTTGCAGGTTTGGAAATTAGCTTCTCAGAACCTAAAGAAAAGGCAGATGAAGTCAAAGACCAGCAGGATCCTACACCAAACTCCACTGATGTAACTCCGAATACTCCACATCAAAAGAAGAGAAGAATGTCCCTACCTCATCCTGAGGAACTAATTCTTGGTAACAAGGACGCTCCAGTCAGAACCAGATCAGCCTTTAGACCATCAGAAGAAACACTCTTGGGACTGGTATTGTTAATCGAACCAGCTACAGTTGAAGAAGCACTCATGGACAAGTACTGGGTTCTGGCTATGGAAGAAGAACTGAATCAATTCTCAAAGAATGATGTTTGGGATCTAGTTTCAAGACCTAAGAATGTTCATGTTATTGGAACCAAGTGAGTATTCAGGAACAAGCTAAATGAGAAGGGAGAAGTTGTTAGAAAAAAAGCACGACTTGTTGCTCAAGGTTACAGTCAACAAGAGGGAATTGATTACAACGAAACTTTTGCTCCAGTCGCCAGACTTGAAGCAATACGGTTATTAATCTCTTTTTTAGTAAATCATAACATCACCGTATATCAAATGGATGTTAAAAGTGCATTCTTAAATGGTTATATATCAGAAGAGGTCTATGTGAAGCAACCTCCTGGTTTTGAAAGTTCAGAAAAATCATATTTTGTCTTTAAACTCAAAAAGTCACTCTATGGTTTAAAGCAAGCTCCCAGAGCTTGGTATGATAGATTGAGCAAATTTATCTTAGAAAACAATTTTACCAGAGGAAAGGTTGATACAACTCTCTTCTGTAAACCATATAAGAATGACATTCTTATTGCTCAAATCTATGTTGATGATATTATCTTTGGTTCTGCTAACCCCTCTCTTTGTGAAGATTTTTCAAAGTTAATGCAAGCAGAATTCGAAATGAGTCTGATGGGTGCGTTAAAGTTCTTTCTGGGAATTCAAATAGATCAGAAACCAGAGGCAACTTACATTCATCAAAGTAAGTACACAAAAGAACTTCTGAAGAAATTCGACATGAAGGATTGCAATATAGCTAAAACACCAATGCATCCAACATGTGTCATGAGAAAGGAAGAATCAGAAGCTAAGGTTTGTCAGAAGCTCTATCGTGGTATGATAGGCTCTCTCTTATATCTAACTGCTTCCAGACCTGATATATTATTTAGTGTACATTTATGTGCCAGATTCCAATCAGATCCAAGAGAATCTCATTTAACTGTTGTTAAACGAATTCTGAGGTATCTGAAATGGACAACTAACCTTGGTCTGATGTATGAGAAAAAATCAGAGTACACTCTTTCTGGTTACTGCGATGCAGACTATACTGGAGACAGATTGGAAAGAAAGAGCACATCTAGAAACTGTCAGTTCCTAGGAAACAATCTAATCTCATGGTCAAGTAAGAGGCAATCTACAATTTCTCTCTCTACAGCAAAAGCAGAATACATCTCTGCGTCTCAATGAAGTACACAAATGCTCTGGATGAAAAATCAGCTGGAAGACTATCAGATATATGAGAGTAACATTCCTATCTTCTGTGATAATACAGCTGCTATTTGTTTAAGTAAAAATCCAACTTTACATTCTAGGGCTAAACACATTGAAATAAAACACCATTTTATCAGAGACTATGTTCAGAAGGAAACCATATGCTTAAAATTTATTGATACAGACCATCAATGGGCTGATATCTTTACAAAACCCTTATAGATTTCAAATTATTTTAAAGCATCTGAAAATGGTGTATTGCTCAGAATGAGATTATTTCAGAACCAATATGTTTAGTCAGAGGAAATAAATGTTTTTAAAATCATCAGAACCACCTTCATGAGATGTATCTCAGATCTGTTAAACCTCTCTTCCAAGACAAGTTCTAATGCGTCATTTAAAAATAATTTTTAACACGTGATTAGACTATATCTAAATCACTATATTTATCCAACATCAAATGAACAGTAATTTTCTCGGGATTGACTCAAAACATAATTACATTTATTCACTTATCCCCTGTACGGTGTCTATTGTAACGCCACGATTTGTTTAATTGTATTTATTTATTTCATTTATGTGAATTTTGTGAAATGTGTGAATTTATTTTATTTTACCTGCTAATTGAGTTAATTGGTTAATTTCTCTGATAGGTACAATATTTGCATTAATTATATTTTTCTTTTTAACTTTTATTGCACGATATGTTTTTCATCGGTATGTTTATGTTTTATCGCGTTTTGAGAGCGTTTGCGAGATATTTGAGTGTAGGGGTATTTTGGTCATTTTGGGTAGTTAGATATTTTGTTTTATTAAAATAGAAATAGAAAGAAAAGAAAAAGAAGAGAAAGAAAAGAGAAGGAAAGAAAGAAGAGGAGAGAAAGAGAAAAGAGGTGGAATCGAAGATTCTTCGTTTCAATCGCGATTAATCGGGTAAGGGTGAGAAGTTTCGATTATATCATGCTTGTATATGTATATGTATGTATTTGTTTGAATGTTTGGTTGGAAAATGTATGTTTTCTATTTGGTTGAATTTGTGAACAATTGATAGAAATCGATGTTTTCACGGTCGAAACTCGATATAAACTGCGTAGAATACTTGTTGATTATGTCTGAACATGTTTTGGTTGTTCTGGTATGAATTAGAAGGGTTTGGGTGGTAGAAATGATGTATTTTGGCCCTAAATTACCTATATTGACACTGCTGCGAATTCTGGGTTTCGCGGGTTCGCTAGAGCGAAGGAACGGGCGAATGTTCGCCTAGAGGTTCACCTAGCAAACTTTATGTTGGTTTTCCATTGCCTTGGTTCGCTAGGGTTCTCCTAGCAAATACTGGAGCGAACGTGATATTTTTCTATTTTGTTTTCTTCATAATTTTCAAACTGTAAGTCCGTTTTGGTCGCCGTTCGAAGCGTTGGAAAGCTAATGAAATATTATTTCTAATAAAAATGGTTTGGAGGGCAGTAGATGAATTATTTAAGTCATAGTTTTGTAAAAATGCTGGGTTGTCGGGTTTTTATCGCGTTAAATGCGTGTGGTTGGTGTTTTACAGTGTGTAGTGCTATTGCTATGTGATGTGGGGCTTTTGTGCTATTTATATGATGTTGATGCATGTGGTAATGATGTTGTGTGGTAAATACATTGTTTGATTGAATATCAATGCATGTTGTTATGAATGTTGTTGTGGGTAGCCTTCGTGGCGTGAATCCTAGTGTTGTGAGTATCATTGTATGATTGTAGGATTGTTGTGGTTGATGGTGAGTAATTCTTGATGTGAATTGATATGATTGTATATGCTAAAATGCTAATTGTTGTGGTTTGTGGATTATGATGAAATGCAATTGTTATGTGAAATTCAATGTGTGTTATTTGGTGGCCTTATGGCAAGTAAATGCATTGTTTGAATTGATTTCCAATGCATGAATAATGATGATGAGATAATTCATGTTGTTGAATTATGGTGATGCATTTGATTGTCATGAGTCATTGTATGCCAAGCATCATGATATGCATTCTTGTGATGTCGTGTGCCCTAGTGGGTGTGAGCGACGAAACGATTCCAGAGGGAATCCGCTATAACATCGTGCGCCTTATCCAAAGAGGACCGAAAGCGATGATTATAGACGATCGTGCGCCTTATACAAAGAGAACCGAAAGCGATCGGATCGTGAGCCTTATACAAAGAGGACCGAAATCGATCCATAAACATCGTGAGCCTTATACCAAGAGGACCAAAAGCGGCGGGGAACATCGTTTGCCCGACGGGGAGTTACACTATGTAATAAGCGATGATTCCAATAGTTCCTGAGTGAACTAGTGATGAGATTGATGGATGGATGGTACCGCATTGCATGTGCATAGAGTCGTTGTGTCGGTCTCTGTGCATTTGCATAAATCATGAATGGATTGATTATGTGTGGAAAATCATGAATGGATTGATTTTGTGAGGAAAATTGTGAATTGATTGATTATGTGTTGAGCTTGTGATAGCATTGGTGATTTGATGTGCATGTATGATAAATGCATTTGTTAAGGATGATATGTTTATGTATTGACATATGAATATATGTGGTGTGATGGTGTGTTTCCATATGTCATAATTTTGGTGTGCATTACGTGTGAATGTGTTGTGTATCTGTGGCATGCTATATGTATTAGTAGGTGATGCTTGTGGTGAGAATGTGTTTGTATGCTATATGTGTTGGCGTGTGGTGTGTGGGTGAGATGAGTACTATATGTGAATTATTTGTGTTGCATATTATTATGCAATCTTGATTTAGTTGTTATTTCTCACCCTTCTGTTGTGGTTTGTTGCTCTATGAGGCAATTGCAGATTAGTATCTTGGAGGCTTTTGTGAAGATCAGTTCTCCATCCTATTGTCGGTCTGTCTGCTCTGATACGTAACACGGGAGTCAGGGAACGCTCTTGTCATATATGTATACATTTGTTGGATCTATTTTGTATTATCTTTGTATGAATATTTTGATGTTATAAAATAATTTATTTTGTAAAACAAGTCAGTTATGGATCTTTCCGCTTTATTCCATAATTGAACTTTCCTTTTGTTGGAAAAAGTTTCCCTTTTAGGTTTATTCCATTTTGTGTTATGTATCAAATTTATGAGCAGGGATTGTATTTTCTTTCTTTAAATGTGGCATCCTTGTTTCTGTCTAAGAATAATAAATTTTTATTTACTCTGATTTATTTATGTATTATTTATCCGCGATGGGAATTGGGGTGTTACATCTATCTCTTTTATTTTTCAAAAACCATTCCTATTCCCTCTTTCACTCAAACGGAAACCCTAAAACCCTAAATTTCTCTCTCAACGAACTCAATCCCTGTTCTCATCCTCTCCGTTCTTAACCATCATCATGACAAACATCGATCAACCAGAAACTATTATCCTCTCCAAAGAAGTTGAAATGTCACTGAATGTCTCTCAAGAGCTGCCGTCTTCATCTATCGCACCATCTGCCACCTCTATAACCACCACGACGATCGGCTCGACTCCATTATCTCTTCCCAAGATCGATGCAACCCATGTCACACAGAGAAATTCCTCTGTTACTTGTGTTATGCATACAAATGAACTAATTGTTCTGAAAGAGCTGTCTGTCGACTTTGACAATCTTTGTGATAATGGGTTTAACCTAATTTATCAACTTAATACTCAAGGATGGAAAAGTTACTATGAAAGACTTAGAGGTCCAACCTTTGATGACCTAGTAAAGGAATTCTGAAGACACGCTTATATAGACGATCTTCATGTTGTATCTTTTGTTATGGATCAAAAGATCATTATCACTGAAAAATCTATTTCGGATCTACTAGGAATGCAATTCTTGGAAGGAAAGAGAGTTTATGGAAAAACTGAAGTATCTGACTCTGTCATCAATAAAGCAATCTTCAAAAATTGTCAACCTGGGTTTACAGACTACAAAAGCAAGCAACTGCGTGACAATCTGAGAATCTGGCATAAAATTATTCTTGGATGTATCAATCCAAGACCTCCAAAGAGTGTTGTAGATTTCTTCAACACAAATCAAAAGAACATGCTGTACTACTTGCACAAGAATGAAAAAATGTGGCTTTCATCCATTCTCTTCCTCTACCTGAGAGATATGGTGCGCAAGACAAGAACAATAGCTTCATCGGATAGGAAGATTGTAAACTACATTCCGTTTGGAAGACTTCTCTCTGACATCTTTGTTGAAAGTGGCCTTGTGGAGTATCTAGTTAAAGAAGCTAAGTACACAGACTATCTGACTAGCAAAGTAGGAGAAACTTTCAATGCTGTGAACCTTAAGCATATGAAAATGATTACTAATGTTGATGTGAAACCCACACCTAACCCTCACGACACTACGATCAAACGTTCAGTATCAAACTACCCCTGCTATCGTAAAGAAGATAATCCAACAACAATTGCTTCGTTTGTGGCTATAATGAGAGAAGAAGGGCATGACATGCCAAAATCCAGAGTTGAAAAAGTTGCTTCCAAGCCTAAATACATCACGAGAAGTAAGAGGAAGCAAACTGAAGAGGATGCTGAGCCTAAGAAGAAGAAAAGGGATGAAACTGAAACATCCAAAACCACTAGACCAGAAACTCATCCTCTTGAGAAAATTAATAAATCAGCTGTCAATTCTTCTGGATCTATGAATGTCACTGATACTGTTACTGCACCATCATCATCTCAAACCACCGTCATTCCTACCTCCAATCCACAGGTGAAGTTTAAACCACCATCTTTCTCAATTCCTCCTTCAACTACCACTATCCAATCTTCACCCAACGCATCAATCAGTACCCCTATCTTGACTGAAGTCATTCCTACCTACATCTCGTCAATAACCTCGTCAATCATTCAGCCAAATAAACAAAGTTCCATCAACCTAATCTTCGATTCTTAAGTCCTCTGTATTGAGTCTATCTCTGAGGAGACAACCTCTGAACCTCTAGAAATCGTCACTCCTGAATCTCTCATGATCTCAGACACTCCAGAAGTGACATCTCCTACTGATCAACCAAGCAATCAACTTCCTCCTACTGAGATTATTCCATCTCAGCAAACAACACCTGAGTTGAATCTGCCAAGCCTGACCTTGCTTTAGTCATCTATACTAAACCTCCTCCAACATCTTTTGAAGAATGCACAAGTCAATTTTATGACAAAGCATTAAGGAAGTTTGTGGACCTAAGACCAGAACTTAACACAAGTACAAGGCCTATGGAACTTGAAAGATCTTGTCAAAACTTACAGAAATGGTTGAGCAGTGAGGTTACAAGAATTATAAGCTTCTCAAATGCAACCATCAAAGATGGAATTCAACGGGCAGAGGAAAGAGCAGAAGCTGAAGAACGGATCATGATACTTCAGTTCTTGGCTGCAAAGCAGAAAGAAGTTGAAGAAAAGGCTGCTGAGGAAGCAAGACTTCTTGCAGAAAAGGTTGCTGAAGAAGCGAGGATAGCACAAGAAGCTGAAGCCATGAAAAAGGCCAAGCAAGATGCTGCAGTTGTCTCTACTTCTGATCCTGCTGTCAAGCATTTAGAAGACGCCATTGGAGAAATCAAAGAAGAACAACAGAAGTTCAGAGAAAGCCTTGAAGAACAAAGGACTGTGAATGCTGAACTAAAAAGCATGCTTAGAAGATGTGGGACAAGATGTCCTCTGGAAGCACCTAATTCTTTTGTCTTTGTTGTCCTTAAGTCCTTAGATCCTTGTTTTTCACCCTTGCACCATTTATCTTTTTGATCAATGACAAAAAGGGGGAGAAGTAATATAATGTGATATTTTGATTCCATAGTCAATCTCTTAAAAATATTGTTTACATGCTAACAGATAAAACTGTTATTTCTATTAGAGTGTTTTTCTTTTCAGGTATTCTGATCCAAATTAAGTAAAAGAAAATAAGAACTCTGCTGAAAAGAGAATCAAGACTAAGAGCTCATGATCTAGTAAAATCAGGGGGAGCCCCAAGCTCAGAAATTCATCAAGTCTAAAACTAAGGGGGAGCACTTCATACGAAGGATAAGCTATCTTTAGAATCTGTTATTTTCCCTGCATTATATATATCAAAATTGTGTCATCAAAATACATTGTTTTGTCTTCATCAAAAAGGGGGAGATTGTGAGAACAAGATTTGGTTCTGCAACTTTATCTCTAAGTTTTGATGATATCAAATTGTATTTCTGTATGAACAATTTTGTACAGCTAACGGTTGTTATTTGTGAGAACTTAACAAACAGGTTATGCTTCTGTAAAACGGCACAAACTTAATACTTAAAGGAAAATACTTTGCCTAAGAAGCAGAACTCAATACGAGAGAATACAAAGTCCAGATGCTGATACAAAAGAAAAGGAGAACGAGTTCTGAAGATCTGAAGACATAGGTTCTGATAGAACGAAGTCCAGATGCTGAAGACTTGCGCTCTCTGATCAAGGTTCTGAAGACCTAATAAAATTCTCTACTCATGCTTCAATTAGATACTATCAGAGGCCTCTGAAGATATGAAGATAACGCACCAAGCAAACAAGGTTCTGAAGACCAAGTGCCAAAGACTCTTAAGACGCTGCTCTGAAGATCCGAAGACTTGAGAAACTCAAGAACCTAGCTAAGTTTTCCCTTCTTACTCATGCTCATGAAAAGCCTCTGAAGTCGAGAAGCCAAGAAGACAAAGCTACATAGTACAGCTGTACCTTAATTCTAGCGAAGATATCTTGGTAACAGTGCAACGGTTCAATGGAAGACAGAAAGCGCAACACACAAAAGGTTTTATCTGTCCTCACGCTTCTAGCCACCAACCTACTTAGATATAATGATTACACTTCAACGACTCTTTTCACACGGCTATAAAAGGAAGCAAAAGACTTGAAGAAAGATACACACAAACGTTATAGCAATACTATTTCTTTCTGAAATCTTTCTTAAGTCATTCTAGTCAAAAACATGTTTACATTTTCAGCTTGTATAGAAGCACATTTCTGTAAACGTAACTTGTTCAAACTTAGGTTTGTCTTCCTTGAGAAAGACCTTGTGGTGGTATTTCTTGAGAAGTCTAAGTCGTGTGTCTTAGAGGTTGTTCCTTGAGTAATACCTATGAGGTTGTATTACTAGAGAAGTCTAAAACTTGTGAGTTTTAGAGGTTGTGTTAGTCACCAGAGGTTTGGCTCGTGCATTGTACTGATTTGACTAAATAGTGGATTAAGACCTCGTTGATAGAGGCAAAATCACCTTGGCGGGTGGACTAGAATAACTTGAGGGTTTCTCAAGTGAACTAGTATAAACATAACGTGTTCATCACTTGATTCTCAACATAGGTCACTACCATTAAAATGAAAGGGTTTCTAAAAATAATTTATTTTTAAGAAACAAGTTTAGTCTGAAAAACCAATTCAAACCCCCCCCCCCCCCTTTCAAGCGTTTTTCACACCTTCAACTATCGCTAAACAAAGAGGTCGTCCACTGGTTCCCCCAAAACTAAGGTAATCCTATAGCAAGTTCCCAGCATTGGGTCCTCGGATCGAGAAACGTAATGGGTATTCCATTTCTGGTCTTCCATTATCACCTCTCAGGAGGAGTGTCGCAACTGAGTCCTCGGGAAATGGTCGCCAGAGTCAACAGTTTTCTAAGTTACATTCCATCGTCTGCACCAATGCGCAGGATAGAACATTACCAAAGAAAACCTTGTCTGGATGTGGAGTTTTCATGTATACTACGTCTGGCCAAATGCCACACAAGTCACACTACTTTCCACGCTAATCCTAGGTGTATGATCAAGCCTGGGTATTGGGCTTTTCTCTCATAAATCCAACCCACCCAACAGAACAACAACAGCAGAACAATATGATAACAATAATCACAAATGCAGTAAAATGCAGTAAAATAGTAATACAGTAATATACAACAAAATAAAGCACAACAGTAAACACCCAATGAAAATAAACAAACAAGCGCTAGGATTGACTCGCATAGGGGATGGACCAGCAAGAGGTCAACCAGAGATTATGTGTTTGTCCCCAGCAGAGTCGCCAGCTGTCGCAACCGCGAAAAAACAACCGGCGAGAAAACTGGAATAGAAGAGTCGCCACCGAACGTTATTTATCCCAACGCAGGGAAAGGAAACGATCGAAGAAAACCTAAGATGGAAAGACATGGTCATCGCAACCATAGTCCAGTTTCGGGAGTCGGTTACACGAGGTGAAGGTATTAGCACCCCCACGCATCCATCGTACTCGATGGGATCCACGCTTGTTGTCTAAACAGAGGGTGAGTTATCCTAAAGTCTACGGCTGAACAAAAAAAACGGGGGTGGGGGAGACAAAGACGGACTCGCAAGGATTAATCGAAATCCAATGCCTACGTATCATCGTGGACGAACGAAGAATCAAAGTCAACGTAGTTCGATGGACTACGGGGGAAGGTTGCTCGTCGAGACATCGCATCTCGTGCCTACGTATCCTTAATCGGACGGGAAAGAGGAATCAGAGCAAACGTAGTTTGACCTAACAAGGTCGGTAAGTTTTTTTTTTACGTGAGCGAAGATCTCTTTTCTGAAAACAGTTTGAAACTCAACAATCCCGAAGGATAAAAAGGGTTTGAATTTGTTTTGTGTTTTTTAGACAGAAGTGGATTAAAGTTAGTTCGTAACTTACATTGCACCAAAGTCTACCATGCGGGAACGAGTGCGTCGCATGGTCGCCCCCAATGGGACGTATGCTAAACACTCTAAAAGAGGAGGGGAGACCCCTCGTTCTTCATTTCCTACACTTAAGGCTCGAGCGCAATATACGTTATATTTATTAAGTGTTGTAGAAGTGTTGAGAGATGAGAAGAGAAGACTCAAAGGAAAAGAAAACACTACGGGGAATTCTATCCTAAAGTTGTCATGCAAAGATGGCCCTAAGGTCGAGGTTAAAAGGGGAAACATCTACCTACGTTAGCATGCATGGATGAGAGCCTAATGTCTATCCTACTCCGAGCTTAATCAAAAATTAAGTCGGACTAGGAGCCTAAGGGAGCAAGCAAAAGCAAGGAAAAAACCAAAGCGATAAAAAAACAGCGGCTACAACAGCGCTCCAGCACCTACACAGCGGTAAATTCCAGCCAATACACCAAGAAGTATTCAACAGTTCATGTTTCAGCACAACAAATGGGTGTAAAAAGGCAAACAACATCACATTCGACAGCATGTACGCATATAGACTGCAGTAGAAAACAAGGCAGCATGCAAAGCATCTAAACAAGTACTCATGCAAGCAATGATTGAAAATAAACACACAACGCATGGCAAGCCAATCATAAAAGTTGCAAGCATCAAGAACGAACAAAATGATCATATTAACAATTTAAGAACAATTACTCAACAAAGTTGCACAAATCAAACATTGATCGAAACATCATGCATAAGCAACCACGGAAACAAACAACAATCATGCATCATATGTACAGCAAGTTGAGCATCAATCAAGAATTAACACAATTCAAATGTGTGTACATTGTGTTTAACGTATCAATTAATCAACAACGCAAACATAAACATTCATCGATGAAAACCAAGACTCGTGTGTCGAAGAATCGTGTTCATGCAATGGTGTGAGGTGAAACAGCTTATGATTAATCCACAAACCCTCGACATATTAATCCATGAAAGTTAGACATGTAAATGATCTCAAACAAACAAGAAAATGCAAGAAAATCACATTCTGCAGCAGTGGTAGTCGGTTAGCAGATATGATGTAACTGGTTACACAGTTCAAAATAGCCAGAAATCACGCAGAAAACAACATGGTAACCGGTTAGCAGATATGCTATAACCGGTTACTCTGCAACAGAATTCAAAAATAATTGTTCAGAATCACTTTTCAGCAGCTTATCACTTCTCCAATCACCTGCATGTTAGGGCATCTCAATATGCACGAAAATTACATCTCAAAAACAGCAAACACACATCAATCAACCAGCAACAACAATCAAATCCACAATCCAATGGATCAAACACAACAAACTCAAGATCTACACATGAACAAGCAAAATAAGCTAAAACGAAAAGTAGATCAGAAATTCACCAACCTACAAAGCTGAGAATTGCTTTGGTGAGTGTTAATAAGCTGCAAATGTTGAATCCAAGCTAGAAATCCAAAGATCCAATGTTATCCTCTCAAGAAAATGCAAAATAAATGCAATGTGGTGAACTTGCTTCAGGCTTCTCCAAAAATCACTTCCAAAAACTTAGATCCAGAAGCAAAATAGTAGCAAATACAGAATTCTTTCAAGAATTGATGAATGGATGAAGGTTTAGTTCCAAGATCAACAAATTTCAATGCAAAATTTGTTGAACTTTGATGAAGGAACTTTGAGTGAGGGTTTTGAAATGAGAGAAAAGTTGTGAGAAAATGGAGTGAGATGTGTAGAAAATTCAAAAAATGGATCAAAGTTATGTGAGGTTTGGAATGAATTGATTTAAATAGAAGCTAGGTTAGGAATTCAAATGTGGTTTGGAGTGTGGGTTAATGAGTGGAATGGAGATTAGGAATGGAATTTGAAAAAAAAAGTGTGGAATTAGAGTGGAAAATGTTGGGAGGAATTTGAATTTTAGGTGGAAAATGTTGAAAATAAATCAATTCTAGATCCTTCCCACATATGCACAAGCCAAGCACATGATCACACATGATGCAAACTTATTTTTTTTCAAGTTGCGCCCAGAGTAACCGGTTACAGCATATATGCTAACCGGTTTCTCAGTTCGAAAACAACTGAAAATATGCAGAAAACCAAGGCGTAACCGGTTATCAGATATGCTGTAACCGGTTACTCAGCTCAAATTTTGAATTTTGGCGCCTTTTGGAGGGAAACTTGGAAAAATGGCCTCTGACTGCTGTTTTAAACCCCGTTAAGCCTCCGAAACTCAAAACTTGATATTGCTACTGAGTAACACCTGAAATGAAACACAAATTATTGCTGACACCTCAAAATATCCTGCTGAATTAATAATGTCTGATACCGGACTGCTTGATCAAAATGACTGTCGGAGCTTCTGATATCAAAACATCTAATGAGCTAAATAAAAGCTCAAAAAGACCTTGAAAGCTATTTGCTTGGCTCTGAATACTGCTGAAAATCAAATGGGAACCGATGACGCTATGAGCTACTGGAAAATACCTTGATCCCATACCCAAAGGAAACATGCAAAAATGCAAAAAAGACGATGCTAATGAAACATAAGCCAAAAAAGGTTAGAAACAAGGGGCGAATTTTGAGGTGTTACACATGGTTTACAAAGTTCCAAGTTTGAGGAAACTTACCTCTTGAAGCAAACTGGAAACTTCCACAAGACTTGATACAAAAATAACTTGATGCTTTAGACACCTCCAATATACCTCTAATGAAGGTCCGGAATGCTTGGAAACAAGAGAAAATAACTGGAACAGAAAATACTTCCCTTCTTGCAAAATGTGAAAAGTGGCCAAAAGAGAACTTCAAGGAAATGAAGTTACAAATGCACAACCATGTTGGAGTAATTGAAAATGGTTTGGATAGGGTTTTGGATTTGGAAATGTAAAAAGTCAACAAAATGAGGTTTTGAAGGTTGATTTTCTGGTTTAGCAGGTTTAGGGTGAAGATGAAGGTTTGGATACCTATAAGGATTGATTTGTGATGTTTTTGAACAAGTGTTCGAGTGGTTTGGTGTTTGGAGAAGACATGTTGAAAGTTTGTGCAAGTTGAAGTTTCTTGGCACAAAAGGAAAAAAATGCAAGTTGCTGGTTTGGGAGGTTTTTGAAGGAGGAATGCTTAGGTTTTGTTGTGTGTTAGAGGCTTGGAATGAGCCTCAATTTATATGGAAAGAGTGAGGATCATGGCTCTGCAGAATTCCAACTTGGTTGATTCATGGTTTAGTTGAAATGCAATGTGTAGTTTCAAGGATTTTGGAGTTCCAATGTGTGGTACAAGCTCTCCTAAAGTTTTTGGAAAGTTCAGACACATTTCTTCTGCATAAAGGAAAGTTTTTTTGCAGAAGAAACCATTTAGAAGCTCAAGAAAAGTTGACTTCTTGATTAAAGGCACTTTATGAGAATGGAAGTGTTAACTTTGTGCCAAAAATGGAATGACACATTGAACAAAGTCATAATCACTTGGATAATGCTCCATTATTTTGTGTAAACTTCTGATTATGGATTGATTTAGAAGTAATAAGGGTTGTAACACCAGATCATAGGGTATAAATTGGAGATTTTATCAAGAACAACTTGTGGAATGGTATGTAAACCAACTTTGTGACACCACCTTCTCCTCTATGAAACTCTTAGCTCAAGAATGCTCTGGAGGAGTTCTTGTACTTTTTGAAAAGCCCCAAACATGCTCCACAACTTTCATGTTTGATGAATTTCTTGAATCGCAAGGGATAATCGCAAGGGACAATCTTTGGAGCCATTTTTCACCATTATCCCTTGTGATTCAAGAAATTCATCAAACATGAAAGTTATAGAGCATGTTTGGGGATTTTAAAAAAGTATAAGAACTCCTCCATAGCATTTGTGAGTAAGGATTTTTGAAGAAGGGAAGTTGGACTCCCATACTTGAAATTTTGGTCATTTCCATCAAAATGCAAGTTGTAAATTCAAATTAGTTCTGCACAATCCTTGATTACAGGTCTTGAAACTTGTAAATCTAGCCATTATAAGAAGATTACACTTGCTTTTGGTGCTTTACCCAATTGATAAGACTTTGCTCATTGGATCATTCCATTTTGGGAAGAAAGTTGCTCACTTTTCCTTTTGTGTCAAGAAACATCCATCTTGCACAAATTTGTATCTGTCTTCTCTAAGCTATGAACCACTAATCCAACCATCCAAACCCATCACAAATCATCCCTTGAAGGTGTTCAAACCTTCATCTTTACCTCAAAACACCATAATAAAAAAGTCAACTCTCAAAACCTCATATCTTTGACTTTTTGCATTTTACAAGCCATGTCTTGATTCTGGTCATTTCCAAACCATCCAAGACTTCAAACACACTCTAAATAACATCCCTAAATTGTTCCAATGGTAGTTTCTCAAGTGTAACTCCATTTAACCAAAGTTCCATCTTGGTCACTTTTAACCATTTTGCAAGAAGGAGCTTGTTTATGTCCTATAAGTTTTTGTTCCAAGCATCCAAGAAGTTTCTTTGAGGTGCATTGGAGGTGTCCAAGGAATTGGTTTACTTCTGTAACAAGTGTCTTGAAAGTTGGCAAGTGAGCTTCAAGAGGTAAGTGCACTAGAGCTTTGAAATTTGTTAAAAATGCATGACTTTGTTGTACACTGAGTTTGAATATGTCTTATATGTCATACGTGTTGTGTTTGACCCATTTTTGAGTGCTTTTGATGACTGTTACATAGAACTTGAAAAAATACATCATTTTAGGTCTTGCTACCGTGTTTTAAATTAGAGCCATTTTTAGCAAAATCCAATACCACCATTGGATTGCTTAGGAAATTCTAGGTGTGATTGATCTTTGGATCATTAATTTTCATGGAGAAATGAGTGAGTTAGGACCCCTTTTGCAAATGGTGGAAAACTAAGTTTTGCCCAGCCAGCCATAACCATGGCGCCTTCCTTCTTTTAGCATTTAGGCCAATGTTAGGCTCTCATATTTATGAGGGGAGGTGATACAATGGATGTATCACCACCCAGTGGTTAAACCTGCACACTTTAAGTCCTTTGAACCATCAGAATTAGGGTTCGAATCCCCCTCGCCCTAGTTCTTTTTATTTTTTTAGGTTTTGGAATTGAACAACACATTTAATACCTTGTTCCCACCATTTGACACCACACGCATGTGGTTGGTTTGGCTAGTGTTTTATGTTGTGAGCGCAATGTCATGGGTTCAACACCCATGGGGACCATTCCCCTTTCTTTTTTAACACTAGTTTCCTTATTTTTCTTTGCATTTTCATTTAATCATAACTTTTTCGTTTTTTATCATTTTGAACACATTCTTTTTGCAAATTTTTAATAATAAGGCCTATTTTCTATTTGTCAAAAGAAAACACCAAAAATAATTATTTTTGATGCATTTATGAATGTTCAAAGTATGTGGTTATTTTAGGGCTTCCATGAAGTTATCTTGATTCTTTTGAGTAATCCCTTGATTCCTTTTGTACATGCTGCCTTGTATGGATCATATACACTTTGTAGAAACCTTGTTTGACCTTGTGAACTTGTGCATTGTGTTATTACTTGAGTTTTATGCCTTTTTGATACATGTTTACATGTTGAAAGTGTAATTTGAACTTTGTCCATGCCATGAGCTATTTTCTTGACTATTTTGCCCTAACATGAGATATTCTTTCCATGTTTACACAACCATGATGTGCATGTTTTCCTTTATTTTGATTTCACCTTGTGTATGTGTTCTTATACACTTGAACTTATTCTTGAAAATGACTTTGAACATATGTTGGTATGCCTAAACTTTTGTGATGTTCATACTTATATATGACAATGTTTGAACCCTAATATCTATGTTTGGTTGTTACCTACTTGTCTTAACATGTTCAACTTGTATCCATGCTTAAATGTTCAAGTAATGACTTAACTTGGTCAAATGATATTTGAACTTTAAACATGTCATCTTTAAGTATTCTTGTAGCGAACGATTTTTGGACGTGGTTCTTAAGCACTGTTGCTCTGGGGTACTACAGGTCGATTCATTTTTTATCCTATTGAAGCTGATGAAGGAAGGGAAATAGATGTCTCCAACTAACCCTACTTGCAAACTGAGGTTAAATAGTCAAAACTGTTGGTTTACAGATGCGGTTCGTGTTCGTGGGCCTCTCTCTACTTATTTTGTTCAGAACGAAATACCGGGACTGTTCATGGGGAATTTGTTGGGATACTGTGCTAGATTGGCTGGAGGTAGGGGACTTTGGGGTTTTTTTTATTAGTGTGCTCGCTAAGATTCTTTTTCAATCTTATGCCTACGTATTCCCGGGATAGGGAAATCAGAGCGATCGTAGTTCCTCCTATTCTATGGGAGGAAATGATGTTTTGGTGTCTTGTTCAAAGCCCAAGACATGAAGCTAAAAGTGGTTTGTATCTTGTTTAAAGCCCAAGATGTGAAGCTGAAGGGTCTATTTGTATCTTGTTCGAAGCCCAAGATGTGAAGCTAAAAGGGTGTTGACTTTAGAGTGAATTGGTCATCTCTAAAGGGGTCTGTTTGTCACAATTGTTGGGTGACTGATTATAAAGGAGAATTACTTTAACTGGGATATGCGAATCCAGCAATGCCATAATTTCCTTTATAGGGGATTTTTAACCTGAAGGAGAAGACTTTAACTCAGTTTAGAGCAATGCCATCTTTCCTTAGGAATTTCTCATGCTAAACGAGGGACAGTGGTGTGGATGTAAATAATCCAGAGGCTTGCCACTTACAGCAAATTAGACGAGGGAAAAGGAGTTGTTGATGTTTGTATGCTGTGACCAAAGCATGATTTGATGCTAAAAGGTTGATTGAATCGAACGGGGATTTCTTTATACAAAGCCTAAGAGGAGGCTATTGACCCAACAAGAGGATGCTTTTGTGTCTCGTACGCAGCCCGAGATAGAGGCTAAAAGGGTTGACTCAACAAGAGAGTGTTTTTATATGAGTCTTGTACGAAGCCCAAGACGGAGGCTAAAAGGGTTTGACTCAACAAGAGAGTCTTTTATACTCACCAAGTGAGTGATTTGTATCTCGTACGAAGCCCGAGATGGAGGCTAAAAGATGTTTGACTCAACAATAGAGTCTTTTTGTATCTCGTACGAAGCCCGAGATGGAGGCTGCAAAGGTTTACTCTGCTGGGGAGGATCATTGTACAAAGCCCAAGAGGAGGCTATGGCTACTGTTTCAGTTGAGTGACAGGTCCAGTATGTTGGTTGAAAGAGAAAATCAGTTCTTATATGGGTAATGCTGTACTCATGGATTGGATCTGAGGACCGGGATTATTTCCTGTTCTTTAAGGAAACGGGGAATCCGAAGGGTATTGAGACTGCCCCAGTCTACGGGTGCTTTTTACTATTTTTGAAAGGAACTTGAGAATGTCTTCGAGACTCAAGGAGATTAGACTGTCCAAGTCTAGAGTTTTATCTTTTGTACTATGCTTGAGATAGATCAAGGGACAGTACGTTCGCGGTAGAAAGATCTAGACTCTTTGAAAGACTTTTCTATTAAGATGACTAATTTCTGTTCCTATACCTTTAAGGGGTCGTCGAGACAATTTGTACGAAGCCCAAAAGGAGGCGAGAAAAACTTTTAAAAAGCCGAAGTGTCATACCCCAAATTTTGACCACTAAGATTCCCCATCATTGTGCAAATCATCATCACAATATGGATGTACCATCATGCCTCATTAGTCTCCCCAAAGATGGGTGAGCACTCACTACAAACAAAAATTAGGGTTTCAAGCCCTCTTTGAGCCTTAGACAATGGATCAATCCAGAAATGACATGATCTTCAACTTGTCTAACCTCTCAAACCTCTACAATGGATCAAAAGGACTCCCACTTCAAGGATTAAGCACAAGGCTGCTCCCTTCTAAGTGGATTAAGCCTCAAGATCGCTAGTGTCACCAAATTAGGGTTTGGTCGACTAGGGCCTCCAGATGGATTTTTTCCTCTGGGCATGAGCCAATGCTTCAAAGCATATTCTAATATTCTCCATGGAACCTCATGGACCCAATCATCAAGACAATTTGGACCTCAGGGGATGCATTCATCAAAAATCAGGAATTAGGGTTTCTTGACCTAATTCACCCCTAAGCTGACTTTTGGGACAAAACATGAGACAAGACCTCAAGAGAGGATTTGAGGGTCTCTAATACACCACATTGATCCATCTGCAACAATGGATTGATATAAGAAGCTTGAGCAACAAGTTTCAATTTCATCTGAACCACAGTTAGGGTTTCGCGGGAAAAGTCAACTGCAACTTTGACTTTTGACCAGGACATGCTCCCAAACCCTAAGACATGATTCAATACACCCTATGACACCTATGAAATCAATCCATCAAGTTTGATTTAGGTCAAGGACTCGATTTCATAGAGGATTGCACAGTTGGAATTCATCTGATAAAAAGTCAACTGTGCACAAAAGTCAAACTTTGACTTTTTGAGATTTTTCACAATTATGGTTTCTTAACCCTAAAATGATGTTAATGTGTGATTGGAATCATCATTCATCAAGAAAAATGAAGAAAAGTGGGATAACTTGTAAAAGGGGTAACCATAAAAAACTTAGAAATTTTCTAAGTTATGGAACAAAGTGGCTAGGGTACCAACTTTGGAGGATCATAACTCCTAAACCACAAAGGTATTTTTTCCCATCCAAAGCTGGATTTGTAGCCCTCATGGCCCTCTACAAAAGCTTCAACTACACCTCATTCCAATTCATCATGGATTTTGAGTTATGGAATGATCAAAATGGCTGAAAACATGAAATGTCACTTTTTCCAAATGTAGGGGCATTTTTCACTTGGATCCAAAAAGTATCAAAATCAATTATGATTAAACAGTTGTTGTATCATATGATGGATTTCCAAAATGGCCAAGAACATCACCAAACTCAACTTGAGTCATGAGATATGACAATGGCAATATGCCTTGCTGAAAACTGCCAAGGCTAGGAAGAATTTTGTACTTTTGCTCGATTTGGCAAAATCAGATAATTCCAAGCCTTGTCATCACTTTGGACACATCTGAGGATCAAATCTAAAGGGAACAAACACTGATCCAAGCCTCCAAAGTCTTTGGAACAAGAAGTAGCATGACAAACCTAGAAATCCCTAAAAGAGGGACAAGACTCCAATTTTGGATTGGAGCATTTAATGGATGCTTATAGGTGGCATGGACTGACATATTTGCAACTGAATTCAGTCAAGAATGATCCAACAACTAGGGAACCAAAGGCCTGTGCTCTAACCTCTAGTCAATGGCTAGAGGAGACTTGGCTTCCCATTGATCAACATTGGCCAAACCTCTTCTGTGGTTTCCATTCACTATTGATCCCAAAAAAAACTTGCTCTACTATAAATAGAGCTCATTTATGCTCAGTTTGAGTACACCAAAGCCATCAAACAGATGTTTTCCTCAAAATCCCTCTCTTTAGGCCAAAATGCCTTCTTTAGCAAGGTAACTCTGAGTTTTTGAGTTAGAGAGCATTTCTATCACAGCTCATGATCCTAACACCTCCAATATATCATATCTAAGCTATCCAAACTCTCACAAGTGACCTGTAATCCTTAAATCACAAAGTCACCTCTCAAAACCTCAAAATAGTACTTTTGTGCATTTTTCAAGCCATGCCTTGATTCAGTCACTTTCTAAACTAGATAAAACCTCAAACACACTCCAAATATCATCCTTGAACTATCCCAAATGGTTCCCCCCATCTGGAACACCATTTGAGGGAGTTGCTATTTTGGCCATTTTAACCCCTTTTGCAAGAAAGGGCCAGTTTGTGTTTTTGCAGGTTCTAGCTGATTCCATTCATGCTAAAAGCTTCTAAGGGATCATTTGAGAGTGTCCAAAGCATCAAACCATTTCTGGAACAAGAAACTTGGCAGATTGCACAAAAACTCCAAAAGCTCAAAAGAGAGGTAAGCATCATGACTTGAACTTTCCAAAATATGCATTGATTTGAAGTCCACTGATCATGCATATCTCATACATGTTATATATGTTGTGTTTGAACCAATTCATCATGTAATTCATGCCTGTACCAAAGTGTAGCATAGAAAATGCAATTATAGGCCTATTTCAAAACCACCATCGGATTTTGAGGAGGGAGCATAATCTGAAAAAAATACCACCACCATTGGATTCCTTGTGAAATTCTAGGCCAGATGCATATAAATTTTGTCCCCAACCATGGAGAAATGAGAAAGTTATGGACCTTCCTGTTTCTTGCCAAAACTTGTCTTGCCTTGCCTTGGCCAGGCTTAGAAAACAAGGCAAGCCTTGTATACTTGTTGGTTTGTTTTAATCAACGGGTGTATCACCACCCCAGTGGTAAGGCGCGCGCCTTATAACCTTGAGGTCGTGGGTTCAAACCCCACCCATGCCATTTTTTGTTTTCTCACATTTTGCTATTTTTTCCAATATTTTCATGTTTTGTTAATTAATTGAAAAATTAATAACTCCCTCAATTTTAATTATTTTTTATTGGTTCTTTTTGCAAAAAATCACAAAAATGTTGAAATATTTTATTCCCCCAAAAAATAGTTTTATATTATTTATTTAATATGATTAGTATTTTTGTGAATAAATGTCTTTTATTTGTTTTTAAACTCTTTTAAAAATAAATATCCATTTTGGAAAATCAAAACCAAGTAGGTTTTAATTCATCTTGTGATGAAAACCTCATTTTCAAACCTTCAACAAAAATCACAAGTGGTTTATTCAAACTTATTTGGTATTTTTATCATTTTATTTGATTTTCTTTAAATATTTCCTTTTAAAAGAAAACGAATTTAGGGTTTCCTTGATTTTCACTCAAACAAATCATTTTTAAACTCTTTGGGCCTCTAATATAGTGTAAGACCCAATCCTTTATAAATACAAACCTATTTTGGGCCTCACTTATTGTATAAGTCCCGTTGTATTTCAAAAGTTCGGCGCGATCATCGCCCGTTTAAAACAAACCACCTGGGCCTATCCTCGATCTATAAGACCCATTCATAATCATTTTGGGCCTCTAATAAAGTGTAAAACCCAATCCCCTTTTAACCAAAACAATTTTTGGGCCTCAGATATTGTATAAGTCCCTCTGCGTTAAAAGAAAAGCTCAGCGCGATCACCAGTTCAAAAGAATCATCTAGGCCTACCCTCGTGTTATAAGCCCCATTATTTTTTCTTTCAATCATTTTGGGCCTCTTGAGAGAGTGTAAGACCCATCTCCTTGTACAGAAAACCTTTTGGGCCTCAGTCACTTGTATAAGTCCCTGTACAATTTCAAACAACAGTGCAATCACTGATAAAACCCTGGGCCTCTCCTTGAGTTGTAAGCCCCAATTTTCCTTTCAAAATCACTTTCTCCTTTAATTTTGAATATAATATTGTTATCAAAGCTTTCTTTGTTGAACAAACTAACCAAACAGCATGGAAGCTCTACAACCGAGTAAGTGTTTACTCGCTTTCATTTACCGCTTTCATATGTATATAACTGTATTGTGGGGCTGTTTCACTGTAAGTCTTCTTTCATAAACTCATATCGACTGTGTAATAATAGTATAGATATTTAGAGTTTCCCCAGCAACTACGTCTAGAACTAGACAAAACCTCGTCTCCTTACACCCGACGTTCTCCCGGATATTTCAACATAACCGAAACCATGAGAATTTTCTTTCACAACAATTTTAGATAACTAGATTTAAGAAATCTCCCCCATTTGACAGTTCATATACAGAAGGCCAATGTTCCAAGTGAAACCCCTTCTAGAACTATTCATCGGCCTCCTCTTGGGCTAAGTACAAGGGCCCACAGGCTTCCTAAAAGCATCCCCGCCGCCTCTTGGGCGTTGTACAAGGACGTGTCATCTTCTTAGAAGTCTTCACATCCTCCTCTTAGGCTTCGTATAATGATTCTTCCTCTGGGAAGATAGCCTCCTCTTGGGCTTCGTACAAATTATCCCTCGGCTTCTTAAAAGTTTTCTCGCCTCCTCTTGGGCTTCGTACAAATTGTCCCGACGACCTCCTGAAGGTATAGGAACAGAAATTAGTCATCTTAGTATAACAGTCTTTCAAAGAGTCTAGATCTTACTACTACTGTTTCTTAAGCATAGTACAAAAGATAAAACCCGTAGACTCGGACAGTCTAAAGCTCCTTTGGATTCCCCGTTTCCTTAGAGAACAGGAAATAATCCCGATCCTCAGATCAAATCCATGAGTACAACATTACCCATATAAGAACTGATTTTCTCTTTTAACCAACATGTTGGACCTGTCACTCAACTGAAACAGTTACCCTAGCCTTCTCTTAGGCTTTGTACAAATGATTCTCCCCAAAGGAGCAAACCTTTTAGCCTCCATCTCGGGCTTCGTACGAGATAGAAAATCACTCTTTTGTTGAGTATAAAAGATTCTCTTGTTGAGTAAAACCTTTTAGCCTCCATCTCGGGCTTCGTACGAGATACAAAAACACTCTCTTGTTGAGTATAAAAGACTCTCTTGTTGAGTCAAACACCTTTAGCCTCCATCTCGGGCTTCGTACGAGATACCAAAACACTCTCTTGTTGAGTATAAAAGACTCCCTAGTTGAGTCAAACAACCTTTAGCCTCCGTGTTGGGCTTCGTACAAGACACATACAAAAGCACTCTCTTGTTGAGTCAACCCTTTTACCCCCTCTCTCGGGCTTCGTACGAGACAAATAAAAACACCCTCTTGTTGGGCCAATAACCTCCTCTTAGGCTTTGTATAAGAAAACCCCGGTTGAGTCAATCAACCTTTTAGCATCAAAGTTGTGCCTCGTTCATAGTATACAAACATCAACAACTCCTTTCCCCTTCATCTATTGGCTGTAAGCGGTAAGCCTCTGGATTATTTACATCCACACCATTGTCCTTCTTTTAGCATGAGAAATTCCTAAGGAAAGATGGCATTGCTCTAAACTGAGTTAAAGTCTTCTCCTTTAGGTTAAAAATCCCCTATAAAGGAAATTATGGTATTTCTGGATTCACATATCCCAGTTAAAGTAATTCTCTTTCATAACCAGTCACCCAACAATTATGACAAACATACCCCTCTTTAGAGATGACAAATTCTCTCTAAAGTCAAAACCCTTTAGCTTCACATCTTGGGGTTCGAACAAGATACAAATAGACCCTTCAGCTTCATATCTTGGGCTTTGAACAAGATACAAACCAGCTTTAGCTTCACGTCTTGAGCTTTGAACAAGACACCAAAACACTATTTCCTCCCATAGAATAGGAGGAACTACGATCGCTCTGATTTCCCTGTTTCGGTAAACGGGAATACGTAGGCATAAGATTGAAAGAGAAATCTTAGCGAGCACACTAACCAAAGACCCAAAATCCCATACATTCATACATCAATCGAAAAGCATCAGTCCTAACATCCTACCAATAGCATAGTCCCGTCATTTCAGTCTTAACAAAATAAGTAGAAAGAGGCTCCACTTCCACATAGCATCCGTAACCTAACAGACCGCTGTTTAAACTCAGTATGCAAGCAGGGTTAGTTGGAGACATCTATTTCCCTTCCTTAGTCAGCTTCAATAGGATAAAAATGAATTGACCTGTAGTACCCCAGAGCGACAGTGCTTAAGAACCACGTCCAAAATCGCTCGCTACAGAAAAGTGGCGCCCACCGTGGGGCCCGTCTTTCTTTCTTACAATTTAAGGTGAAAACGTTGGACAAGTTATTTTCATGACGGTTCCATCGGGGAATGTCATTATGTCTAGGACCGGCCCTCACTAGGATCTTAGATCAAAACCTTTAAGTGGGGAAGGTACCACAGAATGGCGATTCCGCCGGGGGAGCCATTTTCTGTTAAAGATCATAGGATTCATAGCTCTTAAAAAAGTCTAAGACATTAGGAAAAATATATATATTGCTTTTCCTAATTGATATCAGTGTTTATTTTTCTGCTAATGGGAATGCATGTGATGCCGCATGTGGAAAGATTGAGTATACACCTAGGAAAAACCTCTTTTAGTAGTGCGGAAGCTATCGGAAATAGTTGTCACACGATACTACCCTCTTCTAAGATTCTTCGAAATACATCACCTAGCACGGTTCCCGGCCCGCTGATGTTATCTCGACAAGAATCAATGATTTTAAGAGACAGGTACAAAAATCACTAGTATAAACCTTTGGGATGGGTAGAGCCTTGACTTCATGACACCGACCCTTTGACCCCATGTTTTTTCTATGTTTTTGTGTGCTGCATTCATGCATTCATTTTTAAAAAATGTTAAGCAAAGAAAAGTTTTCTCTTCTAGTCTCTCTTTTTCAAATTAAACTAAAACAATGATTGCAAATGTCAGAGAGAAAAGGATTGCGCTCATGGATTTCAGTAGACGGAAAACTCACAAGTATACCTTCAAGGTTCCAAAACTAGAGGATTTGAGAGGATGATCACTAACCCTGACGCTTTCAGAGCCAAGTACGGAGGTCTACTACCTCTGTTAAGGGTCCATGTAATTGAAAGAATCATGGAGGCACTCGTTCAGTTTTACGATCCGGTTTATCACTGTTTCACATTCCCGGATTACCAGCTCGTACCAACGCTGGAAGAGTATTCCCATCTAATTGATCTACCCATTACTGATCAAGCTCCCTTTTCTGGACTGGAAGAAATTCCAAAGGATCAGACCATTGCAAGAGCAATTTATTTGGATGAGTCAGAAGTCAAGGCTCATATGACCACCAAAGGAGGAATCCCGGGTTTACCAGCCAAGTTTCTGGTAAAGAAGGCTCTATACTTTGCTAGTATAGGGAACGTGACTGCTTTTGAAAGCATCTTTGTTTTGCTCACCTACGGGTTATTTTTGTTTCCCAACATTGATAACTTCGTCGATATCAACGCCATTAAGGTTTTTCTCATTGGAAACGTCGTACCAACCTTTCTCGCAGATGCGTATCATTTTGTACACTTAAGGAATTTATACAGTGGAGGAATGATCATGTGCTGTGTACCCCTGCTATATAAATGGTTTATCTCCCATTTGCCCAAGTCTGCTGCATTTTGGGATCATAAGAGTGCTTTACGTTGGTCGCAGAAAATCATGTCTCTTACCAACTCTGGCATAGATTGGTACAATAGAATTTATGACGGGATCAGAATCATTGACCGTTGTGGAAACTTCCCCAACGTACCCCTCATGGGAACTAAGGGAGGAATCAATTACCATCCAGTTTTAGTTCGTCGTCAATTTGGATACCCGGTGAGGCATGTCCCGCGTAATGCTCATCTAGAAGGTCTTTTCTTCAAGGAAGGAGAAAATGACAGGGAACTAAAGACAAAAATAGTGCACGCTTTGAAACATGTTCATAAGAAAGGACGAGAGTCTCTAGGAAAACCGGACTGTGTCTCGTTGGAGCCTTATCTCCACTCGGTACAAACTAGAGCTCTCAAGCTAAAGATGCCTTATCCTCGTCACGGAGTTCTTCCGCCAAGGGAATCTGTCATGTACTTCATGACTAAAACGGAAAAACTTCAGGTTACTCTCAACAAAGTTCAACAGGAGAGGAGGTCTTGGAAGAACAAGGACCGCATTCTCAATGTGGAGTGTACCAAAATACAGCAACTGCTGAAAGATAAGGATGCTCTAATTGAGATTTTGGAGCAACATGCTGTAGAAAATCAGGATGACCAAAGGAATTTGCTCGCTCCTTTCACTTGGCAAAGGAATGACAACCCGACAACGGCCCAAGAGCCCCGGTCCAAGAAAAGGAAAATACCAGAATCAGCACCCGAGTTCTCCTCAGAGAGGACTCGGGACCCATTAGCTTAGGTTTCTGTTTCCACACCTTGTAATTTACTGTATTTCCATTTCCGCAATTCTTTGAATTCAATAAAACGGGGATTTCCCCACTGTTTGATATTTGCAATATAATTGTCGAAGTTTATTTTGATTAAACAAAAAATAAACACAATAAATATAATCATTGCATTCATCATTTTCACGTCACGTATTCTTCTTACCTACGAATCTCACGTTTGTGTCTCGGTTCTAGAATCAAATTGTCTCATTCATACAATACTCGGGCTAATCGTCAAAAAAAGATGGATGATCTCGAGGAAGAGAACAGAGAGTTGAAAGAAGAGATCGACGCTCTAAGAGAGGATATGAGAAAGCTTCGTAACGACATGCAAACCATGGCAGAAGCTCAGCTACAAAGAATTGTGATCTCAGAGATCACCTCAACGCCCATAATAGAGAAGTATGATCCTAGGTATCAAATGCCGAAAGATCGTCCCTGGGGCATGCCTGTTAACTATATCCCAGAAGGATATGTTCCGCCGATCACTGAAGATCAGAGAATCATAGCAGAAGCCGCTGGGCCTGAAGGTTACAAACTTCGGGAAAGCTAGGATGCCAGAGGCATAATGAGGACTCCTGAAGGTTACAAACTTCGGGAAACGCCAAGATTCACTGCCGTAGTAACGTTACCACCCCTTATGGAGCACACTGTCCCGGAAGGACAGATTCCACATATACCTTCTAGTAGAAAGGAAAGTATGTTCGATAGAATGGATGAATTCCAGGAGTAGTTCCTGGAAATGCAGAAGGAATTGCAAGCCATTCGCGGTCAAGATTTATTTGGAAAGGACGCCGCAGACCTTTGTTTGGTCCCCAATGTGAAAGTCCCGCACAAGTTCCAAGTACCCGATTTTGAAAAGTACAAGGGTAACTCTTGCCCTCAAAGCCATTTGGTGATGTACGCTCGGTGAATGTCAGCTCAGACAGAGAACCATGATTTACTGATTCACTACTTTCATGATAGTTTAACCGGTGCCGCATTAAAATGGTACATGGGTTTAAATCGCACTACGATTATCACTTTCAGAGATCTTGACACTGCTTTCGTCCAACAATATAAATATAATTTGGACATGGCACCAGACAGAGATCAACTTAGATCAATGTCGCAAAAGGACAAAGAAACCTTTAAGGAATACGCTCAGAGATGGCGTGAAATTGCCGCTCAAATTTGTCCACCTCTTGAGGAAAAAGAGATGACAAAGATTTTCTTAAAGACCTTGAGCTCATTCTACTACGACAGAATGGTTGCTAGTGCGCCCAGAAACTTCACCGAAATGGTTGGTATGGGAGTGCGTCTCGAGGAAGCCGTTCGAGAAGGACGTCTAGTCAAAGACACTGGGTCGACAAGCGGTACAAAAAAATACGGTAGTGCTCTCCCTAAGAAAAAGGAGCAAGATATTGGGAATATTTCTTTTGGAAAGCAAAGGCGACGGTACCAACCAGTAGCAGCTGTAACTCCTGTTATCAACCCTGCGCCTGTTTCTACATATCAACCTCAAGTTGCTCAAAGCCAACAGCATTCGCAGCAATTTTAGCAAAGGACACAACAGCCTCTTCAGCGGGCTCGTCCTCAATACAATAGCAACCGTGCAATGCGGCCACCAGGATTTGATCCTATACCCATATCGTACGTAGAACTATTTCCGTTACTACTGGCCAAGGGGCATGTCCAGACTAAGTCTCCTCTTACAGTACCGGAAAATCCGCCTTTTTGGTTTAAGGTGGATCAGACTTGCCCTTACCATCAAGGAGGACCTGGGCATAACATAGAAAACTGTCTCAGTTTCAAATCTGACGTGCAAAAGCTTGTTAGGAGCAGGGTCTTATCTTTCAAAGATACGAATCCGAATGTTCTCACAAACCTGCTACCTCAACACGAGAAGGCTACAGTCAATTTGATAGACGAAGAGTCTAACAACACCTATCAAATTCTCGATGTACTCTTACTGAGGGCCAACTTGGTCAAGATGCATTGTAGGCAGAGTGGATATGGCCATGTGCCACCTCATAATTATCACCAGTGTGATATCTGCTCTAAAAGCAATCAAGGATGTTCTGTGGTGCAATCAGCTCTACAGGAACAGATGGATCTCAGATGGATCCAAGAGCACCGAGTTCGTGGGGTTAACATGGTTTATACTAATTCCAACATCATTCAAAACCACGATATCTGTACGATGAATGTCAACTTGGTGGCGATGCACTCAAGGCAAAGCCAGTATCATAATCTGCCGTGTCACGATTATAATTCCTGCCTGACTTGCTCGGTAAACAAACAGGGATGCTCTTTCATACAAGAGGCCCTCCAGCGTCAGATGGATCTTGGATGGATTTAAGACTACCATGATAGGAATCATTATCAAATTAACATGATTTAAATCTTCGATATTCGCTTGATGAATACCAGCCTGGTGGAGTTACATGCTAAACAGGTTTGGCTCGGATTCCTGGTATCACATGATTATCAGGGCTGTACGACGGGTTGCGAAGACGATCAGGGTTGTGCCCTTGTCCAGGAAACACTCCAGCACTTGTTGAACCACTAGTGGCTTCCAATCTATATGGATGAAGACACCCAACAAATTAGTATCACTAACGGGAATCCTACTAGATATCAAAGTCAGGATGTTCGGTCGATGGAAACATATCTAGTAAGGTTACACTGTATTCAAAGCGGACGTGGCCAGGTGCCACTACACAACTATGAGCGGTGTGGAGTTTGCTCAGTGGATAATCAAGGGTGCTACCTCGTGCGAGCAGCCCTTCAAAGTCAGTTGGACCGCAAAGAGATTCAACCATGGTCAAGTTCTGGATCAGTCAACTAACTTGCTGATCAAATCGAGGATGTCGTCGTAATCTCTGATCATCAGAGGACTAGGGATGCACTACTACGAAAACCCCATTTAATGATGCCAGGTTTACCACGGTTTCATATCCCACCGTTGTAACAGGATTAAAAATGTATAACGCCATATTTAACGATGGTTGTATTACATAACCGTTGTAATACAAGCTGTGTAACAAGCTTCGATTCCCAGCTCTATATTTTTTTTCCATATTTTTACATTTTAACACGCTTGTATTAGAAGACCGTTGTACTACTTGTATCATTCTTCGATTCACAACAATGTATTCTTTAGTATTTTGAAGTGCAATAGAGTATATATATAACTTTAAAAATAAAACTGTAAGAGATGAACATATATAGACATAATTTTATTTTAATATTCCATTGAGAGTACATTGATAAACATAATATACACATAGCAATAAATGCATCTTCATAATCTAGACATCTCTCCTCACTCCCCTCATCGGAATCATAATATACAGGCCTCATTTTCTTCTTTATCTTCTTCTTCTTCTTCTTATTCTTCTTCTTCTTCTTCTTCTTCTTATTCTTATCCTTCCTTACCCTTAAGGCATCCCTGAAGTTGGCAGTTGCTGGTTGGACGACCTCCTGGATTGGCGCCTGACGTTCCTCATTGAGGTTTCTAGGATTCTCATTTGTTGAACTCATTGTTACGAAGAATATATTATTTAGATATGTAAAATTGTCTATTTATAGATGAGGTTGAAGATGAAAAGACTGATAGTTTAATGCTTGTAATGATGATAACTTGTAAACCGTTCATATTCTGGAACTATATTTTCTTGTAAACCGTTTATATGTTGGGAAGTGCAACGGTTAATAATATCACGACGGTTATAAGTAACGACCGTAGCGATATCACTTATAATCCAGGCGTAATTTTAGGAAAATGTTGTTGCCTGGTGTTGAACCTTGTACCACGTATAAGGGGTATCGCTACGGTTATTATAACTAACCGTTGTGATATTATTAAATTAATATATAATCTATCATAACGGTTATTTAAGAAAACCGTTGTGAAAAATTTACCTATATAAGGGAATTAACTTTCCCTTTTTGACAGTCACGCCGTTTCCTTCATAGCGAAACCCTAGCACCCAAACTTCATCTTTTTTTAGAATCTGCGAGAAGAAATACAAGAAGTATGAAGCTTTTGATTTAAGCTTCTTCCTCCTTGTAGTTCTTCTTGCAGAATCTAAAACTAGATGAACATGGTGATGATGTTGGCGATAGCAAGCGTAATGTACATATTGTTTATGGAAAATAAGGTAGTCTTCTACTTCAATCTTTTTGTTAAATAGTTCCCATTATCTCGTTTTCTTCATGTTGTTTTTGTTGATTTTTCTCATTTTGTGCATATTCGACTTCAATGCTTCACAAGCAAGGTGAACTTCATTGTAATGGTATAGTCCCACTTCTTAGGGTTTTGTTTCAACTTTTGGTTGTTTTGTTTTGAATACTAACTAATTTTCTTCATTGCTTCCCACTTCTTAGGGTTTGTTTCACATGGTGATGATGATGGTGGTACATATATATATGAATTCATTCTGATAAGGTACATATATATGAATTCGTTCTTATATTGTATATGAAATTTAGTTTATTATATACTATGTACATTGTTTGTTTTACTATCGTTTTATTGAAAATGCAATCAGTTAAATTGATATAGAACATTAGTTTATTATATATATACTATGTATATTGTATATAGTTAAATTTAATACTAACTAATTTTCATCATTGCTTCCCACTTCTTAGGATTTGTTTCACATGGTGATGATGATGGTGGTACCTATATATGAATTCATTCTGATAAAGTACATATATATGAATTCATTCTGATATTGTATATGAAATTTAGTTTATTATATACTATGTATATCGTTTGTTTCACTATCCTTTTATTGAAAATGCAATCAGTTAAATTGCTATAGAACATTATAATCTGAAAATTAAGATGTATTTGAAAACGAACCTTTATCATGTCAATGTTTTCTGAATTGCATCCATTTCATTCAGCACATTTAATGTTCCTTAACATAAAATTTATGGTCCAATGGTCCGTTTGCTTCAATTCATCGATATCTTTTATTATAGTTTACCTCATCGTCGTCACTAATCGCCGTGGTTGTTAAGATCATGATCATTGTTATGATGATAAAATCGTGGTGATTTTTGGCGATGATGAGGTAAACTATAACAAAAGATATCGATGGATTGAAGGAAACCGACCATCGAACCATAAATTTTATGTTAAGGAACATAAAATGTCCGGAATGAAATGGATGCAATTCGGAAAACAGTGGTGTGTTTAAGTTGGTTTTCAAGAACAGTTAAATTTTCAGATTATATAGTTCTTTACCAATTTTAATGGTTGTATTTCTTTAATAAGGTGGATGGTAAAATAAGCAATATACATTTGTATTTAATAAACTAAGGGTACATTCCACAATGGTTGAGACAAATAACCATTGTGATAGTTAACATATATGACAACGGTTCATACTGATAACCATTGTGATAGTTAATATATATTACAACAGTTGAAATACCTAACTGTTGCAATATATCGCGCGCTTCCAGAATACAACAACGGTTTCTAGACCGTTGTAGAAACGGCGAACTTACAACAACAATCTACATAACAACGCCTTCGCCCGCGTCATTATATGTCATTCCCAACCATTGCTAAATGGGTTTTTCATAGTAGTGATGTTTGTACCATTATCCCTCTAATGGACGAATTGAGAGTTCCCAACTGGGAACGAATCGAAATTACTTATGATGGTCAGAAAAATCAGAAGGCTCCTATAGTTATCTATCTACCGGGACCACTACCATATGAATCAACTAAGGCTATCCCTTACAAATACGGTGCAACAACAGTTGAGAATGGAAAGGAAATTCTATTACCCTCCATCGTGAATATTGCAGACATCAGTCGAGTAACACGAAGTGGTCGAATCTTCAGCCGAGGAGTTGGAGAACCTAACAAATATAAGGAAATTCCAATAGAAGTTCCTAATCCTTCAGTCGGTCAATCCAGCGATCCCGACCTTTCAAAGAACAATGATGAGATGTTGAAGCTCATCCAAAGGAGTGAATACAACATTGTTGATCAGCTGTTACAAACTCCTTCAAAGATCTCGGTATTATCATTGTTACTTAGTTCAGAAGAGCACAGGGAGGCTCTACAGAAAGTCTTGGAGCAAGCCTTTGTGGAACAGGATGTAACAATTAGGCAGTTCGATAACATTGTCTCTAACATCACTTCCTGCAATAACTTGGGATTTAGTGATGAGGAATTACCTGAAGAAGGTCGCCGTCATAACATGCCGCTCAACATTATAGTCAACTGCCAGGACGATGCTTTAGCCAGCGTACTGGTAGACACAGGGTCAGCCCTGAATGCTATGCCAAAGTCCACTTTGATGCAATTATCATTCAAAGGACCTTCGATGAGAACCAGCAAGGTCGTCATCAAAGCCTTTGACGGATCCAGAAAAACGGTTATCGGCGAAGTCGACCTTCCCATAACTATTGGTCCTCATACTTTCCAAGTCACTTTCCAGGTCATGGACATCCGGGCAACATACAGTTGTTTATTAGGAAGACCTTGGATACATCAGGCTGGGGCGGTCACTTCGACCCTCCACCAAAAGCTAAAGTTTGTCCAGAATGACCAACTCGTCACAGTTTGTGGAGAACAGGCTTTGCTTGTAAGCAACTTGTCATTATCTACTTGTGTAGAACCCGAGGAGGTTGTTGGAACTCAGTTCCAAGTGCTTACGGTGAGCAATGAGGGTCAACTAGAGAAGGGAACCCCGATTTCCTCATACAGAGATGCTCTCGAAGTGATAAAAAATAACAATACAAAAGGATGGGGACAGCTTGTCATTCCCACTGATAACAAAACAAAGAAGGGTCTTGGTTTTTCTACAACCTGCACCCAGACAGCTGCTAACAATGAAAGTCTTCATCCCGTTCAGGACTTCTTCCACAGTGGAGGTTTCCTTCACCCAGTGCCTCAAACAGTCCATACTATCAACGAGGGAGATCCCGCCAATACGGAGGAAGAATGGAAGTCCTATCTCAACGAGGACGGTTACACGTCTTAGGGTGAAACACAGACTCCCTTTTTCTTTCCCGCACAGAGTCCGAGATTTATACTGAGGTCAGACGTCAAAATGGTATATGGAGATTGTGATCCGGAAGGATGTCGTGCTCCGCCAAACTCATTAGAGGAGGACACTCTGATGAAAGACAACTTTGACACCAGCTACTATGGCCCGATGGATGGTCTGCCTATCTGGCAGCCTTACCCAGGAAACTTGGGGCAAGAAAATCAGCCGAACAATGAAAATCAGCTGAGCATCATTGAAAAGAATACCTGCGTCCCCACCATGTCATGGGATCAATACCCAGGTTATCTTGAAAATACCCAGCACCACGATGAATTCGCAACGTTTGTAGGACTAGAATTCATTAACTATGCTTTTCCCGAGGTCAACATCATCGAGAGGGATGACTCCTCCAGTTCCAAAGAAGTGTGGGACACCTTGGGACAACTGAGTGGAAAGTACGACTTCATAGTCAAATACACCGCTCCTGAAAGCTCTCGTATCAGGTTCGAAGACATCCAGCCAACTGGATGGGGAGATACAGTTGAGAGTACAAATACTATGCAAAATACAACAGAGGAATCCTCCTACGACAACTCTGCCTGGGAGACAGATTCCAATGATCCTGCTCCGCTAGAAATCAACGTCATTTCTGAAGACAAATCAAGGAAGGTACCAGACTTTGTGATTCACCGAGGAGTTCGCCGCCAATGGGTCGCTGTCGATGTTCTGAAGATTATTCATAAGTATAAGTAATTGCCATCTTTACTTTAACCTTTCACCCTGCCTAGGTGAAACAGATGTTTTGATAGGGCTCACTTTCTGTAAATTTCCCTCTTCGCTTCGCCCAAAGCGACAGAGTTTTGTTTTAAAGGGCTGTAGTTTCAAGAATCGACGTGTTCATAAATAAAATAACGTCGTTCTGTAATTTTCGCAGTTATTGTTGTTTTCGCTTTCTGCTTTTTCCAGAAAATGGTACTCCTAAAAAACAAAAAATAAATAAAAATGAGCATTGTTAAAAAAAAATAATAATATAAAACACTGCACACACTCGTGCATTCTCAATCTCTTCTAAACACAAATTATCACGTCATGCAGATTGCTTGTTTTAAACCCCGTTGAAACATACGATCCAATGCCTTCTCCCAACTTTGAGTTCCCGGTATTCGGGGCTGAAGAAGAAGTTCACGACGAAATTCCAGAAGAGATCTCCTGATTACTCCGACAAGAGGAAATGTCCATTTAACCTCACAAAGAGCCGTTCGAAACGGTCAACTTGGATTCAGAAGAAGAGAGAAAAGAAATCAGGGTTGGGGCACTGCTCAGTCCAACTGCCAAAGAGAGTTTGACAAAGCTTCTCAGAGAATTTCCCGATGTGTTCGCTTCGTCCTATCAGGATATGCCAGGGTTGGATACCAGCATCGTGGAACATCACTTACCGTTATGGTCAGAATATCCGCCAGTAAAACAGAGGTTGAGACAGACTCATCCAGACATAGCTGTCAAAATCAAAGAGGAGGTACAGAAACAGATTAACGCGGGTTTCCTCGCTGCGTCTAAATATCCTCAATGGTTAGCCAACATCGTACCCATTCCAAAAAAGGACAGAAAAGTCAGAATGTGTGTCGACTACAGAGATCTAAACAAGGCTAGTCCAAAGGACAACTTTCCTTTACCACACATTGACATGCTGGTAGATAGTACAACAAAGTTCAAAGTTTTCTCCTTCATGGATGGATTCTCAGGCTATAATCAGATAAAGATGGCGCCGAAACACATGGAGAAAACTTCGTTCATTACCCCATGGGGGACCTTTTATTACAAGGTAATGTCGTTCAGTTTGAAGAACGCCGAGGCAACCTATCAAAGGGCAATGACTACTCTGTTTCATGACATGATACACAAGGAAATCGAGGTATATATCGATGATATGATTGCCAAATATAAAACAGAGGAGGAGCATGTGACCCACCTGTCCAAACTATTCGAGCGGTTGAGAAAGTACAAAATCAGCTTGAATCCCAACAAGTGCACTTTCGGTGTCCGTTCGGCGAAACTCTTAGGGTTCATCGTCAGCCAGAAAGGAATTGAGGTTGATCCTGACAAGGTCAAGGCCATTCAAGAAATTCCTTCTCCAAAGACTGAAAAACAAGTCAGGGGATGCCTGGGACGTTTGAACTACATCTCCAGATTCATATTCCTCATGACCGCGACCTGTGCGCCGATTTTCAAATTACTCAAAAAAGAATTAGGACTGCGTTTGGACAGAAGACTGCCAAACCACCTTCGACAGTATCAAGGAATACCTGTCGAACCCGCCGATTCTATCACCTCCAGTGGAAGGAAGACCACTGATCCTCTACTTAACAGTCTTGGAAGACTCCATGGGCAATGTGCTTGGTCAACAAGATGAAATGAAAAGGAAAGAGTCTGCCATCTACTATTTGAGCAAGAAATTCTCCGACTGCGGGACTCGGTACACTATGCTCGAGAAAACTTGTTGCGCTCTGGCTTGGGCAGCCAAACGTCTTCGCCAGTACATGATTCGTCACACTACTTGGTTAATCTCAGAAATGGGTCCAATCAAGTACGTCTTCGAAAAACCTGCTCTCACGGGAAGGATTGCCCGTTGGCAGATGTTGCTATCAGAATATGACATAGAGTACCACGCTCATAAAGCCGTTAAGGGAAGTGTTTTAGCTGATCATTTGGCTCATCAACTGATTGACGATCAGGAATCAGTCGGATTTGACTTCCCAGACAAAGATGTCATGTATCTAAAAATGAAAGACTGCGATGAACCGCTACCCAGTGAAGGGCCAGAACCAGATTTCCAATGAGGACTTATCTTTGACGGAGCTGTCAATCATTACGGAAACGTAATTGGGGCAATTATTATAACACCTCAGGGTACCCATATTCCTTTCACCGCTAGACTTACGTTCAAATGTACAAACAACGAGGCCGAATACGAAGCTTGTATCATGGGTCTTGAGGAAGAGATTGATTTGACAATCAAGAACTTGGATGTATATGGCGACTCAGCTTTGGTCATCAATCAGATCAAAGGAGATTGGAACACATACCAATCCGGACTAATTCCTTACAAAGACTATGTGAGAAGGTTGTTACCATTCTTCGACAGATTCGAGTTTCATCACATCCCTCGTGATGAGAATCACATGGCTGATGCATTAGCCACTTTCTCTTCCATGATTAGCGTAGGTCAATGGAACGACTTACCTAAGATCGACATAATGTGCCTTGAACGGCCCGTTTACATCTTCACGATTGAGGCAGTCATAGACGACAAACCTTGGTATCACGATATCAAATGCTTCTTTGAGAAACAAGAGTACCCAACTGGGGCATCCAGGAAAGATAGAAAAACCCTCAGAAGGCTAGCAGGCAGTTTCTTCTTGAGCGGTGATACACTCTATAAGAGGAACTTTGACATGGTCTTGCTTCGATGCGTCGACAGACCAGAAGCAGACATGCTGATAAAAGAAATTCACGAAGGGTCCTTTGGCACTCATGCCAACGGACATACAATGGCGAGAAAATTTCTGAGAGCAGGATACTACTGGTTGACCATGGAATCCGACTGCTACAAGTACATGAGGAAGTGTCACAAGTGTCGGATATACTCAGACAAAATCCATGTACCGCCAACACATCTCAAAGTTCTCTCTTCCCCATGGCCTTTTTTCATATGGGGAATCGACATGATTAGCATGATTGAACGTAAGGCTTCTAACGGATATCGGTTCATCCTGGTAGCCATTGATTACTTCACCAAGCGGGTCAAAGCAGCGTCATACGCCAATGTAACTTGACAAGTCGTGGTCCGATTTATCATAAACAACATCATTTGCCCTTATGGTGTTCCGAGCCAAATCATTATTGATAATGGATCTAACTTGAACAATAAGATGATGAAGGAGTTGTGTACTGAGTTCAAGATTGAACACCATAACTCATCTCCCTACCGACCCAAGATGAACGGAGAGGTAGAAGCGGCTAACAAGAACATCAAGAAGATTGTTCAAAAGATGGTTGTAACCTATAAAGACTGGCATGAGATGCTACCCTATGATCTTCACGGTTATCGCACATCTGTCCGCACTTCAACAGGGGCAACCCCTTTCTCTCTAGTATACGGCATGGAAGCAGTGCTCCCCATCGAAGTAGAGATCCCATCAATCCGGGTATTGATGGAAGCTAAGCTAACAGAAGCGGAATGGTGTCAAAGTCGACACGATGAACTGAATCTGATCAAAGAAAAGCGAATCACGACACTATGCCATGGTCAGTTGTATTAGCAAAGAATGAAGAAGGCGTTCGACAAAAAGGTTCGACCTCGCGTCTTCAGGAAAGGAGACCTTGTGCTCAAAAAGATACAATCATTTCTCACTGATTCTCGGGGCAAATGGACTCCAAACTATGACGGCCCCTATGTGGTCAAGAAAGCTTTCTCAGGCGGCGCCTTGAGACTTGCAACCATGGATGGAGAAGAATTTGCCTACCCCACAAATGTTGACGTAGTCAAGAAATACTTCGCCTAAATCAATAAATAAATAAATAAACGTCTCGATGGATTGAAAACCCGAAAGGGCGGACCAGGAAAAAATTAGAGGCATGATAAAAAATCATCCCGGTGGATTGAAAACCTCAAAGTACAATCCAGAAAAAACTTAGGGATAATGGCAAGTAACTACGTTCGACAAAGGGGCAAGTCCTTCGGCAGCAGTTACATCATCCATCAGGAAAACTCCGTCAAGGTCATCTTCGACGGAAGTTCAGGATGCCCGTAATTCAAAGTTGGTAGAAGGATAGTGGTCGTTATGGTTCAACATAGCCCTTTTCCCTGTAAATTACCATTTTCTAACTTTATAAATACTCGAAGGAATCGCGCGCTTGGCTGATTTCCATCCTATCAATAAAATTTGAGCCCTTTTGCTTTTGTTCGTAATTCTTATTTGTTTTAGCTTTACAGGACGCCATTTAAACATGATTAATGATTCTTGAAACGAAACAAAAATGAATTTACTTGTCGAACTTTTTTCTGCTTTTTAAACTTAAGATGGCATTTTCTTTTGACTAGTGAACATCGAAAGAACATCGATCACTTCTCCAGAAGTAATCGAACCTCAAAGTGCAGAATCAAGGTATTCCTTCTAAACCAGTGCGCCTGAACAAAGGATCAACTGTGTCGAAGAACATGTTTCATTCGACATCCCCGACCGAGTTTTCATCTCCTAAGCCCGATCAACGTAGCTCCCCGCAGGGACTATTTCTCCTAAGCAAGGCATAATTGCTATCTTGAACCAGCGATACCTCTTCATCCCCAACTATGACCGAGTATCCAGTCGTGTTCATCTATTAGTTTGTATGTCGTGTCAGTTTTGTCAGCATAAACATACATACATCATGCATTATTGATTTACATTCATATTCATATTGCATCACTATCACTCTAGCCGGTCTTGTTCCCTAGTGATAAGAGTCCTCTCAATCGAGTTGTCAGTTCTTTCCTCGTCGGGAAGTGAATCATCTAAGCAATCTCTCTCCGATTGATCTCTGGACTAGAGACGGTCCTCGACCACTTTGATAACTTGAACCTCTGAAAAACCAGAGAACTCTCAGCCAGCATCACTCTTCGCCAGGGAAGATGATATCTTCGCTTTCCCGGATTAAGGAAAATCCCTAGAGAAAGCCTCTTAATCAGAGATTCGGCAATACAGCGGTTTTTCTCCGAAAAAATCCATTGACGAAAAGGTCATCAGCACCTCAAAATTGGATCACACCATATGGCATTTCTCCGAGAAGATCCCGAGAAAAGTATGATGTAAGATCCCAAGCGGAAACAGTCTCTCAAGAGACTCGTTTTCCCCAGTAGAGTCGACAAATGGCGTCTCCAAACAGAGAAGTTTGTGCCTCTCTACAATCAAATTTTTTTCCATCAAATGGCATCTCCCCAGGAAAATTCGGCGAGAAGTTTGAGGAGAACCGCTACAAGTAACGTCCCTTGTCAATAAAGTTTATTGACAAAAGAAACAAAGTCCAGTTCCTTGGTAGGAATCCAGGATCGAGGGGAAGTTTATATCAGAAACTGAGACCAGTTCCTTGGTAGGAAACCAGGCTCGAGGGAAATTTTATATCAGAAACTTAGACCAGACCTTGGTAAGAAACCAGGAACGAGGGGAAGTTTATTTCAGAAAACTAAGACCAGTTCCTTGGCTGAAGACCAGGATCAAGGGGAAGTTTTTACCTTTTCTAAGCATCATTGCTTAGCAAAAGAAGATGGACTGGCAAACTGCCATTCATAACCACCATCAAAGTTTCGGGTATTCCGATATTTAAACCTCTTGCACCCCGAATGCCCGAATACCTTCGCCATTCACACCTTCGGGTCCAAGAGGATTAAATAGAGGCATCTGTCATACCCCAAATTTTGACCACTAAGATTCCCCATCATTATCCAAATCATCATCACAATATGGATGTACCATCATGCCTCATTAGTCTCCCCAAAGATGGGTGAGCACTCACTACAAACAAAAATTAGGGTTTCAAGCCCTCTTTGAGCCTTAGACAATGGATCATTCCAGAAATGACATAATCTTCAACTTGTCTAACCTATCAAACCTCTACAATGGATCAAAAGGACTCCCACTTCAAGGATTAAGCACAAGGCTGCTCCCTTCTAAGTGGATTAAGCCTCAAGATCGCTAGTGTCACCAAATTAGGGTTTGGTCGACCAGGGCCTCCAGATGGATTTTTTCCTCTAGCCATGAGCCAATGCTTCAAATAATATTCTAATATGCTCCATGGAACCTCATGGCTCCAATCATCAAGACAATTTTGACCTCAGGGGATGTATTCATCAAAAATCAAGAATTAGGGTTTCTTGACCTAATTCACCCCTAAGCTGACTTTTGGGACAAAACATGAGCCAAGACCTCAAGAGAGAATTTGAGGGTCTCTAATACACCACATTGATCCATCTGCAACAATGGATTGATCCAAGAAGCTTAAGCAACAAGTTTCAATTTCATCTGAACCACAGTTAGGGTTTCGCGGGAAAAGTCAACTGCAGCTTTGACTTTTGACCAGGACATGCTCCCAAACCCTAAGACATGATTCAATACACCCTATGACACCTATGAAATCAATCCATCAAGTTTGATTTAGGACAAGGACTTGATTTCATAGAGGATCGCACAGTTTGGAATTCATCTGATAAAAAGTCAACTGTGCACAAAAGTCAAACTTTGACTTTTTGAGATTTTTCACAATTATGGTTTTTTAACCCTAAAATGATGTTAATGTGTGATTGGAATCATCATTCATCAAGAAAAATCTAGAAAAGTGGGATAACTTGTAAAAGGGGTAACCATAAAAAACTTAGAAATTTTCTAAGTTATGGAACAAAGTGGCTAGGGGACCAACTTTGGAGGATCATAACTCCTAAACCACAAGCCCATTTTTTCCCATCCAAAGCTGGATTTGTATCCCTCATGACCCTCTACAAAAGCTTTAACTACACCTCATTCCAATTCATCATGGATTTTGAGTTATGGAAGGATCAAAATGGCTGAAAACATGAAATGTCACTTTTTCCAACACTTAGTGAAATTTTCACTAAGTCAGAATCTGCCTTACTTTTTTCCAAATGTAGGGGCATTTTTCACTTGGATCCAAAAAGTATCAAAACCAATTATGATCAAACAGTTGTTGTATCATATGAGGGCTTTACAAAATGGCCAAGAACATCACCAAACTCAACTTGAGTCATGAGATATGACAATGGCAATATGCCTTGCTGAAAACTGCCAAGGCTAGGTAGAATTTTTCACTTTTGCTCGATTTGGAAAAATCAAATAATTCCAAGCCTTGTCATCACTTTGGACACATCGGAGGATCAAATCTAAAGGGAACAAACACTGATCCAAGCCTCCAAAGTCTTTGGAACATGAAGTAGCATGACAAACCTAGAAATCCCTAAAAGAGGGACAAGACTCCAATTTTGGATTGAAGCATTTAATGGATGATTAGAGGTGGTATGGATTGACACATTTGCAACTGAATTCAGTCAAGAATGATCCAACAACTAGGGAACCAAAGGCATGTGCTCTAACCTCTAGTCAATGGCTAGAGGAGACTTGGCTTCCCATTGATCAACATTGGCCAAACCTCTGTTGTGGTTTCCATTCACTATTGATCCCAAAAAAAACATGCTATACTATAAATAGATCTCATTTGTGCTCATTTTGAGTACACCAAAGCCATCAAACAGATGTTTTCCTCAAAATCCCTCTCTTTAGGCCAAAATGCCTTCTTTAGCAAGGTAACTCTGAGTTTTTGAGTTAGAGAGCATTTCCATCACAGCTCATGATCCTAACACCTCCAATATATCATATCTAAGCTATCCAAACTCTCATAAGTGACATGTAATCCTTAAATCACAAAGTCCAGGCCGCCAGCGGCCATTTCGACTAACTCGTGTTCAGGGACTTGAGTAAAGCAACGCGCTTTCAAAAGTCTAAACCTATTTAAGTACTGGTCTACCGACTCCGCGGCCTTGCGTTTGATGCTTGCCAATTCTTTTAAACTTATTTTTGATTGTCCCATATAGAATTGTTCGTGGAAAAGCCTCTCCAATTGTGCCCATGTGTGAATGGACTGTGGGGGCAACATGGTGAACCACGTGAACGCATTCTTTATGAGGGAGCTTGGGAAATATTTCAATTTCAAATCCTTATTGTTCGCTATGTCACTCGCTTCAGTTTGATACCTAGCGACGTGTTCGACGGTGGACTCTTCTATTTCCCCAGCGAACTTGGTAAATTTTGGCACTTTCCATTCCCTAGGTAACTCTGTTTGTAGGACAAAATCTGGTAAAGGGGACGTATAGGTTGGCCGTCGAAGGCCAGGGTTCGCCCCATTACGGACCATGATACGTTCGACCACAGCTTCCAAGTTATGTTCTCCAGCTTGGGCGTCCTGTCGAACCTGTTCGACAAAAAAATCTGGATCTTGGTGCCTATGGACAATTACAGGTGGCCTTTGAACCCTCATAGGAGTTTCTTCAAACTCGCGGGGTTGTTCTATAGTCTCGTCGAAGACTTCGTCCTGACTAGGTAGTGTCACCGGTCGCGGTGGTGGGGTCTGTCGACCCTGAGCCCTAGGTGCGCCTAAGAAATCACCGATTCGTGTCATCTGGGTCGCCAGTTGCTGGTAACTCTGGGTTGACTCTTGTATCAATGGCCTTAATATTGTACCCATCTACTGAGTCAACATGTGAACCATCTCATGGTTACTCTCGTCCATTTGTTGCCTCATGACCGCGACGGAACTAGAGGTAAAAGTCGGTATGGATTGAGAGGACATGTTGAATCCCAGAGGTCGAACCATTGGGTTTGACAAGGGTCTTATCCCTTGATAAGTCGAAAATACTGGGGACGAATTCTCTCCAAACAAACGTTCGCTAGAATGGACACTTGACATGAACTCTGGTGGCATTCCATACGATCTAGGTATGGGCATGGTGATACCAGGCATATATTGCCCCGTAGTCCCATCCATTGTCGGCCTAGGGTTGTTTCGACGCGGTGTTGTAATTGGTCCGCTAGGAGAGGTTGACACCGCTGATATGGTACCAGAGCCAACGTCAGTTGTGTGTGTGCCTACCGCAGTTTCCGTCGGAGACGGTTCTTCGTTTGGTCGTGGTGTTACCATCTTACCACTACGCAAAAACATATACTCAATTCACACGTGTCCCACCAGGTGTGCCACTTTGTTCGCCTGCGCGAACAACCGCTGGCCTTCCGTCTAGGTTCGCTTGTAGGATCAGCCAGACAAATCCCAGAACTTGGAATTGGAAGCGTATGCTTACACTGCATTTCAGTTTAAGTTTGTTTAAGTGTCACGCTTAAGTTATTTGGGTGACGCAAAAAATGTCTTAACGGCTGCGAGTTGGATGCAAGAAAAACAAAGAAATGCACGGGAAAACTGAGCGGGAAAAGCAAGAGAAGTAAAGACTTTAAATTAAATGCGGAAAATAAATTGCACTAAATAAGATTTGGACGCAAGTGTACATTTGTTTGCGGGAGTGAACTCGTTTCTCTTTAAGCTTGGTACTTTGAGTATTTTCCCCTTACAATCTGAAAAATGCGACCCCTAAAATGAAAAAAGCAATGCCTTATATAGCCCTAAAAAATAACTGTTTGTCTGCCAAAACGTTTTCTGAAGCTAACACGTGGCACCCCACTCTCTTTTCAACTTCCCATAGTCTTGGACATTTCAAACTTTTTCCCGCCTAAACACTTGTTTCTTGAATTCGACATCAACTCGTCCCATCATTCTCCCCCGACGTAAAAACTTGTTGCTGGCTCTCCGACACGCCTCTCTGCTGATGTCGACTCGACGCCTCATTGTACTTCTTTCTTGCGCCGACCCACTTTGGAAGTTTCCCGACACCCCTGCTAGTCGAAATCTAGTGCCAACAGAACCAAGAGGGAGAAGAAAGAAGTTGAACAAAGAAAGCATTGAAATGCTTATCACAAATACAAAAGAGAAAGCTTTAAAGAGATGAAGGAAGAAGGTGTATGTGGATGCACGTCCACACCCTCAAATTACCATTAGCCCCTACATGAAAAGGTTAGCTAAACAATTGAATATGAAAGCATAAGTGAAAGAAATCATACAAGTAAGCACCAAACATCTCATGAAATGAAATTATGAATCAAACAATGCCTAAGTCTAAAGAGAAGGACCCTAAGTGTTCAAAGACTTCTAAAGTCAGTAGCTATGTCTAATGATGTTCAATTAGGGTTAGGGTACCTAATGGGATCAAACTATGTCAAGAAAGGTGCCAAAGATTCACACGAGTTCAAGTTACGAATTAAAGATGAAGTATGAATGTGCATGGCATGCAAACATGAATGAATGTATGAAGAAATGTCAAATTCAGAAGTGAATGGCATATTATAATGCATATGGAAGTCAATGAATGAACATACAAAGCATGAGTGAAATGATTCAAGAAAAAAGGACAATATGAAAAGATGTTCCAACATTGTTCAAGTTCACATAAGATGGCATACTTGTAATGCAAGTTATGAATGAAGGATGGAATGTAACACCCCCAATCTATACCCCCAATTAATTAAAGCGATAACAAATAATCTGAGTATAATTCCAACATTCACGGCATAGACTGGAGAGTCACATCAATTGAGACAAAACACAATAAACCTGCTCATAAAGATATGCAACAATCAGGTAGCACATACAGAGGAACTTAGTTCCCAACACCCACAATTCAGATACAGAATAAAAGCGGAAAATCTGCAACTGAATCTCAAATATATATATATATATATATATATATATATATATATATATATATATATCACATAAAAAGTTTGTCTGTCATATACAGAATCATACATGTACAATCCAAAAGAACATATACATATACACATAATCATAAACGATCTCCCCGACTACCCAGTGCTACATATCATAGCCGACCGACAAAAGAATGAAGACCTAAGCTTCACAAAAAGACCTTCAGCATCTAATCTGCAATGCCTCATAGAGCATTTAAAACAGCAGAAGGGTGAGAAACACAATCATAATACAATTGCATACAATTATATAATAACACAAAAATACACATGTAAAATATTCTCACCACCACTTACACCATAATTCAACTACAAAATAACACATTTGATATCTCATATATCCATCACAAAGACATATAAATCATGCTCAACGCATTTATCACCAACATACACATATATATCACTCATCAGTTCCATTCACAAATCCACACAAAATCAATCCATTCATGATTTATGCAAATGCACAGAGATCGACACAACGACTCTATGCAATGCAATGCGGTACCATCCATCCATCATCTCATCATTAGTTCACTCAGGAACTATTGGAATCATCGCTTGTTACTTAGTGTAACTCCCCGTCGGGCAAACGACGTTCCCCGTCGCTCACACCTCTTTGTATAAGGCACACGACGTTTATGGATCGCTTTAGGTCCTCTTTGTATAAGGCACACGATCTGATCGCTTTAGGTCCTATTTGTATAAGGTACACGATCGTCTATAATCATCGCTTTAGGTCCTCTTTGTATAAGGCACACGATGTTATAGTGGATTCCCTCTGGAACCGATTCGTCGCTCACACCCCACAAGGGCACACGACATCACAAGAATGCATATCATGATGCTTGGCATACAATGACTCATGACATTCAAATGCACACATATACACATCCATAATCATGCATATATAATCAAACACAACACAATGCATTTTCTTGCCCTTAGGCCACAACCCATCATCACAACATATCATCACATGCATTCACATTATATAACATCACACAAGTCATACGATATCCATATCAAAAGCACATTGCATGATACACATCAATTACACACAATTACGACGGTAAAAGTCGACAAAACGACACTATTCCAAATTCCCGACATAATTAAATCGGCCAAAAATCTCAAAACCATTTTAATAAGAAAGAACAGCTCAATAGCTTTCCAAAGATACCGAGAATGTTCAAAACGGATAATCGGAACACAAGTTATGGACTTAAACAGAAAAGGAATCGCGAAATAACAACATTCTGCACCCTCTCTGGTCATACGCGTATTGCCCTGAGCCATACGCGTATTGCCCAGCTCACTCGCCCATTCCATACGCGTATTGCCCAACTTGATACGCGTATGGGCAGAGACCAAATTCTCCCAAAAATCCCACTAAAAACTCCATACGCGTAATGCCTCACACATTATGTGTATTGCCTTGCCAGATACGCGTACCATTACACAAATCAGCAGATGGCCGAGAAAAATGAACTTCCATACGCGTAATGCCCAAAATTCCCCTTTCCATACGCGTATTGCCCAAACCAATACGCGTATTGCCCTGCGTGTTACGCGTATGGGCAGAGAAAAAATCCAGAATTTCCTGCAGATTTTTTCTGCTACGGGTTCACCCAAAATCAACCCCAAATCTCACCAAAACACCAGAAAATTACCAAATGAATACACAACAACACATATCTAACATGGTTTAGCAATTAGGAACATCAAAACATGATTTCAGACACAATTTGAATCAATTTCCAACAATTTCAACATATTATGGTTTTGGTTCTATATCCAATTTCAATCCAACAATCAACAAATACATACATACATAATCATACACAAGTATAAGATAATCGAGTTTCGCACCCTTACCCGATTTAATCGTGTTTGAAAAGTCGGTTGATTAGATTTCTTCCTTTCCAAATTTTTCTCTCTTTTCTTCTTTTCTTTCCCTTTTCCTTCTTCTCTTTTTCTTTCTCTCTATTTTCTCTCTTTTCTTTCTATTTAATTTTCTAACTTAAGAAAAATAAGTGAAATGACCAAAATACCCCTACACTCAAATATCTCGCAAACGCGCTCAAAACGCGATAAAACATAATCACGATGAAAAATAATATATTATCAAATAAAAGTCAAAAATAAAATAATATAATAATAAAAATAATTAAATCGACTCGATTAAATAGATCTAACAAAAACTGGGGCGTTACTACTCTCCCCCACTTAGAAATTTTCGTCCTCGAAAATATTACCTGAGACGAACAACTCTGGATACGACTCCAGCATCCGACTCTCCAACTCCCAAGTCAAATTGCCCTCAGCAGCGCCTCCCCACGCCACTTTCACAAGCGCAATTTCCTTGCCTCTTAACCGCTTCAACTCGCGATCCAAAATTCTCCCTTACCTCTACCTCATCCATCGGAATCACATGCGACGGATCCGTAACATACTTCCCAAGCTGTGAAACATGGAACACATCGTTCAAATTCGAAAGACTCGGCGGCAACGCCACCCGATAAGCCACAACACCCACTCTCACGGATATCTGGTAAGGACCAATAAACCGAGAAGTAAGCTTCTTCGACTTCAATGCACAATAAACACCCGTCACCAGTGTAACTCTAAAAAATACATGATCGCTTTCTTGAAACTCAAGATCTTTCCTCCTTCGATCATGATAACTCTTTTGCCTACTCTGAGAAGCCTTCATTTTCTCACGAATAAGTTTCACTTTTTCCGTAGTCTGTTGCACTAACTCCGGTCCAACCACCGAACTCTCACCAGATTCATGCCATAACAAAGGTGTTCGACATCTTCTTCCATACAACGCTTCAAAAGGTGCCATTCCAATACTTGAATGGAAACTGTTATTATACGTGAATTCCACCAACGCAAGATAACTATCCCAAGCACCACCTTGCTCAAGAACACAAGCTCGAAGCAAATCTTCCAATGACTGAATAGTTCTCTCGGTCTGACCATCCATCTGCAGATGATAAGCAGAACTCAATCTTAACTTGGAACCTAACGCTTTTTGCAAACTTTCCCAAAATCTGGAAGTAAACCTCGGATCTCGATCTGAAACAATACTCAACGGAACACCATGTAATTTCACAATCACCCTGATATAAATCTCAGCCAACCTCTCCAAAGAAAAACTGATGTCAATCGGAATGAAATGCGCCGATTTAGTCAGCCTATCCACAACTACCCAAATGGCATTATGTACCCTCTGTGTATTCGGCAACCCTGTCACAAAATCCATAGAAATGTTGTCCCATTTCCACTCGGGAATATCCAACGGTTGCAACAATCCACTAGGCTTTTGATGTTCTACCTTAGACTTCTGACACGTCAAACACGCATAAACAAACTGAGCCATATCTCTCTTCAATCCAGACCACCAAAAGATCTTCTTCAAGTCTTGATACATCTTATTAGCTCCCGGATGTATACTCAAACTACTCTGGTGTCCTTCCTCCAAAATCATCTTTTTCAAGTCCGAATCATCAGGAACACAAATTCTACCACGAAATCTCAAAACACCCTTATCGTCCACTTTAAAGTCACCATTCACACTTTGATCTCCAACCGTCATCAAATCAACAAATTTCACATCCAACTTCTGTTTCTCGCTAACGGTTAACAGAAAATCATTAGTGACCTATAACATACCAAGCCTCACGCTATCAGATCTCAATTCACACACCAAACTCAAATCTCTAAATGCTTCCAAAAGTTCCCACTCTTTATCCATCAAAGCGGACATATGCAAAGATTTCCGGCTTAACGCATCGGCTACCACATTAGCTTTACCAGGATGGTAATTCAAGCCAAAATCATAGTCCTTCAAAAATTCCAACCATCTCCGTTGCCTCATATTCAACTCTTTCTGATCAAACAAGTATTTCAAACTTTTATGATCCCTAAAGACTTTGAATCTTGCACCATAGAGATAATGCCTCCAAATTTTCAACACAAAAACCACTGCCGCTAATTCCAAATCATGAGTAGGGTAATTCTTCTCATGAATCCTCAATTGCCTCGAAGCATAAGCCACAATCTTACCTTCTTGCATCAACACTCCACCTAAACCAATCAAAGACGCATCTCAATACACCACAAACGGTTCAGTAGGATTCAGTAAAATCAAAATCGGAGCTGTAGTCAATCTTCTCTTCAGCTCACTAAAACTTTCCTCACACTGAATATCCCAAATGAACGCTTTACCTTTACAAGTCAATTGGGTCAAAGGAAGTGTTAACTTAGAAAAACCTTCAATGAATCTCCGATAATAACCAGCTAAACCCAAAAAGCTTCTAATTTCAGTAACAAATCTAGGAGCCTCCCATTGTAGAACTGCATCTACTTTAGATGGATCCATAGTAATACCATTACCTGAAATCACATGCCCAAGAAAACTCACTTCTGACAACCAGATCTCACACTTGGACAACTTGGCAAAAAGTCTCCTTTCCTTCAAAATTTGCAACACAACACACAAATGCTCTGCATGCTCCTCCCGGGACTTAGAATAAATCAAGATGTCATCAATAAAGACAACAACAAATCGATCCAAATGCTCATGGAAAATACGATTCATATACTCCATAAACACACCCGACGCATTAGAAATCCCGAACGACATCACTGAATATTCGTAATGACCGTATCGTGTCCTAAAAGCCGTCTTCTGAATATCTTCCTCTTTCACTCTAATCTGATGATAACCTGACCTCAAATCAATCTTACTAAACACACACGCGCCTACCAACTGGTCCATCAAATCATCAATTCTCGGAAGAGGATACTTATTTTTAATCGTCACTTTATTCAGCTGGCGATAATCAATACACAATCGCATACTTCCATCTTTCTTCTTCACCAAAAGAACTGGAGCACCCCAAGGTGATACACTCGGTCTCACAAACCTCTTTTCTAACAATTCATTCAACTGCTTCTTTAACTCAACCAACTCAGATGCCGATTTACGATAAGGTGCCATAGATACAGGTCTAGTACCAGGAACTAGATCTATAGAAAACTCTACCTCTCTCTCTGGCGACACATCTGAAATATCCTCTGGAAACACCTCTGGAAATTCACACACGACTGGAAACACATCAAGTGCAACTTGAATATCCACTATCAACGATGCAAACAACCCAAACAACTGAGCTTCATCCGCCAAAAGTTTCTTTAACTCTTTGGTAGATAAGAAACTCGATTCCTCGTCTTCCTCAAGAGAAGGAAATCTCACCAACTTATGATAACAATCGATATGAACTCGATTGAACTGCAACCAATTCATACCCAGAACCACATCTAAACCCTCCAACGGCAAACACACCAAATCCATCTCAAAATCTTTACCAAAAATGGTCAAAGGACAACTTAAACAAACCAAAGAAGTAGTTACCGACCCTATTGCTGGAGTATCAATAACCATCTCTCCACCCATCGAAGACAACAAAAGATTCAAACGCTTCGCGCACTCAGACGAAATAAATGAATGAGTCGCTCCAGTATCAATAATAGCAACTAAAGGCGTACTATTAATAAAACAAGTACCTCTGATCAGACGATCTGCACTAGTAGTCTGAGTTCCTGCTAATGCAAAATCTTTCCCACCAGCTGGAGCTTGCTTTGGTTTCGGACACTTCGTACTAACATGACCAGGTTCACCGCAGTTGAAACACTTCACCACATTTCTATTACAATCAGCTGCAATATGTCCTAAACCTCCACAATTGGAACACTTTCTCATATCTTTTCTATATTCAAACTGACGATGTCCAAAGTCACCACACCTAAAACATCTCAGAGGATTAGACATACCTCCCCCACTCGGCCTTTTCTCATAATTACCCCTTTGCTTACCCTTGCCAGTTGGTGTCACATAAGGACCACCACGAAACGGTTGCTTCCCTTTCCTTTCGTTCACACTCTTATAGTGAGTAGTACGAGCTTTGTTATCCTCCTCATAAATTCTACAACAATCCACCAAATCCGAAAACCTCCTAATCCTTTGATAACCGATTACCTGCTTGATCTCTGGATGCAATTCGTTCTCAAACTTCACACACTTGGAAAACTCCGCAGTTGCTTCAGCATAATGTGGATAAAACTGAACAAGTTCCACAAACTTAGCAGTGTAATCAATAACAGACATATTACCTTGTTTCAACTCCAAGAACTCTATTTCCTTCTTTCCTCTAACATCTTCAGGAAAATACTTCCTCAAAAACTCCCTGCTAAACAAAGTCCAAGTGACCTCTTCATCTCCAGCTTCCAACACATGACGCGTACTAACCCACCAATCATCAGCCTCCTCCTGCAACATGTGAGTACCCAGTCTCACCTTATTTTCCTCAGCACAGTCCATCACTCGAAAGATTCTTTCAATCTCCTTAAGCCAAATCTGTGCACCATCAAGATCATGTCTCCCTTTGAAGACAGGCGGTTTGTTCTTCCTGAACTCATCATTCTCACCAGCATTAAGTGCACCTTGCACAGCCTGAGCCATAGCTTGCATAGCAGTAGCCAAATCAGCATCATTCCTACCAGCCATATTCTGTTCATATCCAATAACAGCAACTATGGTTAAACAAACAGCTCACCCAAACAGAACGACCGACACGGACTGGCACGAACTGACACAAACTGACACGGACTGGCTCTGATACCACTTAATGTAACACCCCCAATCTATACCCCCAATTAATTAAAGCGATAACAAATAATCAGAGTATAATTCCAGCATTCACGGCATAGACTGAAGAGTCACATCAATTGAGACAAAACACAATAAACTTGCTCATAAAGATATGCAACAATCAGGTAGCACATACAGAGGAACTTAGTTCCCAACACCCACAATTCAGATACAGAATAAAAGCGGAAAATCTGCAACTGAATCTCAAATATATATATATATATATATATATATATATATATATATATATATATATATATATATATCACATAAAAAGTTTGTCTGTCATATACATAATCATACATGTACAATCCAAAAGAACATATACATATACACATAATCATAAACGATCTCCCCGACTACCCGGTGCTACGTATCAGAGCCGACCGACAAAAGAATGAAGACCTAAGCTTCACAAAAAGACCTCCAGCATCTAATCTGCAATGCCTCATAGAGCATTCAAAACAGCAGAAGGGTGAGAAACACAATCATAATACAATTGCATACAATTATATAATAACACAAAAATACACATGTAAAATATTCTCACCACCATTTACACCATAATTAAAATTCAAAACAACACATTTGATATCTCATATATCCATCACAAAGACATATAAATCATGCTCAACGCATTTATCACCAACATACACATATATATCACTCATCAGTTCCATTCACAAATCCACACAAAATCAATCCATTCATGATTTATGCAAATGCACAGAGACCGACACAACGATTCTATGCAATGCAATGCGGTACCATCCATCCATCATCTCATCATTAGTTCACTCAGGAACTATTGGAATCATCGTTTGTTACTTAGTGTAACTCCTCGTCAGGCAAACGCTGTTCCCCGTCGCTCACACCTCTTTGTATAAGGCACACGACGTTTATGGATCACTTTAGGTCCTCTTTGTATAAGGCACACGATCTGATCGCTTTAGGTCCTCTTTGTATAAGGCACACGATTGTCTATATTCATCGCTTTAGGTCCTCTTTGTATAAGGCACACGATATTATAGCAGATTCCCTCTGGAACTGATTCTTTGCTCACACCCCACAAGGGCACACGACATCACAAGAATGCATATCATGATGCTTGACATACAATGACTCATGACATTCAAATGCACACATATACACATCCATAATCATGCATATATAATCAAACACAACACAATGTATTTTCTTTCCCTTAGGCCATAACCCATCATCACAACATATCATCACGTGCATTCACATTATATAACATCACACAAGTCATAAGATATCCATATCAAAAGTACACTGCATGATACACATCAATTACACACAATTACGACGGTAAAAGTCGATAAAACGACACTATTCCAAATTCCCGACATAATTAAATCGGCCAAAAATTTTAAAACCATTTTAATAAGAAAGAACAGCTCAATAGCTTTCCAACGATACCAAGAATGTTCAAAACGGATAATCGGAACACAAGTTATGGACTTAAACAGAAAAGGAATCGCGAAATGACAACATTCTGCACCCTCTCTGGTCATACGCGTATTGCCCTGAGCCATACGCGTATTGCCCAGCTCACTCGCCCATTCCATACGTGTATTTTCCAACTTGATACGTGTATGGGCAGAGACCAAATTCTCCCAAAAATCCCACTAAAAACTCCATACGCGTAATGCCTCACACTTTACGCGTATTGCCTTGCCAGATACGCGTACCATTACGCAAATCAGCAGATGGCCGAGAAAAATGAACTTTCATACGTGTAATGCCCAAAATTCCCCTTTCCATACGCGTATTGCCCAAACCAATACGCGTATTACCCTGCGTGTACGCGTATGGGCAGAGAAAAAATCCAGAATTTCCTGCAGAATTTTTCTGCTACGGGTTCACCCAAAATCAACCTCAAATCTCACCAAAACACCAGAAAATTACCAAATAAATACACAACAACACCTATCTAACATGGCTCATCAATTAGGAACATCAAAACATGATTTCAGACACAATTTGAATCAATTTCCAACAATTTCAACATATTATGGTTTTGGTTCTATATCCAATTTCAATCCAACAATCAACAAATACATACATACATAATCATACACAAGTATAAGATAATCGAGTTTCGCACCCTTACCCGATTTAATCGTGTTTGAAAAGTCGGTTGATTAGATTTCTTCCTGTCCAAGTTTTTCTCTCTTTTCTTCTTTTCTTTCCCTTTTCCTTCTTCTCTTTTTCTTTCTCTCTATTTTCTCTCTTTTCTTTCTATTTAAGTTTCTAACTTAAGAAAAATAAGTGAAATGACCAAAATACCCCTACACTCAAATATCTCGCAAACGCTCTCAAATTGCGATAAAACATAATCACGATGAAAAATAATATATTATCAAATAAAAGTCAAAAATAAAATAATATAATAATAAAAATAATTAAATCGACTCGATTAAATAGATCTAACAAAAACAGGGGCGTTACATGGAACATGAACATGAATAAGAATGGATGCAAGTCAGAAATGTATGATATGCTCGATCATATTAGAATGCAATAATGGTGTCACAAAGATGCACACAAAACATGTTAAGGCACATAGAAGAAGATGCACACCATTAGGTCAAACTTAGTTCACATAAGCACCAAACCTTTATGAACCAAAACATGAAGACAAATGACCCATAATCTAACATGGATGACCTATAATATCTAAGAAATGACCTATAAAATGCACATACAAGTCCTAATACAATGGCACAAGTGCCTCCTAATCAATTAGGGTTTAGAAGTGAAAGAGGAACACACAAAATGTCACCCATAACATCAAGCAAGGCAAAGATAGAAATGAATTTGTAAAAATTATGAAATTAAATCACAAAGTACCTAAGTCAGAACCTAAGCATGTATCCAAAGCTCACACAAAGATTCAAAAATAAAATAATTCAAATGAAGGTTCAAAGTCACATTGAAGCAAGGCAAAGGAATGCACAAAGATGGTCATCAAAATGCATGATAAAATGACTTTAAAAATACGAGAAAAATGTTTTGAGATGCTTTAAGATGTTGTTGAAACATGGCGAAAAGAATGAATGCAAAATGATTTTTGAACTATGCAAAATAAATGGATGAAGTTCATGTATCAAGGAAGAAACACTTTGAAAAAAGAAATAAAAGGAAATTCACAAAATATGATCAAATATTCACAGAATCAGAAATAAAAAATATACAAAATTATTTTAATGTCTAAACATGGTTCATGAATTTTTGTAGAATTTTTGAATGCATATATGTATTTTTAAAAGAATAAAATCAAAACTATATGAAATGAAATTAAAATAAATGAAGAAAACAAGAGAGAGGGTGCAACACAAGCAATTCTGCAGTTCAAAATAAGATTGGGCTCAAGAAAAATGGTGCGAATAGAAATTTGATCCAAGTCCAATAACATGCACTCATATAAGGTCCATACTATGGAATTCAGTCAAATTGTTGACTCAATCATGTGCGTTGGATCAGGTCAATCAGATCAATCAGAAAAATAAAACAAATGAATGGATGAGATGCAAGGATCATGATAACTGCCACGCACGCACACACATGCAAGTCAAAGCTGAGAGAGAAAGAGGCACGTGATATGCAAGTGTATCATTTATTCGCTGGCACCATATCATGCGTTGGACCAGACAAATCGTACGGCTGCGTTTTAATCTAATGTTAAACCCTAACAAAACCCTCACCGGCCGGAGAAAGACCTCCGGTCATCTTCTCCGACCACCTCCGGCGACTGCAAGTGTTCACATGTTCCAGAAATGTATAAAATGTATATCAAAATGAAGCTAAGCTCATGCACATTCCAAATCCAACCTTAGAATTCACATATCATGCACACAAATGGAGAATCGAAGAGAGAAAAGTTTGCCCTAAGTTTGGATCTAAGCTTCTAACAAGCTCTATCAACTAACCAGAGTTCAAGAGCTTCTAATAAGTTGAAATCAATATAAAACAAACTTAAAGTCAATGAAAATCATGCAAGAGAAGTTTGAATTGAAACCTGAAATGTGAAGCAACTTGAACCTTCAGAAAACCAGAGACGCTTCAAGATGAACTTTGCTTGATCTTGAGCTTCCAAAGAGCAAAATAAATGCTGTGGAATTTGGATTCTTAAGGATAACAGAGAAATTAAGACTTGAGAAAGATGTTGCACTTGGAAACTTGATCTTGATTTCACTTGTTCTTGATCACAAAGTAACAATGATGAACAGTTGATGAAGAAGTGTGATGAACTCGTGCAGAGAGAGAGAGATTTCAGAGAGAGTTTTCAGAGAGTGATTTGTGTGAATTGATGCAAATGATGAAGCCCCCCTCAAATTCTTTTAGAATGAAGCTTATATACTCATGGTTAATTTCTAACTAGTGTGGTTGATGGTTAGAACTCAAGTTAGAATGAGTCAGTTAACTGAGTTGTGAGTTAACTAAATGAGTTAGGTTGTTATTGGCACGAGTTGAGAGGTTTGGTTAAAGTATGGAGTGATCATGGAGTTATGGTGAGGATCAGCATGAGATGAGAGGTGGTGATGTTGATGTATGTGTTGATATTAGTGCAGCAGCATGAACACTTGTTGGACAAGTTTGTCATTTTCCTCTTTGGTGTATAGTAAAGGTATGCGTGCATGTATGTGTAAGATGGTGTGTGTCTAAATGAAGCAAAGAATGACTGGTGTGAGAAGTACATGCGTGTGAACTGATATGAGTCAAACAATATCATGCACAATCATTTCTGTTTTGGCAACACAATTTCCATGGAGATGATGATGTTTGAAGATGAAATTCTCAAAGTACAGTGCATGAAATGAGATGATTTTGGTGGCTATGGATCAAGAACATGTAATGGAACAAGTTTGATGTTGGAATCAAAGTGAATGGAAGCTTGTAATATGCATAAAGATGACCAAGAAATCATGTGTGCAAAACTGAAACATGGGCGTGTGAGATTAGTCTGCAGACCTGGCCATGAGCCTATGGAATTTCAGTGTGAGACCACCATGTTTGAGCTCTCATATCTCTCATCCCTTGATCATATGAAAAAATGATAAACATGAACATTGTATAGGACATGGAGATGAACAAGATTGATGTTCAACATTTTTTCATTTGAAACCTTCTTCATTGAGAAAATTTGCTTGACTTTTGGCACACCACATGTTTGATGAAATGCTTGCTTGCCAGCCCAGTTTTGCTTGGTCATGACTTGGAATTTGCCTTGATTTTGCTCTACTTTGATTGATCATAACTCCCTCAATTTTGATCCAATGGAAGAGTTCTTGGTATGGATTTAAAGCTTAGAATGTGATATTTAATTGGCTCAACTTAGGCCTGAAGTTTGAAACTTTTATCATGGAGAGAGAATGCTTTGAAGATGAATGCAAAATTGCCTAAACTTTCCATTTTTAGAAACCCTAAGTTTCTAAATTTGGCAACTTTGTACAATTCTTGATTTTTCATGAATCTCTTGACATTTCTTGATCAAGTCTTCACCATTGGACATGTTTGACTTGAGGACCATGAATTTGACCTTAAAAAGTCAGGAGTTAACTTTTTTCACTGCACAATTGACTTTTCCCCAAATTTCTTAATTCTCAAGCAACTGACCAACTGAAAACCTTCTGAAATGACCCAATGGGCAATCTTCCATCCTTAGACACTTGACATCCTGTAGAAAACATTGAGATCAAGTTTGAACCAAAATTTCATCAAGAGACTGCTTGAATTACAAACCCTAATTTGGACTATTTTTGCTAGGAGATGATGAACTGTCCAACTTCTTGGTGAATTATCTTCTTCCAATGACTTGAGGGATCAATTGAGATCATATGAGACATAAGAGGCCCTTGAGGCTGGTTTGAAGACCTTAGGCTCTAGCTCTCCTGCTTTGAATAGTCAATGCTCTGAAATTAACTGATCACATGCCCTTTGCAACTTGTATGAGATATGAGATGAAATGAGATGTAAATGCAATGCAATGAAACATAAGCTAGGTAACAACAAGAGGGCAAATTTTGGGGTGTTACAATTGTGATCTTGGATTAATGTTTCAAATATCATGTTTTGACCTACAAAATGATTAGAAATCATTAAAATTTGCAAAATCAAGAAGGAAAAAATATTTTAAATGTCAAAAACAATTAAAATATTAATTATTGGCAAAAATATCAATTATATGAAATAAATAATATTTTTGGGATTTTTTGGTAATAAAATATTTTAACATTTTTGTGAATTATTAAAAAAAGAATCAACTCAAAATCATTAAAACTCAGAGAGAAATTAATTTTTGAATCAATTAAATAAAATCAAAAAATTCAGATATTTGAATTTTCAAAAAGGGCGCGAAGAACAAGGGCAAGAACACGCGCCACCCTCTGTTTCTGCAGATTTGCGTTTTCTATCCAATCTCACTGAATACTTGATTATATCATGCAATCTACATATCAATCTACTCGTTTCAACCTCACGATCATGTTTATGGTCTTTAATTTCATTTATTTTAAGCATGGAATAAGAAATCAAAGAGAAACCTCAAGAACCCTAAATTCTGCATGAAGGTTCAGAAATTCCATACACGATTCATACAAAGCAATTGATTGAGGGTAAACACTCTATGCATGATTATGAATATATGGCCAAATTATTGTGCAGCAAAAATTGCATAGATCATAGAGTTAGAAGAGCTCATGCTCACCTCTTGCAGCTGGTGATCGTGTTTTGGGTTAGGGGTGTTACAGCTAGGTTCCAATGATCTGGATAGCTTCCCTAGGTGCCATGTAGTGTGTCTGGATGCTTGGAATGGATTGAAATAATCTGGAACTTGAGATGGCACCCCAACTGCAAATCTATCAAAGGCTTGAGCAATTGGCTAGTGATTTTGTGATTTTGGTGTTCCAGATGTTATGTGAGTGTTTGGATCACTTCTATATGATGTTTATGAGGTGTGTGTATGTGATTGGTTTGACTGGAATAGCTCTCAAACTCAAAACCCGAGGGTGACTTGCCTTAGAAGGCAAAATTGGAAGTGAGAAGGTGATTTTGAGGAAAGCATTTGTTTGATGGATTTGGTGTACTTAAACTGAGCACAAATGAGCTCTATTTATAGTAGAGCGAGTTTGTTTTGCAAGGAATAGTGAATGGCAACTGCTGCAGAGGTTTGGGCAATGTTGGAAAATGAAAATCCAAGTCTCCTCTAGCCATTGAATAGAGGTTAGAGCACAGAGCCGTGGTTCCCTAGTTGTTGGATCATTCTTGACTGAATTCAGTTGCAAATGGCTCAGTCCATGCCACCTTGGTGTATGCATTGAATGCTCCAATCCAAAATTGGAGTCTTGTCCCTCTTTTAGGCAATTCTAGGTTTGGCATGCTACTTCTTGTTCCAAAGACTTGAGAGGCTTGGGATCAGAGTTGGTTCCTCCTTGGTCCCCCTTTGAGGTGTTCAGATGGATAGAGTTGCTTGCCCTTTGCAAAATTTGGGCAAATCGAGCAAAACTCCAAAATCTCCTTTGCCTTGGCAGTTTTCAGCAAGGCATATTGCCATTGTCATATCTCATGGCTCAAGTGGAATTTGATGGAGTTCTTGGCCATTTTGGAAAACCCTCATATGATACAATACCTGTTAGATCATAATTGGTTTTGATACTTTTTGGATCCAAGTGAAAAATCCCCCTACATTTGGAAAAAAGTGAAGGCAGATTCTGACATAGTGAAAATTTCAATAAGTGTTGGAAAAAAGTGACATTTTCACTTTTTGTGATTTTGATCATTCCATAACTCAAAATCCATGATGAATTGCAATGAGGTGTAGTTGAAGCTTTTGTAGAGGGTAATGAGAGCTACAAATCCAGCTTTGGATGGGGAAAAATGGCCTTGTGGTTTAGGAGTTATGGTCCTCCAAAGTAGGTACCCTAGCCACTTTATTCCATAACTTAGAAAAATTTCTAAGTTTTTTATGGTTACCCCTTTTACAAGTTATCCCACTTTTCTTGATTTTTATTGATGAATGATGATTCAAATCATACATTAAAATCATTTTAGGGTCAAAGAACCATAATTGTGAAAAATCTCAAAAAGTCAAAGTTTGACTTTTATGCACAATTGACTTTTTGTCAGATGAATTTCAAACTGTGCGATCCTCTATGAAATCAAGTCCTTGACCTAAACCAAACTTGATGGATTGATTTAATAGGTGTTATAGGGTGTATTGAATCATGGTCTAGGGTTTGGGAGCATGTCCTGGTCAAAATTCAAAGATACAGTTGATTTTTCTCGCGAAACCCTAACTGTGGTTCAGATTAATTTGAAACTTGTTGCTCAAGCTTCTTGGATCATACCATTGTTAAAAATGGATCAATATGATATATTTAAGACCCTCAAATCCCCTCTTGAGGTCTTGGCTCATGTTTTGTCCCAAAAGTCAACTTAGGGGTGAATTAGGTCAAGAAACCCTAATTCTTGATTTTTTATGAATGCATCCCCTAAAGCCAAATTGACTTGATGATTGGGTTCATGATGTCCCTTGGAGCATCATAGGTTATGCTTTGAAGCATTGGCTCATGCCTAGAGGAAAATTTCCATCTGGAGGCCCTGGTCGACCAAACCCTAATTTGGTGACAGTGGCGATCTTAAGGCTTGATCCACCTAGAAGGGAGAAGCCTTGTACTTAATCCATGAAGTGGGAGTCCTCTTGATCCTTTGTTGATGTTTGAGAGGTTTAGACAAGTTGAAGATCATGTCATTTCTTGATTGATCCTTTGTCTAAGAGCTCCGAGAGGGCTTGAAACCCTAGGTTGATTGTAGTGGAAGCTCACCCATCTTTGGGGAGACTAATGAGGCATAATGATACACCCATATTGTGATGATGATTTGCACAATGATGGGAAATCTCAATGGTCAAAATTTGGGGTATGAAAGATACCCCTATTTAATCTTCTTGGACTCGAAGGTGTGAATGGCGAAGGTATTCAGGCATTCGGAGTGCAAGAGGATTAAATATCGGAATACCCTAAATTTTGACAGTGGTTATGAATGGTAACTTACGCATTCATCTTCTTTTGCTAAGAGATGATGCTTAGAAAAGGTAAAACTTCCCCTCGATCCTGGTTTCCTACCAAGGAACTGGTCTAGGTTTCTGAAATAAACTTCCCTTCGATCCTGGTTTCCTACCGAGGAACTGGTCTAGGTTTCTGAAATAAACTTCCCCTCGACCCTGGTTTCCTACCAAGGATCTAGTCTTGGTTTCTTTTGTCAATAAACTTTATTGACAAGGGACGCTATTTGTAGCGGTTCTCCTCAAACTTCTCGCCGAATTTTCCTGGGAAGATGCCATTTGATAGAAAAAGTTTCGATGTCAGACTTGTTGGGGAACCCATTTATCTGAATTGTAGAGGGGTACAAACTTTTCTATTGGAGATGCCATTTGTTGACTCTATCTGGGGAAAACGAGTCTCTTGAGAGACTGCTTTCGCTTGGGGTTACCACATCATACTATTCTCGGGATCTTCTCAGAGAAATGCCATATGATGTGATCCAATTTTGAGGTGCTGATGACCTTTTCGTCAGTGAATTTTTCTGAAAAAACTGCGGTACTGCCGAATCTCAGATTAAGAGACTTTCTCTGGGGATTTTCCTTAATCTGGGAAAGCGAATAGATCATCTTCAATGGCAAAGAGTGATGTTTTTCGGAAGCTCTCTGGCTCTTCAGAGGTTCAAGTTATCAAAGTGGTCAAAGAACCACCTTCAATCCAGAAATAAACTGGAGGAGAGATCACTTAGATGATTCATTTCCTGACGAGGAAAGAACTGACGACTCGATTGAGAGTACTGTTATCACTAGGGGATAAGACCGACCAGAGTGATAGTGATGCAACATGAATGTGAATGCAAATCAACAATGCATGATGTATGTGTGTATATGCTGACAAAACTGACACGACATATAAACTAATAGATGAACACGACTGGATACTCGGCCACAGTGGGGGATAAAAAGTATCACTGGTTCACGATAGCAATTCCACCTTACTTAGGAGAGATAGTCCACGCGAGGAAAATCGTTGGTCGGGCTTAGGAGATAAGAACTCTGCCGAGGGTGTCAGATAAAACAATGGTCTCTGACACAGCTGATCCTTCATTCAGGTGCACTAGTTTAGAAGGAGTACTTTGATTCTGCACTTTGAAGCTTAACCGCCTTTGGGAGAAGCGATCGATGTTCTTTCGATGTTCAACCGTCAAAATAAATTGCCATATTTATTTTAAGCAGAAAAATTTTACAAGTAAATTCATTTTTGTTTTATTTCAAGACTCGTTGATCATGTTAAAATGTCGTTCTGTAAAGCTAAAACAAATAAGAATTGCAAACAAAAGCACGGGGGCTCAAATTTTATTGATAGGATGGAAATCAGCCAAACGCGTGATTCCAAAGAGTATTTACAAAGTTAAAAAATAGTAATTTAAGGGAAAAGGGCTATATTGAAACATAACGACCACTATCCTTCTACCAACTTTAACTTCTGGGCATCCTGAGCTTCTATGAAAGATGACCTTGATCAGAGTTTTCCTGACGGATGATGTAACTACTGTCGAGGGACTTGCCCCTTTGTCGAACATAGTTACTTGCCATTATCCCTAATTTTTTCCTGGATTGTACTGTGGTGTTTCCAATCCACCGGGATGATTTCTTATCATGTCTCTAATTTTTGCCTGGACCGCCCTTTCGGGTTTTCAATCCACCGAGACGTCTTTTTTCCTTTTTTTTTTTGGCGAAGTATTTCTTGACTACATCAACATTTGTGGGGTAGGAAAATTCTTCTCCGTCCATGGTTGCGAGTCTCAAGGCGCCGCCTAAGAAAGCTTTCTTGACCACATAGGGGCCGTCATAATTCGGAGTCCACTTGCCCCGAGAATCAGTGAAAAATGATTGTATCTTGTTGAGCACGAGGTCTCCTTTCCTGAAGACGCGAGGTCGCACCTTTTTGTCGAACTCCTTCTTCATTCTTTGCTTATACAGTTTACCATGGCATATTGCCGTGATTCACTTTTCTTCGATCAGATTCAGTTCATCGTGTCGACTTTGACACCATTCAGCTTCTGTTAGCTTAGCTTCCATCAATACCCGGATTGATGGGATCTCTACTTCTATGGTAAGCACTACCTCCATGCCATATACTAGAGAGAAAGGGGTTGCCCCTGTTGAAGTGCGGACAGATGTCCGATAACCGTGAAGAGCAAAGGGTAGCATCTTGTGCCTATCTTTGTAGGTTACAACCATCTTTTGAACAATCTTTTTGATATTCTTGTTAGCTGCCTCTACCGCTCCGTTCATCTTGGGTCGGTAAGGAGATGAGTTATGGTGTTCGATTTTGAACTCAGCACACAACTCTTTCATCATATTATTGTTCAAGTTGGATCCATTATCGGTAATGATCTGGCTTGGAACACCATAACGGCAGATGATATTGTTTTTGATAAATCGGACCACCACTTGTCGGGTTACATTGGCGTATGATTCTGCTTCGACCCACTTGGTGAAGTAGTCAATGGCTACTAGGATGAACCGATGTCCATTCAAAGCCTTGGGTTCAATCACACCTATCATGTTGATTCCCCATATAGAAAAAGGCCATGGGGAAGAAAGAACTTTGAGATGTATTGGCGGTACATGGATTTTTTCGGAGTATATCTGACACTTGTGACACCTCCTCATGTACTTGTAGCAATCGGATTCCATGGTCAACCAATAGTACCCAGCCCTAAGAATTTTTCTAGCCATTGTGTGTCCGTTGGCATGAGTGCCAAAGGACCCTTCGTGAATTTCTTTTATCAGCATGTCTGCTTCTAGTCTGTCGACGCATCGAAGCAAGACCATGTCAAAGTTCCTCTTATAGAGTGTATCACCTCTCAGGAAGAAACTGCCTGCTAGCCTTCTGAGGGTTTATCGTCTATGACTGCTTCAATCGTGAAGATGTAAGCGGGCCATTCAAGGCGCATTATGTCAATCTTAGGTAAGTCACTCCATTGACCTACACTAATCATGGAAGAGAGAGTGGCTAATGCATCAGCCAGGTGATTCTCCTCACGAGGGATATGATGAAACTCGACTCTGTTGAAGAAGGGTAACAACCTTCTTGCGTAATCTTTGTACGGAATCAGTCTTGATTGGTATGTGTTCCAATCTCCTTTGATCTGATTGACGACCAAAGCTGAGTCATCATATACATCCAAGTTCTTGATCCTTAAGTCGATCGCTTCTTCGAGACCCATGATACAAGCTTCGTATTCGGCATCATTGTTTGTACACTTGAATGTAAGTCGGGCAGTGAAAGGAATATGGGTACCCTGAGGTGTTATGATGATTGCCCCAATCCCGTTTCCATAATGATTAACTGCTCCGTCAAAAATAAGTCCCCATTGGGAACCTGGTTCTGGCCCTTCACTGGGTTACGGTTCATCGTAGTTCTTCATTTTTAGATACATGACATCTTCGTCTGGGAATTCAAACCCGATTGATTCCTGATCGTCAATCGGTTGATGAGCCAAATGATCGTCTAAAATACTTCCCTTAACGGCTTTCTAAGCGTGGTACTCGATGTCGTATTTTGATAACAACATCTGCCAACGGGCTATCCTTCCCGTGAGAGCAGGCTTTTCAAAGACTACTTGATGGGATCCATTTCGGAGATTAACCAAGTGGTGTGACGAATCATGTACTAGCGAAGACGTTTGGCTGCCCAAGCCAGAGCGCAACAAGTTTTCTCGAGTATAATGTACCGAGTCTCGCAGTCGGTGAATTTCTTGCTCAAATAGTAGATGGCAGACTCTTTCCTTTTGGTTTCGTCTTGTTGGCCAAGTACACACCCAATTGAGTCTTCCAAGACTGTTAAATAGATGATCAACGGTCTTCCTTCCACTGGAGGTGATACAATCGGCGGGTTCGACAAGTATTCCTTGATACTGTCGAAGGTGGTTTGGCAGTCTTCTGTCCAAACACAGTCCTGATTCTTTTTGAGTAATTTGAAAATCGGCGCACACGTCACGGTCATGAGGAATATGAATCTGGAGATGTAGTTCAAACGTCCCAGGAATCCTCTGACTTGTTTTTCAGTTTTCGGAGAAGGCATTTCTTGAATGGCCTTGACCTTGTCAGGATGAACCTTAATTCCTTTCTGACTGACGATGAACCCTAAGAGCTTCCCTGAACGGACACCGAAGGTGCATTTATTGGGATTCAAGTGGAGTTTGTACTTTCGCAAACGCTCAAATAGTTTTGACAGGTGGGTCACATGCTCCTGTTCTGTTTTAGATTTTGCAATCATATCATCGACATATACTTCAATTTCTTTATGTATCATGTCATGAAACAGAGTAGTCATGGCCCTCTGATAGGTTGCCCCGGCATTCTTCAAGCCGAACAGCATTACCTTGTAACAAAAAGTACCCCAAGGGGTAATGAACGAAGTTTTCTCCATGTCTTTCGGCGCCATTCTGATTTGATTATAGCCCGAGAATCCATCCATGAAGGAGAAAACTTTGAACTTTGTTGTACTGTCTACCAGTATGTCAATGTGTGGTAAGGGAAAGTCGTCCTTTGGACTTGCCTTATTCAGATCTCGGTAGTCGACACACATTCTGACTTTTTCGTCCTTTTTCAGAACTGGTACTATGTTGGCTAACCATTGAGGATATTCTGACGTAGCGAGGAAACCTGCGTCAATCTGTTTCTGTACCTCCTCTTTGATTTTGACAGCCATGTCTGGATGAGTCCGTCTCAACCTTTGTTTTACCGGCGGACATTCTGATCTCAACGGTAAATGGTGTTCCACGATGCTGGTATCCAACCCTGGCATATCCTGATAGGACCAAGCGAATACATCGGGAAACTCTTTGAGAAGTTTCGTTATACTTTCTTTGACAGTTGGACTGAGCAGTGCCCCAATCTTGACTTCTTTTCTCTCTTTTTCTGAACCCACGTTGATCGTTTCCAACGTCTCTTTGTGAGGGTCAATGGACCTTTTCTCTTGTCTGAGTAGTCGGGAGATCTCCTCTGGAATTTCGTCGTCATTTTCTTCTTCAACCCTAAATACCGGGAACTCAAAGTCGGGAGAATGCATCGGATCGTATGTTTCGATGGGGTTTAAAACAAGCAATCTGCATGACGTGATGATTTGTGTTTAGAAGAGATAGAGGGAAAATGCAAAAATGTGTGCAGTGTATTTCTTTTACTGTTGTTTTTTAGGATTACCATTTTCTGAAAAACGAAAAGAGAAAACAACAATTAATGCGGAAATTACAGAATGACGTTATTTTATTAATGAACAAGTCGATTCTTGAAACTACAGCCCTATAAAACAAAACTCTGTCACTTTGGGCGAAGCGAAGAGGGAAATTTATAGAAAGTGAGCCCTATCAAAACATCTGTTTCACCTGGGCAGGGTGAAAGGTTAAAGACGGCAATTACTTTGACTTATGAATGATCTTCGGAACCTCGACTGCGGTCCATTGGCGGCGAACTCCTCGGTGAATCACAAAGTCTGGTACCTTCCTTGATTTGTCTTCAGAAATGACGCTGATTTCTGGCAGAGCAGGATCATTGGAATCTGTCTCCCAGGAAGAGTTGTCGTAGGAGGATTCCTCAGTTGTATTTTGCGTAGTATTTGTACTCTCAGCTGTATCTCCCCATCCAGTTGGCTTGATGTCTTCAAGCCTGATACGAGAGCTTTCAGGAGCAGTGTACTTGACCATGAAGTCAAATTTTCCACTTGGTTGTCCCAGGGTATCCCACACTTCTTTGGAACTGGAGGAGCCATCTCTCTCGATGACAGTGACCTCGGGAAAAGCATAGTTGATAAATTCTAGTCCGGCAAGCTTTGCCAATTCATCATCGTACTGGATAAGTTCGGAATGACCTGAGTGTTGATCCCATGACATGGCGGGGACACGGGTATTCTGTTCAATGATGCTCAGCTGATTTTCATTGTTCGGCTGATTTTCTTACCCCAAGTCTCCTGGGTAAGGCTGCCAGATAGGCAAGCCATCCATTGGGCTATAATAGTCGTGGTCAAAGTTGTATTTCATCGGAGTGTCTTCCTCTAATGAATTTGGCGGAGCACGGCATCCTTCAGGATCACAATCTCCGTATATCATTTCGACATCTGACCTCGGTATAAATCTCGGACTCTGTGCGGGATAGTAAAATGGCGTAGGCACTTCTTCCTGCGACATATAACCGTCCTCATTGAGATAGGACTTCCTTTCTTCCTCCGTATCGGAGGAATCATCTTTATTGATGGTATGCACTTCTTGATTCATTGGTTTGAGGAAGCCTCCACTGTGGAAGAAGTTCTGAATGGGATGAAGACTTTTATTGTTCGCAGCCGTCTGAGTACAGGTTGAGGAAAAGCCAAGACCCTTCTTTGTTTTGTTATCAGTAGGAATGACGAGATGTCCCCATCCCTTGGTATTGTTACTTTTGATCACTTCGAGAGCGTCTCTATATGAGGAAATCAAGGTTCCTTTCTCTGACTGATTCTCATCGCTCACTGAAAGTGCCTGGAACAGCGTTCCAACAACCTCCTCGGGTTCTACACAAGTAGATAATGACAAGTTGCTCACTAGCAAGGCTTGTTCTCCACAGACTGTGATGAGTTGGTCGTTCTGGACGAACTTTAGCTTTTGGTGGAGGGTCGAAGTGACCGCCCCAGCCTGATGTATCCAAGGTCTTCCTAATAAACAACTGTATGTTGCCTGGATGTCCATGACCTGGAAAGTGACTTGGAAAGTATGAGGACCAATAGTTATGGGAAGGTCGACTTCACCGATAACCATTTTTCTGGATCCGTCAAAGGCTTTGACGACGACCTCGTTGGTTTTCATCGGAGGTCCTTTGAATGATAATTGCATCAAAGTGGACTTCAGCATAACATTCAGGGCTGACCCTGTGTCTACCAGTACGTTGGCTAAAGCATCGTCCTGGCAGTTGACTGTAATGTTGAGCGCCATGTTATGACGGCGACCTTCCTCAGGTAATTCCTCATCACTAAATCCCAAGTTATTGCAGGAAGTGATGTTAGAGACAATGCTACCGAACTGTCTAATTGTTACATCCTGTTCCACAAAGGCTTGCTCCAAGACTTTCTGTAGAGCCTCCCTGTGCGCTTCTGAACTAAGTAACAGTGATAATGCCGAGATCTTTGAAGGAGTTTGTAACATCTGATCAACAATGTTGTATTCACTCCTTTGGATGAGCTTCAGCATCTCATCATTGTTTTTCGAAAGGTCGGGATTACTGGATTGACCGACTGGTGGATCGGGAACTTCTGTCTGAGGTTCCTTTTCTTTGTTGGGTTCTCCAACTCCTCTGTTGAAGATTCTACCACTCCGTGTTACTCGACTAATGTCTGCAATATTCACGACGGAGGGCAACAAAATTTCCTTTCCATTCTTAATTGTTGTTGCACCGTATTTGTAAGGGATAGCCTTAGTTGATTTATACGGTAGTGGTCCCGGTAGATAGATGACTATGGGAGCCTTCTGATTTTTCCGACCATCATAAGTAATTTCGATCCGCTCCCGGTTGGGAACTCTCGATTCGTCAAGTAGAGGGATAATGGTACAAACATCCCTAGTCCTCTGATGATCAGAGATTACGACAACGTCCTCGATTTGATCAACGAAATAGTTGACTGGTCTAGAACTTGACCATGGTTGAATATCTTTGCGGTCCAACTGACTTTAAAGGGCTGCTCGCACGAGGTAGCATCCGTGATTATCCACTGAGCAAACTCCGCACCGCTTATAGTTGTGTAGTGGCACCTGGACACGTCCGCTTTGAATACAGTGTAACCTTACTAAGTCTGTTTCCATCGACCGAACATCCTGACTTTGATATCTAGTAGGATTCCCATTAGTGATACTAATTTACTGGGTGTCTTCACCCATATAGATTGGAAGCCACCAGCGGTTCAACAAGTGCTGAAGTGTTTCCTGGACAAGAGCACATCCCTGATCGTCTTCGCAACCCGCTTTACAATGCTTATAATCATGTGATACCAGGAACCCGAGCCGGACCTGTTTAGCATGTAACTCCACCAGGCTGGTATTCATCAAGCGAATATCGAAGATTTAAACCATGTTGATTTGATAATGATTCCTATCATGGTAGTCTTGAATCCATCCAAGATCCATCTGACGCTGGAGGGCCTCCTGTATGAAAGAGCATCCCTATTTGTTTACCGAGCAAGTCAGACAAGAATTATAATCGTGACGCGGCAGATTATGATACTGGCTTTGCCTTGAGTACATTGCCACCAAGTTGACATTCATCGCACGGATATCGTGGTTTTGAATGATGTTAGAATTCGTATAAACCATGTTACCTCCACGAACTCAGTGCTCTTGGATCCATCCGAGATCCATCTGTTCCTGTAGAGCTGATTGCACCACAGAACATCCTTGATTGCTTTTAGAGCAGATATCACACTGGTGATAATTATGAGATGGTATATGCCCATGTCCACTCTGTCTACAATGCATCTTGACCAAGTTGGCCCTCAATAAGAGTACATCGTGAATTTGATAGGTGTTGTTAGACTCTCCCTCTATCAAATTGACTGTAGGCTTCTCGTATTGAGGCAGCGGGTTCGTGAAAACATTCAGATTCGTATCTTTGAAAGATAAGACCCCGCTCCTAGCAAGCTTTTGCACGTCGGATTTGAAACTGAGACAGTTTTCTATGTTATGCCTTGGTCCTCCTTGATGGTAAGGGCAATCCTGATCCACCTTAAACCAAAAAGGCGGATTTTCTAGTACTGTAAGAGGAGACTTAGTCTGGACATGCCCCTTGGGCAGTAGTAACGGAAATAGTTCTGCGTACGATACGGGTATAGGATCAAATCCTGGTGGCCGCGTTGTACGATTATTGTTGTATTGAGGACGAGCCTGCTAAAGAGGCTGTTGTGTCCTTTACTGAAATTACTGCGACTGTGGTTGGCTTTGAGCAACCTGAGATTGATACGTAGCAACAGGCGCAAGGTTGATAGCAGGAGTTACAGCTGCTACTGGTTGGTACCGTCGCCTTTGCTTTCCGAGAGAGATATTCCCAATATCCTGCTCTTTTTTCTTAGGGAGAGCACTACCATATTTTTTAGTACCACTTGTCGATCCAGCGTCTTTAACTAAACGTCCTTCTCGGACGGCTTCCTCAAGACGAACTCTCATGCCCACCATCTCGGTGAAGTCACTGGGCGCACTAGCAACCATTCTGTCGTAGTAAAATGAGCTCAAGGTCTTTAAGAAGATCTTTGTCATCTCCTTTTCCTCAAGAGGTAGACAAATTTGAGCGGCAATTTCATGCCATCTCTGAGCGTACTCCTTAAAGGTTTCCTTGTCCTTTTACGACATTGATCTGAGTTGATCTCTGTCTGGTGCCATGTCCAAATTATATTTATATTGTTGAACGAAGGCAGTGCCAAGATCTCTAAAAGTGTTAATCGTAGTGCGGTTTAAACCCATGTACCATTTTAATGCGGCACCGGTTAAACTATCCTGAAAGTAGTGAATCAGTAGATCTTGGTTCTCTGTCTGAGCTGACATTCGCCGAGTGTACATCACCAAATGGCTTTGAGGGCAAGAGTTACCCTTGTACTTTTCAAAATTAGGTACTTGGAACTTGTGCGGGACTTTCACATTGGGGACCAAGCAAAGGTCTGCGGCGTCCTTTCCAAATAAATCCTGACTGCGAATAGCCTGCAGTTCCTTCTGCATTTCCAGGAACTGCTCCCGAAATTCATCCATTCTATCGAACATACTTTACTTTCCACCAGAAGGTATCTGTGGAATTTGTCCTTCCGGGACAGCGTGCACCACAGGGGGTGGTACCGTTGCTACGGCAGTGAATCTTGGCATTTCCCGAAGTTTGTAACCTCCAGGAGTCCTCATTATGCCTCTGGCATCCTCGCTTTCCCAAAGTTTGTAACAATCATGTCGCTCCCAGGATTTTCATCCAGGTACAAACGCGAGAGTGGCGCGGAAAAAAACAGAGTCGTCAGCCGTGTAAATTTATCCCAAGAGAGGGAAAGGGAACACCGCATAAACCTGAGGAAGAGGGAAAGGAATGGTCATCGCAACCATAACCTGGGTTCGGGAGTCGGTTACGCGAGGGGAAGGTGCTAGCACCCCACGCGTCCATCGTACTCGATGGGATCCACGCTTGTTGTCTATTCTAAGGGTGAGTTATACTATCATCTAGGGCTGTACTAAGACGGAGAGGGGAAAACAAAGACAGACTCGGTAGAACATCGACGTCCTAGGCCTACGTACCCCCCTTGTACAATGGGGAATTCAGAGTCAACGTAGTTCGGACCAAGTTCTTTTTGTGTTTTTTATTAGCGACGTTAAATTCGCGTCCGGCAGTTAGGGTCGATGCCTGTTTGCGTCTCAGACGGAAAATAACGTGCCCTTTTTTGAAAATAGCCTTTAGTTTGAAGATCCCGAAGGACAAAAAGGTTTGAAGTTGGTTTGTGCTTTTTAGGACAGAAGTGGCTTAAGTTAGTTCCTAAGTTGCATTGCACCAAAGTCTAGGGCACAGGGGCGAATACTTAACGCATCGTCCCAAGACAGGACGCTCGCTAAGCACTCTAGAAAGATGAGAGGAAGCCCCCCATTTCTCATTCCCCATACTTAAGGCTCGTGCGCAATACACCTTATTATTATTAAGTGTTTTAGAGAAATTTGAGATGAGAAGAGAGAAGACACAAAGGTAACTCTAAAGGGGGACTATGAGTCCTAAAGTTATCATGCATGGGTGACCTACGGTTAATGAGGTTTGACGACAACCTAAATCCTAAAGGAAAGAGATGAGGGAAGGACAAAGTAAGGGTGACCATGGATATTTATCCATACCCTTAAAGAATTTACCTTAGTCCCTGCATAAAAGGTTAGTACGAAACGGACGTAAATACTATCAAGGCAAGTGAAAATTAAACAATGGCGAACAAAAGTGATTATCATCCAAACATGAATCAAAGAAACAAAGAAACAGCCCCAAAGCAAATGGCACAAGTGCCTTTCCAAACAGATAATCATACAAGGTCAAAGATGCGCCTGCAAGAAAATCTCAAGTGAAAACAAATCAGATAATTAGAAAAATAACTCCTAAAATTCCCAAATTAAACATTAAGGTTCCTCAACCAGAGGCAAACAACATATCCAAAGTCCCTACAAAAAATCAAGATATTAGTCATTCAAATAATTAGGCAGAGTTCAGGTGGGAATTAGGATTCAGTGTGCCAAAGGGAGGACCTAAATGCAATATGAAATAAATTTAAAAATGAAAGAAAAATATTTTTATGCAATTTAGAATGTTAGTGAAAAAATACAAAAAGAACGTATCAAAGATACTTTATGGTTGTAGAGAAATAAAATAAATCATTTATGTATGCATGAGATGTGCAATGCAAAAAGGAAATTAATAAAATAATTAATTTGGGCGATAAAAATAAAACAAAAATAAGAAATAAAATTTGTAAAATTTTTATAAAATAATAAAAATGAAGTATGAATTTTATGGGAATTTTTTAATGCAATTAGGTCATTTTAATAATTAAAATATGAAAATGATAAATTAAATGAAATAAAAAAAGAAATAAGAAGTGGGGGTATGTTTAGCAGATGGCACACGTTGAAAAGCTAATGGGCTTAAGGGAAGGGGGTGTAAGTAGAAACCCAATCCAACAACAACCAGCGAAAAAATAAAAAAGAACAATGGACTATAGTCAATGGATTGACTCAATAGCCACCGTGGGATCAATCCAACGCCATACAATTAGTCAACGAAACAAACAAGTATACGCGATCAGTGGCTACGATGAAAACATACACCATAATCATTGTACACTCACGCACACGCAGTCCTCAGAGTACCCTACAACCCCCACGTGAGCAGCACATGGGGTCATTAATTCGTTGGCACCATTCTATCCATCAGATTAATCAGACACTCCAGATTTAGTCAAACATTTAGAAAGTAATTGAGATGTGAGGCTGGGATCAGGTGGCGCATGGTAATACCTGTGGATGTCACACACACGATCCTTAAGTAAAACTCAGAAAAAAAATAGAAAAATAGAACACATGGCACGATAATATCCACGCGATGAAGCCAATGGATGGCTGTGATTATTTCTTCCCCAAATCAACCTTCGCCGGACTGGTTTTTTCAGGCAGCCGCCGGAGCTAGGGCTCCGGCCACCCTCTCCGGTGAGCTGCGGTGCATTTTTCTCCAGAAATTGCGTATGGGTACACTATCTTGACCAGAAAATCGTCAGGAATCCAAATATGGCATCAAAAACCCCAAATTGTTAGTGTATAAGGAAAAACGAATGAAAAACCATTAGGGCACAAAACTTTAAAAGCATAGAACAAGCAAACCACACGTCCATAATTAAAAATAATTATATCAGGATAATCACCATTCGTCACACTTCAATATAGACATAAAAAAAGGGAGTTTTAGGAGCACGAAAAAAATCACCCACCTGAGATGGCACACCTCTAATCCTTGCTTTTGGCTGCGAACGGTGGTTGGGTTGTGTTCTAGAAATCACCAGGAAGAGATTTGTGGAAGCACTTTGAAGAAATACCTTCTAATTCGTGAGATCCAAGGAAAGAAAGCTTTAGGGTTCCAAATTGTGGTTCTCCTCCAAATGCACGTGAATGAACCCTAACCAGTGCATGGATAGGTTTAAATAGGCTAGGGTTTTCTTCTGATGAGGAATTGGGCTTGGGTAATCCATTGTTTAATGATTTTTGAATAATTTTGGAAAAATGCATAATGTGAATTACACCTTTCTCCTTGCATGGATACTTGAGAATTATTTGATGGATCACCTTCATTTGGATTGCTAATCACACCATATTTAAATTGGGCCTTGAAAACAAATGATTCATGAGTTTTTTGATGACTTGGCTTTTTTGAATAATAAAAAATAAGTGAAGAATAAACCATGGAATCACTTGATTAAAAAGCCAAAAATTCTTCTTAGGAATTGTTTTTGGATGTTGGAACATGTCTTGAAGCAATGGAATTAATCATAGGTCCCTATGTCCCAAAACCTAAAAGTTGTGAAAATGAAACCCTAAAAACCACCTTGCCTTCTTTGGACCATAACTGGAGCTTCACAAATGATATTGAGACCCACTAGTACTTGTTGGAAAGAGGAGAAAAATATCTTCAACTTTCCTGTTGGAGAGAAATTCGTTTGAAGCTTTCTTGATGCTGAAAAGTCAAGTTGAATGAAGTGTAGATACTTGCCAAAAATGGAAACTTTTCATTATAGGTCACTTTCCAAAATTAGAAATTTTGCACCAACTCCTGATTCCTGATAAATATGTATGAAACTTGACCCTTGAAGACCATATGAGGATGTGAGACCTTGAAAACCTTGGAGAGAACCTCAAAATTCCACAGTTGACTTCTCCCCTCACTGTTGACTTTTACCCCATTCACCTGATTCTCAATCTTCTGATCAATTGATCTTCTCCTGAACCAAACTGATGGACAACCTCCCATCCCTAGGTACTTAGGGACCCAAGGAGTACCATGGAATCAAGTCTTACCCAAAAAATCAGAAATAAACTGACTTTATAGCAAACCCTAGTTGTGGTACCCTCAGTCTAGGAGGAAATAGCACAGTCTCCAAATCTAAATTCCTCTGAATATGATGTGTATCCTCTCAAACAAAGACAAGATATGCCATTTGATGATGATAAAAACCCAAAGAGCTCGCCCATTGAAGCAATAAACCCCATAATCTCAAAACCCTAATCTATGCACTGGTTAGGAGAGGATGATCCACCTGCTCTCTTGCCACTTGTGAACTCTTGATGATGTGATAGACCAGATAGGACCTTCATGAACTGCCTCAAGCACCATGACCCCATGCTAATGATATGCATACATGATAATGCAAGAAATGCAATGAAACATAAGCCAGTTAGTAATAAAGTAATGAGGGCAAATTTTGGGGTGCAACAGCTGCCCCTATTCAATCTACTTGGTCCTGAGGGTATGATAGCGACGGGTTTTAGACAATCGGGATACACGGAGATTGAATACCAAAGAACCCGGAAATTTGCAATCCTCCATTGGAGAATTAGCCATAAATGATGTACCGCCAAGTGCCAGGTATGAAGTGAAACAAACTCTCCCAGGTCATGTCACTCTCTACTGATAAAGAGAACTAACAAAATAGATCTTCAAAAGATTGCTATCTCTGCTGATAAAGAGATACTAGCAAAATAAATGCCATCCCTGCTGATAAAGGGAAACTGACGAAAGTAAGTCTCCAAAAGATTGCTATCTCTGCTGATAAAGAGATACTAGCAAAATAAATGCCATCCCTACTGATAAAGGGAAACTGACGAAAGAACATCTTCAAAAGGTTTCTATCTCTGCTTATAAAGAGATACTAGCAAAATAAATGCCATCCCTGCTGATAAAGGGAAACTGACAGACGAAAATCTTCAAAAGATTGCTATCTCTGCTGATAAAGAGAAACTAGCAAAATAAATGCCATCCCTGCTGATAAAGGGAAACTGACGGACGAAAATCTTCAAAAGATTGCTATCTCTGCCGATAAAGAGAAACTAGCAAAATAAATGCCATCCCTGCTGATAAAGGGAAACTGACGGACGAAAATCTTCAAAAGATTGCTATCTCTGCTGATAAAGAGAAACTAGCAAAATAAATACCATCCCTGCTGATAAAGGGAAACTGACGAAAGAAAATCTCCAAAAGATTGCTATCTCTGCTGATAAAGAAAAACTAGCAAAATAAATGCCATCCCTGCTGATAAAGGGAAACTGACGGACGAAAATCTTCAAAAGATTGTTATCTCTGCTGATAAAGAGAAACTAGCAAAATAAATGCCATCCCTGCTGATAAAGGGAAACTGACGAAAGAAAATCTCCAAAAGATTGCTATCTCTGCTGATAAAGAGATACTAGCAAACTGATGCCATCCCTGCAGATAAAGGGAACCTGACGGACGAAAATCTTCAAAAGATTGCTATCTCTGCTGATAAAGAGAAACTAGCAAAATAAATGCCATCCCTGCTGATAAAGGGAAACTGACGAACGAAAATCTTCAAAAGATTGCTATCTCTGCTGATAAAGAGAAACTAGCAAAATAAATGCCATCCCTGCTGATAAAGGGAAACTGACGAAAGAAAATCTCCAAAAGATTGCTATCTCTGCTGATAAAGAGATACTAGCAAACTGATGCCATCCCTGCTGATAAAGGGAACCTGACGGACAAAAATCTTCAAAAGATTGCTATCTCTGCTGATAAAGAGAAACTAACAATACAAATACCATCCCTGCTGATAAAGGGAAACTGACGAAGAGAATATCCGAAAGATTGATGTCTCTGCTGATAAAGAGAACTAGCAAAATGCCATCCCTGCTGATAAAGGGAGACTGACGAAGAACTATCCAAAAGATCACTATCTCTGCTGATAAAGAGAAACTAGCAATATGAATGCCATCCCTGCTGATAAAGGGAAACTGATGAGAGAAATATCCGAAAGATTGCTATCTCTGCTGATAAAGAGAAACTAGCAAGATGAATGCCATCCCTGCTGATAAAGGGAAACTGACGAGAGAAATATCCGAAAGATTGCTATCTCTGCTGATAAAGAGAAACTAGCAATATGAATGCCATCCCTGCTGATAAAGGGAAACTGACAAAAGAAATATCCGAAAGATTGCTATCTCTGCTGACAAAGAGAAACTAGCAAAATCAACGGCGACCTCACTGGGGATGATGTGAAACAAGACTTTCTGATTTAAACCACTTCTGGCAGCAAGAATGGGATTTCACAAAAGAGAAAGGCCAGACAAACTTCTAACGGACCCATGATCCACAGATAAGATGGCTCCGCTGGGGAAAGGAGAAGTCTAAATAAAAGACTCTGTCGGGGAGCACAAGTATGAGGAACACATCCCTCCAAAATCTCCTGAGTTATACCATCTCTGCTGAGAAAGAGAACTGGCAAAGAAAGTATCAAACCTGGCTTATGCTTCGAATGCAAATGTTTGAATAATGTTGTGATGCTCCATACGAGATGGAAATGCTACGCGTTGAGGATGCAATGCGAATGCTTATGATATGCAAAAAGGGTCTCTCTAGCAAAATAAATGCCGGAGAGAAAAGATCCATCCAGCTGGGGATGACAAAAATAAATTGTCCTCTGAATCTAGGAACTCTGTTGAGAAGGGTCATACTGATCGACTCTTTGGATCAACAACATCTGCTGGGGATGAAATCCCGAAAGAACTACCGGTGGCCACACCTGTCTTTTACTGAAAGTAACATCGAAAACCTGAGATTTCTCCTCTGCCGGGGGAGTTGAGAATGAGTGCCAATAACGGAACCGGAAGTTTGTTACTGAAGATTTCCAATAACAACTGGCTCAGAACCTGCTGGGGAATATAGTCCATGATACCATTCTGCTTGGGGATACTGCTGATCTCAGCCTGCTGGGGAGAATGACCTTACTCCCACCTTGCTGGGGATTAGAATGTGACATCGTCGGTGAGAGCACGCTTCCTGACTGGATGGGGAAAGTGACACCCTGATTCTGTGGGGAAATAACGTCTTGATCCGGAGAAAATACTTTCCAAGCCTTCTGTTGGGGAAGTCTGCTCTGCTGAGGAAAGTTTGTCCTGCTGGGGAAGGAGCAATCTCAATGCTGGGGAGAGCCGACTGCTGGGGATGTACAATTTTTTGCCCTGCAACCTGACTTGTCTTTATGGTCATAAGCGGCTCTTTGAACTTTTCATCTCAAGAGGATTTTATGGAAGATCGGGCGTTCGCACTGCCCTAGGGTCTTCAAACTCTTGGAGAGATTTATCGTATCTCGACATAACTTCCCCAGTCTTTATAATCCATGACGTACATTACCTCGAAGGGGATCGTAATGACTTGACCATACTCTGCTTTAGCATCTTGAACCTTGAGGAGGTGTTTTTAGTTAACCATTTTCAGGAGTGGACAATCTCCCATGCTCTAGAGGTGGCCTGCCCCAATATGAGCTTTGAAGTGACTTTGCCCCTGATCTTAGAATGAATGCCCCAGAATAACTGAATTTCGGAGAGATTCCTCGACGTGACTGCCCCCGATTGGCTACATCTTAACATGATTTACTGGGGAGAGCCCACCCTACACTGAGTCTCTTGGCAGCCTGCCCTTTGATATGATTGTCCTTCAGAATTTCCAAGCATCCCAACTTGGCAAGATCAAGCTTCTTGACTGACTTTCACTGCGTAAGCTTCATTGATGCTTAGGCACATGTATGCAAACAGAACAAGTTATTTATGAGAATGATAATCCTAATGCGACACTCATGTTAACCTTGAAGTTTTTTATTGAAAATGCGTCGCCGAGCCTCGTGAATGAATCACTTGCTGGGATGCGACCTTGATTTTTGAATGGCAACAACAATGCGCACATGCAATACCAACAAATCTTATTAGCACAACTCATAGGAGTCAGGAACGCTATCCTGTTGAAGTACGCTTTCGTAATGAACCCTGTTTCAATTAGGACTTTCAAGGGTTGTAACGTGGTATGGTTCGCGGTTTCAGGAAAAAAAGATTTATGGCTCAAAATTTATCGGTGCCCACCCACTCTTCGTGATGTTCTCCAGTCCTATGTTCAGTTAATCTGACCAAAACGCTCATCTCTCAAAAGGTTTATGATTTTCAAGGAACCTATGCCACTAATGGTTTGGCACCTAAGGAGGGTTTGGAATGACAGTCACCCCTTTTTGTGTTTTGTGTCTGTAATCACACGAATTTGTTCTTATCGGTGGTTTTCTTTTGTAACGCCTTTCGCTTTTTCTCTCTTTTGCTTTTTGATCCCTAATTTTTGCCTGGACTGACTCTTTTTCGATTTTGAAGTCCAGCGGGATGCCCTAACTTTTGCCTAAGTCGCTTGTTTTCAAGTTTCGACTTAGCGGGCTTTTTTTTATTTTTATTCCCCTTTTTCGAACAAAGCGTGTGACACTGGTGGTCTTACTTGCTTGAAAGGGTTGTGACTGCCTCACTTCCTTGATTGTTGATGGATAACCATTGTGGTTTCACATCTCTCGCCCTCTTGACAGTGGGATAGAAGGTAAGGGTTCCTCGGATGCACACTCTCCTTGAAATTTGGACGCTTGGTCAAACTAACTGACGCCTACCCTGCCCCTGGGTTAAGTATGAGGGTTTTTTCGTACGAAAGAAACTCCTACTCCAAGGCTCAAAGGGGTTAACGAAGGTTTATCTCCTTATCTCTCCAGTGTTTAGGGGTTTGAAACAATGCCTGTACATCCTCAACAGGGTTCTATCCTTGAACATACAACCAGAGATTTGCGTTTTCGTCTCATCATCCTCCCTCAAGAGTTCTAAACAAGAAAATTGGTATTGCAGTGCATATAAACATTTAAGAGTGAACACGAATGGATTACTTCAAGGAAAACATACTCATTGCATTAATATCATCATTAAAAACAAACAAGTCTTACATGCATACGATGCTTTAACAAGAAATGAAAAACTACAAATGAAAATGTAGTAAAGAAGCTGAAGATTTCCATTGCTGAGGAAGCTTAATTCTGTCTGGACATACTTGCAGAATGAGTGTTCATTTGAGAAAGGAGGCTTCCATTGATGTACATATCATCTTCAGTGAATACAATGACCTCTGAGTCTACCAGGTCTTGCACCTTGTGCTTGAACACGTTGCAGTTTTCAATTGAATGACCCAGTGTGTCTGAGTGATATTCACATCTGGCATCCAGATCATAATCAGGAGGAATAGGGTCGGGGACAGGTTTGGCATCCCTTAGTTGGACCAAAGAACTTTCAAGTAGACGGGCAAGAACCTGGCTGTGAGGAACAGGGAGTAGATCAAACCTTCTCTCAGGCCTTCGTAATCTTTGTTGTCTCTTTCCAGAGCAGTTCTCTTGTTGACCCTGATTCGAGCGCATAATCCTTTCAGGCACTTTTCTCTTCAGACTTAGTCGAGGCGTAGGCAGCATTTGCGGATGTGGGGATTCTAAGACGAAGGACTGCAAGAAATGCCCCTGACTTGATGTGGCTTTGGGAGAAGCAACGGGGATACCCACTTCCTTTTCAACAGCTAGAGTGGGACCACCTTGTATGCTTACGCCGCTCGGTGTGAATTAAATTTTCCTCGAATCTATCAGATCTTGGACAGCATGCTGAAATGCCCTACAATCTTCCACATTATGCCCCGGCGCGCCAGAGTGAAAATCACAGTGGGCTCTTGCATCATAACCTGGTGGGGGAGTACCAGAGGGAGGAGCCAAAGTCCTTTTCCATACCAATTGCAACTGAAGAAGATGCTGGAATAACTGAGAATATGGCACTGGTGGAGTCTCAAAATGTCTATTCTGCTTAGGCGTAAATTGTGGCTGGCGTGGAGCACGATTCTGTTGTTGTCGTGGTACAGCCGGGATAGTCACAGTGGAAATCTGCTCACCCTTAGGGAGGGATCTCTTGAACCGCGGGGGAGAGACAATTCCAGCCACAGCTTCGGGCGTGAGAGTATTATCTCTACTTAGCACACCTCTCACGACCTCCATAATCAGACTCATCTGAGTCTTCAGTTGGTTGACCTCTTCTTTCAGCACTTTCTGCTCTTGAACCAAGGTTTGCATCTTACCCATAAACTGGCCCATTTGGCTTCGTACATCCCTTAACTCAACTTGAATTTGATCCATAATCAACTCTTGAACGGCCTGAGGAGTTAAGTCTGCAATTCTGAGAAAACCAGATCAAAGTAAGAATAACCAGCCTTGAACACCTGTCATGCAAAATGATTATGCACAATGATTATGAATATGCAAATGCAAATGAACATGTTTGAATATTAGTAGGGCGATCCCCTCCTTGATTCCAGTTTAATAACAAGATAGAACGGAACTTCTGCTCATATATTAAGAAGACCAGAGAAAAGCCAAATGTCAACAATCATAATCTGAGGTAACAAGTCTGAACATAAGAATCATAGAGGTCCCAACCAATAAGCCTGGTGGTGATCCAAGTACAATAAAAAGAGTAAGAAACTACGGCATGTCATCAAAATTCACAAGTGTCAATCCCCCCCATCCATTATGCTTTCTGCACCAGTCTTGAATCTCCTCGAACAGTTTTCTGGTGTCAGGATGCTTTGGTCTCTGAATTAGTCCTTGAATGAGAAGGTCTCTCCTGTGTATGATCCCATCCAAGTATCTGCAATGTAACTCCCGAGCGTCTTCTCCAGTAACACCATCCATGCTAGGACCCTCATGTCTAGGTTTCTTCACTTCAGCTTGGACTTTCAGTTCTTCCATGGAGGCTATGGCTTCATTGAGTCGACCCTCGACTACTTGTCTCTTGAATATCCCTGATAAGATCTCGGCGTCTTTCTTCTTGAGCGTCGACTTCAACTTATCAATCTTAGCTATGTAGTCGTCTTCCTTTCTCTTATTCCCAGCCATGGCAGTTTCTTGGTGATCATTGAACCTGTGAATCTTCAACAAAGCCTTGCCTAATTCCTCCTCCTTGGTCCTGAGAATGTTACTGATACCATCCAAAGCTTGTTTCATTCTTTCTCTGGATGCGACCATGTCAGCAAGCTCTTTTTCTGCTTTAGCAAGGAGCTCTGTCTTCAACTTGGCGGTATGAACAGCTTCACCCCGCTCATGGTTCCACTGATAAATCTCTCTCTTTAGCTCACTATTTTCTTCCTGCAACCTTTCCTTTTCAGCCCATAATTTGTCATACTTCTCTATCTCAACCGTGGTAGGAGGCTCGATCACCAAAGGATACAAAGGTGGTTCCACCGGGAATGGAAGAAGCTCCTATTCTACTCTCTTCTTAATCCACTCTTTATAGGGAGGGAAAGCCCGATTGTTACTTTTCCCGAATGGAATCTTACCCTTCTTAGTCACCTGTTTCCAAGCATTCACAACTTTCCTTATCAACCCTTGATCCTCAATACCATTGAAGAACAAGGACTCACGGACATCTCGCTCTTCGGGTGGATTCTTCAAAGGATAGCCAAACTGTCTGATAGCTAGGGAGGGATTATAGTTAATTCCACCTTTCCTCCCTATCAAGGGAACATTAGGGAATTCTCCGCATTTGCAAATAATCTCCATTCCTAGCAAGTCACGATTAATCCAAGTAATGTTGTCAGCAGTCAAGCCCATAACCCTCTTAGACCACTTCAGAGAATCTTTCGTATCAACGAAAGAGCCAGATTCAGGGAGACGACTCAGAAACCAAGTAGCTAAGAGCGGCGCACAGCAACTCACAGTTTTCCCACGCCTATTCTCATTCTTATAGTGAACTGAATGGTACACATCACCTAGCAAGGTAGGTATAGGATTCTTCAAAATAAAGATTCTGACGGCATGCATATCCACCAGATCAGGAATATTCGGAAACAAAACAATCCCATAGATGCACATAGCTAGGATAGCTTGGTAAGCAGTCCAATTCTTCTCTTTGACATGTATGCAAGCCTGATCAAACAAGAACTTCAATAGGAAACCCTTAACCCCTTGTTTTTCTTCAACATTATTGCTCAGAACGGGCTCACTGATATGAAGAGCCATAACCATTTCTTTTATACCGGGGTGTTCTTCAGAAAAGAAAACTATATCATGACTGATAGGAATTCCCAAAATAAATGAGAACTCCTCCAACGTTGGTGCCAAGATGTAGTCCGGGAAAGTGAAGCAACGCAGAGACGGATCGTAAAACTGAAGAAGTGTGTGAATGGCATCCTTCTCGTACTTGGAGATGTTATAGACAAATTTCAGAAGTCTTCCATACCTTCCACTGAACTCTGTACGAACTGCGGAACCAGCCATATTAATCAGTTTGTGAATCAGTGTCAAAGTCGGTTCTGGGAACGAATAGGCAACAGTCTTCTTTCTCTGAACATCCATGCTGAAATAACCTCAGAAAACCGGAATCAAGAGTAAGATGCAAGCCCTGAAAAATGTCAAACACGTCAGAATGCAAGAAAAATGATATGCTCATGAAACATGGGGTCAAGGCACACTGCTGGATGTGCTGTGCTGTTTAGCTGAACGAGAAACCAGAAAACCAGAACTCTGAACCACTGAGGAACCCAAATAATCAGACATTGATGAGAAATCCAGAAAAACGGGTAGGTTGAAAGTCTCGGTTACCTGCAAACCTGCAAACTCCCATCCCCTCTCACATGTGGGTACTAGGATGTTCAGTATCCCGGGCTCTCAGGTCGAGAAATGATGATACGTTCACCATTTCTGGTTTGGCATCATCATCAATCGAGGAGGCCTCAACTGATTCTCCAAAGCAGAAGGTCCTCATCTTTGGCACTGAGGTCGAGAAACAATAGTACATTCATCCCTCGGGGTACAGTATTAAAGTCAATCGAGGAGTGCCTCCACTGATTCTCTTCAAAACGTAGGGGCCGTCCTATGCGAGTTCCAAAGCGGGCCCTCGGGTGTGAATGGGTTTGCCACAGGATGTGGTCTGCCACTGTCACCACTAAAGAGGGATGTTTCCACTAAGGTCCTCGATGATCGGTCACCAGAGTCGACAGCTCTCTAGATCAACACCCCAACATGCGCAAGACACACACGTTAGAATGCGTCCCAAGATAGCCTCGTCTGGTTGTGAATTTCGTGAACACACAAACGTACCAAGCGGGCACGTAGGTCCCACTACTTTCCACTCTAGTCCTAGGGTATTCTCAAGCCTTGGTATTGGGCTTATCTCTCAGACCCACCCAACCTGCAAAACAAAGACAGCCAGCACAGCACAGCAGCATGACAGTAATAAAAAATGAAATGCGGAAAATGCAGTAAAAATAAAAATAAAATACAACATAAAGCAAAACAAAAACAAAACACCCAAAGAGAGGAGAGACAAGCAAGCGTTAGGATTGACTCGCTTAGGGATGGACCAGCATAGGTCAACCAGAGTCCCCAGCAGAGTCGTCAGCTGTCGCTCCCAGGATTTTCATCCAGGTACAAACGCGAGAGTGGCGCGGAAAAAAATAGAGTCGCCAGCCGTGTAAATTTATCCCAAGAGAGGGAAAGGGAACACCACATAAACCTGAGGAAGAGGGAAAGGAATGGTCATCGCAACCATAACCTGGGTTCGGGAGTCAGTTACGCGAAGGGAAGGTGCTAGCACCCCACGCGTCCATCGTACTCGATGGGATCCACGCTTGTTGTCTATTCTAAGGGTGAGTTATACTATCATCTAGGGCTGTACTAAGACGGAGAAGGGAAAACAAAGACAGACTCAGTAGGACGTCGACGTCCTAGGCCTACGTACCCCCCTTGTGCAATGGGGAATTCAGAGTCAACGTAGTTCGGACCAAGTTCTTTTTGTGTTTTTTATGAGCGACGTTAAATTCGCGTCCGGCAGTTAGGGTCGATGCCTGTTTGCGTCTCAGACGGAAAATAACGTGCCCTTTTTGAAAATAGCCTTTAGTTTGAAGATCCCAAAGGAAAAAATGGTTTGAAGTTGGTTTGTGTTTTTTAGGACAGAAGTGGCTTAAGTTAGTTCCTAAGTTGCATTGCACCAAAGTCTAGGGCACAGGGGCGAATACTTAACGCATCGTCCCAAGACAGGACGCTCGCTAAGCACTCTAGAAAGATGAGAGGAAGCCCCTCATTTCTCATTCCCCATACTTAAGGCTCGTGCGCAATACACCTTATTATTATTAAGTGTTTTAGAGAAATTTGAGATTAGAAGAGAGAAGACACAAAGGTAACTCTAAAGGGGGACTATGAGTCCTAAAGTTATCATGCATGGGTGACCTATGGTTAATAAGGTTTGACGACAACCTAAATCCTAAAGGAAAGAGATGAGGGAAGGACAAAGTAAGGGTGACCATGGATATTTATCCATACCCTTAAAGAATTTACCTTAGTCCCTGCATAAAAGGTTAGTACGAAACGGACGTAAATACTATCAAGGCAAGTGAAACTTAAACAATGGCGAACAAAAGTGATTATCATCCAAACATGAATCAAAGAAACAAAGAAACAGCCCCAAAGCAAATGGCACAAGTGCCTTTCTAAACAGATAATCATACAAGGTCAAAGATGCGCCTGCAAGAAAATCTCAAGTGAAAACAAATCAGATAATTAGAAAAATAACTCCTAAAATTCCCAAATTAAACATTAAGGTTCCTCAACCAGAGGCAAACAACATATCCAAAGTCCCTACAAAAAATCAAGATATTAGTCATTCAAATAATTAGGCAGAGTTCAGGTGGGAATTAGGATTCAGTGTGCCAAAGGGAGGACCTAAATGCAATATGAAATAAATTTAAAAATGAAAGAAAAATATTTTTATGCAATTTAGGATGTTAGTGAAAAAATGCAAAAAGAACGGATCAAAGATACTTTATGGTTGTAGAGAAATAAAATAAATAATTTATGTATGCATGAAATGTGCAATGCAAAAGGGAAATTAATAAAATAATTAATTTGGGCGATAAAAATAAAACAAAAATAAGAAATAAAATTTGTAAAAATTTTATAAAATAATAAAAATGAAGTATGAATTTTATGGGAATTTTTTAATGCAATTAGGTAATTTTAATAATTAAAATATGAAAATGATAAATTAAATGAAATAAAAAAAGAAATAAGAAGTGGGGGTATGTTTAGCAGATGGCACACGTTGAAAAGCTAATGGGCTTAAGGGAAGGGGGTGTAAGTAGCAACCCAATCCAACAACAACCAGCGAAAAAATAAAAAAGAACAATGGACTATAGTCAATGGATTGACTCAATAGCCACCGTGGGATCAATCCAACGCCATACAATTAGTCAACGAAACAAACAAGTATACGCGATCAGTGGCTACGATGAAAACATACACCATAATCATTGTACACTCACGCACACGCAGTCCTCAGAGTACCCTACAACCCCCACGTGAGCAGCACATGGGGTCATTAATTCGTTGGCACCATTCTATCCATCAGATTAATCAGACACTCCAGATTTAGTCAAACATTTAGAAAGTAATTGAGATGTGAGGCTGGGATCAGGTGGCGCATGGTAATACCTGTGGATGTCACACACACGATCCTTAAGTAAAACTCAGAAAAAAAATAGAAAAATAGAACACATGGAACGATAATAGCCACGCGATGAAGCCAATGGACGGCTGTGATTATTTCTTCCCCAAATCAACCTTCGCCGGACTGGTTTTTTCAGGTAGCCGCCGGAGCTATGGCTCCGGCCACCCTCTCCGGTGAGCTGCGGTGCATTTTTCTCTAGAAATTGCGTATGGGTACACTATCTTGACCAGAAAATCGTCAGGAATCCAAATATGGCATCAAAAACCCCAAATTGTTAGTGTATAAGGAAAAACGAATGAAAAACCATTAGGGCACAAAACTTTAAAAGCATAGAACAAGCAAACCACACGTCCATAATTAAAAATAATTATATCAGGATAATCACCATTCGTCACACTTCAATATAGACATAAAAAAAGGGAGTTTTAGGAGCACGAAAAAAATCACCCACCTGAGATAGCACACCTCTAATCCTTGCTTTTGGCTGCGAACGGTGGTTGGGTTGTGTTCTAGAAATCACCAGGAAGAGATTTATGGAAGCACTTTGAAGAAAGACCTTCTAATTCGTGAGATCCAAGGAAAGAAAGCTTTAGGGTTCCAAATTGTGGTTCTCCTCCAAATGCACGTGAATGAACCCTAACCAGTGCATGGATAGGTTTAAATAGGCTATGGTTTTCTTCTGATGAGGAATTGGGCTTGGGTAATCCATTGTTTAATGATTTTTGAATAATTTTGGAAAAATGCATAATTTGAATTACACCTTTCTCCTTGCATGGATACTTGAGAATTATTTGATGGATCACCTTCATTTGGATTGCTAATCACACCATATTTAAATTGGGCCTTGAAAACAAATGATTCATGAGTTTTTTGATGACTTGGCTTTTTTGAATAATAAAAAATAAGTGAAGAATAAACCATGGAATCACTTGATTAAAAAGCCAAAAATGCTTCTTAGGAATTGTTTTTGGATGTTGGAACATGTCTTGAAGCAATGGAATTAATCATAGGTCCCTATGTCCCAAAACCTAAAAGTTGTGAAAATGAAACCCTAAAAACCACCTTGCCTTCTTTGGACCATAACTGGAGCTTCACAAATGATATGGAGACCCACTAGTACTTGTTGGAAAGAGGAGAAATATATCTTCAACTTTCCTGTTGGAGAGAAATTCGTTTGAAGCTTTCTTGATGCTGAAAAGTCAAGTTGAATGAAGTGTAGATACTTGCCAAAAATGGAAACTTTTCATTATAGGTCACTTTCCAAAATTAGAAATTTTGCACCAACTCCTGATTCCTGATAAATATGTATGAAACTTGACCCTTGAAGACCATATGAGGATGTGAGACCTTGAAAACCTTGGAGAGAACCTCAAAATTCCACAGTTGACTTCTCCTCTCACTGTTGACTTTTACCCCATTCACCTGATTCTCAATCTTCTGATCAATTGATCTTCTCCTGAACCAAACTGATGGACAACCTCCCATCCCTAGGTACTTAGGGACCCAAGGAGTACCATGGAATCAAGTCTTACCCAAAAAATCAGAAATAAACTGACTTTATAGCAAACCCTAGTTGTGGTACCCTCAGTCTAGGAGGAAATAGCATAGTCTCCAAATCCAAATTCCTCTGAATATGATGTGTATCCTCTCTAACAAAGACAAGATATGCCATTTGATGATGATAAAAACCCAAAGAGCTCGCCCATTGAAGCAATAAACCCCAGAATCTCAAAACCCTAATCTATGCACTGGTTAGGAGAGGATGATCCACCTGCTCTCTTGCCACTTGTGAACTCTTGATGATGTGATAGACCAGATAGGACCTTCATGAACTGCCTCAAGCACCTTGACCCCATGCTAATGATATGCATACATGATAATGCAAGAAATGCAATGAAACATAAGCCAGTTAGTAATAAAGTAAGGAGGGCAAATTTTGGGGTGCAACACTTCAGGCCCAGCGGCTTCTGCTATGATTCCCTAATCTTCAGTGATCGGTGGAACATATCCTTTCGGGATATAGTTAACAGGCATGCCACAGGGACTATCTTTCGGCATTTGATACCTAGGACCATATTTCTCCACTATGGGCGTTGAGGTGATCTCTGAGATTACAGTTCTTTGTAGCTGAGCTTCTGCCATGGCTTGCATGTCGTTACGAAGCTTTCTCATATCCCCTCTCAGAGCGTCGATCTCTTCTTTCAACTCTCTGCTCTCTTCCTCGAGATCATCCACTTTTTCTGACGATTGGCCCGAGTATTGTACGAATGAGACAGTTTGACTCTAGAACCGAGACACAAACATGAGATTCGTAGGTAAGAAGAATACGTGATGTGAGAATGATGAATGCAATGATTATATTAATTGTTTTTTGGTTTAATCAAAATAAACTTCGACAATTAGATTGCAAATATCAAACAGTGGGGACACCCCCGTTTTATTGAATTCAAAGGATTGCGAAAATGGAAATACAGTAAATTACAAGGTGCGAAAACATAAACCTAAGCTAATGGGTCCCGAGTCCTCTCTGAGGAGAACTCGGGTGTTGATTCTGGTACTTTCCTTTTCTTGGACCGGGACTCTTGGGTCGTTGTCGGGTTGTCATTCCTTTGCCAAGTGAAAGGAGCGAGCAAATTCCTTTGGTCATCCTGATTTTCTACAGCATGTTGCTCCAAAATCTCAATTAGAGCATCCTTATCTTTCAGCAGTTGTTGTATTTTGGTACACTCCACATTGAGAATGCGGTATTTATTCTTCCAAGACCTCCTCTCCTGTTGAACTTTGTTGAGAGTAACCTGAAGTTTTTCCGTTTCAGTCATGAAGTACATGACAGATTCCCTTGGCGGAAGAACTCTGTGACGAGGATAAGGCATCTTTAGCTTGAGAGCTCTAGTTTGTACCCAGTGAAGATAAGGCATCTTTAGCTTGAGAGCTTCCATGCTGTTTGGTTAGTTGTTCAACAAAGAAATTGAAAATAATAGTATATTACAAAATCAAAAGAGAAAGTGCTTTTGAAAGGAAAATTGGGGCTTACAGCTCAAGGAGAGGCCCATGGTTTTATCAGTGATCGCACTGTCGTTTTGTACAGGGACTTATACAAGTGACTGAGGCCCGAGAAAGGTTTTCTGTACAAGGGGATGGATCTTACACTCTCTCAAGAGGCCCAAAATGATTGAAAGTGAACAAAGATGGGTCTTATAGCTCAAGGAGAAGCCCAATGGTTAATTTTGAAAAGGCCGACGATCGCGCCGAGGTTTTGAAAACACTGTGGGTCTTATACAATGACTGAGGCCCAAGAAATGTTTCAAAAGGGGATTGGGTCTTACACTCTATTAGAGGCCCAAAATGATTTTGAATGGGTCTTATAGCTCGAGGAGAGGCCCATGGTTTGTTTTAAACGGGCGATGATCGCGCCGAACTTTTGAAATACAACGGGACTTATACAACATTTGAGGCCCAAAATAGGTTTGTATTTACAAAGGATTGGGTCTTACACTCTATTAGAGGCCCATGAGTGTTTGAAAAAGTTTGATGAGGGTTGAATTAATCAAAACCCTAATTTGTTTCCAAAATGTATTTTAATTGAATAAAAAAATCAATTAAAATGATCAAAATTGTTTAACATGTGGAAAACAAATTGTGATCTTGGATTAATGTTTTAAAAATCATGTTTTGACCTACAAAATGATTAGAAATCATTAAAATTTGCAAAATCAAGAAGGAAAAAATATTTTAAATGTAAAAAACAATTAAAATATTAATTCTTGGCAAAAATATCAATTATATGAAATAAATAATATTTTTGGGATTTTTTGGTAAAATAAAATATTTTAACATTTTTGTGAATTATTAAAAAAAGAATCAACTCAAAATTATTAAAAGTCAGAGAGAAATTAATTTTTGAATCAATTAAATAAAATAACAAAATTCAAATATTTGAATTTTCAAAAAGGGCGCCATGAACAAGGGCAAGAACACGCGCCACCCTCAGTTTCTGCAGATTTGTGTTTTCTATCCAATCTCACTGAATACTTGATTATATCATGCAATCTACATATCAATCTACTCGTTTCAACCTCACGATCATGTCTATGGTCTTTAATTTCATTTATTTTAAGCATGGAATAAGAAATCAAAGAGAAACCTCAAGAACCCTAAATTCTGCATAAAGGTTCAGAAATTCCATACACGATTCATATAAAGCAATTGATTGAGGGTAAACACTCTATGCATGATTATGAACATATGGCCAAATTATTGTACAACAAAAATTGCATGGATCATAGAGTTAGAAGCGCTCATGCTCACCTCTTGCAGCTGGTGATCTTGTTTTGGGTTAGGGGTGTTACTGCTAGGTTCCAATGACCTGGATAGCTTCCCTAGGTGCCATGGAGTGTGTCTGGATGCTTGGAATGGATTGAAATGATCTGGAACTTGAGATGGCACCCCAACTGCAAATCTGTCAAAGGCTTCAGCAATTGGCTAGTGATTTTGTGATTTTGGTGTTCCAGATGTTATGTGAGTGTTTAGATCACTTCTATATGATGTTTATGAGGTGTGTGTGTGTGATTGGTTTGATTTGAATAGCTCTCAAACTCAAAACCCGATGGTGACTTGCCTTAGAAGGCAAAATTGGAAGTGAGAAGGTGATTTTGAGGAAAGCATCTGTTTGATGGCTTTGGTGTACTTAAACTGAGTACAAATGAGCTCTATTTATAGTAGAGCAAGTTTGTTTTGCAAGGAAAAGTGAATGGCAATTGCTGCAGAGGTTTGGCCAATGTTGGCAAATGAAAATCCAAGTCTCCTCTAGCCATTGACTAGAGGTTAGAGCACAGAGTTGTGGTTCCCTAGTTGTTGGATCATTCTTGACTGAATTCAGTTACAAATGCCTCAGTCCATGCCACCTTGGTGTATGCATTGAATGCTCCAATCCAAAATTGGAGTCTTGTCCCTCGTTTAGGCAATTCTAGGTTTGATATGCTACTTCTTATTCCAAAGACTTAGGAGGCTTGGGATCAGAGTTGGTTCCTCCTTGGTCCCCCCTTGAGGTGTTCAGATGGATAGAGTTGCTTGCCCTTTGCAAAATTTGGGAAAATCGAGCAAAACTCCAAAATCTGCCTTGCCTTGGCAGTTTTCAGCAAGGCATATTGCCATTGTCATATCTCATGGCTCAAGTGGAATTTGATGGAGTTCTTGGCCATTTTGGAAAGCCCTCATATGATACAATAACTGTTAGATCATAATTGGTTTTGATACTTTTTGGATCCAAGGGAAAAATCCCCCTAGATTTGGAAAAAAGTGAAGGCAGATTCTGACTTAGTGAAAATTTCACTAAGTGTTGGAAAAAAGTGACATTTTCACTTTTTGTGATTTTGATTATTCCATAACTCAAAATCCATGATGAATTGGAATGTGTAGTTGAATCTTTTGTAGAGGGTAATGAGAGCTACAAATCCAGCTTTGGATGGGGAAAATGGCCTTGTGGTTTAGGAGTTATGGTCTTCCAAAGTTGGTACCCTAGCCACTTTATTCCATAACTTAGAAAAATTTCTAAGTTTTTTATGGTTACCCCTTTTACAAGTTATCCCACTTTTCTTGATTTTTCTTGATGAATGATGATTCAAATCATACATTAACATCATTTTAGGGTCAAAGAACCATAAATGTGAAAAATCTCAAAAAGTCAAAGTTTGACTTTTGTGCACAGTTGACTTTTTGTCAGATGAATTCCAAACTGTGCGATCCTCTATGAAATCAAGTCCTTGACCTGAATCAAACTTGATGGATTGATTTTATAGGTGTTATAGGGTGTATTGAATCATTTCCTAGGGTTTGGGAGCATGTCCTGGTCAAAAGTCAAAGATACAGTTGACTTTTCTCGCGAAACCCTAACTGTGGTTCAGATGAATTTGAAACTTGTTGCTCAAGCTTCTTGGATCAATCCATTGTTGCAAATGGATCAATGTGATGTATTTGAGACCCTCAAATCCCATCTTGAGGTCTTGGCTCATGTTTTTTCCCAAAAGTCAACTTAGGGGTGAATTAGGTCAAGAAACCCTAATTCCTGATTTTTTATGAATGCATCCCCTAAAGCCAAATTGACTTGATGATTGGGTTCATGATGTCCCTTGGAGCATCATAGGTTATGCTTTGAAGCATTGGCTCATGCCCATAGGAAAATTTCCATCTGGAGGCCCTGGTCGACCAACCCCTAATTTGGTGACACTGACGATCTTAATGCTTGATCCACCTAGAAGGGAGAAGCCTTGTGCTTAATCTTTTAAGTGGGAGTCCTCTTAATCCTTTTTGGATGTTTGATAGGTTTAGACAAGTTAAATATCATGTCATTTCTTGATTGATCCTATATCTAAGAGCTCCGAGAGGGCTTGAAACCCTAAGTTGATTGTAGTGGAAGCTCACCCATCTTTGGGGAGACTAATGAGGCATAATGATACACACATATTGTGATGATGATTTGCACAATGATGGGAAATCTCAATGGTCAAAATTTGTGGTATGACAATTCTCACATGCCATCCCTTGTATGTTTACATTCTCATCCACATGTTGTTGTCATAAACATGTCCTTTTTGTTCAAGTATGCTTGGTTGTTACATTCACTTGTGTTTAAATTGTATTCATGATTAAGTGATGTTTTAACTTATACATGTATGCTTTGAACTTTGATTGTAATCATGACTTATGTATGTCTTATCCCATCTTTGAACTCCATCCATGTTTAGGTATTGTTATAACTTTTACATATTAACTTGAACTTTGTTTCCTTCCATGTCTAAGTGATGTTTTAACTTATACATATCATACTTGAATCTTACCATGCTTAAGTGTTGTATGACTTATCCATGTTGGAATGTTTAAATTGTATTCATGATTAAGTGTTGTCATAACTTATTTATACTTGCCTTGTAATCATGATTAAGTGGTGTTAGTAAACCTTAATGCATGCTTCTTTGACTTTGAACTTAATTTCTTATCCATGATGCTTTTGTCTTGTTAGAACTATATTTCATGAATGTTTAAATGTTGTAACATCTTTGTTTATATTGGTTTTCATCATGTTGTTTTGAACTTCTTCATACTTTGAATGTGCTTGGTTGTTACTTTGTTTCCTTTGTGACTTTGTCAAGTATTATCTTTAGATGTTGTCGCATCTCTTTCTTAATTTGGCTGTAACCATGTGTTTTATCTTCATCATACTCCTATTAACATCATGTTTGAATGTTATCTTGTACACTTTCATTTGATATCATGTTTGAATATCATACTTGTTCATATCATCCATAATAATGATACCTTCTTTTAACTTTGTCAAGTTATTTCCCCCAAGTAATGTTAACTTGTTAGCTTTCATCGTTAAGTTGCCTTTTTTTCCTTAAATCTAAGGGAAAGTCTCTCTATTGACTCAATGTCATAGATATCTTAGCCATACCCATCCCCTTTGACCTTGTTAGAGTTATTAAGTTTTCAACTTAAGACTTAAGTTTGAATGGACAAATCTTTTAACTTTGTCAAGTCAAGTAAGTGTTAAGTGTAACACCCCAATTCCCATCGCGAATAAATAATACATAAATAAATCAGAGTGAATGAAAATTTTATTCTTAGAAAGAAACAAGGATGCCACATTTAAAGAAAGAAAACACAATCCCTGCTCATAAATTTGATAAATAACACAAAATGGAATAACCATAAAAGGGAAACTTTTTCCATACAAAAGGAAAGTTCAATTATGGAATAAAGCGGAAAGATCCATAACTGAATGGTTTTACAAAATAAATTGTTTTATAACTTCAAAATATTCGTACAAAGGTAATACAAAATAGATCCAACAAATGTATACATATATAACAAAAGCGTTCCCCGACTCCCGTGTTACGTATCAGAGCAGACAGACTGACAACCGGATGGAGAACTAATCTTCACAAAAGCCTCCAAGACTACTAATCTGCAATTGCCTCATAGAGCAACAAACCACAGCAGAAGGGTGAGAAACACAATCATAATATAATTGCATACAATTATATAATAACACAAAAATACACATATAAAACATTCTCACCACAATTTACACCATAGTTCAAATACACAACAACACAATGCATATCTCATATATCCATCACCAAGGCATATCAATCATGCTCCATGCATTTATCACCAACATATATACATATATATATCAACTCATTAATTCCATTCACAATTCCACACAAAATACATCCATTCATGATTTATGCAAATGCAAAGAGACCGACACAACGACTCTATGCAAATGCGGTACCATTACATCCATCATTCTCATCATTAGTTCACTCAGGAACTATTGGAACCATCGGTTGTTACTTAGTGTAACTCCCCGTCGGGCAAACGATGTTCCCCGTCGCTCACACCTCTTTGTATAAGGCACACGACGTTTATGGATCGTTCACACCTCTTTATATAAGGCACACGACCCGATCGCTCACACCTCTTTGTATAAGGCACATGATCGTCTATAATCATCGCTCACACCTCTTTGTATAAGGCACACGATGTTATAGCAGATTCCCTCTGGAATCGTTTCGTCGCTCACACCCACTAGGGCACATGACATCACAAGAATGCATATCATGATGCTTGGCATACAATGACTCATGACATTCAAATGCACACATATACACATCCATGTGAACCATTTCAACATCCATAATCATGCATATACAATCAAACCCAAAACAATGCATTTCATCATAATCCACAAACCACAACAATTAGAATTTTAGCATATACACTCATATCAATTCACATCAATAATTACTCACCATCAACCACAACAATTACAACAACTTATCACATGCTTCAACATCATATAAACCACAACAATCCCATAAAACCTCATAACAACATACATTGATATTCAATCAAACAATGTATTTTACCACACAACAACATCATTATCACAACATTCACATCACATAACAGCACACAAGCTATACGTTATATATCGAAAGCATATCACATGATAACACATCAATCGCACACAATTACGACGATAAAAGTCGACAAAACGACATGTTTCCCGAATTCCCGACCCAATTAAATCGGCCACTAATCCCAAAACCATTTTTATAAGAAAGAACATCTCATTAGCTTCCCAACAATACTAGGAACGTTCCAATCCGAAGTACGGATCAAAAGTTATGCATTTTCAAAGAAAACAAAAGTATTGAAAAATCCCCAGGAGCGCCCGGCGGTACCTATTTTCGCCTGGCGGTGCTCCCTTCGCCTCTGCGTCGCCCGGCGGAGCAGCAGAGTAAATTCTCCAACCAAAACTTAAAAGAGTCAGCAGCGTGACAAGCCATGCGTCGCCCGGCGCCCTACACCAGAAACAGAAAATTCTGCTGCATTTTACACGGTTCCAAAACCCCATAAAATCCCATTTTCCACCCCAAATCAATTCCAACAGCAAAACAAGTATCAACGATTGTTCCTAAACACAGTGTGATCATGCAACGCGATTTATATTGATTTCCGACCTTGAAAACATTGATTTCTACTCGTTTATCTCATTTCGACCTACATTTGAAAAACTATGTAAAACTGCCAACACACACATACATAATCATACGCAAACATAGAATAACCGAGTTTCGTACCCTTACCCGATTAATCGTGTTTTCAAAAGTCGGTTGAATTGATTCCTTACTCTCCAAGTTTTTCCCCTTTTCTTCTTTTTCTTTTCTCTTTTCCTTCTTCTCTTTCTCTTCACTTCTTTCTATTTTTCTCTCTTTCTAACTTCTATTTTCTATTTTATGAAAAATAACCAAGCAAAAAGACCAAAATACCCCTACACTCAAATATCTCGCAAACGCTCCCAAAACGCGATAAAACATAACAACGATGAAAAATAATATATTTTCAAATAAAAGTCAAGAATAAAATAATATAATAATAAAAATAACTAAATCGACTCGATTAAATAAATCTAACCAAAAAATGGGGCGTTACAACTCTCCCCCACTTAGAAATTTTCGTCCTTGAAAATATAACTGAGACGAACAACTCCGGATACGACTCTCTCATTCGACTAACCCACTCTCATGCCAACAAAAGGCAACACCACGAGTAACACAAACTAACAAACCACCTCGCTAACCACAACTACAACAACAACGCAACAATGACGACAAGATGCAAAGCCCATACAATGCACTTGACGGCTAACTCACAACTCAAGGAAAACCACGTTACCAATACTCAGGTAACACTCCCCTAATTCCCCACACAGGAATTAGCTACTCGCACTCGAACCAACACGACAGAAATGAGGCAACACCACAAACAAGAACATAAAGTTCCACGACACAACATCGATTCAACAACCTCTACACAACCACAATACTAACATCCTTGTCACACAACAAAATTACAACAATGCTACGATTCCCCAATTGAACATGCAACCAAAACATCCATCTACATAGTAGCCCATGAATAATATTTAAACCTTTCACCTAACACTTCCATTCTGAAACGTCCAATGGTCTCATCATTCCAACATGTTTCCAATATACAACCTATGAACTCTTACAAGTCCCACACGCAAATACAAAATGTGCCGCATCATGCTTCCGCTGCGCACTCTGATTACCCGAAACCATCGAGTCTACCAATCTCACATCCAAAGTCTAACTTTTTCTCACCTCTGCCAAAAATCACTGTTCACTTTAATATTCCCAACCTCACACTCTCCTGTGTTATCTCACACACCAGACACAAGTCTCTGAACTGCTCAAATAATTTTAATTCTCTGACCATCAAAACAGACATGCATAAAAACTTTCGACTTAACTTTTCAGGCACAACCTTAGCTTTTCCCTAAGGATAATCCAAGCCAAATTCATAACTCATCACGAATTCCAAACCTCCACGTTGTCTCATATTCTATTCCTTCAGACCAAACAAGTACTCTAAACTCTTGTGATTACTAAACACTACGAACCTAGAACCATAAAGATAATACCTCTAGATTCTCAACACAAAAGTAACTGCAGCCATCTTGAAATCATAAATCCTCAATTGTTGTAAAGCATAATGTCGCTCCCAGGATTTTCATCCAGGTACAAATGCGAGAGTGGCGCGGAAAAAACAGAGTCGCCAGCCGTGTAAATTTATCCCAAGAGGGGGAAAGGGAACACCGCATAAACCTGAGGAAGAGGGAAAGGAATGGTCATCGCAACCATAGCCTGGGTTCGGGAGTCGGTTACACGAGGGGAAGGTGCTAGCACCCCACGCGTCCATCGTACTCGATGAGATCCACGCTTGTTGTCTAATCTAAGGGTGAGTTATCCTATCATCTATGGCTGTACTAAGACGGGGAAGGGGAAAACAAAGACAGACTCGGTAGGACGTCGACGTCCTAGGCCTACGTATCCCCTTTGTGCAATGGGGAATTCAGAGTCAACGTAGTTCGGACCAAGCTCTTTTTGTGTTTTTTATGAGCAACGTTAAGTTCGCGTCCGACAGTTAGGGTCGATGCCTGTTTGCGTCTCAGACGGAAGGTAACGTGCCCTTTTTGAAAATAGCCTTTAGTTTGAAAATCCCGCAGGATAAAAGGTTTGAAGTTTGTTTGTATTTTTTAGGACAGAAGTGACTTGAGTTAGTTCATAACTTGCATTGCACCAAAGTCTAGGGCACAAGGGCGAATACTTAACGCATCGTCCCAAGACAGGACGCTCGCTAAGCACTCTAGAAAGATGAGAGGAAGCCCCTCATTTCTCATTCCCCACGCTTAAGGCTCGTGCGCAATACACTTTATCCTTATTAAGTGTTTTCAAGAAGTTTTCAGATGAGAAGAGTGACTCAAGAGAAAAGAAAAACACTAAGGGGAAATCTATCCTAATGTTATCATGCAAAGGATTGAAAGCCTAATGTTGAGGTTTAAAAGGGACTATCCTAATTGTTATCATGCATGGATTAACTCCTAATGTCTATCCTACTCCAAGCTTAATCAAAAATTAAGTTGGACTAGGAACTCCTAAGGGAACATGCAAAAGCAAACCAAAACAAAGAAAATAAACCAAAAACAGCAGCTACAACAGCGCTCCTGCACCAAAACAGCAATAAAACCCAGCAAATGAACAAGACAGCATTCAATAGCTCCTATCCTCAGCAAGACAGCAGGTGTAAAAGGTAGCAGGACAGAATAACAACATTTAACAGCACGTATATACAAAACAGCAGTGTATTCAACAGAATTTCTACATTCAATCTACTCATGCACAAATGAGACTAATTATAAAATTCAACTAAGATCAAGGATTTAATCAAAGAATTTTAATCATAGTTTTAACAAGGAATTTAATCAAAATTAGCTAATCAATACTAAAATAACCCAAAACCAAATTAATAAAAAATCACGACAATCAAAGTAAAGTTATCACTTAGTCAAAATTTAAATCTAAATCAAACAAGATCAAAATCAAAAATAATTTTAACAAGATGATTAACAAGAATTTAATCAAAATAAAAATTAACTTCTAATCCACTAAAAAAACCAATTAATCCAAAGTTTAATTAATGTTTAAAGATCTAACATCAAAATCAAATTATTAAAGATGTAATTAACCAAAATCAAATCAAGATTATATCAACATTAAAATCAGAATTAAAATTAAAAGGGAAGATTTAAAAACTAATTAAGAAAAAAACATTTTTTAAAGAAAAATATATAAAACTCACAAGAATCATTTAATTATATGACTTTAGAACATATTTAACTTCTAAAACTAAAAATAACACGTACAGTATATGCTACGAAACAAAACCAACGATGCGGCGGCGATTTAAGTCATGCATTTTGTAAATGGAAAAGCAATATAGATTAATAGTAAAGTCACCTAAACTAGAAAATTTTAGAACTTTTATTTATATATTATATATAAGTCTCGTGATATACTGAACATAAGTGCATATATATAAGTTCTATCGAAACCATTATCTGAACAAAACACAGAAAAAATTGCAGACTTACCTCAACGAAGAGTCGCGCCGCATAGGTGTTCTCTCTCCTCTCCCGGTCTCCTTTTTTTTTCTTTTTCCTCGAATCAACGCCTCCTCCCCCTTTTTTTTACAGTAACATTAAATATATAGGGACTAAATTTGGGTTATCTTTAAATTGTCAATAATATCCCTAATGTCTATTTTAAAGCCCAAATAACTAATACTAAAATTAAATAAAATTTAAACAATTCAATTAAAATAAATTTAAAACAGAAACTAAAAATCCTATTTATTTATGAAAAACAATATTAGTTAAAAATAAAAATAAATATTTAAAATAAAAATAAAAATACTAATTATCCTATTTATCTATTCTAAACAATATTAATAAAAAAAGTAAAATAAACAAACATCAAATAAATAAAAATCGAATGCTCTAGTGATCGAAAAAAATAAACTGAGTACACTAAAATGATTAGTACGAAATATATGACTCGAAAAAATACAGCATTTGGTCAGATTTTAAAATAAATTTTGATCTGTAAAAATGCTCAAATTGATGAAAATATGACGAAAAATTAAAACGAACACGCCGAGTTAAACTACGCGAACCATAGAATAATATAATTGACGTCTGCAAGTTCGATTTTAATATTTTCCGTCCCCTGATTTTAAGCACTGCTGAAATTCAATTTGACCATTCTGTCTGTAAATTTCCGAGAAATTATTCTGAGCAATATTTTAGGCAGTATGCGAGATGAAAAGCACTATTTTATGCTATTTAGATGCATGCAGAGTGGAAATACAGTCAGATGAATTAAAAATGCCTGGAATAAACTGTGAACTCTCAAAATACCCTGCTGGAAAAAGAATGATCTGGTACCAAATTACCGAGCAAAATAAATGCTGGGGCACTCTAATGCTTGCTGCTTAGAATGAGAGAAGTCCTTAGACACAAAGATACCGTGATCCGATGTCTCGAGAGCTCAATGCAATGCATGATTATGAGTTAAGACCTAAATGAGATGCAAATGAAAAAAAGAAACATAAGCCAGAAAAAGTTAGAAAAAGGTAGGGCAAATTTTGGGGTGCTACACATAAGCCACGACTTTACCATCTTGCATTAACACACTGACTAAACTCATAAAACACGCATCCCAATACCTCACAAACGGTTTATTAGGATCATACATAATCAAAATCGGGGCCGTAGATAACTTCTACTTTAGCTCTCTAAAACTTTCCTTACAACGAACATTCCAAATAAACGACTTACCTTTTGCAAGTCAACTGAGATAACAGAAGCACTAACTTCGCAAAATCCTTCATAACCTGCACTAACAACCAACTAAGCCCAAAAGTTTCTAATCACCTTAACCGATTTCGGAACCTCTCATTGTCGAACTGCACCTACTGCCGATGGATCCATAACAATACCATCATCAGAAATTACATATCCAAGAAAACTAACCATTTTCAACCAAAATTCTCACTCGAATAACTTAGCGTAAAACTTCGCCCCTTTTCAACACTTGTAATTCAATTCTCAAACACTCTACCTGTCCTTCCTCTGAGTTTATAACAGATCCGAATATCCTTAATCAAAACCACCACGAACTTATCCAATTAAATATGGAAGATACGATTCATATACTCCACAAACATTCCAGACGCATTACTATCACCGAACAACATCACTGTACATTGTAATGCCCAACCAAATTCCAAAAGATATAAATTCTTAAAGTTTTTGCAAAAATTTTCACTAGGTAACTGGTTACTCACATACAAGCTTAACCGAGTAAATAACACCCTAATCCGATGATAATAAACATAACCAGTCACATCAAATCGATCAAAGCCTCAACTCACACAATTCATACTCTTATCAAACATTCCAAACAATTGCAATTTCACTCAAACTCAACCAAACCATTCCAGTCATCTACTCATGAAAGTGGACACTTATTCGCAATCGTTACCTCCTTCAACTGTCAGTAATCCATACACAATTTCTTCTCGTGACAGTCCAGATTCCATAAATCCCAACATGTAGCAACCACCAACGAAAAAGAACTCTCAAATATTACATCCACACCTAAGGGTTTTCTCAAAATTTCCATTAATGCCCTAAAACTTTAAAAACTCCAAAACTCACCAAAACTCTAAGTTTTGCTTTCCATAGTCTCAATACCATCATACACCTCATGCTTGTTATTCCTATCAATCATCCATCCTTTTTGTTACTAACACAGTTGGAGCTCTCTAAGACGACACACTTGGTCTCACAAATCCCTTTTCCAGTAAATCTTCCAACCGCTCTTTCAATCTGAGTTTCACTTCCTAAAAGTTCTTCTACTTACTTAGCAGATCCAAACCTCAAATATTCCCCTTCGTCAAATTTGAGTTCACACTCTACTCTCTGAGAACAACCATTAACGATACCCAATCATTCTCTCTCAATGACTTCCCAACTGGACCAACATACCAAAACCTCTAATCCGTCTCATCTTCCGATATTAGAATCTTCATCGACTCAACAGAATAATCTGTAATCATTTCCTTAATTCCAAATAATTCATTGCACACACTATCAAATCTGGAAAGACACGTCTATTCCATCCAACATAATTCCCGTCTACTATCAACAAGAGATTAAGGGTGATTAGTTCCTCAATTTGTCAATAGACAGCCGACAATCATGATGGGGCATAAACCGTCTTTACCAAACTATAATAGCATTCCTTGCATCTTGTGCACAAAACTACCGAAGGCACAAATCCTTAGTCAACATAAACCTTAACTCCGCATTCCCTCCAGAATCGGGAACAACACTGTCCAAATAACACTTACAATCTTGCAACCAACGCTCCACAACTGAAGCAACTTGGAGAAGCACCAGCTTCTCCCCCACTTATCTCATTCTCACACCTGAAGACAAAGGATTAGTAAACCAGAAAGTACTGACAGTGTTTCACACACATACCACGTACTAAGGAACAAACAACATCGACAATATTCAACTATCACACCAACTGACTCAACAACTTGGCCGGAACGACCGACCTGCTCCGATACCACTTATGTAACACCCCAATTCCCATCGCGAATAAATAATACATAAATAAATCAGAGTGAATAAAAATTTTATTCTTAGACAGAAACAAGGATGCCACATTTAAAGAAAGAAAACACAATCCCTGCTCATAAATTTGATACATAACACAAAATGGAATAACCATAAAAGGGAAACTTTTTCCATACAAAAGGAATGTTCAATTATGGAATAAAGCGGAAAGATCCATAACTGAATGGTTTTACAAAATAAATTGTTTTATAACATCAAAATATTCGTACAAATGTAATACAAAATAGATCCAACAAATGTATACATATATAACAAAAGCATTCCCCGACTCCCGTGTTACGTATCAGAGCAGACAGACTGACAACCGGATGGAGAACTAATCTTCACAAAAGCCTCCAAGACTAATAATCTACAATTACCTCATAGAGCAACAAACCACAGCAGAAGGGTGAGAAACACAATCATAATATAATTGCATATAATTATATAATAACACAAAAATACACATATAAAACATTCTCACCACAATTTACACCATAGTTCAAATACACAACAACACAATGCATATCTCATATATCCATCACCACAACAATTAGCATTTTAGCATATACACTCGTATCAATTCACATCAAGAATTACTCACCATCAACCACAACAATTACAACAACTTATTACATGCTTCAACATCATATAAACCACAATAATTCCACAAAACCTCATAACAACATACATTGATATTCAATCAAACAATGTATTTTACCACACAACAACATCATTATCACAACATTCACCTCACATGTATTCGCATCACATAACAGCACACAAGCTATACGTTATATATCAGAAGCATATCACATGATAACACATCAATCGCACACAATTACGACGATAAAAGTTGACAAAATGACACGTTTCCCAAATTACCGACCCAATTAAATCGGCCACTAATCCCAAAACCATTTTTATAAGAAAGAACATCTCATTAGCTTCCCAACGATACTAGGAACGTCCCAATCCGAAGCACGGATCAACAGTTATGCATTTTCAAAGAAAACAAAAGTATTGAAAAATCCCCAGGAGCGCCCGGCGGTACCTATTTTCGCTCGGCGGTGCTCCCTTCGCTTCTGCGTCGCCCGGCGGTGCAGCGGCGTAAATCCTCCAACCAAATCTTAAAAGAGTCAGCAGCGTGACAAGCTGCGCCTCTTGGGTATCGCCTGGTGGAGCAGCGACGCAACCCATGCGTCGCCCGACGCTCAAAGCACCGCCCGACGCCCTACACCAGAAACAGAAAATTATGCTGCGTTTTACACGGTTCGAAAACCCCAAAAAATCCCATTTTCCACCCTAAATCAATTCCAACAGCAAAACAAGTATCAACGATTGTTCCTAAATACAGTGTGATCATGCAACGCGATTTATATCGATTTCCGACCGTGAAAACATCGATTTCTACTCGTTTATCTCATTTTGACCTATATTTGAAAAACTAGTAAAACTTCCAACACACACATACATAATCATACGCAAACATAGAATAACCGAGTTCCGCACCCTTACCCGATTAATCGTGTTTTCAAAAGTCGGTTGAATCGATTCCTTACTCTCCAATTTTTTCCCCTTTTCTTCTTTTTCTTTTCTCTTTTCCTTCTTCTCTTTCTCTTCACTTCTTTCTATTTTTCTCTCTTTCTAACTTCTATTTTCTATTTTATGAAAAATAACCAAGCAAAAAGACCAAAATACCTCTACACTCAAATATCTCGCAAACGCTCCTAAAACGTGATAAAACATAACAACGATGAAAAATAATATATTGCCAAATAAAAGTCAAGAATAAAATAATATAATAATAAAAATAATTAAATCGACTCGATTAAATAAATCTAACCAAAAATTGGGGCGTTACATTAAGACCTTAACACTTAATCCCCCTTTGAACCTTGATCATAATCAAGTGTTAATTTATCCTTAGTGAGGTGAACTACAAATGCTCTGATTCCATCCTTGTAAGGATATGTAGGCACAAGACCGCGATGTTTTGGTGAGCATACTTAGTGACTAAACCCTTAGGTTCCTATCCTCACCATAAAACCCAAACACAAAACAAATAGCAAATAATCACACAAATACTATGCTAAACACCTTCCCTAGGTATAACCAACCCCGACCCCCAAAATCTCTTAGCATTGTTGTAACATTGCAAACTTAGGGTTTTCTAAGATCTTTACCCTTTCCTTTGGACAAATCAAAGCTCGGTGGTGAATCTTTAAATGATTTGTGATTCAAGTTCAATCAATAGCTTGGTATCCAATTCTCACCGCAACAGAAATGGCGACTTCACTGGCGACCTATCCATAAGAGGGTTAAACATAACTTGCTTGTATTTGCTACACTTTTATTTGCTTTGTTTGTTGTTCTGTTGGGTTTTTACCTTGTGGTGAGATAAGTCCCAACCTTGGATATGAGAGCAAAAATAAGATAAGTAGGTGGTATATTGAAGGAGGCTTATAGGGAGTTCATTCCCAACCAAGCAAACTTGAGAAATCAACACTCAGTGGAGGCACCTTTAAGAATAAGTATTGTTGATCAAGAGATATTAAATACAATATTATTTCTTGATTGAGCCTACGAAACTGAGAACCTTTAGTCACCTTTAACCCCCACTTGGCCTGGTTAGGAACGTAGTGCGATGACTATGAGGGTGTAAACCCAAAATAGTTGATACACGATACTACACTCAAAAGAGGCTCTCTTGATAGTATTATCGACTACCGATTAATTTGGAAATTGATAATATGCGAAAGATGGACTGATGGCTTTAGGAACTTGTTAGAACCTGATGTGCAGGTACACAATAAACCCTAGTACATACCAAATGGGAAGGGTAAACCTTTGACTTCATGCAAGCCTTACACCATGTTTGAGTGTGATCTTGTTGTGTTTATGCATACATGCATTCATAAGCATCATTTTCATAAAAGTTTCATGGAACTTAGAGCTCTTGTTTGCAAACATCATAGGATCACCATGGATAGTGAAAGAAGAAAAACTTTAAAGTACACTTTCAAGAGTCCTATCTTGGATGACCTAAGGAGATTGGGAGTTTTGGTTGAAGACCAAGAAGGTTTCAAGAACAAGCATGAGAAGCTATTATCACTGTTGAAGACAAACATGGAAGATGGACTTCGGTCTACACTATTTCAGTTCTATGATCCAGTCTACCACTATTTCACCTTCCCCGACTACCAACTTGTGCCTACATTGGAAGAGTACTCCTATCTATTTGGTTTGCCTATCCTTGATGAGTCTCCCTTTCCTATATTGGAGAAAGATCCTAAGGAGCAAGACATTGCCAAAGCCACACATTTGGGACTGTCTAAAATTCAAGCTAACATGACCACCAAAGGAGGAGTTTTTGGGTTGACCACAATTTTTTTTATTGGGAGAGCTCAGTATTATGAAAATCACATGAGCATGGATGCATTTGAGGCTATTCTTGCCTTATTCATCTATGGAGTGTTTCTCTTGCCAAGCTTTGAAGACTTTGTTAACATCTATGCTATCAAGATTTTCCTAAAGAAGAATCCAGTGTCTACTTTGTTAGCAGATGCTTATCACTCCATCCACCTAAGGAACTTCCACTGAGGAGGGATGATCACATGTTATGTGCCAATATTATACAAGTGGTTTATTTCTCACTTGCCCAAATATAGCTCTTTTTGGGATCTCAAGAATGGTTGGTGGTCACAAAAGATTATGGCTCTTACTCATTCCAATATTGATTGGTACAATCGTGTCTATGATGGAGTTATGATCATTGATAGCTGTGGAGACTTTGCTAATGTACCTCTTCTTGGTACCAAAGGAGGAATCAGTTACAATCCAATCTTGGCTCACCGTCAGCTAGGATATCCTTTGAAAGACAAGCCCAATAGTGTTCATTTTGAGAGTATCTTCTTCAAAGATGGTGACGATAGCAAGGAGCTCAAAGAAAATATTTTGAGTGATTGGAGCCATTTGCATAGGAGAGGGAAGAAAAACTTGGGAAAGACAAATTATGTTTCTTTGGAACCCTATCTCCAATGGGTCCGAGATAGGGCCATCAAGCAAAAGATGTCGTATCCTTGACAAGAGCCCATGACTTTGAAGAAAGATCGCACTTTGATTTTCATGTCTAAAGCAGAGAAATTGAAGATCGCTTTAAGCAAAGTGCAACAAGTAGGAGATGCTTGGAAGAACAAGTATCAAGTGGTCGTCGAAGAGAATGCAGAACTCCAAAGACAACTATAGATGAAGACTGAAGAAGTACTCTCTTGTAAGAAGAGGAAGGTGCAAGAGGATTTATTTTCCTCTAGTTCTCAATCAACTCCTTGGAAGCTGATCGTGGATAAGCTTATTCTTGAGAAGACTCAGATGGAGGGGCAGGTCAAAAAGCTCAACATGAGGCTGCTAGGAGAATCTCCTAAGGACTTTTGTTAGCTTTTGTTTAGGACTCTTGTAAGAAGTACTAAATATTTTGTAATCCTATTTTGAATTAATGAAATGAGTTTCTTTTTTATATATCCTTGATGTTTGCAAATATTTAAGTTCCACGGAGCTTTTTTGCATTGCATCTTGCATTTTTCATCTGTTGTCACATTTGCATTGCATTTCTTCAAACATAAACTCATTATGTCTTATCATCTCCAGTTTTCACGCTGAATCCTCCACATCAGTATAATACCCGTACTCAAGCCAGAAGAAGAATGACAGATCAAGAGCATGAGATTGATCACATCAACAACGAGTTAGAAGACCTCTGTGCAAATGTTGGACAAATCATGGAGATGTTGTAGGTTATCCGTGCCAAGATGGACACCCAGACGACTGTTGTTTCAGAGATTGCAAACCCTGTGGTAGACACTCTGATAGTTACTACTCCTGTTACTTTACCTCCAGTTAGACTCCCGCCTAGTTTTGTTCCTCAACCACAAGTTCATGTTTCTACTCAACAGACAGTTCCATTGGCCGCTTATGTTCCCAACATAATTCCGACCTTTGTACCCGCTGCTGTGCACACTCGTGTAAATCAGCCTTACTTTGATGACAATCATTAAGTATATGACATACCCGATGGGTCTGAATACGAAGATGAGAAACGTGACAAGTTGAGAACGAATGTGGACCTAATTGAGAAAAGGCTTAGGGCCATGGAAGGGGATCAGATATTTGGAGCCGCTGCTCGTGAAATGTGCTTGGTGTCTGGATTGGTGATTCCAGTTAAGTTCAAAACACCCATCTTTGATAAATATGAAGAGGCTTCCTGTCCTAAAAATCATTTGATCATGTATTATTGTAAAATGGATCCCCATGTGGACAATGACAAATTGATGATCCACTGCTTTCAAGACAGCTTGAAGGGAGCATCTTCTAAATGGTATCTAAGTTTAGACCAACCACGAATTTGTTACTTCCAATATCTCTTTGATTCTTTCATAAAGCACTACAAATACAACATGGATCTTGCGCTAGATAGAAGGAAATTGCTCAGCATGTCACAGAAAAACTCTGAATGCTTTAAAGAATACGCACAAAGATGGAGGGAAACAGACTCTATAGAGCCTCCCTTGTTAGAAAAATAGCTTGCAGACTGGTTTGTTGACACTGTGCGGCCAAAATTCTATGAAAGAATGGTGGGTAGTGTTCGCTGGTAAATTTGACGAACAATCTCTGGTTTCCTAATTTATGAAAATTAGTTTACTAACAGGACCAACCACACAAATCCTAGGACAAAGTGCTTTTGAAAGTGTCTTTGATTTGAATATGAAGGTATTCGTTTTGTATTTGCTAAGGTTTTTTTTAATGGTTTTCGACTAAAAGAACAAAGGTATAATATGGCGAAAAGATAATTGAAGATAGGTTTAAATGAGAAATAAAGTAAATTGTCTAAGTAAAGGAAATGACTTGAATGTAAAGAAATGAAGAAAAACTTAGAATTTTATTAAAGTGCATAAATGTAAACTGGTGTTTTCCATACATACATTTTCCAGAACACTCGTTTCTCTCACACGGTTACTTTGAGTAATTGTGGTAATTTGTACAAAGTTTGGAACACCGCTATTCCTATCACAACTATCCTATTTATAAACAAATAAAATAACTGCTAATAACAGTTACTTCATAAAAATACGACACATGGCTTCTTGCATGTCTTTTCTCCATCAGATTTGCTCCACGCGTAATCTGCCAAAGGTAACGCCCTTTTACATTCAAATTTCAAACTTCATGTCGAAACAACACACCCTTCCAGCTGTGTTGAAATGTCGAAGTCTTATATTTAAAATATCTTCTTCAATTTATACTTCCAGCTGCGAATAACAACAGTCTGTCGAAAATACTAAAAATCTCAAATCATTTAATGGCGTCGAAAAATACCCATATACAAATTGCCCCCCAATAAATGATTTTTCGATCAATCCAAGAGAAAAAGCATTTGTTGCCAACATTTATTCGACGCCTTAATGACTCAACAAGTCAACTGTTTCCATGATTTGACAATTCTGACCCTAAAATCATCATTACACTTTATCTAAACATCAACTCAGCCCACGTTTCTGACAACCAACAACATCATTGCCTAAACCCTAGCACGTCCTAGGCAATTTAACTGCCACCGCCCCGCTTCTTCCATAAAAACTGCCATGTGGGCCACGATCAAAATCCTCCAAAACTTAAACGTTTCAGTTTTTATCACCTATAAATACATCAAAACCCTTTTCTTTTAATCTTTTAGAATTCCTTCTTCTTCAAAAGATTTCTTCCGTTTCTTCATTTTTCTCTGCAACTCTTTCTTCAACAATGGTTACTCCCACAGCTCCTTCTACAAGCAAGAACCCCAAAGGTTCCAAATCTTTACCACATGCACACAGAATAGCTGGACCAAAAATTGTAGGCAACCAACAATATGTTCCTGAGCTCCCAAATGAGAAAGAGAAAGAAAGCATTTATCTCTCCCAGGTACTCATCCCTATTCTTAATTCTGGTTCATGTCACGCAATGCTACGTCCATTACCAAACCCAAACGCAGATCCAGTAAGAATGAAATAATTTTTTCCTACCTACCACCATTACAAACCCATAGCTGCTGGTGTAAAGCCTAAACCTGCTGAAACAAACCCTGTAGAAGAAACCCCTTATAACACAAATCAAGATTCGACTGCTGATGAAGATCTTAACCTAACTTATTTGAATCACGCTAGAATCTTTAGGTCTTGCCCTTTGACGAAAGACCCTTCTGATTATCTAGCTTGGTTAGCCAGAGTTGAAAAGGTTAAAGCACAATTCTGGAAAGAATTAGGAATTTTCGACTTAATCCAGTTGTCGAAATCTGGCCCAGGTTACTGCCCCAACATGCTCTTAGCCTCCCTTTATTTTTGGGATAGCACCTATAACACTTTCCACCTTCCTTGCAGAATGATCACTCACACTCTTTTCGACGTGGCTGCTATTACTGGTCTCAGTCCTTTAGGAACAAATTATAATCCTAACATCCTTTGTGACGATTCCATAGGATTCGACACCAATAAAGCTACCTTTATTGCATACAATGCTAACTATCATGACAAACAATCTGAAGAAGTCTCCGACCAAGAGCACATAGCCTTCTTAGCCCTATGGTTATCAAGATATGTCTTTTGCTCTAGATCTCTTCAGGTAGCCAAGCGTTATATTACCATAGCTAACCAACTTCATGTAGGAAGCAAATTATGTTTAAGCGAAATGATTTTAGAGAATCTTTATGAGTCTTTGAACGAAAGTGTCACTTTTCTTAAGACCGTAAAAAACAAAGGTAATCTTCTCCTTTCTGGTCCATTTTGGCTCCTCCAATTGTGGCTCAATGCCACCTTCGAAGCTTTTCTCCCTATCAAGAACTTTGTAAATGAAGATAAAGTGAAAGACAGAGATATCGAATGGCCCGGGCTGGTACAACTGACACCTACTGACGAAGGAATCAGCCTTCGACAAGTTTTTACCAGTTACGTTATGATGTTTGCCAAACGTCACAACTTCAGTCCCAGCATGGCCTCTTTCGCCAACAGGACGATTGGTCCATAATGGTTCACCAGACAGTTACCCGTAGAAATGAAAAAAGATAAAGACGATTTCCTTAATGTTTGGGAGTCTTTCCTAACACCCAGACTTTTAACTTCCAAACTTAACCCTGGCAAGTCGAAGATTACTTTGGTAGTTTACCAACCAAATCTTGTCTCTCGATAATTTAGATTGATACAACTAAAACCAAAGCCACTTTTTCCACGAAAAGGCTCCCTCATTTTTTACAACACCTTCCATAATGAAGAAAAAAGTGCAACATTGTCAGCCAAGTATTCTGACTCGGTTGAAATCCATCCAGTGGTCTTTCGACCATCTTTTCTATGTACCCAAGAGTTTGACGAATGGTGGAAAGATTACTATACCAAAAAATTCTTCGACGTACCTTCCTTTAATATTCAGCTAACCAAAGCATTTGCCCTTGTGCAGGACAAGACTAAAAAAGGTATTTCAAGACACATCAAAGAAGTGCAAGCATTTCAAAAATACTTTGAAACTATCTATAGACCCGATGAACTTAGTCGAACCATAAGCGAAGCAGCCGTCACTTTAAAACAAAAATTTACAGAAAAACTAGATAGTTTAAAATTGCCTTCATACGTTCGACCAGAACAACGTTATGAACTGGCTTTCAATATTTATCCCCCAAAGTTTCCCCCTCTACCTTCTGCTGAATTTGGTGTGGCATTAAGCCCTCCATTTCCAGATTGGTTCATTTGTGGGGATTCAATGAAACTGCTTCGACAACATTATAAAAAACGTGTTGTGCGAGTGGTTTCGACTAAGTACACATTGGACAATTTCAAAGGTCACCTTCATATTGGCATAGAACACGTTCGCGTGGAAACTCCCATTCTTGAAGGTTTTAAATGGGAACGTTTTTTCGACATTCTAAATTTACTTTCCACATATCTTTTCTTACATTTATATCTAACTTTTCTCTCCTTTTCTTAGCTTTGAGAATTCCTGCCAAGAAAGCAGTTGTCGAAGGTGCATCAGCAAGGATGGAAGAAGATCCTCAAAACACAACCACCAAAAAACCTGTGGCGAAAGTACAACTTCCTCCTTCTGTATTAACCTTTCCTCCATTTTTCTAAAAACTAATAAAGTTCTATTGTTATGTCCAGGTAAGTCGAAAGCCTCCTCCAACACCCAAAAGAAAAACACAAGAAACAAAAGTCCCTAGTGAAGAATCTGGTGACGAATCCCCAGAACATAATCAACCTTTGAAAAGAAAAAAGACTACAAAAACTCCTTCCCAAAGATCCTCCACTGCCAGAACCTCAAAGAAAACTCCTCCCAGCAGCCCAATTTTAGAATCTCAATCAAAACCTGTAGAAAGTGGAAACTCCAGCCTCAACACTGCTATCCCTCAGGTATGTTCCAACCTTCAACTACTGGATTTTTTATCCTGTATATTTCTTTTTCTATCCAATTTTAATTCATTTTACAGACTCAAGTCGATATTCATGGAAACCCCATGGTACAAGTGCTCCCAAAAACCAGCAGCGATCCAACCTACAAGCCCACCATTGCAACAAACACATCCCCAAAGGATTCGACCAAGGAGTCAGCAACAGAGGTCGAACAAACCCAGAAGACTCCCCAGCATGAAAATCTTCATCCAGACAAAATTCAGGAAGAAACAAGTCCTAAGGATGATACCATGGAACGACACACTGAAGCAGCATTTGAAACCATGTCCATGGATAACCCTTCTGACGATAATTCTCCCCCTCATCCAGAACCAAATGAAGAAAACAAGGATGAAGATGCTGAAATTGAAACTGAGGTCGAAAAAGAAACAGACAAAGAAGGAAAAGATAATGAAGAAGAAGAAAATAATGAGACGAAGAAGCAAAGTGCCGAACCAGAACCAGAACAGAGCACCCAACAACATCTTGACCAAACAAAAACCAGTTCGTTGGGGACTGGTTCGACCAACTTCTCTCGTGAAGAACTTGAGAACATGAAAGTGCAAAAACCATTAGAATATCTAAGGGCCATGCTGAACGCTCGTCACACCTTCTATGACTCTTCTCACAGTAGTTCGACTACCTCTGGGACAGTTTCTGGCGTCAAGTCCATAAATGCTATAATGGATGAAATTAAGGAAAAAATTATGGATGTGGACTTGTTCAAAACTTTGGAAAATGATCCAGCCGCCCACTTCGACTTGAAAAAGATCCTGAAGCAAGTTAATGTTTTGGAAGCCCCTGCTGAAGTAAGCAACATTGTGGTGGACCTGACCACCATGATTGACCTGACAATAGCAGACTTCAATCGCCTCAGAGATTATTCACAGAAAATCACAAATAAATCTGAGACTCAACTTGCCGAATGGGATGCTATTGTTGTATCTACCAACAAAGTCTCTGAATTAGAACAACTTTCTGAACAACACAAAAAAGAGACTGCTGCGTGCGACAATAAAATCCAAAAATGGGAGAAAAAGATAGCTGCACTTCAAAAGAAAATCTCCCGAGAGAAGAAACGTAAAGAAGCACTACAGCAACCCAAACAAAACGAAATTGATCAAGAGTTGACAGTGGGTTTGCATCATGCTGACAGAGCCCAAAAACTAAGTCAAGAGATTGAAGAACTTTCAACAAACAAAGCCCTTTGTGAGTGTCGACTTCAAATCCAGAAGAACAAGTTCGACCAACTGAAGAAATCTTTTCCTAAATTGACGTTGTAATTTAGCCTTTTTAAGGCCAATTTTATTTGTAATGACATATATGCCATTTTTTTGGCGAATTTCACCACTTTATTGTTTATGCAAACTTATTCCATTGTTATTTTAATTTCCTGCAGTATAGGCTTGTATTTCTTTAAATACTTCCCATTTATTTTAAATACTCTTTTATCTTTCTTTAGTTCCTCAATTTCATACGCGCCATTTGAAAAAACTCTCAGAATCTGAAAAGGTCCTTCCCACTTAGGGGACCATTTTCCCATTAACCTGTCTTTTCGATCCATGGGAAGAATTACTTTCCAAACTAAATCACCAATTAGGAAAGTCTTATATTTCACTTTCTTATTGTAAAACTTTTCGACACTTTCTTTTTGTCTTTTCAATAAATCCAGCGCATTTAATCTTTCTTCGTCCAAATCAACTAACTCGTCCATCATCATACTCCAATATGTATCTGATGGAATTTCATGATGCCTCTGAATTCGAATCGACTGTAAATAAACCTCAACTGGTAAAATTGCATCATGTCCATATGTCAATCTAAATGGAGTGGTATTTATTACTTCTTTAGGGGACGTTCGACAAGCCCACAAAATTTGATCCAAAGTCTTACGCCAATTCTTAGGCTTTGTCCCCACGTGCTTTTTAATCAAACTTATTACAACCTTATTTGCTGCTTCGACTTGTCCATTTGCTTGAGTGTAATAAGGTGTCGAAGTGAGAAGCTTAAATCCTGTTTCCTTTGCAAATGTTTGCATATTCTTCCCAGTAAACACAGATCCTTGATCTGTTGTTATTGTCTCAGATATCCCATATCTATAGATGATATGCTTTCGAATGAATTCTATGACTGCTTCTTGATCAACATTTACCAAAGGTATGGCTTCTATCCATTTTGTGAAATAATCTACTCCAACCAAAATGTACCTTTGGCCTTTCGAAGATGCTGGTCGAATTTCTCCAATTAAATCTAAAGCCCAACCCCTAAATGGCCAAGGCTTCACAATAGAATGTAACTCACTTGCAGGAACGTGTGGTATTCCTGCATGTACCTGACATTCCTGGCAACCTTTTGCAAATTTGACACAGTCCTTCAACATTGTTGGCCAATACATTCCTTGTTGAAATAACAACCATTTCATTTTATGGCTTGCTTGATGCGCACCACATGCTCCACTGTGCACATTCGACAAAGCTATAAAAGCTTCATCTTCGCCCAAACATTTTAACAAAACTCCCTCTGAAGTCTTTTTAAACAACTCATTTCCAAAAAGCACATAACTTAACGCTCTGTACTTAACTTTTCTTTCGACTTTCTGATTTGGGTCTTGTAAATAATCCTTAATGGGCTTTCTTCAATCTTCAACCCTTGAATCGTCTATATTAAATATCTCAAAACTCTCTTCGTCACCATACCCTAACTTTATTGTCTCCAAATCTGATGGGGACAACTTAGTTGATACAACTCTTCCTCTTACTTCAATGGCCTTTTCCAATTTTTCTTTCGGCACTTTATAACTTGATGCGAGTTGTGCCAAATCATTCGCCACTTGATTTTCCATTCGAGGAATATGTCTGATGGTTACATTGTCGAATTTCTTCAAGAGCCTGTTAGCTATTACGAAGTACATAATTAAATTTTCTTTAACACACTTGTACTCCTTGGTCACTTGCTTTATTACCAACTCAGAGTCTCCCATTATTTCGACTCTAGTTGCCCCTAATTCCAATAAAATTTCAAGTCCAGTTATCAAAGCTTCATATTCTGCTTCATTGTTCGAACATAATCCTTCGACTTTGTACTTGAATTTTGTTGGAATTCTATTAGGAGAAATAATCAATATCCCAACACCAGTTCCATTCTTATGACTGGAACCGTCGAAGTATAGTTTCCATGGCTCTATTTCGACATATTCAACATAATCTTCATTTATGGCATGGTCAGCTATAAAGTCAGCCACCACTTGTTCCTTAACAGCCTTCAAAGGCAAATATATTGAGGAATATTCAGTCAACGCCAAAGCCCATTTCCCAATTCGACTATGTAAAATTGATTTTGATAACATGTGCTTTATTACGTCAAAATGAGAAGAAATATATACATCGACTGGCTTTATATAGTGTTTTAACTTCATACATGAAAAGTAAACACACAGACATAGCTTTTCTATTACACTATACCTAGTTTCGGCATCATTTAAGACTCTACTGAGGTAGTAGATGGCTCTTTCGACACCATTTTCATCCTCTTGACATAACATACTTCCTAATGTCCTATCTGATGCCGCTATATACAACCTCATACTTTTACTTCTACAAGGAGACATTAAGATTGGGGGATGGGTCAAGTATTCCTTGATTTTGTCGAACGCAGCTTGTTGATCCTGCCCCCATGCAAAATCTTCCTTCTTCAGTCGAAGTAGAGGAGAGAAGGCTTTCGTTTTTCCACTAAGGTTGGAGATGAACCTTCTGAGAAAGTTGATCTTCCCAACCAGAGACTGCAACTCCTTCTTTGTCGATGGCGCTTTCGCCTCCATTATTTCTTTGGCTTTGTTTTCATTGATTTCAATCCCCTTCTTGTGGACCACAAAGCCAAGGAAATCTCCCGCCTGCACACCAAAAGCACATTTGAGAGGGTTCATTTTTAAACCAAACTTCCTCATCCTTTCAAAGGACTGTCGAAGATGGTCTACATGATTTTCGCCTGAAACAGACTTAATTACAATGTCATCTATATAGATTTGCATGAAAGTTTCAATAAAATCATGAAAAATTGAATTCATGGCTCGCTGATAAGTTGCCCCAGCATTTTTTAAACCAAAGGGCATTACCACCCATTCTTAGGTGCCTATGGCTCCAGGACAACGAAATGTTGTCTTAGGGGCATCTTCTTCAGCAATAAAAATTTGATTATAGCCAGAGTATCCATCTAACATACTCAGATACTCATGGCCAGCAGCAGAATCTATAAGCATTTCTGCCACTGGCATAGGATATTCGTCCTTAGGGGTAGCTGAATTCAAATCTCGAAAGTCAATGCATACCCTTAATTTGCCATTTTTCTTTATTATAGGAACAATATTTGCAATCCATTCGACATACCTCGTTGTGCGGATGAACTTACATTTCAGAAGTATTTCGACCTCCTCTTTAATCTTCGACAAAATCTCTGGTGCGAAGCGTCTGGGAGTTTGCTTTATAGGTTTCTTTCCTGCTAATATAGGCAACTTCAATTTGACCAAACTCCTGTCCAGCCCAGGAATTTCGTCGTAGTCCCACGCGAAACAATCTTTAAATTCTTTCAGCAGTTGGACTATTTCGACTTTTAACTGAGGGTCCATCTTGGCACTTATGTAGGTTGGCCTTTTTTCTGCCCCCAGTCCTAAATCGACTTCTTCCAATGGATCCTGCGCCACCATCTTCATGTCTGTTGAAGCTGGGTCCTTTTCAAACCCCAAGGGTTCGTCATCATAAATGGCGTCAAACTTTTGATGTTTCCATTCGCCAACTTCTGCGTTGAACAGATCCTCTTCAACGTCCCTATGAGGACATTGTTTGTTGAAATCATTTCTATTGGCTTTGACAGCCATGTATTTTACTTCGGCTTCAAGAGCCGCCTTGAGTTTATTTTCGGCTATATAAGCCGTAATCTTTTCGAGCACTGATGACTCACTCATCGTCACCAAACTCACTTCCCCAGCCCGTTGGCTCTATATGTGCAGTCCCAAAGACATAGCTTGCCTCATCGACCACTTCCAAATCCCACTGGAAACCATATGTGGGGTGGAGATACAGTGAACAGAAAGCATTATCAGTTGCCTTCAGGTCGAAAGTTGTTGGACTGCAAGGAGCTATATGGGCCAAGTGTTTGTCGAAGCTGCATCGATCCATATGGTTTACCTCAGCCATGAAATAGCTTTGATCTGCCTCTATGTTTTCGACAATTCCATCATCTCGCCAAATAGCTATACGCTGATGCATCGGCAAGGGCACAACACCCACGCCATGGATCCATTCTCTACCCAGAAGTAAATTATAATTATCCTTTGAGGCTATGATCATGAACATCGTTGGTCTAGTTATAGTCCCAACAGTTAAATCCACTTGGATAACACCCAAAGTGGTTCCCACTTTACCTTCATAGTTTGATAATACCATGTTGTGGGGTTTTGCATTAGACTCATCTTTCCCTATCCTCTTCAACATATAATGGAGCATTAAGTTAACTGCAGCCCCTCCGTCAATCAGGATTTTGTTCACTCCCACGTTCTCCACTTTCCCCTTTATGAATAGAGGCTTGAGGTGGCCACGCATGGAGTCATCTGGCCTTTCGAAAAAGGCATTTTGTTCCTCGACACATCCATTGTTCATAATATAGTAATATATTGGCCTGTGCCCTATAACTTCACTCTCCATAACATCCTCCTCTTCTTCGACCTCCATGACTTGGTCGTATTCTTTTGGAAGGACATAGACCATGTTGCATACGATGTCGAGAGACGCGTCTGACTCAGACCTGAAGTCGTCAGTCATTTCGTTATCCTCTCCCACTTTTCCTTTAGATGGTACTGGTTCCATTGCATTGCAGGAATTGTTGTTGTAAGATTCCTCTTTTCGATTCACCACTTGGACATTGCTACTTGACTCTGGTTTGCTTCTTTCGACAGCAACTTTCTCAGCAACCCCTTTCTCAGCAGCTTCCTTTTCCGCCCTTTTTTGTCTTTGGAATCGCCTCCATTGGGACTTCGACATGGGATTCTTGCCTTTATAATTCTCTAAGGGATAAGGCCTTGGTTTTGGATTTTCACCTTCTTTGTTGCCAGCCATTGAAGAACCCCTCTGAACTTCAAATTTTTTCCACTTTCTCTGTCCCTGGGCCTCCCTGATTGGTTGAACCCACTTATCACTAGGAGCTTTGTTGGTGGGTTTGAAGGTATTTGGGTGCCTTCCTCCAAACTTTTGCTAGTTTTGAAAATTTCGCCTTGGGTCGAACCTCTCCGTTCTAGCAGGTGGAACAGCCCCTCAGTTTCGTTTCCTTTTTGCTTTTTCCATTCCCTCTGGATTATCTGTTGCCTTCTTGTCGAAGACAGCGCTACAGCGGGGGCACAGCATAACCTCAGATTTTTTCTTCTGACACCTTTGAAGGAACTCAATCAGATTCTCTTCCTCTTTAGGATACGCCACTTTTTGATATTCCTCTCTATGGTGCTCTTCATCAGTCTGCATTGGAGCTTTCTGGGATACCTCCACCATATTAACATTGGCTGTTTGCCCATCTCCAATACTTAACTTGTTCATCTTCAGAGTGAGCCCCTCCTCAATTTCATGCTTCTTCTTTGCCAGGTCGAAATCTCCCTGGCCCTCTTTTTTATCTCCTTTTGGAGATGGCTTCTTAATGTCATGTTGACAACAGAAACTAACATATTTCTCTCTAGGATCCTCTATTATCCTTCATAGAATCCCATAAACAGTTGACTTCGCAGGACCATCAGTAGTCTTTGCGTTAACCTTAGAGATACCTTCGCCAACCTCAGTATTGGCTTGGTCGAAAGTAACGCCAAACTCCATGTTGTCTCCATTAAGGCCCTCAATAGCCTTATTCTTGTCTTCGACAAAACTTTCAGTAGCTTCGTCACTCTTTATAAAGTTGAGACCCTCAGAGGCCTCCTTCTCTTTCTCGACGGAACTTTCAGTAGTTTCGCCATTCTTTGCATTGTTGAAACCCTCAGTGGTTTCATCCTTGTTCACGTTGTTGAGGTCTTCAGTGGCCTCCTTGTTGATGTAATTCTTCAAGCTTCCTTTGCCAAGGTATTCAGTAACCTTGATCATCACTGGTTTATTAATGAAGTCTTCAGATATTTCCTCCACATCACTTTCATCTGTAGGGATCTCAGCGATCTCTACCATGTTCACATTTGTGTCGAAACCTTCAGTGGCTTCTATCATTTCAAAGCTGCAGTCAGAACCCTCTTCGACCTCCACCATGTTCACTGTGGATGGTTCAGCGTAGTGGGCTTCGACCATCTGCATCGGATTTGAATCAATCTTCATTTGTGGCTTCGACTTGTCGCTGAACTTCAATCTTCCGTCACGAATGGCATTTTGCACCAGATCCGTGAAAAGGAAACATTGAGATGTTTTATGACCTAAAAAATTATGGTACTTACAAAAACCTCTCTTTTTCTGTTGTTCTATAGGAGGCACTTTAGTGCCAGGTGGCACTATCATTTGGCCATCTTTAACCAACAAGTCAAATATTTCGTCACACTTAGTGACGTCGAATGTATAAGTCCTTTTAGGAAACTTATCATTCTTTTCAGGTTCGACTGGGTTTTTTCTATTTGACGGAGCCAATACTTTACAGGAGTATGGAGGACCCTGTTTCAATTCTGCTAAGTCAACTTCTTGTTCGTTGAAACTAAATGATTCGCTCTCGTCATCATCATCTTCTTGACATACCCCCCACATAAGCCACTCTTTCTTTCTTATTTTTAGTTACTCTAGCTTTTTTGGCTTTTAAACGTTCGACCTGTCTCACCTTATCCGCCAATTATGCCATATCCCTCAGATATTGAGTGTCTAATTTCTTTCTAATTGAATAGTCAAGACCACCTGCTGCCATTTCAACTAATTCATGCTCAGGCACTTGCGTGAAACATCTCGCCTTAAGTAATCTAAACCTATTTAAATAATCGTTAATTGGCTCAGAGAATTTTCTTTTAACACTAGCCAACTCCTTCAAACTTATTTTCTTTTGTCCCATGTAAAATTGTTCATGGAACAGCCTTTCTAACTGGACCCACATATGGATCGAATTTGCAGGCAAAGACGTAAACCAAGTAAAATCATTTTTTGTTAAAGAACTTGGAAAATATTTCATTTTTAAATTTTCATTGTGTGCAATTTCCCCCGCTTCGATCAAGTAACGGGCCACATGTTCGACAGTGGATTCGCTAGTATCCCCTGAGAATTTGGTAAACTTGGGGACTTTCCATCTTGGGGGTAATTCTTGTTGCAAAATATACTCAGACAATGGGGATGTATAACTGGGCCTTTGCAGCCCCACATTCACACCATTTCTGGCCATAATCCTTTCGACCATGGCTACTAAATTGTTTTCTGCTGGCATGTTGTTATAACGCAATTGTTGCACAACATCATCATCATTTTGGTCTCTATGGACTAACACCCTTCTAGGCTCTTGTTGGACAGAAATTTCGACATGAGGCTGTTCGACCACTACCTCTTGGTTTCTAGGGTTTACTTGAGGAACATTCGCTGGCCTCTGGTTTATTGTGGTTTCCTCTTCAACAACTACTCTGGGATTCTGAACTATTTGTTCCCTTGGTTGGGTTTGAGGAACACCAAAGAAGTCAGCAATGCGCGTCATTTGCACTGCTAATAACTGGTTTGTTTGGGTGGTGTTTTGTATTAAAGGATTAAACACAGTCCCCATTTGTTGCATTAGTATCTGCACCATATCATGGTTGCTTTCGTCCATTTGTTGCCTAATTACTTGTGCAGAATTGTTAGTGATTGCAGGCATATAAGTTTAGTATCCCGTTGACACAGGCTGACCCATTCTGCCTATATGGTTCGCACCAGACCCTGATCCTTGTAGGGGTGAAGTAACATTAACCAAAGGATCAGAGTATAATGATGACGCATTGTGCAAACTTGCCATCACAGTTGTTGGCATTCCATAAGGCTGTTCTCTATTATGTGGAGGCATTGAAAAATTCGTCGCAAATGGCCTATGAACACCCCCTAAAGGAGGAGGGGTCATATGAGGCATTTGGGGTCCAACTGTAGAGACACTAGGCGCGTTTTGGGATGCCGAAAATGCTGGGGTCGACCCCGTTGATGAAGGTATCGCCTCTGATACAGAAACTGACGCCGTATGTTCTCTTGCCGAAGGAATAGGCGTTGGGTTGTTAACATTTTGATTATTAGGCACGTTTTGATTAGCCATTCTTCTTATTCTTGTTCTTTTTGATCTTTCTTCGTTGTTCACGGCTAACTTGCCACTCCTTAGAATCATACAACGAAATAAAAACTTTTTCTTCTAAGAATTTGCTATAAGAACAAAAGACAAACTAAACAAATGCACTAGGTCCCACTGGGCGTGCCAATTTGTTCGCTGGTAAATTTGACGAACAATCTCTGGTTTCCTAATTTATGAAAATTAGTTTACTAACAGGACCAGCCACACAAATCCTAGGACAAAGTGCTTTTGAAAGTGTCTTTGATTTGAATATGAAGGTATTCGTTTTGTATTTGCTAAGGTTTCTTTTAATGGTTTTCGACTAAAAGAACAAAGGTATAATATGGCGAAAATATAATTGAAGATAGGTTTAAACGAGAAATAAAGTAAATTGTCTAAGTAAAGGAAATGACTTGAATGTAAAGAAATGAAGAAAAACTTGGAATTTTATTAAAGTGCATAAATGTAAACTGGTGTTTTCCATACATACATTTTCCAGAACACTCATTTCTCTCACTCGGTTACTTTGAGTAATTGTGGTAATTTGTACAAAGTTTGGAACACCCCCATTCCTATCACAACTATCCTATTTATATACAAATAAAATAACTGCTAATAACAGTTACTTCCTAAAAATACGACACATGGCTTCTTGCATGTCTTTTCTCCATCAGATTTGCTCCACGCGTAATCTACCAAAGGTAACGCCCTTTTACATTCAAATTTCAAACTTCATGTCGAAACAACACACCCTTCCAGCTGTGTCAAAATGTCAAAGTCTTATATTTAAAATATCTTCTTCAATTTATACTTCCAGCTGCGAATAACAATAGTCTGTCGAAAATACTAAAAATCTCAAATCATTTAATGGCGTCGAAAAATACCCATATACAGGTAGTGTCACTGCCAACTTGTCTCATTTGGTAGCTGTTGGGATCAAAATAGAATTGGGTCTGAAGAATGGGAAGATGAGTGGGTCAGTGGTAGTTCCAAGGATGCAGCTAAAAAGCCTTCTAGCAGTTTCCAAAAGAAGAAGGAAGGAGAGACTAACATCGTGATGACTACCCGTAGAAGAAATCCCTCTTGGAAGAATCAACGTCAGCAACAACAACAGTTCGTTCAACATTCGGTGTATCAGTATGCCCCTCAACCATATGTGGCAGCTGTTACTCCCGCTTTCAATCAACAATAGCTTGTTTTTCAACAAGTTCCTCAACATCAACAAGCGTCTAATGCTCCTCAACTAAATCCTATTCAACGTCAAAATAATCATAATCAGAATAGAAGACAGGGAGGGAGGCCACCAATACCCCATATCCCTATGACATATACAAAGCTGTATCCATTCCTCATTGAACAAGGCTTGGCATCTTCGAGGTCATTGGGTCCTCCACCAGAGAAATTACCACCATATTACAATCCTAACGCCCATTTTCTGTTTCACGAGGGCGCTCCCGATCATGATCTTGAGGTTTGTTACGCCTTAAAGCATATTGTAAGGGAGTTGGTTGAGAAGAAGATTTTGTCTTTCAATGACACAAATCCGAATGTTAAGAGTAATCCTCTGCCCGCCCATGGGGCATCTGTCAATGCTATAGAGGAAGAGGTTGATGAGGTTTTGATCTATGATGTAAAAGACATCAAAACTCTGCTGTCAGAGTTCCATGCTAAGTTGTTTTAAGTTGGTTTAGCCAAAGAATGCCACAAGAATTGTCTTGAGTGTGTTGTTCAGTCAAATGGTTGTGAAGGAGTCCAAAGGGACGTCCAAGCTTTAATTGATCAAGGTGTGCTTCAGATAAGCAAATGTGTGAAAAGGAATGAGGTGGTTGTGATTGAGCCAGTGTTCAATCTACCAACTCCTGTGTTTAAGAAAGTTGAATATGCTCGCAAGGAGGTTGAACTTGTCTTCAATCTTCCTAAGCCTGTTTCTAAACTTTCATACCCAGTTGTGACTTCTGTTCATGGAAAGAGGATGGTTTATGTGCCAAAGTCGTCTATTGAACGAAGACGCGCTCCTTTTTCTTTCAAGAGTACAAAAGTTGTGCCTTGGAATTATGGAGTAACTGACAGTAATCAGAAGACTGTGAATTCAAAAAAAAGACCGAAGGTTGTGAATGATGAGGTGATGAATATAGTAGGGCCAAGCAAAATGACCCACAGTGGTCGAATTTATAACCCTCCTATCTGTGTAGTTCCTCAGTCGACAAAAGAAGCTACTACTGTTGCTCCTTCCAAGGACAAGGATGCTATCCCCATTGATGAAGACGCAGAGTTTCTCAAGATTATCAAAAGGAGTGATTACAAGATTTTCGATCAATTGCATCAGACACCATTGAATATTTCCATTTTAACCTCATGTGCTCTCCCACACACTGCAATGCTTTGCAAAGGCTTCTTACTCAAGCTCATGTGACGCGAGATATTACTGTTGGACAATTTGATAATGTAATAGCTAACATCACTGGTTGTAACACTTTGAGTTTTGATGGAGGGGAATTACCTAAAGAAGGTAATAATCACAATAGCGCCTTGCACATTTCTGTTAAGTGTGAGGAGGATACCTTGGCTAGGGTGTTGGTGGACACAGGATCATCCCTCAATGTGTTTCCAAAAAGGACTCTTGCAAAACTTGCATGTGATGAAGCAGAGATGAGACCCAGTTCTCTGGTTGTGAAAGCTTTTGATGGTTCTAGGAGGTCTGTGATTGGTGAAGTGGAGCTACCTATTCCCATTGGTCCCCATGTTTTTGACATAACTTTTCAGGTGATGGATATCAATCCCAACTATAGTTGTCTATTAGGAAGGCCATGATCCATGCCGCAGGAGCAGTAACATCCACTCTTCATCAGAAAATGAAATTTGTGATTGATAATTTACTGGTGACCATATTTGGAGAAGAAGATCTCATGGTGAGCAATCTTTCTTCCTTCAAATACATTGAAGCAGATGAGGATGCGCTGGAAACTTCTTTCCAAGCGCTCGAAATTGCCAATGCAGTTTTGTTAGAAATAGAGGAACTTGAGCAGAAGTTCTTCCCATCATTTGCAACTCTGAAAGGTGCCATTTCTACCATTGAGGATGGTAAAACAGCTGGCTGGGGTGAGGTAATCAATGTCCAAGTCAAAGAGGACTGCTTTGGGTTGGGTTATCAAAGTAATTTTGTTTTTTTTGTTTTAATGCTTTCAAAAATCCATAACCGTGCCCAAGGCTATAGGATCATTTTGTAAGGGCCCCCTCCCGATTTTCAAATATTAATGAATGAAGGCGTTTTGTTAAATTCCTGTTTTGTTTATTTACTGTTTTTCTCTTTTCACTTTTAAAATGAAAATGGAAATCTTTCATAACCACTAAAAAGAACAAAAAAAATTTCTCATTGCATTCTTTCATCTTCCACTTTAATAAAAGCAATCATCTAAAACATTCAGAATCATTGATACCCACATTGAATCCGATGAATCTCCAATCTCTCCTAACTTTGATGCACCCATCAATCAAGCCGAAGAAGAGGGCGAGGAAGATTGTGTCATTCCAGATGAATTGGCTAAGATGCTTGAATACGAGTACACAGATCTCCAACCTCACCAAGAGCAGGTCAAAACCATCAACTTGGGGAGTGAAGAGGAGATAAAGGAAATCAAAATTGGCACCAAACTTGGGGCAAATTTTATGGCAAGGTTAGTCAAGCTTCTCCAAGAATAAGTGGACGTGTTCGCATGGTCGTATCAAGATATGGCCAGTTTGGACACAGACATCGTCGTTCATAAGCTACCACTCAAACCCGAATGTCCTCCTGTGAAGCAAAAACTCTAAAGGACAAGACCCAACATGGCCTTGAAGATCAGAGAAGAGGTAAAAAGACAAATTGATGTCGAATTTCTTGCTGTTGTGAAATACCCTCAGTGGGTGGCCAATATTGTTCCTGTATCGAAGAAAGATGGAAAGGTACGAATGTGTGTTGACTATAGGGACTTGAACAAAGCCTGCCCAAAGGATAACTTCCCTCTTCCGCACATTGATACCTTGGTGGATAACACTACTAGATTCGCTATCTTTTCTTTCATGGATGGCTTCTCAGGATACAAACAGCTCAAAATGGATCATGATGACATGGAGAAAACTACCTTCATCACGCCTTGGGGGACCTTTTGTTAAAAGGTCATGCCATTTGGACTTAAAAATGCAGGTGCTACTTACCAAAGGGCGATGGTTACGCTTCTCCATGACATGATGCATAAGGAGATAGAGATCTATGTCGACAACATGATCGCTAAATCTGAAAGCGAGGAGGATCATTTGGATCACTTGTTCAAAATGTTTGAGCATCTCAGAAAGTTCAGGTTACGACTAAATCCTGCTAAGTGTAATTTTGGTTTTCGGTCTGGAAAACTGCTTGGATTCATTATTAGCCAACGAGGGATTGAAGTTGACCCAGATAAAGTCAGAGCTATTCAAGAAATTCCCGCTCCATAAACCGAGAAGCAAGTTAGAGGTTTTCTTGGAAGACTAAACTACATATCCAGGTTCATCTTCAATATGACAGCTACTTGTGAGCCCATCTTCAAGCTGCTCCGAAAGGATCAAGCAGTTGAATGGAATTTTGATTTCCAGCTTGCTTTTGAAAAGATCAAGGGTTATCTTCAAGAACCTCCAATTTTGATTCCTTCTGTGCCTAGCAAACGTCTTTTCATGTATCTGACTGTGTTGGAAGGATCCATGGGTTGCATACTTGGACAACATGATGAGACTGGACGAAAAGAGCAGGCCATCAACTATCTAAGCAAGAGACTGTGAAAGTAGATATTCACTCTTAGAGAAAACTTGTTGTGCTTTAGCTTGGGATGCCAAATGCCTCAGGAAATACATGATCTATCACACTGCATTATTGATATCCACGATGGATCCGATAAAGTATATCTTTGAAAACCCTGCTCAAACTAGAAGGCTTGTCCGTTGGCATATGCTCTTGTCCAAATACGACATCTAGTACGTGACTCAAAAGTCTATTAAAGGGAGTATCTTATCAGATTACCTTGCAGAGCAACCAGTTGAAGAGTATGAGCCTCTTAAGCTTGACTTCCTTAACGAAGACATTATGTTGATAAGGAAAAATTATGAAGAACCTGGTCCAGACAAAGGTCCTAAACCTGTCTCCTGTTGGAAGATGATGTTCGATGGTTCCTCTAACTATAATGGGCATGGTGTAGGTGTTGTTCTGAAAAATCTGGATGGTGGTTACACTCCGTTTACAGTAAGATTGGATTTTGAATGTACAAACAACATCGCCGAGTATGAAGCATGCATTCTAGGTCTTGAGGCAGCCATTGACCTTCACATTAAAATTCTTGAAGTGAGTGGAGATTCAGCTTTGGTGATATACCAAGTTAAGGGTGAATGGGAGACCCGAGATGAAAAGTTGATTCCCTGTCGTGCTTATATTGTGGAAATGATCAAGTATTTTAACAAAATTACTTTCAGACATGTTCTGAGGTCTGAGAATCATGTTGCTGACGCTTTGGCTATGTTAGCCTCCATGTAGAAGGTTAGATTTGTTAATGAAGTGACACTCAATCGGATTGAAAGAATGAATGAGCCTGCTTATTGCCAATTAGTTGAAAAGGAAAATGATGGAAAGCCTTGGTTCCACGACATCAAGGTGTATCTGCTAAACCAATAATATCCAGCTGATGCTTCCGCTTTTGACAAAAAGACTTTGAGAAAACTGACGTCCAAATTCTTTCTCAGCAATGATGTGTTGTATAATAGAAATCATGACATGGTTCTATTAAGATGTGTTGACAAGCGTTAAGCGGACCTGTTAATGCAAGAAATTCATGAGGGGCAATTTTGGACTCATGCCAATGGCCATGCTATGTCCAAGAAGTGTTTGAGAGCTAGATATTATTGGTTGACTATGGAATCTGATTGCATCCAATATGCCAGGAAATGCCATAAATGTCAAATATATTCTGATAAGGTGCACGTGCCTCTGACACTGTTGAATGTTTTAACATCGTCTTGGCCTTTCTCTATGTGGGGCATTGACATGATTGGAGCAATCGATCCTAAAGCTTCCAACGACCATCGTTTTATCTTGGTTGCCATTGACTACTTCACAAAATTGGTAGAAGCTGCTTCCTATTCCAACATGACCAAGCAAGTGGTTGCTCGCTTCATCAAGAAGGAAATTATCTGTCGTTATAGAATTCCAAGCAGAATTATCACAAATAATGGAACTAATTTGAATAATAGGACTATGAAAGAACTTTGTTAATCCTTCAAGATCAAGCACCATAACTCTTCGCCTTACCGTCCGAAGAGGAATGGAGCTGTTGATGCTGACAATAAAAACATCAAGAAGATCCCGCAGAAGATGGTCAAGACCTACAAGGATTGGCATGAAATGCTACCCTTCGCTTTACATGGTTACCAAAACTCGGTCCGAACTTAAACAGGGGCAACCCCGTTCTCCTTAGTTTATGGCATGGAAGTAGTTCTCCCAATGGAAGTGGAGATTCCGTCCTTGAGAATCTTGATGGAAACCAAGTTGGAAGAAGTAGAATGGATCTGAAGTAGATACGACGAGTTGAACCTCATCGACGAAAAATGGATGACAGTCGTGTGTCATGGGCAGTTATACCAGAAGAGGCTTAAGAGGGCATTCAACAAGAAGGTTTGCCTGCGTGAATTTAAAGAGGGAGATCTGGTACTCAAGAAGATCTTGCTATCACAGAAAGATGCCCGAGGGAAGTGGGCTCCCAACTACGAAGGCCCATTTGTTGTGAAGACAATCTTCTCAAAAGGATCCCTCATTCTCACAATAATGGATGATAAGCAGTCTGCACATCCTGTAAACGCCGATGCAGTCAGAAAATATTATGCCTAAATAAAACTCGCTAGGTCAAAAATCAGAAATGGCGACTTAGAAAATAATGGGTATCTCGGTGGATCTAAACCTATAAAGGAGAATCCAGGAAAAACTTAGGGATGAAAATAAAAAAATAAGAGCTCTCTAAGTTGAAAACCTGAAAGGACAGCTTAGGAAAAACTTAGTGTCCCAGTGGATTGAAAACCCGAAAGGGCGGTCCAAGAAAAAATTAGGGACAAAAGGTATTTGACCGTATCAGATGGTGTTTACCAATACTAAAGTATCAGCTAAAAATCAATCTAATTGCTCTCTTCAGAAGCAAGGATCTGGGGCAATCTTAGTTATTAGGGATTGTAGTAGTTATTGGATTCAATGTAAACTTTTCCCTATTTTCATTTTCGCAATTGTATTACTCTATGGAGCTTCTGCCATTGGCATGCTTCCATTCATTGATAAAATACAACTTTTCCAATCTTTTGTTGTCCTTTACGTTTCATATATCTTTTCTTGTTATGCAAAATGCCATTTATTTGTTAATAATGAGCTTTAAAAATAAAGGGGTTTTAAAAAGGAAATGTTTTGAAAACATCTTGATAAAACATAAAATCTCTTTGACACAGGGAGGATAAAAAGAAAATCTCTTTAAAAAGGAAATGTCATACCATTTGCAATACCCTCATTGAAGTTAAAACTGAAAGCACCTTTGGATTGATCTGGTGATTGTAATCATCAAGTTTGAGGAGTTTTCCCCAATATCCATCTTGTGACACTTTCGTTTGAATTACTGATGTTGAGGATTCATTCCCCTATGAAAGTCTCCCCACCAAAAATCTTAAAGTCAGCATTTGCATGCCATAATCATTTGCATCATGATTCAACATGTGTATTTTTGCATTGGCTTCTTATCTTGGGTTTGGTTATCGCAAGTTCGCTTTCCCCTTGAGGTCCAATTATCACCTTTCTTCATGACTTCTAAGCCTTTTCCCTGCGTTTGTCACTGTATATTTTGTCTTTTCCCCAATTGTCACTGGCATTCACCGGACTGTTTATCCTTGGTGTCTTAAAGTATTGATCGTTACCAATATGTCATTCCCTAGTATAGTCTGCTTAAGGTCCACTTGTCATTGGTAAGCTGCTTTGGTTGTAACCAATATATCCCCTCGAAGTCTAGTTGTTACTAGCACCAACCCGTCGAAAGCTGGTTGTAACCCTTGCTCGCATTCTAAGTCCAATTGGTTTGGCATATACAGAAGAGTCATTACCCTGTACCTTTCCTGATGGTTCCTGAAGATCCCGTTTGATCTCTTCAAATTAAGGAATTTCCAGAAGATTGGACGTTTGAAACTCGAATAATATGTGTTGTTGATCTTATGGTTATAAGGATCCCTTTCGGCTCAGTAATCTTGTTGTTATAAGGATTCTCTTCATTTGCCATCCCTATTATAATAAGGGTATTATCAACACATTCCTATTGTTATAAGGGTATTATCAACACATTCCTATTATTATAAGGCTATTATCAACACATTCCTATTGTTATAAGGATTTTATCCTATTGTTATAAGGATCCAGTTTGCAGATTCTATCGTTATGAGAATCTATGTTTCCTATTGTCATGAGGATCTTGTTTCGTTGATTCTATTGTTATAAGAATCTTTGTATCCTGTTGTTACGAGGATCCTACTTCACTGATTCTATTGTTAGGATAATCTATTTTGCCGCTCCTATTGTCATGAGGATTTTACCCCGCTTTGTATCCTATCGTTATGAGGATTCTTTCTCCCTCAATCCTATTGTAATGAGTATCTCACCGCTTATCCTATTGTTATGAGGATCTTATCCCAATTTGCCTCCTATTGTTATAAGGGTTCTTGTTTTATCTTTTGTTCTGGAGTGTCAGCCAGTCATGCCTGAACCCATTGGTCAACTGCTATAGATGTTTGTCATACCCCAAATTTTGACCACAAGATTTCCCATCATTGTGAGGATCATTGCCACAATATGGATGTGTCATCATACCTCATCAATCTCCTCAAGGATTGTTGAGTCTTCACTACAATCAAGAATTAGGGTCTTGAATCCTCCCAAAGCACTTAGACAAAGGATCAATCAAGAAATGACATGATCTTCAACTTGTCTAACCTCTCAAACATCCATGAAGGATCAAGAGGTCTCCCATATCAATAATCAAGCACAAGGTTGCAACATTCCAAGTGGATCAAGCCTTAAGATCGACAGTGTCAACAAATTAGGGTTTTGGTCGACCAAGACCTCCAGATGAGAATTTTCATTTAGGAATGAGCCAATACCTCAAAACATGATTCAATAAGCTTAAAGGGACCTCATGGACCTAATCATAGAGTCAAATTAACCTCAGGGGAAGCATTCATCAAAAATCAGGAATTAGGGTTTCTTGACCTAATTCACCCCTGAGTTAACTTTTGAGGCAAGACATGAGACAAGATCTCAAGACATAATTTGAGGGCCTCAAATACACCACATTGATCCATTTACAACAATGGATTGATCCAAGAAGCTTGATTCACAAGTTTCAAATTCATCTGGACCACAATTAGGGTTTTGAAGAAAAAGTCAACTGTACCTTTGACTTTGGACCAAGACATGTTCCCAAACCTTGGGACATGATTCAAGACACCCTAAAACACATATGGAATCCATTCATTAGGTTTGAATTAGGTCAAGAACTTGATTGCATAGAAGATCACACAATTTGGAATTCATCTGACAAAAAGTCAACTGTGTCCAAAATCAAGTTTGACTTTTTGAATTTTTTCACAAATGTGGCTCCCCTAATTCAAAAACAATGTTAATGCATGGTTTTGATCATCATCCATCAAGGAAAACCAATAAAAATAGGATTGTTTACAAAAGGGGCAACCATAAGAAACTTAAACTTTTCTAAGTTATGGAACAAAATGGATTTGGTACCAACTTTGCAAGGTCATAACTCCCAAAACCTAAGGCCCTTTTCTTCAATCCAAAGCTTAAATGAAAGTTTACATGACATACTTCAAAAGTGTCAACTACAAAATATTCCAAATCCTCATGGATTTTGAGTTATGGATTGATCAAAATCACAAAAACATGAAAATGACCACTTTTTCCAACACTTGGTGAAATTTTGGACAGAATCTGTCTGAATTTTTACCAACTTTAAGGCCATTTTTCACCTTGATCCAAGCTGAACCAGGTCCATTGGTGGACATCAAAGTTAAAGTATGTCATGAGAGCTTTCCAACAAGTACCAGATCATCTCCAAATTCAATTTGAGCAAGAAGTTACAACCCTTGGAACATGGCACCAAAGACTGATTTCTTCCCATGGCAGATTATAGGTCATTTGCTCGAATTGGTCAATTTGTGCAATTACATGTCTTGTAATCCTTCTAGAAACATTAAGGACCAGATCAAGGCAAAAGATCTCTGAGTCACAAGCCTCCTAAGATAAAATATCATCATGTATACATGTGATATCTAATGATGCAAAAGCCAAAAACTTCAAAGTTGTCATGAAGCATTCAATGGATGCATCAAGGTGGAATGGATTGAAGCAAATCCAACTGAATGAGTCAAGCCTTATCCCTACAACAGAAGACCATAGGCCTGCAAAATTGACTCAAGTCAATGACTATAGGAGACTTGAGATTCCTTTTGCAAACCAATGGACAATGGGTTGTACCAGCCACCATTCACTATTGCTGCCAAAAAAAAACTTGACACATTATAAATAGAGCTCATTTGTGGTCAGTTTGAGTACACCAAAGCACCATAACACATGATTTCCTCAAAATCACTCTCATAAAACCAGATTTTGCTTCTTATTCAGTCAACTTTCGAATTTTCCATTTGAGAGCAATTCTATCAAAACCAATGATGCTAACACCTCACATACATCGTATATGAGTGATCCATGACCTTAAAACTCATCTGGAACACCTGAATCACAAAGTCACCCCCCATTTGCTCAAGCTTTTTGGCCTGTTTGCAGTTGAGGTGCCACAATAAGTTCTGAGCTGATTCAATCCATTCCAAGCCTTCAAACTCATTACTTGGTCCATTAAAGCTGTCCAGATCATTACATAACATCTGTAACACCTCCAACATAGAATTCGATCACCAGATACAAGAGGTAAGCTTGACACTCTCAAACTCTATAATCCATGCATCATAAATGTGTTTTCAAGTTACAAACATGTTTATGAACTTATGTGGAGTGTTTCCCCTGAATCTATTGCTATGTATGAATCGTGTATAGGATTTCATGATGTTCTTGCAAAAATTAGGGTTCTTGAGTTCATCTTCTGATTTCTCACTCCACTCTTAATATAAATGCAAGTAATTTATATGGTTGTAGTCCTTGTTCAAAACCGAGCAAGTTTCATGTTTACAAAAGTCATTTTCATTGAGTAATCAGAGAGATATGTGAGGTTTTGCAAATCTGGAAAACCAGAGCTCGCGCGAAGAAGATGACTTGTTCTTGGCGCCATTTTTGAATATTTGAATATTTGAATATTTTGATATTTTTATTAATTGATTCAAAAATTAATTTCTCTCTGAATTTTAATGTTTTTGAATTGATTATTTTTTTCAAGATTCACAAAAATATTATTTATTTTATATATTTAATATTTTTTGTAAAGAATTTATTTTTATTTGTTTTTAAGCATTTAAAAATATTTCTTTCTCTTGATTTTTCAAATTCAAATGATTTTCAAATCATTCTATGGATAAAACATGGTTTTTCAAACATTTATCCAAGATCACAACTTGTTTTTGATACATGTTTAATAATTTTGATCATTTTAATTGATTTTTATTCAAATTAAAATCTATTTTTAAATCAAATTAGGGTTTTTATTGTTTTCACCCTCACAAACATTTTTCAAAACATTTTTCGGGCCTCTTGATAGAGTGTAAGTCCCATCCCTGTGTAAATAAACCATTTTGGGCCTCAGTCATTGTATAAGTCCCGGTACAATTTCAAAAATCTCGGCGCGATCGCCTTTTTCAAAACAATTTTCATCTGGGCCTCCCCTTGTGTTTTAAGTCCCATTTTTCTTCTATTTCAAACACTTTTGGGCCTCTAATAGAGTGTAAGACCCAACCCCTTTTGTACATAAATAATTTGGGCCTCAGTCATTTGTATAAGTTCAAGTACAATTTTCAAAATAACGGTGCGATCGTTGTTTTTCATCTGGGCCTCTCCTTAAGCAATAAGTCCCATCTCTTGCATAAAAATAAACTTTTGGGCCTCTAATAGAGTGTAAGACCTATCCTTTTGTAAATACAATAATTTGGGCCTCAGTCATTGTATAAGTCCCTCTGTGGTTTTCAAAACTACGACGCGGTCGTCGCCTTTTTCAAAAGAGATCATTTGGGCCTCTCCTTGAGTATAAGCCCCAAATTTCCTTTTAAAACAACTTTCTTTTTTATTCAAGTTCAAATTCAAAGTTTTATCAAAACTTTCTTCAATTCCTTGATTAACTAATCATGCAGCTGTAGTTACTATGCTTGGGCTTGCACAACTGTAAGTTCCACTATCTTCTCAATATACTTGCTTATATATATATATATATATGTCCTTTGTATATATATATGTTTGTACATACTTGCTTACAGTTTTCCCCAACATTTAGGTCTAGGTCTATATCAAACCAGTGGTTACTCTTTCAATACAGTCAAAACTAGTTCCCCATAGGAAATTCCAGATACAGTCTTGCCTCCTCTTGGGCTTATACAATATGGAACCGAGAAAGGCATTATTCTCGGTGAAACTTTTCTCAAGACTGTCACAACTTAGAAATATATATGTACAGGAAATTCATTTCCTCGGAGAGGATTAATTCCCGGTGAAACCTCTTCTGAATTTCTTCAAACCCTAGAACTGTTCTGCAAGGAAATTACTTATTCCCGGTGAAACCTTTCTTGAGCTTTTCTTTGGCTTGGACCCACAGGCTTCCTAAAAGCATCCCCAGCCTCCTCTTGGGCTTTGTACAAGGACCCTCAGACTTCTTAGAAGTTCTCAGCCTCCTCTTGGGCTTAGTACAAGGACCCAAAGACCTCTTACAGGTATAGGACAGAACTTAGTCATCTCTACTAGGTCAATCCTCTAGAGAGTCAGAATTCCAAAACATCAGATCATTCTAGGGTTGTTTCTCATCCCTTAAAACATCAGCCTCCTCTTGGGCTTCATACAAGCAGACTTGGATAGTCTCATCCTCCTCTTAGGCATCATACAAAGATCATCCTCTAGCTAAGAGTTAACCTCTTCATTCAAGTTAGACTTGGAAAGTCTCATCTCCTTTTGAATCTCACACAGAGACCCTCAAGTTTACTAACAGCACAGGAAAAAAACTTGAACATTTCACCAATACACTAAATCTCCAGCAAATTTAAAACCTCCATAGGTTTTCAAACACAAACTTTAAACCTTCACCTTAAAAATCCCCAACTAGGGTCATTCAACCATCAATAAATCCCTTGTGGAGTCAGAACCTCATGGCATATGATATTTCAACTCTTCTTCTATCCTCAGCAAGAGTTGATTCCACAATTTGGATCTGTCTCTGGATCTCAATAATCCTCAGCAGAAGCCAGCCTCCTCTTAGGCTTCATATAAGAATTTCCCCAACCAGCCTCCTCTTAGGCTTTGTATAATGATTTTTCATCAGCAGATTTAGCCTCAATCTTGGGCTTTGTACAAGACAGATAAAACCTCTCCCCAGTGGAGTCAATCTCTTTTTTAGCCTCAATCTTGGGCTTTGTACAAGACAAATCATACTCTCCAGCTGAGTCAATCTCATTTTAGCCTCAATCTTGGGCTTTATATAAGACAGATATAAAACTCCCTAGTAGAGTCAACCTTTTAGCTTCAACCTTGGGCTTTAATCAAGGCACACAAAAATCAACATCTCCTCAGAAGAAATTAAGAGTTTTCTCTGTAGGAAGGCATTTCTCTATATATCATATATCAAGACAAATAATCAAACAAACCCTAATTCCAGATAACTGTTATAAGTGGCACCCTTGTTGATTCCAAAATCCAAGTTGTGGTCCCTCTTTTATCCTGGTAAACTTCCTTTTTCATCTAATTGCTGTAAGTGGCAAGCCTCTGGATTATTTACATCCAAGCCAATGTCCCTCTCTTAGCATGGAAGATTCCTAAGAAAAAATGGCATTGCTCTACACTGAGTTAAAGTTCCTTCCTTCAGGACATTTCTCTTATAAAGGAAATTATGGCATTACTGGATTACATACATTCTAGTTAAAGTAATTCTCCTTCATAATCAGTTACCCAATAACTGTGATAAACATGTGAGATACCTCCCTTTAGAGATGACAAATTCTCTCTCAAACCCTTTAGCTTCACTCTTGGGCTTTAAACAAGACACCAAACATCTTTTTACGATTGCTTTGATTTCCCAGTTTTCTTTAACGGGAATACGTAGGCATAAGATTGCGAAATCTTAGCGAGCACACATACCAAAAACTTTAGGTCAAGTACCTTACCAAAAACAACAAAAAATCCGAAAACAACAAAAACACTCTCTCAACACTCCCAAAGAAGAAATTTTCCCAACCCATAATAGATAAACACCAGAAAGTATTTAAACATGCCAAAGAAGATCTATGGATAACCATATATACGTTGGGTAATTGACAACTTCCCTTTGTATAACCTGACCCCGACCCCCTAATCTCTTAGCATTTGCTGAAGAAAACATTTGCGTGCAAGGTTAGTTTTAGATAGCTTCCCTTTCCTTTCCAGCTTCATAGGATAAATAAGAAATCAGAAAGTAGCACCCAATTCCAACCATTACGGTAAGGTGGTCGCGTCATCGACAAAAATCGCACGCTACAATGTTCCCCAGTGGATACAATCTTGTTCTTCTTTGTTCCCTATTGATATGAGAATTCACTTTTGTCTTTGATCTCTTGTGAGAAGGTCTTGCCTTTGTCAGTCATCCTCAGTGTGTTTTTCTTTGGATGTCCCTAGTATGGTCTCTTTCTTTCCCCAGTGTTGCCTTTATGTTATCCCCAGCAAGTCATATACTCTCGTTCAGCATTGTGCATTCAACATTTATCATTCCATCATAGATCATTGTACTAGAGTTCATTGCATGTCTTCATTGTTCCTAGCACTGTTTGAGAAATTCAGTTTTGTCTGTAGCATAGCATACCATTGCATCTAGGGGCAAAATTTCCGGTTATATCTGTATTTAAATACATTTCACTCTGATTCCATGAGGGTTATCACCACTCAGGCCATCTAGTGAAGTTATTTAAATAGGGGCAACTGTCATACCCTAAAATTTAACCCTAGATTACATCATCATAATAGGAACATCAAGCATTGCATTGCTAACCCTAATATTATTCAAGTTTATTCTTGTTTGATTCCATCTGAATTAGGGTTTTGGCTCAAGAAAATCAAGAGGATCTTCACTTGATCAGTCAATGTTTTGGATTGATCATCAACCTACCAACTGTACATACACTCAATAGGCCTCTCTTTATCAAGAATCAAATTCAAATTGGTCCTATTACAAGTTCTTTGAAGCTCAATTTCATCTGGCCCCAAATTAGGGTTTTTGTTTGGAAAAGTCAATTGTGCCTTTGACCTTTGATCAAAGCATGATCCCAAGCCTTGGGACATGATTCAAGACTCTCAAATACATCCTTGGATTCCATCCATGATGATTGAAAGGTTCAAGAATGCAAGATCATTGAAGATCACACGGTTGAATTCATCTGATACATAAGCTTTATCTGACAAAGTCAACACTTTGACTTTTTGGATTTTTGGTCAAAATTGAGGTTATCAAGCCAAATTTCATCAACACATGTTTGATCAATGAGTTTGAGCATGAAAAATCAAGATTTGAATGGTTTCTTTCAAAAGGGGCAAAGTTAAGAAACTTGAACTTTTATAAGTATAGGAAAAAACCCTAGTTTTTGTGCCAACTTTGGAGAGTCATAACTTTCAATCTACACATCCAATTTTTGTGTTCCAAAGATCAAATTGAAGCCCTCACAACATACTACAACTTTTTCACTTTGGGTACTTCTCCAAAAAGTGCTTAGATTTTGAGTTATAGAGCCATCAAGTTTGGAAAAATCTTCCAACACTTTGAATTTTTTACAAGACAATTTTTGTTCATTGTAAGTACCAATCTTTGGAGCCAGATTTCACCATTATCCCTTGGTATTAAATAAATTCATCAAAAATGAAAGTTATAGAGCATGTTTGGGCCTTTTAAAAAAGTACAAGAACTCCTCCATAGCATTTGTGAGCAAGGAGTTTCGAAGAAGGGAAGTTGGACTCCCATACTTGAAATTTTGGCCATTTCCATCAAAATGCAAGTTGTAAATTCAAATTAGTTATGCACAATCCTTGATTTCAGGTCTTGAGACTTCTAAATCTAGCCATAATCAGAAGATTACACTTGCTTTTGGTGCTTTACCCAAGTGATTAAGACTTTGTTCATTGAATCATTCCATTTTGTGAAGAAAGTGCACACTTCCATTTCCATAAAGGAACTTTAATCACAAAAGTCAACTTCTTGAGCCCATACTTTGTTTCTTATGCACTCTAACTCCTCTATTGATTAGAATAAAAGCCTCTGAACATTCCAACAACTTTAAGAAACATGTAAGAAACATGGTACAATGCATTGGAAAATCAAATATCATGAAATCACCCTTTGAAATCCAACCAAACCAAGTGAACTATGCCATTGCAATTCTATAGAGCAAGAAGCCTCACTCTTTCCCTATAAATAGAGGCTCCTTCTAAGCCTCAAACACACAAAAAATCCTCAACAATCACTCCTCCAAAAGCCTTCAATCCAGAAAGTTGCTCAATTTTCCTTTTGTGCTAAGAAACATCCATCTTGCACAAATTTATAGTATGTCTTCTCCAAGCCATGAACCACTAATCCAACCATCCAAACACATCACAAATCATCCCTTGAAGGTGTTCAAACCTTCATATTCACACCAAAACACCATAATTAAAAAGTCAACTGTCAAGACCTCATATCTTTAACTTTTTGCATTTTAGAAGCCATGTCTTGATTCTGGTCATTTCCAAACCATCCAACACTTCAAACACACTCTAAATAACATCCTAAACTATTCCAATAGTAGTTAATCAACTGTAACTCCATTTAACCAAAGTTCCATCTTGGTCACTTTTAATCATTTTTCAAGAAGGAGCTAGTTTCTTTCCTAGAAGTTTTCCTTTTGTTCCAAGCATCCAAGTGTAGCTCCGGTTTTAGTGACGCGACCACTACCGCTTTTAACTCTACTTTATGATTTCTCTATTTATCCTATGAATCTTAAAAGGAAGGGGAAGATGTATTAAACTAACCATGTGTGCACGTGTTTTCTTTAACAAATGCGAAGAGATCTGGAATCAGGGTTTGGTTATACAAGAGGAAGCTATTAACACCCAGAGTATATATAGTAATCTATAGGAACCTTTATTTACATATATTTTCTACTGCTTTAAATACTTTCTTAAGTCTATCTGCTGTTGATTGGGGAAAGTTTCTCCTTTGTGATGACCGAGGAAATGTTTTTGTTGTTTTTGGGTTTTCTATTGTTTTTAGGAAGGTACTTGACCTAAGATTTTTTATTTGTGTGCTCGCTAATATTTCATAATCTTATGCCTAAGTATTCCCGTAAAGAGATTTGGGAAATCAGAGCAATCGTAGTTCCTCCTATTCTATGGGAGGAAATTGTTTGGTGTCTTGATCAAAGCCCAAGATTGAAGCTAAAAAAAGTATTTATATCTTGTTCAAAGCCCAAGATTGAAGATAAAGAGTGTTTGTGTCTTGTTTAAAGCCCAAGATTGAAGCTAAAAGTTGATTGAGAGAGAGAATTTTTTATCTCTAAAAGGAGATATCTCACCTATTCATCACAAATGTTGAGTAATTGGTTATAAGGAAGTTACTTTAACTGGGATGTGTGGAATCCAACAATGTCATATCTTCCTTTATAAATATCATGATGGAAGAAGATTTAACTCAGTGTGGAGCAATGCCACAATTTCCTTTATGAATCTTTCATGCTAAGAGAGGGACATTAGCTTGGATGTGTAGAATCCAGAGGCTTGCCACTTATATCAGTTAGATGAAAGATAAACTTTAGCCATTGAAATTGTGGCCTGTGCAGACAGCAGATGTCCTAGCACATGTCAAGACATTGTGCTGCATAATTATTTAAACTAGGAGGCGCAACAGCAGACTGATACCTTGAATATCAGAACTGCACACTCACAGATGTCACGACATCTGATCCAACATGTTAATCAAGACTAAACTGAAAAAGCAGAATGATAAACAACACACAGAAATTGTTAACCCAGTTCGGTGCAACTCACCTACATCTGGGGGATACTAATCCAGGAAGAAGTAATCACTATCAGTAGTATAGTTTTATGCAAACAACCTCAGGTTTGTAGAAAGCACCCGCGCTAACCTATCACTACCTAATGAAGACTTTATCATTAGAAGTCACATCTAAATGATAAGAGAACCCCCTCTCACTTCCTAAATCACAACCTGCGATTATCTAACAGTTACTAACCATAATTGTATCTAACCTATTGAAAGACACCCCTTCCAATACAAAATTCAGCCAAGACTCTTGACTAACAACAATACTCGATTTTGCTTAAAAGCTTCAACCAAGAAAAATACTCAACTCTTGCTTCAAAGCTTCGAGTGAGAACAATTTACAACAGCCTATGTCGACCACATGGTATCAGAAGATACATGGGTGGCTTACAAACTACACAAGAGACTCTCAAAACCCTAAACCCTTATGTTGCACCGACGACTTGTTGTTGTATCTACTTCCTATTTTAGGTCTAGCAAGTCCTTATTTATAGACTCTTGCAGTATGGGCTTGGACTCTTCAATCAGATCCAATCTTCACATTTTAATTCAGCTGCAAGATCTTCTCCACAAAAATAGGAACAAATCTCCAAATAGTTTCCTAAAAAGTCTCCAAGATCCTTTTTATGAAATCCAATCAAATCTGCACTTTGTTCCTAATAAATCTCCTTGGCCTGCGTATAATGATGAAGTATATCCAAAAAGGTCTCATCAAATCAAATCAAATCCGTTAAGAGATATACAATAGTAGCACTTGCTGTATCAGACAAAGATGTCGTGACATCTCCTTCGACATCTTGATTAACCATCGCATGACAGCAAAACAACAACACTTGCTGTACCAGACTAAGATGTCATGACATCTGTCTTCGACATCTATCTAAAACACATAACAGCAGTACCTGCAGTAACAGATCAAGATGTCATAACATCTGTCATGACAGTTGATGATGCTTTAACATCTTACTCGACATCCTGCCAAGTATTATAACCACATCTGTACTGATGTCTGATCAACCATGTCAGGACATCTTATCCAACATCTTGTTGTAAACTTGTTTTAGCCAAAATGTAGCAAATCAAAGACCTAACAATCTCCCTCTTTGGTAAATTTTGGCTAAAATAACCTTTGGATAACACAACCAGCTCCCCCTTAAGGAAACAACCAAGGAACACTACTACTACTTACTCCCCCCCCCCCCCCCCCCCCTTTTAGCCATAATATGCCAAACCAAGCAATTATGCATTTAAGGCCAAACAAGCAAGTCAATAGTAAACACATCCAACTCAGAAGCTTATACAATCTGAAAGATTACAGTACTCCCCCTATCATAGATAACCAGTGCTCTATTGCAAGAAGAACACCCAAAATGAATGGAAAACATAACACGTGTCTTAATGTCTTCAAGAGCGCACCCTCTGTTCAACACACCTGCTGAACACATTCACCTACTGCTTGACCTTCAAGCAACCCATGTACCATACCAGTACAGAATCAGAGAGAAGTTCTCCCCTATCTCTCTCAACTGATGCTTCTTCATCAAGAACCACCCCAAAACCACTACATGATATCCCATGACAGCTTCATGATAATATAGTGAGAGTACCAGGAACGCATCCTTGTACCATAACTAATAAACTCTTGGATTGAGACCAAAGCTCCATTGATCCCTCTCGTCCAGAAACTATCCATACACCACATGAACTCCTCCTGAATTCTCATGTATAGATCTCCTTGTTCCCTGAGATACAACCCAATTGAATCTGAATGCTTCACATTCCTCAAAGAGACGCACAGGGCCCTTTAGTTTGCTAGCTCACCCATATGTTCTTCACACTTGAAGGACATCAAACACATGCTCCAAAATATTTTTAGCCCATTTGCTCCACAAGCACCAAACTGATCCACTTCTAGCATGTCCTATTCACATCAGGCTTCCAAGACAATCCTTTACCCATCATTCTCCCGTATGACAAGATAAATGCCTCTTAGATAAGATGTGAACTCAAAATCCTACTCCAAGGATAACTAACCCCGAAAATGTTCTAACATCTGTTAGGACATTCTTCACACATCACAGACACCACACACCATGGCTCTTGATATGCTCCACCACTGGACTTACTATTAGCATAGTAATCCACACTGAAGATCTTCAAAAAACACTGAGCCACCAGCTTGAACAAAGAAAACTTCAGAAACCCATAGAGAAATAAACTCTCATCCACCAAAGAAGGTATGCTTTCATCCTCAACCCAGAACTTCTGCCACAAGCTCCCAGAGAACCAGGACCTTCAACAATTTCAACTAACTACTCTTCTACAAAAGAGCAATCAGTTTCAAGCATCCTGCTTAAATGCACATTATGAAATCAACCAAATGCCACCTTTTGATTGACCTCACTCATCTTCAGAACTCCCACAAGATACACTAATCCAGTAATGAAATTAGATCTTCAAGTCACATGAACTACTTGCCCTATAGCAAGACATCTTGGATCCACCAAGCCTCTTAGTAATGTAACATCTTCCCATCCACAGCTCCCGCAAACTGCATGAGATAGACCATTTTGAAGCATCCATAACTTCCATTCTCCTGTAGATCACCTTATCTTAAGCTGATGTGCCACAACACCAGCCGAGACTTCTGATGTTAAGCTAGATGTCAGAACATTGTAATATGACATCCAACTATTGAATTCAGCTCCTCCTTCTGCCACTTAGAAGAACCTCATCCTTTTGCAGAACAAGAGTTCCATGACCTCATAGACTTGATTCAACAACCAAGTTTGAGTAGACAACCTCCATCCTGCATTGAAACTCCAAAGACTTCAAACCTGCCACGTCTGAATCTTCAGAAAGTAAGTAGTCCAAGACTACCCCATAGCCATACCAAAGAATGCCACTTCCCTTAGTAGAGTCGTCAATAGAAAGCCAGAGATAACTGCCACTTATCCTAGACCTTCACAACCAGAGCAGACCATGCTCTAAAACACCTAGATCAAAATAAACTGATCCAAGCTGTAATCATCAAGATTATGATGTCTTCATCTTCATCTTCAACAACATTAAAGTCCAGACTAGTTTCTTGCCAGGAAACTCTCCAGAGAACACATGCTTCTGTCACACCCGACTGAACCCACTTCTTAGGTCAACATCTAAGATTAAAACAGATGCTAAAGCATATACAGTACCCCTCCCATGATTCTGCATAAACTCTGTTGATGAGATGTTCCAACATCTTGTTGAACATCAACAATCTTGAATCTCAAGGATAATCAATTAAATATTTGTGGATTCCACAAATAGCAATTGATCTTAAATCCTTGTCTAATAACCCTTCTTCACTGCTGCAGCTGAGCTCCACCAGATCATTTCATGAACACTTATAAAGTATTCAATCCTTTTTGCAAGTATCTCCTTCAAAGACAATGTTGAGACACCAAGGCTGCCACCCTTGACTCAAGTAACTAAAATTTCTCTGAACAAATCTTAATTACCTCAACAGTTCTTCAATCAGATTGGATCCACTCTTAGGGTCAAGAGAGATGAATCCTTCCTTGCAGTTTTTGGATGGTGAAAATAAATCACCTCCACTTTCTTCAGATCGTGTTTCAAAGAAACACCTTCTAGTCAGAAGAGTAACTAGAAGACTTCAGATACACAACATAGATGCCTTTATGAGTAGACTTGAGAGAATTCTCAAGTATCTTTGACAACCTAGCCGACCAAACATTTATCAAACTTCTAGAGCAAGAACCTGATAAACTTTAACTCAACTCCTCTCCTCTTCAACTGACTCCAAACTGCACTAAGAAACCAAGCTTCCAAGTACCAAGTCACCATACCAGATATCTAGCCATAACTCCCTTTACTCCATTGCTCCCGACTTTGGAATAAAATAATGCAGATATCTTCAGATATAAAGAGACCGACAATTGAGACCTTCCACCAACTGTCTTCAGTAACAACTCCAAAATCCCATAATTCTAGAGCTCTTCCATTAGAAACACATAGCGGAACGACCAAGGAAAAGATCATGCTTGCCCTAATAAGATGTCACAACATCTTAAAAGACACATCAACAAGAGAACTAGCCACTTCTCTTGTTGTTGTTGTAGAATCTCCTCAGCAACATGAACAACTCCGGGTTGCTCCCTTCGATCCAGAACATCCATCTCATCCATTAATACCCTTGAGTATGTCTGAGTTGATTGATCTGATATTCAAAAGTCCTCCTTATTTAAACACCAGAAAGTATCTCTCAAAGATCTCATCTAGAACCAGACAGGACGCCTGCTCTGATACCAATTGAAATTATGGCCTATGCAGATAGTGTAACGCCCCGTTTTGTCCGATTTATTTAATCGAGTCGATTTAATTATTTTTGTTTTTATATAATTTTATTTTTGACTTTTATTTGGCAATATATTATTTTTCATCACTGGTTATGTTTTATCGCGTTTTGAGAGCGTTTGAGAGATATTTGAGTGTAGGGGTATTTTGGTCTTTTTGGGTGGTTAGATATTTTGATTTTTTATAAAAAAAATAGAAAAGTAGTAAGAAAGAGAGAAAAGTAAGAAAAACAGAAAAATAAAGAGAAAGAGGAGAAGAAAAGAAGAGAAGAGAAAGAGAAGAAGAAAAAGAGGAAAAAACTTGGGGATTTAGGAACCGATTCAACCGACTTTTCAAACGCAAATTTATCGGGTAAGGGTGCGAAATTCAATTATCTTATACATGTGTAAGATTATGTATGTGTTTTGTGTGGATGTTTTGGTTGGTTTCCATATGTTTCCGTTTATGCCGTATTGGACGAAATCGATAGAAACCGATGTTTCTACGGTCGGAAAGTCGTATAAATGCATGTGTTGGTTGGTTATATGTATGTGAGCTGCTGTTTAAAGTTTCATGAAGTTTGGTTATGTTTTGGTTAGTTTTCGTTATGTTCCGTTGTTTTCTCCGTTTAGGTCGAATGGTAGGAAACCGATGTTTTCACGGTTAGAATTCGAAATAAATTACGTAGTTGTATCGAGTAAGGTTAGGTAGTCGTATATCGTTCTTTTTATTCGATTTGGTGATGTTTGAAAATTCTGGTTTTTGAAAGGTTGAAATTTAATCGAAAAATCGAACGTCGTAGAAATTTCGTTTATGTGTTCTAAATTGTTCTTATGTATTTGGTGGTTGCGCGTATATGTTTGTTTCGGTGAAAATGTTCGATTTAGTCGAGTTTCCGGGCACTTTGGAAAAATGGCAGCAAAGGTGTATTTTGAGAAAATCTGGTTTTTGAGGAAAAACAGAGTTATGAATCGATACATAACAGCTATGTATCGATACGAAATGGTTTATGTATCGATACATAACCCTTATGCATCGATACATACTGTAGAAATTTGGGAAAACAACATTTTCACTACAATATGTGTCGACACATGCGTGCTATGTATCGATACATGTGGCCTTTTTGTATCGATACATAAGCCTATGTATCGATACATACTGTGCTGAACCATAAAATTCTGGTTTGTCGGGAAACTTCGGAAATTCATAACTCTTGAACCGTAAGTCGGTTTTGACCCTCGTTCGAAGCGTTGGGAAGCTAACGAGATTTTCTTTCTAGGAAAAATGGTTTTGAGGTCTGAACATGGTCCAATTAGAATAGTATTTTCAAACCGTATCGTAGTGTCGATCCTCCGGTTTATGTTTTTGCGTTATGTTGAAATATCCATATCTTTTGTGTTGTTTATCCGATTGAGGTGTTCTTTATATGGATGTGAAGCTAAAAATATGTTCTATGATTTGGTGAAGAAAAATATTATTTTTAGTGAAAGCGTTCGGTTGCCGTTTGGCACAATTGATGTGAATGTATGTGGATTGTGTGTGATATGTGCATAATTGATGTGTATTATGCTATGTGCTATTGTGTGATGAAAATGCTTGTGATGATATGTGTGGTGATGGATTGTGGCCGAAAGGCAAATAAATGCAATGTATTGTATTTCGTTATATATGCATGGTTGTGACTGCATAAATGTGGGAGATGCATTGGTTGTCATGAGTCATTGTATGCCAAGCATCATGAAATACATTGTGGAAACGTCCTGAGTGGCGACTTGATCATCGTGTGCCTCAAAAATACGAGGCGTTGCCTGAGGACTTAAAACGATGAATCTGTTATACCATCGTGTGCCTCAAAAATACGAGGCGTTGCCTGAGGACTTACAGCGATATGTATAGACGATTGTGGGATCCTTTGGAGACTTAAAGCAATCCTTAACGTCGTGGGCCTCAAAAATACGAGGCGATGCCTGAGGACTTAAAGCGACGAGTGAACATCGTAGGCCCGACGGGGAGTTACTTGACTAAGTCTCAGTAACAAGCGATGGTTCCAATAGTTCCTGAGTGGACTAATGACGTGACAAAGGAAGTCGGTACCACATGGCATGTGCATAGAGTCGTGGTGTCGGTCTCTGTGCATTTGCATTCATCATGAGTCATTTGTGCATGAATTTGTGAATGTGATTTAATGAGATGGAAAATGTGGGATTGTATTGTGAATGATTGATGTGCAGTGGTATTTGATACTTGTGAATTGTACTGTGTGTTGTTATAATTGATCTGTGTGTTTTGGTGGTGAGAATACGTTACTTGTGCATTTTTGGTGTTAATATATAATTTTATACATTTATATTATGGTTGTCTTTCTCACCCTTCTGCTCGTTTTATAATGCTCTATGAGGCATTGCAGATTAGTGGTGCTGGAGGTCTTTCGTGAAGCTTTGTGTCTTCACCCTTTTTGTCGGTCGGCTCTGATATGTGACACCGGGTAGTTAGGGAGGCCGTTGGCTATTATTATGTATTATGTATATATTATCTTTTGGCTTGTACATATGATACTTGATGTATGACAAACTGTTTATATGTATATATGTGCACATGTTATTCAGATTTTAGATTTTCCGCTTTAATTCTAATTTCTGAAATGTGGGTGTAAGGAACGGAGTTTCCTCTGTATGTATGCCACCCCACGTTGCATATCTAAATGAGCAGGTGTTGCATGTTATGTGTTTGGTTTCAATTTGATGTGATTTCCCCGTCTATGCCATGTTTTTAAATATACTCTGATCAAATTTCAAACTTTCTTTTATTGCTTTAAATGTATGTTTATTTGGGGGTATAGATTGGGGGCGTCACATTAAGTGGTATCAGAGCCAGTTCGTGTCAGTTGTGTCAGTTGTGTCTGTCGTTTTAGGCGAGTTGCGGTTATGCAGCAGTCGTGTACTGGTGGGTTGTTGGTTAACCATAGTTTCTGTATTTGGATGAACAGAGTATGGCCAGAGCTGTGCAGGATGTAGCGGATGTTATGGGTAATGAAGAGTTTGGAAGGAATAAGCTGCCTATCTTCAAGGGAAGGTATGATCCGGATGGTGCACAATTTTGGTTTGAAGAGGTTGAATGAATCTTCCGTATGATGGATTGTGCTGAAGAGCATAAGGTGAGATTGGGTACTTGCATGCTGGAGGAAGAAGCAGCTGATTGGTGGGTTAGTTTGCGCCGAGTGTTGGAAGAGGATAAGGAAGAGGTTACTTGGAATTTATTTGGCCGAGAGTTTCGGAGGAGGTATTATCCTGAGGGAGTGAAGGAAAAGAAAGAGATTGAGTTTTTGGGATTAAAACAAGGCAATATGTCAGTTGTTGAGTATACGACTAAGTTTGTGGAACTGGTGCAGTTTTATCCTCATTATCCGGAGGCGACTGCTAAATTTTCTAAGTGTGTGAAATATGAGAACGGATTGCGTCCGGAGATTAAACGGGCAATCGGTTATCAGAAGATTAGAAGGTTTTCTGAATTGGTGGACAATTGTAGGATGTACGAAGAGGATTGTAAGGCGCGTTCCACTCGCGATAAGAGTGTGGATGGCAGGAAAGGGAAACAACAGTCTCGGAGTGGGCCTTATGTGACACCCGTTGATAAGGGCGAGCATAAGGGAAACTTTGAAAAGAGATCTGGAGGGGGTTCCGGTTCCGTTAAGTGTTTCAAATGTGGTGGGCTTGGTCATCGTTCATTTGAGTGTAGAACAGATGTGAAGAAATGTTACAAGTGTGGATAAGTAGGGCATCGACAGATGGATTGTAGTAGGAATAAACTGAAATGTTCCAATTGTGGAAGTTCGGGACATGTCGCAGCGAATTGTAGGAAGATTAATGTGCGATGTTTCAACTGTGGTGAAACAGGTCATATTAGCACGGGATGTACGAAATCGAAGGGAGCTCAGACTGGTAGGAAAGTTGTTGCATTGGCAGGAGATGAGACTACTAGTGCGGATCGTTTGACTCAAGGTACTTGTTTATTAATAGTATGCCTTTAATTGCTATTGTTGATATTGGGACGACTCATTCGTTTATTTCGTGCGAGTGCGTGAAGTGTTTGAATTTGTTGTTGTTTTCTTGGGGTAGTAAGATGGTTATTGATACTCCAGCAATGGGGTCAGTATTTATTTTTTTGGTTTGTTTAAATTGTTCTTTGACCATTTGTGGTAAAGGCTTGGGATGGTTTTGGTGTGTTTATAGTTAGAGAGATTAGAATGAGATAAGTGGGGGAGAAGCTGGCACTTCTCCATGTTGCTTCAGGTGTAGAGCGCTGGCTCAGTGTGTATGTATTGCAGGGTTTTAAGTGTGGTTTCTGGTTCAAGAAGGAATGCAGAAGTAAGGGTTACATCAACTCAGGATTGGTGCCGTAGGTGGTTTTGTGTATAGGATGTAAGGAATGCTATTATGGGTTGGTGGAGACGGTTTATGCTTCATCATGATTGTCGCCTGTCTATTGACAAATTGAGGAACTGATCACCCTTAATCTCTTGTTGATAGCAGACGGGAATTATGTTGGATGTAATGGACGTGTCTTTCCGGCTTTGATAGTGGTGTGGATTGGATTACTTGAAATTTAAGGAAATGTTGCGGATTGTTTTGTCAAGTTGAAGAAGATTTTATATCTGACGGTGATGCGGAATTAAGGTTTTGTATGGTGGGTAACTTGAGAAGTCGTTGAGAATACTTTTGGTTGATTGTTGTAATAGGTTGGAATTTGGATTATCAAGAGAAGGAATTGTGTATGGATTACGGACAGTGGTATAAGATGGCGATTGAGATTAAGTATTCATTTTCGGGATAAGGTAACTGTGATGGTTTGGTTGAGTTGATTAGAATTACAATTGTTGGGATGTTTGATAAGAGTAGTGATTTGCTTGAGTTGAGGCTTCGATCGACTTGTGTGACGGATTATGTTTGTTGTCATCAGAAGTAGATGCGGTGTTACTATGAGAGGCTCCGAAGTTGGTTAAAGTGATTAGAAACTTTTTGGACTTTTGTTGGTTATTACTGAAGGGTATGGAAGACTTTTTCCAAGATTAGAGTTTGGTTACTTCAGTTGACTTACAAAGGTGGAGTCGATTGTTTGGGGATGTATCTTCGATGAGTATAGTTAGTGTGTTAAGATAAGAGAGGAAGTAGTGGCTTATGTTTTGCGATATTCGAGGATTCATGAAAGGATTAGTATTATTGTGGGAATTAGAATTATTTGCAGTTGCAATTGTGTTGGAATATTGGGAGTATTATCTTTATGATTCTAGATTTGAAGTGTTTGGTAATTACAAGAATATTGAGTACTGGTTTGGTCTGAAGGAATAGAGACAACGAGATTGGTTAGGAGTTGAGAAGAGTTATTGTTGTGTTTGAGGAGTTAAGTTGAAAGTTTCTATGTATGGCTGTTTTGGTGGTCCGAGGATTAGAATTGTTGGAAGAGTTCAGAGGCTTGTATCTGGTGTGTAGGATAACACGAAAGAATGTGAGGCTAGAATATTAAAGGTGAACATTGGTTTTTGGAAGGTTCGTGAAAGAATTAGATTTTGGGAGAGAGATTGGTAGTTTTGATGGTTACGAGTCATCAGAGTGCGCAGCGGAGATGTGATGTAGCACATTTCGTATATGTGTGTGCGACTTGTAAGAGTTTTTAGGTTGAACATTGGAAATCTATAGGAATGAAGAAACCATTGGATGTTTCAGAGTGGATGTGTTAGGAGAAAGGTTCTAATAGTATCCGTGTGCTGCTAAGTTGAGGGATGTTTTGGTTCAAGAGTGAACCTGTGAGTTGTGTTTTGTGTATTCCTTGAGTTGTGAGTTGGTCGTCAAGTGCATTGTATGGGCTTTGCATCTTGTCGTTGTTGTCATCGTGGTCGTGTCCTCGTTGTGAGTAAGGTTAGCAAGGTGGTTTGTCAGTTGTGTTGGTTGTGGTGTGCCTTTTGGTAGGCCTGTTGTTTGTTGGTCGGATGCGAAAGACGTGTCCGAAGTTGTTCGTCTCAGTAATATTTTCGAGGACGAAAATTTCTAAGTGGGGGAGAATTGTAACGCCCCGTTTTGTCCGATTTATTTAATCGAGTCGATTTAATTATTTTCGTTTTTATATAATTTTATTTTTGACTTTTATTTGGCAATATATTATTTTTCATCACTGATTATGTTTTATCGCGTTTTGAGAGCGTTTGAGAGATATTTGAGTGTAGGGGTATTTTGGTCTTTTTGGGTGGTTAGATATTTTGATTTTTTATAAAAAAAATAGAAAAGTAGTAAGAAAGAGAGAAAAGTAAGAAAAGCAGAAAAATAAAGAGAAAGAGGAGAAGAAAAGAAGAGAAGAGAAAGAGAAGAAGAAAAAGAGGAAAAAACTTGGGGATTTAGGAACCGATTCAACCGACTTTTCAAACGCGAATTTATCGGGTAAGGGTGCGAAATTCAATTATCTTATACATGTGTAAGATTATGTATGTGTTTTGTGTGGATGTTTTGGTTGGTTTCCATATGTTTCCGTTTATGCCGTATTGGACGAAATCGATAGAAACCGATGTTTCTACGGTCGGAAAGTCGTATAAATGCATGTGTTGGTTGGTTATATGTATGTGAGCTGCTGTTTAAAGTTTCATGAAGTTTGGTTATGTTTTGGTTAGTTTTCGTTATGTTCCGTTGTTTTCTCCGTTTAGGTCGAATGGTAGGAAACCGATGTTTTCACGGTTAGAATTCGAAATAAATTACGTAATTGTATCGAGTAAGGTTAGGTAGTCGTATATCGTGCTTTTTATTCGATTTGGTGATGTTTGAAAATTCTGGTTTTTGAAAGGTTGAAATTTAATCGAAAAATCGAACGTCGTAGAAATTTCGTTTATGTGTTCTAAATTGTTCTTATGTATTTGGTGGTTGCGCGTATATGTTTGTTTCGGTGAAAATGTTCGATTTAGTCGAGTTTCCGGGCACTTTGGAAAAATGGCAGCAAAGGTGTATTTTGAGAAAATCTGGTTTTTGAGGAAAAACAGAGTTATGAATCGATACATAACAGCTATGTATCGATACGAAATGGTTTATGTATCGATACATAACCCTTATGCATCGATACATACTGTAGAAATTTGGGAAAACAACATTTTCACTACAATATGTGTCGACATATGCGTGCTATGTATCGATACATGTGGCCTTTTTATATCGATACATAAGCCTATGTATCGATACATACTGTGCTGAACCATAAAATTCTGGTTTGTCGGGAAACTTCGGAAATTCATAACTCTTGAACCGTAAGTCGGTTTTGACCCTCGTTCGAAGCGTTGGGAAGCTAACGAGATGTTCTTTCTAGGAAAAATGGTTTTGAGGTCTGAACATGGTCCAATTAGAATAGTATTTTCAAACCGTATCGTAGTGTTGATCCTCCGGTTTATGTTTTTGCATTATGTTGAAATATCCATATCTTTTGTGTTGTTTATCCGATTGAGGTGTTCTTTATATGGATGTGAAGCTAAAAATATGTTCTATGATTTGGTGAAGAAAAATATTATTTTTAGTGAAAGCGTTCGGTTGCCGTTTGGCACAATTGATGTGAATGTATGTGGATTGTGTGTGATATGTGCATAATTGATGTGTATTATGCTATGTGCTATTGTGTGATGAAAATGCTTGTGATGATATGTGTGGTGATGGATTGTGGCCGAAAGGCAAATAAATGCAATGTATTGTATTTTGTTATATATGCATGGTTGTGACTGCATAAATGTGGGAGATGCATTGGTTGTCATGAGTCATTGTATGCCAAGCATCATGAAATACATTGTGGAAACGTCCTGAGTGGCGACTTGATCATCGTGTGCCTCAAAAATACGAGGCGTTGCCTGAGGACTTAAAACGATGAATCTGCTATACCATCGTGTGCCTCAAAAATACGAGGCGTTGCCTGAGGACTTACAGCGATATGTATAGACGATTGTGGGATCCTTTGGAGACTTAAAGCAATCCTTAACGTCGTGGGCCTCAAAAATACGAGGCGATGCCTGAGGACTTAAAGCGACGAGTGAACATCGTAGGCCCGACGGGGAGTTACTTGACTAAGTCTCAGTAACAAGCGATGGTTCCAATAGTTCCTGAGTGGACTAATGACGTGACAAAGGAAGTCGGTACCGCATGGCATGTGCATAGAGTCGTGGTGTCGGTCTCTGTGCATTTGCATTCATCATGAGTCATTTGTGCATGAATTTGTGAATGTGATTTAATGAGATGGAAAATGTGGGATTGTATTGTGAATGATTGATGTGCAGTGGTATTTGATACTTGTGAATTGTACTGTGTGTTGTTATAATTGATCTGTGTGTTTTGGTGGTGAGAATACGTTACTTGTGCATTTTTGGTGTTAATATATAATTTTATACATTTATATTATGGTTGTCTTTCTCACCCTTCTGCTCGTTTTATAATGCTCTATGAGGCATTGCAGATTAGTGGTGCTGGAGGTCTTTCGTGAAGCTTTGTGTCTTCACCCTTTTTGTCGGTCGGCTCTGATATGTGACACCGGGTAGTTAGGGAGGCCGTTGGCTATTATTATGTATTATGTATATATTATCTTTTGGCTTGTACATATGATACTTGATGTATGACAAACTGTTTATATGTATATATGTGCACATGTTATTCAGATTTTAGATTTTCCGCTTTAATTCTAATTTCTGAAATGTGGGTGTAAGGAACGGAGTTTCCTCTGTATGTATGCTACCCCACGTTGCATATCTAAATGAGCAGGTGTTGCATGTTATGTGTTTGGTTTCAATTTGATGTGATTTCCCCATCTATGCCATGTTTTTAAATATACTCTGATCAAATTTCAAACTTTCTTTTATTGCTTTAAATGTATGTTTATTTGGGGGTATAGATTGGGGGCGTCACATTAAGTGGTATCAGAGCCAGTTCGTGTCAGTTGTGTCTGTTGTGTCTGTCGTTTTAGGCGAGTTGCGGTTGTGCAGCAGTCGTGTGCTGGTGGGTTGTTGGTTAACCATAGTTTCTGTATTTGGATGAACAGAGTATGGCCAGAGCTGTGCAGGATGTAGCGGATGTTATGGGTAATGAAGAGTTCGGAAGGAATAAGCTGCCTATCTTCAAGGGAAGGTATGATCCGGATGGTGCACAATTTTGGTTTGAAGAGGTTGAATGAATCTTCCGTATGATGGATTGTGCTGAAGAGCATAAGGTGAGATTGGGTACTTGCATGCTGGAGGAAGAAGCAGCTGATTGGTGGGTTAGTTTGCGCCGAGTGTTGGAAGAGGATAAGGAAGAGGTTACTTGGAATTTATTTGGCCGAGAGTTTCGGAGGAGGTATTATCCTGAGGGAGTGAAGGAAAAGAAAGAGATTGAGTTTTTGGGATTAAAACAAGGCAATATGTCAGTTGTTGAGTATACGACTAAGTTTGTGGAACTGGTGCAGTTTTATCCTCATTATCCGGAGGCGACTGCTGAATTTTCTAAGTGTGTGAAATATGAGAACGGATTGCGTCCGGAGATTAAACGGGCAATCGGTTATCAGAGGATTAGAAGGTTTTCTGAATTGGTGGACAATTGTAGGATGTACGAAGAGGATTGTAAGGTGCGTTCCACTCGCGATAAGAGTGTGGATGGCAGGAAAGGGAAACAACAGTCTCGGAGTGGGCCTTATGTGACACCCGTTGATAAGGGCGAGCATAAGGGAAACTTTGAAAAGAGATCTGGAGGGGGTTCCGGTTCCGTTAAGTGTTTCAAATGTGGTGGGCTTGGTCATCGTTCATTTGAGTGTAGAACAGATGTGAAGAAATGTTACAAGTGTGGAGAAGTAGGGCATCGACAGATGGATTGTAGTAGGAATAAACTGAAATGTTCCAATTGTGGAAGTTCGGGACATGTCGCAGCGAATTGTAGGAAGATTAATGTGCGATGTTTCAACTGTGGTGAAACAGGTCATATTAGCACGGGATGTACGAAACCGAAGGGAGCTCAGACTGGTAGGAAAGTTGTTGCATTGGCAGGAGATGAGACTACTAGTGCGGATCGTTTGACTCAAGGTACTTGTTTATTAATAGTATGCCTTTAATTGCTATTGTTGATATTGGGACGACTCATTCGTTTATTTCGTGCGAGTGCGTGAAGTGTTTGAATTTGTTGTTGTTTTCTTGGGGTAGTAAGATGGTTATTGATACTCCAGCAATGGGGTCAGTATTTATTTTTTTGGTTTGTTTAAATTTTTCTTTGACCATTTGTGGTAAAGGCTTGGGATGGTTTTGGTGTGTTTATAGTTAGAGAGATTAGAATGAGATAAGTGGGGGAGAAGCTGGCACTTCTCCATGTTGCTTCAGGTGTAGAGCGCTGGCTCAGTGTGTATGTATTGCAGGGTTTTAAGTGTGGTTTCTGGTTCAAGAAGGAATGCAGAAGTAAGGGTTACATCAACTCAGGATTGGTGCCGTAGGTGGTTTTGTGTATAGGATGTAAGGAATGCTATTATGGGTTGGTGGAGACGGTTTATGCTTCATCATGATTGTCGCCTGTCTATTGACAAATTGAGGAACTGATCACCCTTAATCTCTTGTTGATAGCAGACGGGAATTATGTTGGATGTAATGGATGTGTCTTTCCGGCTTTGATAGTGGTGTGGATTGGATTACTTGAAATTTAAGGAAATGTTGCGGATTGTTTTGTCAAGTTGAAGAAGATTTTATATCTGACGGTGATGCGGAATTAAGGTTTTGTATGGTGGGTAACTTGAGAAGTCGTTGAGAATACTTTTGGTTGATTGTTGTAATAGGTTGGAATTTGGATTATCAAGAGAAGGAATTGTGTATGGATTACGGACAGTGGTATAAGATGGCGATTGAGATTAAGTATTCATTTTCGGGATAAGGTAACTGTGATGGTTTGGTTGAGTTGATTAGAATTACAATTGTTGGGATGTTTGATAAGAGTAGTGATTTGCTTGAGTTGAGGCTTCGATCGACTTGTGTGACGGATTATGTTTGTTGTCATCAGAAGTAGATGCGGTGTTACTATGAGAGGCTCCGAAGTTGGTTAAAGTGATTAGAAACTTTTTGGACTTTTGTTGGTTATTACTGAAGGGTATGGAAGACTTTTTCCAAGATTAGAGTTTGGTTACTTCAGTTGACTTACAAAGGTGGAGTCGATTGTTTGGGGATGTATCTTCGATGAGTATAGTTAGTGTGTTAAGATAAGAGAGGAAGTAGTGGCTTATGTTTTGCGATATTCGAGGATTCATGAAAGGATTAGTATTATTGTGGGAATTAGAATTATTTGCAGTTGCAATTGTGTTGGAATATTGGGAGTATTATCTTTATGATTCTAGATTTGAAGTGTTTGGTAATTACAAGAATATTGAGTACTGGTTTGGTCTGAAGGAATAGAGACAACGAGATTGGTTAGGAGTTGAGAAGAGTTATTGTTGTGTTTGAGGAGTTAAGTTGAAAGTTTCTATGTATGGCTGTTTTGGTGGTCCGAGGATTAGAATTGTTGGAACAGTTCAGAGGCTTGTATCTGGTGTGTAGGATAACACGAAAGAATGTGAGGCTAGAATATTAAAGGTGAACATTGGTTTTTGGAAGGTTCGTGAAAGAATTAGATTTTGGGAGAGAGATTGGTAGTTTTGATGGTTACGAGTCATCAGAGTGCGCAGCGGAGATGTGATGTAGCACATTTCGTATATGTGTGTGCGACTTGTAAGAGTTTTTAGGTTGAACATTGGAAATCTATAGGAATGAAGAAACCATTGGATGTTTCAGAGTGGATGTGTTAGGAGAAAGGTTCTAATAGTATCCGTGTGCTGCTAAGTTGAGGGATGTTTTGGTTCAAGAGTGAACCTGTGAGTTGTGTTTTGTGTATTCCTTGAGTTGTGAGTTGGTCGTCAAGTGCATTGTATGTTTGCATCTTGTCGTTTTTGTCATCGTGGTCGTGTCCTCGTTGTGAGTAAGGTTAGCAAGGTGGTTTGTCAGTTGTGTTGGTTGTGGTGTGCCTTTTGGTAGGCCTGTTGTTTGTTGGTCGGATGCGAAAGACGTGTCCGAAGTTGTTCGTCTCGGTAATATTTTCTTAGGACGAAAATTTCTAAGTGGGGGAGAATTGTAACGCCCCGTTTTGTCCGATTTATTTAATCGAGTCGATTTAATTATTTTCGTTTTTATATAATTTTATTTTTGACTTTTATTTGGCAATATATTATTTTTCATCACTGGTTATGTTTTATCGCGTTTTGAGAGCGTTTGAGAGATATTTGAGTGTAGGGGTATTTTGGTCTTTTTGGGTGGTTAGATATTTTGATTTTTTATAAAAAAAATAGAAAAGTAGTAAGAAAGAGAGAAAAGTAAGAAAAGCAGAAAAATAAAGAGAAAGAGGAGAAGAAAAGAAGAGAAGAGAAAGAGAAGAAGAAAAAGAGGAAAAAACTTGGGGATTTAGGAACCGATTCAACCGACTTTTCAAACGCGAATTTATCGGGTAAGGGTGCGAAATTCAATTATCTTATACATGTGTAAGATTATGTATGTGTTTTGTGTGGATGTTTTGGTTGGTTTCCATATGTTTCCGTTTATGCCGTATTGGACGAAATCGATAGAAACCGATGTTTCTACGGTCGGAAAGTCGTATAAATGCATGTGTTGGTAGGTGATATGTATGTGAGCTGCTGTTTAAAGTTTCATGAAGTTTGGTTATGTTTTGGTTAGTTTTCGTTATGTTCCGTTGTTTTCTCCGTTTAGGTCGAATGGTAGGAAACCGATGTTTTCACGGTTAGAATTCGAAATAAATTACGTAGTTGTATCGAGTAAGGTTAGGAAGTCGTATATCGTGCTTTTTATTCGATTTGGTGATGTTTGAAAATTCTGGTTTTTGAAAGGTTGAAATTTAATCGAAAAATCGCACGTCGTAGAAATTTCGTTTATGTGTTCTAAATTGTTTTTATGTATTTGGTGGTTGCGCGTATATGTTTGTTTCGGTGAAAATGTTCGATTTAGTCGAGTTTCCGGGCACTTTGGAAAAATGGCAGCAAAGGTGTGTTTTGAGAAAATCTGGTTTTTGAGGAAAAACAGAGTTATGAATCGATACATAACAGCTATGTATCGATACGAAATGGTTTATGTATCGATACATAACCCTTATGCATCGATACATACTGTAGAAATTTGGGAAAACAGCATTTTCACTACAGCATGTGTCGACACATGCGTGCTATGTATCGATACATGTGGCCTTTTTGTATCGATATATAAGCCTATGTATCGATACATACTGTGTTGAACCATAAAATTCTAGTTTGTCGGGAAACTTCGGAAATTCATAACTCTTGAACCGTAAGTCGGTTTTGACCCTCGTTCGAAGCGTTGGGAAGCTAACGAGATGTTCTTTCTAGGAAAAATGGTTTTGAGGTCTGAACATGGTCCAATTAGAATAGTATTTTCAAACCGTATCGTAGTGTCGATCCTCCGGTTTATGTTTTTGCGTTATGTTGAAATATCCATATCTTTTGTGTTGTTTATCCGATTGAGGTGTTCTTTATATGGATGTGAAGCTAAAAATATGTTCTATGATTTGGTGAAGAAAAATATTATTTTTAGCCGACTTTTAACCGACTTTTCCGGTAAACCGTAAATCGAATTGTTTGGTTATTAGTGAAAGCGTTCGGTTGCCGTTTGGCCCAATTGATGTGAATGTATGTGGATTGTGTGTGATATGTGCATAATTGATGTGTATTATGCTATGTGCTATTGTGTGATGAAAATGCTTGTGATGATATGTGTGGTGATGGATTGTGGCCGAAAGGCAAATAAATGCAATGTGTTGTATTTTGTTATATATGCATGGTTGTGACAGCATAAATGTGGGAGATGCATTGGTTGTCATGAGTCATTGTATGCCAAGCATCATGAAATACATTGTGGAAACGTCCTGAGTGGCGACTTGATCATCGTGTGCCTCAAAAATACGAGGCGTTGCCTGCGGACTTAAAACGATGAATCTGCTATACCATCGTGTGCCTCAAAAATACGAGGCGTTGCCTGAGGACTTACAGCGATATGTATAGACGATTGTGGGCTCCTTTGGAGACTTAAAGCAATCCTTAACGTCGTGGGCCTCGAAAATACGAGGCGATGCCTGAGGTCTTAAAGCGACGAGTGAACATCGTAGGCCCGACGGGGAGTTACTTGACTAAGTCTCAGTAACAAGCGATGGTTCCAATAGTTCCTGAGTGGACTAATGATGTGACATGACGTGACAAAGGAAGTCGGTACCGCATGGCATGTGCATAGAGTCGTGGTGTCGGTCTCTGTGCATTTGCATTCATCATGAGTCATTTGTGCATGAATTTGTGAATGTGATTTAATGAGATGGAAAATGTGGGATTGTATTGTGAATGATTGATGTGCAGTGGTATTTGATACTTGTGAATTGTACTGTGTGTTGTTATAATTGATCTGTGTGTTTTGGTGGTGAGAATACGTTACTTGTGCATTTTTGGTGTTAATATATAATTTTATACATTTATATTATGGTTGTCTTTCTCACCCTTCTTCTCGTTTTATAATGCTCTATGAGGCATTGCAGATTAGTGGTGCTAGAGGTCTTTCTTGAAGCTTTGTATCTTCACCCTTTTTGTCGGTCGGCTCTGATATGTGACACCGGGTAGTTAGGGAGGCCGTTGGCTATTATTATGTATTATGTATATATTATCTTTTGGCTTGTACATATGATACTTGATGTATGACAAACTGTTTATATGTATATATGTGCACATGTTATTCAGATTTTAGATTTTCCGCTTTAATTCTAATTTCTGAAATGTGGGTGTAAGGAACGGAGTTTCCTCTGTATGTATGCTACCCCACGTTGCATATCTAAATGAGCAGGTGTTGCATGTTATGTGTTTGGTTTCAATTTGATGTGATTTCCCCGTCTATGCCATGTTTTTAAATATACTCTGATCAAATTTCAAACTTTCTTTTATTGCTTTAAATGTATGTTTATTTGGGGGTATAGATTGAGGGCGTCACATTAAGTGGTATCAGTGCCAGTTCGTGTCAGTTGTGTCTGTTGTGTCTGTCGTTTTAGGCGAGTTGCGGTTGTGCAGCAGTCGTGTACTGGTGGGTTGTTGGTTAACCATAGTTTTTGTATTTGGATGAACAGAGTATGGCCAGAGCTGTGCAGGATGTAGCGGATGTTATGGGTAATGAAGAGTTCGGAAGGAATAAGCTGCCTATCTTCAAGGGAAGGTATGATCTGGATGGTGCACAATTTTGGTTTGAAGAGGTTGAAAGAATCTTCCGTATGATGGATTGTGCTGAAGAGCATAAGGTGAGATTGGGTACTTGCATGCTGGAGGAAGAAGCAGCTGATTGGTGGGTTAGTTTGCACCGAGTGTCGGAAGAGGATAAGGAAGAGGTTACTTGGAATTTATTTGGCCGAGAGTTTCGGAGGAGGTATTATCCTGAGGGAGTGAAGGAAAAGAAAGAGATTGAGTTTTTGGGATTAAAACAAGGCAATATGTCCGTTGTTGAGTATACGACTAAGTTTGTGGAACTGGTGCAGTTTTATCCTCATTATCCGGAGGCGACTGCTGAATTTTCTAAGTGTGTGAAATATGAGAACGGATTGCGTCCGGAGATTAAACGGGCAATCGGTTATCAGAGGATTAGAAGGTTTTCTGAATTGGTGGACAATTATAGGATGTACGAAGAGGATTATAAGGCGCGTTCCACTCGCGATAAGAGTGTGGATGGCAGGAAAGGGAAACAACAGTCTCGGAGTGGGCCTTATGTGACACCCGTTGATAAGGGCGAGCATAAGGGAAACTTTGAAAAGAGATCTGGAGGGGGTTCCGGTTCCGTTAAGTGTTTCAAATGTGGTGGGCTTGGTCATCGTTCATTTGAGTGTAGAACAGATGTGAAGAAATGTTACAAGTGTGGAGAAGTAGGGCATCGACAGATGGATTGTAGTAGGAATAAACTGAAATGTTCCAATTGTGGAAGTTCGGGACATGTCGCAGCGAATTGTAGGAAGATTAATGTGCGATGTTTCAACTGTGGTGAAACAGGTCATATTAGCACGGGATGTACGAAACCGAAGGGAGCTCAGACTGGTAGGAAAGTTGTTGCATTGGCAGGAGATGAGACTACTAGTGCGGATCGTTTGACTCAAGGTACTTGTTTATTAATAGTATGCCTTTAATTGCTATTGTTGATATTGGGACGACTCATTCGTTTATTTCGTGCGAGTGCGTGAAGTGTTTGAATTTGTTGTTGTTTTCTTGGGGTAGTAAGATGGTTATTGATACTCCAGCAATGGGGTCAGTATTTATTTTTTTGGTTTGTTTAAATTGTTCTTTGACCATTTGTGGTAAAGGCTTGGGATGGTTTTGGTGTGTTTATAGTTAGAGAGATTAGAATGAGATAAGTGGGGGAGAAGCTGGCACTTCTCCATGTTGCTTCAGGTGTAGAGCGCTGGCTCAGTGTGTATGTATTGCAGGGTTTTAAGTGTGGTTTCTGGTTCAAGAAGGAATGCAGAAGTAAGGGTTACATCAACTCAGGATTGGTGCCGTAGGTGGTTTTGTGTATAGGATGTAAGGAATGCTATTATGGGTTGGTGGAGACGGTTTATGCTTCATCATGATTGTCGCCTGTCTATTGACAAATTGAGGAACTGATCACCCTTAATATCTTGTTGATAGCAGACGGGAATTATGTTGGATGTAATGGATGTGTCTTTCCGGCTTTGATAGTGGTGTAGATTGGATTACTTGAAATTTAAGGAAATGTTGCGGATTGTTTTGTCAAGTTGAAGAAGATTTTATATCTGACGGTGATGCGGAATTAAGGTTTTGTATGGTGGGTAACTTGAGAAGTCGTTGAGAATACTTTTGGTTGATTGTCGTAATAGGTTGGAATTTGGATTATCAAGAGAAGGAATTGTGTATGGATTACGGACAGTGGTATAAGATGGCGATTGAGATTAAGTATTCATTTTCGGGATTAGGTAACTGTGATGGTTTGGTTGAGTTGATTAGAATTACAATTGTTGGGATGTTTGATAAGAGTAGTGATTTGCTTGAGTTGAGGCTTCGATCGACTTGTGTGACGGGTTATGTTTGTTGTCATCAAAAGTAGATGCGGTGTTACTATGAGAGGCTCCGAAGTTGGTTAAAGTGATTAGAAACTTTTTGGACTTTTGTTGGTTATTACTGAAGGGTATGGAAGACTTTTTCCAAGATTAGAGTTTGGTTACTTCAGTTGACTTACAAAGGTGGAGTCGATTGTTTGGGGATGTATCTTCGATGAGTATAGTTAGTGTGTTAAGATAAGAGAGGAAGTAGTGGCTTATGTTTTGCGATATTCGAGGATTCATGAAAGGATTAGTATTATTGTGGGAATTGGAATTATTTGCAGTTGCAATTGTGTTGGAATATTGGGAGTATTATCTTTATGATTCTAGATTTGAAGTGTTTGGTAATTACAAGAATATTGAGTACTGGTTTGGTCTGAAGGAATAGAGACAACGAGATTGGTTAGGAGTTGAGAAGAGTTATTGTTGTGTTTGAGGAGTTAAGTTGATAGTTTTTATGTATGGCTGTTTTGGTGGTCCGAGGATTAGAATTGTTGGAGCAGTTCAGAGGCTTGTATCTGGTGTGTAGGATAACACGAAAGAATGTGAGGCTAGAATATTAAAGGTGAACATTGATTTTTGGAAGGTTCGTGAAAGAATTAGATTTTGGGAGAGAGATTGGTAGTTTTGATGGTTACGAGTCATCAGAGTGCGCAGCGGAGATGTGATGTAGCACATTTCGTATATGTGTGTGCGACTTGTAAGAGTTTTTAGGTTGAACATTGGAAATCTATAGGAATGAAGAAACCATTGGATGTTTCAGAGTGGATGTGTTAGGAGAAAGGTTCTAATAGTATCCGTGTGCTGCTAAGTTGAGGGATGTTTTGGTTCAAGAGTGAACCTGTGAGTTGTGTTTTGTGTATTCCTTGAGTTGTGAGTTGGTCGTCAAGTGCATTGTATGGGCTTTGCATCTTGTCGTTGTTGTCGTCGTGGTCGTGTCCTCGTTGTGAGTAAGGTTAGCAAGGTGGTTTGTCAGTTGTGTTGGTTGTGGTGTGCCTTTTGGTAGGCCTATTGTTTGTTGGTCGGATGCGAAAGACGTGTCCGAAGTTGTTCGTCTCGGTAATATTTTCGAGGACGAAAATTTCTAAGTGGGGGAGAATTGTAATGCCCCGTTTTGTCCAATTTATTTAATCGAGTCGATTTAATTATTTTTGTTTTTATATAATTTTATTTTTGACTTTTATTTGGCAATATATTATTTTTCATCACTGGTTATGTTTTATCGCGTTTTGAGAGTGTTTGAGAGATATTTGAGTGTAGGGGTATTTTGGTCTTTTTGGGTGGTTAGATATTTTGATTTTTTATAAAAAAAAATAGAAAAGTAGTAAGAAAGAGAGAAAAGTAAGAAAAACAGAAAAATAAAGAGAAAGAGGAGAAGAAAAGAAGAGAAGAGAAAGAGAAGAAGAAAAAGAGGAAAAAACTTGGGGATTTAGGAACCGATTCAACCGACTTTTCAAACGCGAATTTATCGGGTAAGGGTGCGAAATTCAATTATCTTATACATGTGTAAGATTATGTATGTGTTTTGTGTGGATGTTTTGGTTGGTTTCCATATGTTTCCGTTTATGCCGTATTGGACGAAATCGATAGAAACCGATGTTTCTACGGTCGGAAAGTCGTATAAATGCATGTGTTGGTTGGTTATATGTATGTGAGCTGCTGTTTAAAGTTTCATGAAGTTTGGTTATGTTTTGGTTAGTTTTCGTTATGTTCCGTTGTTTTCTCCGTTTAGGTCGAATGGTAGGAAACCGATGTTTTCACGGTTAGAATTCGAAATAAATTACGTAGTTGTATCGAGTAAGGTTAGGTAGTCGTATATCGTGCTTTTTATTCGATTTGGTGATGTTTGAAAATTCTGGTTTTTGAAAGGTTGAAATTTAATCGAAAAATCGAACGTCGTAGAAATTTCGTTTATGTGTTCTAAATTGTTCTTATGTATTTGGTGGTTGCGCGTATATGTTTGTTTCGGTGAAAATGTTCGATTTAGTCGAGTTTTCGGGCACTTTGGAAAAATGGCAGCAAAGGTGTATTTTGAGAAAATCTGGTTTTTGAGGAAAAACAGAGTTATGAATCGATACATAACAGCTATGTATCGATACGAAATGGTTTATGTATCGATACATAACCCTTATGCATCGATACATACTGTAGAAATTTGGGAAAACAGCATTTTCACTACAGCATGTGTCGACACATGCGTGCTATGTATCGATACATGTGGCCTTTTTGTATCGATACATAAGCCTATGTATCGATACATACTGTGCTGAACCATAAAATTCTGGTTTGTCGGGAAACTTCGGAAATTCATAACTCTTGAACCGTAAGTCGGTTTTGACCCTCGTTCGAAGCGTTGGGAAGCTAACGAGATGTTCTTTCTAGGAAAAATGGTTTTGAGGTCTGAACATGGTCCAATTAGAACAGTATTTTCAAACCGTATCGTAGTGTCGATCCTCCGGTTTATGTTTTTGCGTTATGTTGAAATATCCATATCTTTTGTGTTGTTTATCCGATTGAGGTGTTCTTTATATGGATGTGAAGCTAAAAATATGTTCTATGATTTGGTGAAGAAAAATATTATTTTTAGCCGACTTTTAACCGACTTTTAACCGACTTTTCTGGTAAACCGTAAATCGAATTGTTTGGTTATTAGTGAAAGCGTTCGGTTGCCGTTTGGCCCAATTGATGTGAATGTATGTGGATTGTGTGTGATATGTGCATAATTGATGTGTATTATGCTATGTGCTATTGTGTGATGAAAATGCTTGTGATGATATGTGTGGTGATGGATTGTGGCCGAAAGGCAAATAAATGCAATGTGTTGTATTTTGTTATATATGCATGGTTGTGACAGCATAAATGTGGGAGATGCATTGGTTGTCATGAGTCATTGTATGCCAAGCATCATGAAATACATTGTGGAAACGTCCTGAGTGGCGACTTGATCATCGTGTGCCTCAAAAATACGAGGCGTTGCCTGAGGACTTAAAATGATGAATCTGCTATACCATCGTGTGCCTAAAAAATACGAGGCGTTGCCTGAGGACTTACAGCGATATGTATAGACGATTGTGGGCTCATTTGGAGACTTAAAGCAATCCTTAACATCGTGGGCCTCGAAAATACGAGGCGATGCCTGAGGACTTAAAGCGACGAGTGAACATCGTAGGCCCGACGGGGAGTTACTTGACTAAGTCTCAGTAACAAGCGATGGTTCCAATAGTTCCTGAGTGGACTAATGACGTGACATGACGTGACAAAGGAAGTCGGTACCGCATGGCATGTGCATAGAGTCGTGGTGTCGGTCTCTGTGCATTTGCATTCATCATGAGTCATTTGTGCATGAATTTGTGAATGTGATTTAATGAGATGGAAAATGTGGGATTGTATTGTGAATGATTGATGTGCAGTGGTATTTGATACTTGTGAATTGTACTGTGTGTTGTTATAATTGATCTGTGTGTTTTGGTGGTGAGAATACGTTACTTGTGCATTTTTGGTGTTAATATATAATTTTATACATTTATATTATGGTTGTCTTTCTCACCCTTCTGCTCGTTTTATAATGCTCTATGAGGCATTGCAGATTAGTGGTGCTGGAAGTCTTTCTTGAAGCTTTGTGTCTTCACCCTTTTTGTCGGTCGGCTCTGATATGTGACACCGGGTAGTTAGGGAGGCCGTTGGCTATTATTATGTATTATGTATATATTATCTTTTGGCTTGTACATATGATACTTGATGTATGACAAACTGTTTATATGTATATATGTGCACATGTTATTCAGATTTTAGATTTTCCGCTTTAATTCTAATTTCTGAAATGTGGGTGTAAGGAACGGAGTTTCCTCTGTATGTATTCTACCCCACGTTGCATATCTAAATGAGCAGGTGTTGCATGTTATGTGTTTGGTTTCAATTTGATGTGATTTCCCCGTCTATGCCATGTTTTTAAATATACTCTGATCAAATTTCAAACTTTCTTTTATTGTTTTAAATGTATGTTTATTTGGGGGTATAGATTGGGGGCGTCACATTAAGTGGTATCAGAGCCAGTTCGTGTCAGTTGTGTCTGTTGTGTCTGTCGTTTTAGGCGAGTTGCGGTTGTGCAGCAGTCGTGTGCTGGTGGGTTGTTGGTTAACCATAGTTTCTGTATTTGGATGAACAGAGTATGGCCAGAGCTATGCAGGATGTAGCGGATGTTATGGGTAATGAAGAGTTCGGAAGGAATAAGCTGCCTATCTTCAAGGGAAGGTATGATCCGGATGGTGCACAATTTTGGTTTGAAGAGGTTGAAAGAATCTTCCGTATGATGGATTGTGCTGAAGAGCATAAGGTGAGATTGGGTACTTGCATGCTGGAGGAAGAAGCAACTGATTGGTGGGTTAGTTTACGCCGAGTGTTGGAAGAGGATAAGGAAGAGGTTACTTGGAATTTATTTGGCCGAGAGTTTCGGAGGAGGTATTATCCTGAGGGAGTGAAGGAAAAGAAAGAGATTGAGTTTTTGGGATTAAAATAAGGCAATATGTCCGTTGTTGAGTATACGACTAAGTTTGTGGAACTGGTGCAGTTTTATCCTCATTATCCGGAGGCGACTGCTGAATTTTCTAAGTGTGTGAAATATGAGAACGGATTGCGTCCGGAGATTAAACGGGCAATCGGTTATCAGAGGATTAGAAGGTTTTCTGAATTGGTGGACAATTGTAGGATGTACGAAGAGGATTGTAAGGCGCGTTCCACTCGCGATAAGAGTGTGGATGGCAGGAAAGGGAAACAACAGTCTCGGAGTGGGCCTTATGTGACACCCGTTGATAAGGGCGAGCATAAGGGAAACTTTGAAAAGAGATATGGAGGGGGTTCCGGTTCCGTTAAGTGTTTCAAATGTGGTGGGCTTGGTCATCGTTCATTTGAGTGTAGAACAGATGTGAAGAAATGTTACAAGTGTGGAGAAGTAGGGCATCGACAGATGGATTGTAGTAGGAATAAATTGAAATGTTCCAATTGTGGAAGTTCGGGACATGTCGCAGCGAATTGTAGGAAGATTAATGTGCGATGTTTCAACTGTGGTGAAACAGGTCATATTAGCACGGGATGTACGAAACCGAAGGGAGCTCAGACTGGTAGGAAAGTTGTTGCATTGGCAGGAGATGAGACTACTAGTGCGGATCGTTTGACTCAAGGTACTTGTTTATTAATAGTATGCCTTTAATTGCTATTGTTGATATTGGGACGACTCATTCGTTTATTTCGTGCAAGTGCGTGAAGTGTTTGAATTTGTTGTTGTTTTCTTGGGGTAGTAAGATGGTTATTGATACTCCAGCAATGGGGTCAGTATTTATTTTTTTGGTTTGTTTAAATTGTTCTTTGACCATTTGTGGTAAAGGCTTGGGATGGTTTTGGTGTGTTTATAGTTAGAGAGATTAGAATGAGATAAGTGGGGGAGAAGCTGGCACTTCTCCATGTTGCTTCAGGTGTAGAGCGCTGGCTCAGTGTGTATGTATTGCAGGGTTTTAAGTGTGGTTTCTGGTTCAAGAAGGAATGCAGAAGTAAGGGTTACATCAACTCAGGATTGGTGCCGTAGGTGGTTTTGTGTATAGGATGTAAGGAATGCTATTATGGGTTGGTGGAGACGGTTTATGCTTCATCATGATTGTCGCCTGTCTATTGACAAATTGAGGAACTGATCACCCTTAATCTCTTGTTGATAGCAGACGGGAATTATGTTGGATGTAATGGACGTGTCTTTCCGGCTTTGATAGTGGTGTGGATTGGATTACTTGAAATTTAAGGAAATGTTGCGGATTGTTTTGTCAAGTTGAAGAAGATTTTATATCTGACGGTGATGCGGAATTAAGGTTTTGTATGGTGGGTAACTTAAGAAGTCGTTGAGAATACTTTTGGTTGATTGTTGTAATAGGTTGGAATTTGGATTATCAAGAGAAGGAATTGTGTATGGATTACGGACAGTGGTATAAGATGGCGATTGAGATTAAGTATTCATTTTCGGGATTAGGTAACTGTGATGGTTTGGTTGAGTTGATTAGAATTACAATTGTTGGGATGTTTGATAAGAGTAGTGATTTGCTTGAGTTGAGGCTTCGATCGACTTGTGTGACGGGTTATGTTTGTTGTCATCAGAAGTAGATGCGGTGTTACTATGAGAGGCTCCGAAGTTGGTTAAAGTGATTAGAAACTTTTTGGACTTTTGTTGGTTATTACTGAAGGGTATGGAAGACTTTTTCCAAGATTAGAGTTTGGCTACTTCAGTTGACTTACAAAGGTGGAGTCGATTGTTTGGGGATGTATCTTCGATGAGTATAGTTAGTGTGTTAAGATAAGAGAGGAAGTAGTGGCTTATGTTTTGCGATATTCGAGGATTCATGAAAGGATTAGTATTATTGTGGGAATTGGAATTATTTGCAGTTGCAATTGTGTTGGAATATTGGGAGTATTATCTTTATGATTCTAGATTTGAAGTGTTTGGTAATTACAAGAATATTGAGTACTGGTTTGGTCTGAAGGAATAGAGACAACGAGATTGGTTAGGAGTTGAGAAGAGTTATTGTTGTGTTTGAGGAGTTAAGTTGAAAGTTTCTATGTATGGCTGTTTTGGTGGTCCGAGGATTAGAATTGTTGGAACAGTTCAGAGGCTTGTATCTGGTGTGTAGGATAACACGAAAGAATGTGAGGCTAGAATATTAAAGGTGAACATTGGTTTTTGGAAGGTTCGTGAAAGAATTAGATTTTGGGAGAGAGATTGGTAGTTTTGATGGTTACGAGTCATCAGAGTGCGCAGCGGAGATGTGATGTAGCACATTTCGTATATGTGTGTGCGACTTGTAAGAGTTTTTAGGTTGAACATTGGAAATCTATAGGAATGAAGAAACCATTGGATGTTTCAGAGTGGATGTGTTAGGAGAAAGGTTCTAATAGTATCTGTGTGCTGCTAAGTTGAGGGATGTTTTGGTTCAAGAGTGAACCTGTGAGTTGTGTTTTGTGTATTCCTTGAGTTGTGAGTTGGTCGTCAAGTGCATTGTATGGGCTTTGCATCTTGTCGTTGTTGTCGTCGTGGTCGTGTCCTCGTTGTGAGTAAGGTTAGCAAGGTGGTTTGTCAGTTGTGTTGGTTGTGGTGTGCCTTTTGGTAGGCCTGTTGTTTGTTGGTCGGATGCGAAAGACGTGTCCGAAGTTGTTCGTCTCGGTAATATTTTCGAGGACGAAAATTTCTAAGTGGGGGAGAATTGTAACGCCCCGTTTTGTCCGATTTATTTAATCGAGTCGATTTAATTATTTTCGTTTTTATATAATTTTATTTTTGACTTTTATTTGGCAATATATTATTTTTCATCACTGGTTATGTTTTATCGCGTTTTGAGTGCGTTTGAGAGATATTTGAGTGTAGGGGTATTTTGGTCTTTTTGGGTGGTTAGATATTTTGATTTTTTATAAAAAAAATAGAAAAGTAGTAAGAAAGAGAGAAAAGTAAGAAAAACAGAAAAATAAAGAGAAAGAGGAGAAGAAAAGAAGAGAAGAGAAAGAGAAGAAGAAAAAGAGGAAAAAACTTGGGGATTTAGGAACCGATTCAACCGACTTTTCAAACGCGAATTTATCGGGTAAGGGTGCGAAATTCAATTATCTTATACATGTGTAAGATTATGTATGTGTTTTGTGTGGATGTTTTGGTTGGTTTCCATATGTTTCCGTTTATGCCGTATTGGACGAAATCGATAGAAACCGATGTTTCTACGGTCGGAAAGTCGTATAAATGCATGTGTTGGTTGGTTATATGTATGTGAGCTGCTGTTTAAAGTTTCATGAAGTTTGGTTATGTTTTGGTTAGTTTTCGTTATGTTCCGTTGTTTTCTCCGTTTAGGTCGAATGGTAGGAAACCGATGTTTTCACGGTTAGAATTCGAAATAAATTACGTAGTTGTATCGAGTAAGGTTAGGTAGTCGTATATCGTGCTTTTTATTCGATTTGGTGATGTTTGAAAATTCTGGTTTTTGAAAGGTTGAAATTTAATCGAAAAATCGAACGTCGTAGAAATTTCGTTTATGTGTTCTAAATTGTTCTTATGTATTTGGTGGTTGCGCGTATATGTTTGTTTCGGTGAAAATGTTCGATTTAGTCGAGTTTCCGGGCACTTTGGAAAAATGGCAGCAAAGGTGTATTTTGAGAAAATCTGGTTTTTGAGGAAAAACAGAGTTATGAATCGATACATAACAGCTATGTATCGATACAAAATGGTTTATGTATCGATACATAACCCTTATGCATCGATACATACTGTAGAAATTTGGGAAAACAGCATTTTCACTACAGCATGTGTCGACACATGCGTGCTATGTATCGATACATGTGGCCTTTTTGTATCGATACATAAGCCTATGTATCGATACATACTGTGCTGAACCATAAAATTCTGGTTTGTCGGGAAACTTCGGAAATTCATAACTCTTGAACCGTAAGTCGGTTTTGACCCTCGTTCGAAGCGTTGGGAAGCTAACGAGATGTTATTTCTAGGAAAAATGGTTTTGAGGTATGAACATGGTCCAATTAGAATAGTATTTTCAAACCGTATCGTAGTGTCGATCCTCCGGTTTATGTTTTTGCGTTATGTTGAAATATCCATATCTTTTGTGTTGTTTATCCGATTGAGGTGTTATTTATATGGATGTGAAGCTAAAAATATGTTCTATGATTTGGTGAAGAAAAATATTATTTTTAGCCGACTTTTAACCGACTTTTCCGGTAAACCGTAAATCGAATTGTTTGGTTATTAGTGAAAGCGTTCGGTTGCCGTTTGGCACAATTGATGTGAATGTATGTGGATTGTGTGTGATATGTGCATAATTGATGTGTATTATGCTATGTGCTATTGTGTGATGAAAATGCTTGTGATGATATGTGTGGTGATGGATTGTGGCCGAAAGGCAAATAAATGCAATGTGTTGTATTTTGTTATATATGCATGGTTGTGACAGCATAAATGTGGGAGATGCATTGGTTGTCATGAGTCATTGTATGCCAAGCATCATGAAATACATTGTGGAAACGTCCTGAGTGGCGACTTGATCATCGTGTGCCTCAAAAATACGAGGCGTTGCCTGAGGACTTAAAACGATGAATCTGCTATACCATCGTGTGCCTCAAAAATACGAGGCGTTGCCTGAGGACTTACAGCGATATGTATAGACGATTGTGGGCTCCTTTGGAGACTTAAAGCAATCCTTAACGTCGTGGGCCTCGAAAATACGAGGCGATGCCTGAGGACTTAAAGCGACGGGTGAACATCGTAGGCCCGACGGGGAGTTACTTGACTAAGTCTCAGTAACAAGCGATGGTTCCAATAGTTCCTGAGTGGACTAATGACGTGACATGACGTGACAAAGGAAGTCGGTACCGCATGGCATGTGCATAGAGTCGTGGTGTCGGTCTCTGTGCATTTGCATTCATCATGAGTCATTTGTGCATGAATTTGTGAATGTGATTTAATGAAATGGAAAATGTGGGATTGTATTGTGAATGATTGATGTGCAGTGGTATTTGATACTTGTGAATTGTACTGTGTGTTGTTATAATTGATCTGTGTGTTTTGGTGGTGAGAATACGTTACTTGTGCATTTTTGGTGTTAATATATAATTTTATACATTTATATTATGGTTGTCTTTCTCACCCTTCTTCTCGTTTTATAATGCTCTATGAGGCATTGCAGATTAGTGGTGCTGGAGGTCTTTCGTGAAGCTTTGTGTCTTCACCCTTTTTGTCGGTCGGCTCTGATATGTGACACCGGGTAGTTAGGGAGGCCGTTGGCTATTATTATGTATTATGTATATATTATCTTTTGGCTTGTACATATGATACTTGATGTATGACAAACTGTTTATATGTATATATGTGCACATGTTATTCAGATTTTAGATTTTCCGCTTTAATTCTAATTTCTGAAATGTGGGTGTAAGGAACGGAGTTTCCTCTGTATGTATGCTACCCCACGTTGCATATCTAAATGAGCAGGTGTTGCATGTTATGTGTTTGGTTTCAATTTGATGTGATTTCCCCGTCTATGCCATGTTTTTAAATATACTCTGATCAAATTTCAAACTTTCTTTTATTGCTTTAAATGCATGTTTATTTGGGGGTATAGATTGGGGGCGTCACAGATAGCATATCTCCTACCACATGTCAAGACATTGTGCTGCATAATCATTTAAACTAGGAGGCGCAACAGCAGACTGGTACCTTGAATATCAGAACTGCACACTCACAGATGTCACGACATCTGATCCAACATGTTAATCAAGACTGAACTGAAAAAGCAGAATGATAAACAACACACAGAAATTGTTAGCCCAGTTCGGTGCAACTCACCTACATCTAGGGGATACCAATCCAGGAAGAAGTAATCACTATCAGTATTATAGTTTTATGCAAACAACCTCAGGTTTGCAGAAAGCACCCACGCTAACCTATCACTACCCAATGAAGACTTTATCATTAGAAGTCACATCTAAATGATAAGAGAACCCCCTCTCACTTCCTAAATCACAACCTGTGATTATCTAACAGTTACTAACCATAATTGTATCTACCCTATTGAAAGACACCCCTTCCAATACAAAATTCATCCAAGACTCTTGACTAACAACAATACTCGGTTTTGCTTAAAAGCTTCAACCAAGAACAATACTCAACTCTTGCTTCAAAGCTTCGAGTGAGAACAATTTACAACAGCCTATGTCGACCACATAGTATCAGAAGATACATGGGTGACTTACAAACTACACAAGAGACTCTTAAAACCCTAAACCCTTATGTTGCAACGACGGCTTGTTGTTGTATCTACTTCCTATTTTAGGTCTAGCAAGTCCTTACTTATAGGCTCTTGTAGTATGGGCTTGGACTCTTCAATTAGATCCAATCTACACATTTTAATTCAGCTGTAAGATCTTCTCCACAAAAATAGGAACAAATCTCCAAATAGTTTCCTAAAAAATCTCCAAGATCCTTTTTATGAAATCCAATCAAATCTGCACTTTGTTCCTAATAAATCTCCTTGGCCTGCGTATAATGATGAGGTATATCCAAAAAGGTCTCATCAAATCAAATCAAATCCGTCAAGAGATATACAATAGCAGCACCTGCTGTATCAGACAAAGATGTCGTGACATCTCCTTCGACATCTTGATTAACCATCACATGACAGCAAAACAGCAACACCTGCTGTACCAGACTAAGATGTCATGACATCTGTCTTCGACATCTGTCTGAAACACATAACAGAAGTACCTACTATAACAGATCAAGATGTCATGACAGTAATGCTCTCATGACAGTTGATGATGCTTCAACATCTTACTCGACATCCTGCCAAGTATTATAACCACATCTGTACTGATGTCTAATCAACCATGTCAGGACATCTTACCCAACATCTTGCTGTAAACTTGTTTTAGCCAAAATGTAGCCAATCAAAGACCTAACAGCCATGATAAAGGAGGGACTCCAACTTGGATTTTGAATCAACAAGTGTGCCACTTACATCAATTATCTGGAAAAAAGGTTTTGACTGTTTATTTTGATATGTGATGTATAGAGGGGATATCCTACTACAGAGAGGACTCATGGTCTCATTTGTGGGGATGATGGATTTTGTGCCTTGATCAAAGCCCAAGGTTGAAGCTAAAAAAAAAGTTGAAAACTGACTCAACTGGGGAGCACTATATCTGTTTTGTACAAATCCCAAGATTGAGGCTAACTAGGAAAATCATTATATGAAGCCTAAGAGGAGGCTGACTGGGAAAATCATTATATGAAGCCTAAGAGGAGGTTGACTCTTTCTGAGGATTATTGAAATCTAGGAGAAGGTATAAACTGTGTTGGGGAATCCAAAGGGAAACTAACTCTTGCTGGAGATTGGACCAGAGTTGATTTATCATATGCCACGAGGCTCTGATTCTTTTGGGGATTTGTTGATGGTAATCTGATCCTGGCTGGGGATTTTTAAAGATGAAAGCCAAATCTTGTTGAGGACCAGAAGAGACTTAAAAAGATAAGCTTGAATGCCTTAAAGGTTTTGACTCTCCTGGGAATTAATGTATTGTGTAAATATGACTAGGGTATATCCTATTTTTTTAGGAAGCCTGAGGGTTCTTGTATTAAGCCCCAATATGAGACTATGAGGGTGAGACTTTCCAAGTCTACTTTTATGAAGCCCGAGAGGAGGCTGAGACTACCCAAGTCTCTTAAGAAGAGACAGACTCTGGTTGGAGAAACATCTTTGTATGATGCCCCAGAGGAGGCTGAGGGTTCTAGAGATGTAGATCAACCCTTGAATGATTGGATGTTCTAGAGTTTTTTTACTTTCTTGAGGATTGAACTAGTAGAGATGACAAAACTCTTTCCTATGCTTTTAGGAAGCCTTCGGGTCCTTGTACTAAGCCCAAGAAGAGGCTGGGATGCTTCTAGGAAGCTTGTGGGTCCTTGTACTAAGCCCAAGAGGAGGCTGGGGGAAACTTCTAAGAAGCCTGTGGGTCCAAGCCTAAGAAAAGTTCAAGAAAGGTTTCACCAGAAAATAATCCTTTCTTTGCTGAACAGTTCTAAGGTTTGAAGAAATTCAAAAGAGGTTTCACTGGAAATTAATCCTCTCTAGGGAAATGGATTTCTTTGTATAAGAATAAACTAGTTGATTGAACTAAGTTATAAGTATCCTACTGTTTAACCTAAGTGTGAACTGAGGATGACTTAACTGCTGAGGGAACTCTAGACAGGTATGCACAAGTATATACAGATAAATGGTTTAACAGGTATATAAATGAGTATGCATTGAAATCGTGATGGGTCTTATTCTCTGGATAGAGGCCCAAGTGTATTGTGATTGGTTGTATTGATTATCACTGTATGATTAGTGTTTTGTGAAATTGAAGAAATTTTTGAGAAAACTTTGAATTTTAAATTTGAATTAAAAGAATGTTGTTGTTATTTGAATGAATTGAAAAGAAAATTTGGGGCTTATAACTCAAAGAGAGGCCCAAGTGGTCTAAGAGCAGTTTCGCCGGGAATAATGCTCCTCTTAGTACCAGTGTAATTTGAATCTTCTTTTTTATTGTAAAAAAGGAAAATGATGGGACTTGCACTTTATTTAATAGGCCCAAGTTAATATATTTTTGAATGAAAGAATGAAAGAATAGTTTTGGGTCTTATACTCGGGTAGAGGCCCAGTTGTTTTCAAGTAGTACAAATCAAATAGATGATTTTGAAAACAGCGGTATGGGGCTTACAACTCAAGGAGATGCCCATGGAGGTTGTTTATTGTTTAAAACAAAGTTTATGTACAAAAGATTGGGGCCTATACTCAAGGAGAGGCCTAGATGATTTATTTTGAAAACAGTGATCGCACCGCGATACCGAAAGACATTGTGAGACTTATACTATAACAGAGGCCCAAAATTTATTTATGTACATAGGGGGTTGGGTCTTACACTCTAATAGAGGCCCAAGTGTGTATAAAATGAAGTTTTGAAAGATTGAATCAAAGAAAACCCTAATTTCATTTTTTAAGATATTTTTCAAAGAAAAATCAATTAAAAATGATAAAAAATACCATAAAAATCAATAAACATGTTATGAATTTTTTTTAAGGTTTAGAAAATGAATTTTTATTCACATGATAATTTAAAATCAAATTGGTTTTGAAAAATCAAGAAAAAGAAATTATTTAAAAATGTTTAAAACAAATTAAAATAAAATTCATTAAAATATTCAAGAATATATCAAATAAAAATATTTTTTTTATTTTTTTGTGGAATAAAATATTTAAACATGTGAAGTATTTATGTTTAAAAAATCATTTGAAAAAGATTAAAATTAGAGGAGAAATTAATTTTTGAAAATAATTTAGAAAATAATTAAAAATTCAAAAATTTGAAAAAAGATTTGAGTTATGGTGTCAACAGCCATCTTCTTCCTCGTGCGCGTCCTCCATGACCGTTTTGCAAAACCTCTCATATCTCTCTCAATACGTAATGATTTTGCACGATGTAAACATGAAAGTTGTGTGATTTTGAACAAGGATTTCAATGATCTGGACAGCTTCCTTGGACCTCAAGTAGTGTGTTGAGATGCTTAGATTGGATTGAAACCCTCTAGATTGGTGAGCACGACTCCAACTGCAGATGGCTTTAGGATGAGGTATGAACTTGATGAATCTGGTGTTACAGATGTTGTTCAAGTGTTTAGATCATTCATATATGATGTATGTGAGGTGTTTGTATCATTGGTTTGAGTTGAATTGCTCTCTATCTCAAAACACGGTTCTCACTTCTTTGGAAATGGATTTTTTGATGCACAAGAGGGAAATGGTGGAAAACATGTGTTGTAATGTTTTGGTGCAGTTTGATCAACCAGAAATGACCTCTATTTATAGTAAGGAAGTTTGTTTTGCAAGGAATAATGAATGGGGGCTGGATCGCCCTATTGTCCAATGGATATGGCTGGGTGTTCAAAGTCTCCTCTAGCCATTGACTTGAGTTATACTTTGCAAGTTTAGGTCACCTGATCCTTGGCTAAAGCTTGACTCATTTGGACTGATATGGCTTGGTTCATGACACCTCAATGCATCCTTTCAATGCCATATGACAAAATTGAATTTTGGATTTGCAACATTGATGAACACATGCCAAAAGGATATGGTTCTTGACTAATTGGCCTTATGGTTCAGATTCCTCATCATTTATGTTGATATTGGACAGAAATCCAATGAAGCAAGTGTCCAAAATTGGCTCAAGAAATCGTGGGATACAAGTTATGTGCAAATGCTGTCAAAAAATTAGTTTGTATTAAGGCATATTGTGAGGTTCATAACTCCTTGCTCAATTTGAATCAATGGATGTTCTTGTACTCTTTGGAAAGCTTGTATATCATACTTCAACTTTGATGTTTACATTTGGTCTTGATTCCTCTTGGATCATAATAAAAAATGCCTCCAAAGTTGGACAAAACATGAAACAGATTCTACCTAATTAATTTCTAAGTGTCAAAGTTCAAATCTTATGAAACCCTAACTTTATGGCCTTATAACTCAAAATCTAGGGATTTGTTTTACCATGGATCTGTATGACACTTTTGTAGTATGTAATGAGAGCTTTCATTTGAGCTTTGCATGGAAGAAAATGGTTGCTTGGATCACAAGTTATGGCCTTGCAAAGTTGGGTAAAAATAACTTTTTCATAACTTAGTGAAATTTCAAGTTTCTCAAGGTTGCCCTTTTTGCAAGTAACCTCACTTTTCTTGATTTTTCTTGGTTGATGATGATCCAAATTACAAGTTAACATTGTTTTGGAAAAAAATTCCAAAAGTCAAACTTGGTTTTGGTCACAGTTGACTTTTTGTTTCAGATGAATTTTGGACTTTGTGGTCCTTTATGAAATCAAGTCCTTGGGCTAAATTGAACCTAATGTATGGATTCCATAGGTTTTTTAGAGTGTCTTGAATCATCCCCCAAGGTTTGAGATCATGTTTTGGTCAAAAGTCAAAGGTATGGTTGACCTTTTCCAAAAAAAAACCCTAGTTTGTGGTCCAGATGAATTTGAATCGTTGCATTTCTTATGAACTAAGTTATTTGAATCAATCCAACCTTGTGAATGGATAAATATGATTAATTTGAGGTCTTTAAAGCATATCTTAAGGTCTTGGCTGATGCCTTGCTCCAAAAGTCAACTTGGGACTAAATTAGGTAAAAAAACCTAATTCTTGATTTTTGATTAATGCATCCCCTGAGGCTATTTTGAACTTATAAATGGACTCATGAGGTCCTTTTGAGCTTCTTGAATCACGTTTTGAAGTGTTAGCTCATGCCCAGATGAAAATTTCTCTTTGGATGCCTTGGTCGATCAAGACCCTAATTTGGTGACACTGATGATCTTGAAGCTTGATCAACTTGAAATGTTGCATTTTTTTGTTAGATTCTTGATGTGGGAGACCTCTTGATCCTTCATGGATGTTTGAGTGGTTTGACAAGTTGAAGATCATGTCAATTCTTGATTGATCCTTTACCTGAGTGCTCTGAGAGGGCTCAAAACCCTAATTCTTGCCTAGAGTGAACACTCAACAATCTTTAAGAGGATTGATGAGGTAAATACAAATTTTGGTGATGGCTTGCACAATGCTATGAATTCTTGTGGTCAAAATTTAGGGTATGACACCAAGAAGTTTCTTTGAAGTGCATTGGAGGTGTCCAAAGCATTGGTTTACTTCTGTAACAAGTATCTTGAAAGTTGGCAAGTGAGCTTCAAGAGGTAAGTGCACTAGAGCTTTGAAATTTTTTAAAAATACATGACTTTGTTGTACACTGAGTTTGAACATGTCTTATATGTCAAATGTGTTGTGTTTGAACCATTTTTGAGTGCTCTTGATGGCTGTATGAAACTGTTACATAGAACTTGCAAAAATGCATCATTTTAGGTCTTGCTATCGTGTTTTAAATTAGAGCCATTTTTAGAAAAATCCAAGACCACCATTGGATTCCTTAGGAAATTCTAGGTGAGATTGATCTTTGGATCATTAATTTTCATGGAGAAATGAGTGAGTTAGGACCCCTTTTGCAAATGGTGGAAAACTAAGTTTTGCCCAGCCAGCCATAACCATGGCGCCTTCCTTGTTTCAACATTTAGGCCAGTGTTATGTTCTTATATTTATAAGGGGAGGTGATACAATGGATGTATCACCACCCCAATGGTTAAACCTGCGCGCTTTAAGTCCTTTGAACCATAAGAACTGGGGTTCAAATCCCTCTCGCCCCAGTTCTTTTTATTTTTTTAGGTTTTGGAATTGAACAACACATATAATACCTTGTTCCCACCATTTGACACCATGCGAGTGTGGTTGGATTGGCTTGTGTTTTGTGTTGTGAGCGAAATGGCATGGGTTCAACACCCATGGGGATCATTGCCCTTTCTTTTTTAACACTAGTTTCCTTATTTTTCTCTACATTTTCATTTAATCATAACTTTCTCATTTTTTATCATTTTGAACCCATTCTTTTTGCAAATTGTTAATAATAAGGCATATTTTCTGTTTGTGAATCGAAAACACCAAAAATAATTATTTTTGATGCATTTATTAATGTTCAAATTATGTGGTTATTTTAGGGTTTCCATGAAGTTCTCTTGATTCTTTTGAGTAATCCCTTAATTCCTTTTGTACATGCTGTCTTGTATAGATCATATACACTTTGTAGAAACCTTGTTTGACCTTATGAGCTTGTGCATTGTGTTATTACTTGAGTTTTATGCCTTTTTGATACATGTTTACATGTTGAAAGTGTATTTTGAACTTTGTCCATGCCATGAGCTATTTGCTTGACTATTTTGCCCTAACATGAGATATTCTTTCCATGTTTACACAACCATGATGTGCGTGTTTGCCTTTGTGTTGATTTCACCATGTGTATGTGTTCTTATACACTTGAACTTTGTCTTGAAAATGACTTTGAACAAATGTTGGTATGCCTAAAATTTTGTGATGTTCATACTTATATATGACCATGCCTAAAATTTTGATTGTAATCCTGACTTATGTATTTTTTTATCCCATCTTTGAACTCCATCCATGTTTAGGTATTGTTATAACCTAAATATTAACTTGAACTTTGTTTCCTTCCATGTCTAAGTAATGTTTTAACTTATACATATCATACTTGAATCTTACCATGCTTAAGTGTTGAAATGACTTATCTATGTTGGAATGTTTAAATTGTATTCGTGATTAAGTGTTGTTATAACTTATTCACACTTGTCTTGTATTCATGATTAAGTGGTGTTAGTAAACCTTAATGCATGCTTGCTTTGAATTTGAACTTAATTTTTTATCCATGACGCTTTTGTCTTGTTATAACTATATTTCATGAATGTTTAGATGTTATAACATCTTTGTTTATCTTGGTTGTCACCATGTTGTTTTGAACTTCTTCATACTTTGAATATGCCTGGTTGTTACTTTATTTCCTTTGTCACTTTGTCAAGTATTATCTTTAGATGTTGTCACATCTCTTTCTTAATTTGGTTGTAACAATGTGTTTTATCTTCATCATACTCTTATTAACATCATGTTTGAATGTTATCTTGTACACTTTCATTTGATATCATGTTTGAATGTCATACATGTTCACATCATCCATCTTAATCACACCTTCTTTTAACTTTGTCAGGTTATTTCTCCCAAGTGATGTTAGCTTGTTAGCTTCCATCTTTAAGTTGCCTTTTGGTCCTTAAGTCCAAGGGAAAGTCTCTCTATTGACTCAATGTCATAGATATCTTAGCCATACCCATTCCCTTTGACCTTGTTAGAGTCATTAAGCTTTCAACTTAAGAATTAAGTTTGAATAGACAACTCTTTTGACTTTGTCAAGTCAAGTAAGTGTTAAGACCTTAACACTTAATCCCCCTTTGAACCTTGATCAAAATCAAGTGTTCATTCATCCTTAGTGAGGTGAACTACAAATGCTCTTATTCCATCCTTGTAAGGATATGTAGGCACAAGACGGCAAAATTTTGGCGAGCATACTTAGTGATTAAACCCTTAGGTTCCTATCCTAACAATAAAAGCCAAACACAAAACAAATAGCAAATAATCACACAAATACTAGCAAGAGGTTCCTGTAGAGTACTATAGATACTTAGGATGCTAAACACCTTCCCTAGGTATAACCAACCCGGACCCCCAAAATCTCTTAGCATTGTTGTAACATTGCAAACTTTGGGTTTTCTACGATCTTTACCCTTTCCTTTGGATAAATCAAAGCTTGGAGGTGAATCTTTAAAAGATTTGTGATTCAAGTTTAATCAATAGCTTGGTATCTAATTCTCACCGCAACACAAGACATTGACTGATCAAATAAAAATCCCCTTGATTCTTTTGATTCACAACCCTAATTCAGATGAAACAAAACAACAAGCAACTTGTGCAAGTTTAGGGTTAGCAATACAATGTGTGATGCTCCTAGAATAATGATGGAATCTAGGGTCAAAATTTGGGGTATGAAAACCCATAACCTTACCAAAGCTCTATCATTAGAGTAAACACATTCTTCATTGGAGTTTGTTAATCCTTGAGCTAAACCTTTATCACATTGCCATTCCATTGATTGATTCTGCAGTAGACTTTGATTTGGATCTAGATCTAAATTTTGGAAGCAATCTCTTGAAGTGATTTTGAAGCAATTCTAGCCTATTGCATTGTTCTTCAACTTTTCTTCTGAAGAATCTCTTGGATCTCTGGTTTTCTTAGCTCGATTCATCATGTTCTGTTTGCAACAAACACCAAAGCAAATCTCAGCTTTGTAGGTTGGTAATTTATAGATCCAAACTCATTTTAGCTTATTTTGTAACTTTCACAATGTAGATCCTTGTGGTTTTTGTGTGGAGTGATCCATTGATTCAATTGCTTGAGGTTGTTGATGTTTGATTGATTCAATAGGCGTTTATTTTCTCATGACTACTGTGATTTTTTTGTACAATTTCATGCCATTACATGTTGCATTTGATCATTGAAGTAATGTTGGAAAAGTGATTCTGAAAACTGATTTTCTGCTATTTCTACAGGTGTAATCAGTTACCACCTGTGGTGTAACCGATTACACCCTTGCATGCATACCTGGATCTGCTATTGTACATGGTGTAACCGGTTACACCTGATGATGGATGTGTTTTTTGCTTGCTTTTGGAGATTGATTCATTTCCTTTCCACTTTTAACCTTTATGACTTGATGTGTTTGACATTTGTGAAATTTTCTAGAGATGTTTAGTCTCCATTTGCAGTACATATACGAATCTTTGATACATGATTGTTGATTATGTGTTGCTTGCATTCTTGAGGCATGTTTGTGTTGCTCATTTGCTTACATGTTGACACTTGTTTGTTGTTGTCGAATATTCATGATGCTTGATGTTGATACATGTTCATACGCATTGTCGATTGTTGAAACCCATGATGTATGTTCATTTGTTCCATTTTTGATACATGTTTACATGCTTTAATTGATCTTGCATAACACGTGTTTATGATAATTCATGATTGATCATTATTAAATGCACTAATGCTGAATAATACATCGTTGTCCTGCACATGTGCGCCGTTAAATGTTATCATTCTATTGTTGCTGCATACTTGCCTATCCTGAAAATACATGTTATTAAATGCTGTTGTGATGTTACTGGAGATACACTGCTGTTCTAATTGAGCGCTGTCGTATGCTGCTGTTTGTGGTATTTCTTAGCTTGTTTTGCTTTCTCTTGCATGTTCCTTTAGGGCTTCCTAGTCCAACTTAATTTTTTATTAAGATTGGAGTAGGATATACATTAGGTTGTTAATCCAAGCATGACAACATTTAGGTAGCTTCTCCCTAACCCCAACCTTAGGGCCATCTTCCATGACAACATTAGGATAAAATCGTTTTCTAATCTTGACCTTAGGACTATTTTGCATGATAACATCTAGGAACAAGTCTCCCTTAGACTTTGCGTTGTGTCCTTCTCCTATCTCTCTTAATCAACTCAAAACACTTAATAAATACTATGTGTATAGTGTGTCACGAGCCTTAAGTACATGGGAAAAGATGAGCGGGAGTCTTTCCTTACCTCTTCTTAGAGTATTTTGTACGTGATACATTTGGATCGTTTGTACAAAATATTTGTTCCTATTGTCATAGACTTTAGTACGTCGGTACAAAGGCCCCAATCCTCGGCGAGCAACCTTCCATTTCACCCGTAGTCCTCCGAACTACATTGACTTTGACTTTCTCATTGCACGAGGGAATACGCAGGCATAGGATTGCGAGATCCTACCTGTTATACCCTAAATTTTACCCTTAGATTCTTTGATCTTTTGCATATCATTTAGGTCAATCATATTGCATAACTAACCAGTTTATCAAACCTTGTTTGTTTTGTTTCTCTTGTGAATCAGGGTTTGCTTCAAAGGTATAATCCAGTGTGATTTGTTTTCATCACAAGTTCTTCACCAAAGATCAGGCAAGGTTGTTAGGCCAAGGGTGTGTGCGGTTTGGTTGGAGATTCAGTGACAGTTTGAGTCAATCTTGGTCGGACAAATGGTTTGCTTCTTTATCAAGTGGTCAAGCTGAGTCAAGTTCATCAGTTGCTCATGAGCTATAACATTCTCCGGTCAGGGTTTTGTGCAGTGTAATCCATGTCTTAATTCTTAATCCCTAATTTCAAGGTATGATTCTCTCGCAGCGAGGTTTCTTGGTTCATCATGATCAAAGTGACATTCAGTTAACTGTGCAAACTGTGAATTTACTTCTCAGAGGTTGATTAAGATGTTCAAAGTGGTTCAAAACATTATTGAGCAGAGATTCAGGGAATGGTAATTCAAATGAAAATTGCTGCATATTATCAAATGGCTGTGGAAGAGGGCCATGTGTGGTTTTAGGGTTATATTCAGTCAGGGTTCACATCAGTAGATTCTAATGGTGGTTTAATGTTTTAACGTCCGTTCCCGTAACCGTCCACTTTATTATCCACTTCCAGGTCCACTTCTCAAACTTTGCTTTTATCCACATTTTATGTCCACTTTTCAATTCATTCCATAATCGTTTCAGTTCACTTTATACATATCCACCATTATTATCCAAAATCCATTTCTTTTAAAACTCATCAATAATCCAATTATCCATATTATTTTGACCCACTTCCTAAATCCATTCACCATATCCATTTTTTTACTATCCAATTTTCAATATCTAATCTAATTTCATATCCATTTTTCATCCATAAATCATTTTCCTTTTATTATTTATTAAATCCCATTTCTATATTCCAAAAATCACTATAAAAAAAAATAATAACACATGATCCATTTATAAACCCATATCATTCATTTTTTATGAGAAACACATTTTTCACAAATAGCCCATTACATTCCCTTTTCACCAACCATTACAATTGTTGATTAAAAAATACAAAAAATAAGAAGAGAGTGGAAATTGTAATCTGTTGTTGCGCTGCAAATCAAAAGTGCCAGACTAACCTTTCCAAAAACTCTGACTCATAAAACCTACATTGTTTACATAAATAAAATCATTTGACCAACTGCTCCAAAACCGGACCCTGCTACGTCTTATACACCAACACATACAACCTGCACTTCCTGCATACTACCTTGACAACAACAACACATAAACTACCAACCAAGACCTCCTCTCCAAACCTGTTCCCAAAGACTGCCACAACAAAGAAACCTGCGATTTGAAAACGACTTGTCGAATGGAAAACTTATTCAACAAGTTTGTTGGTCTTAAGAACAGCAGAGAGGTATGAGGGGGGGGATGGGAAAACGAAAAAGGAGAGGAATAGGAGAAGAGCAAAAACTCACTAATTTGATGCACAAAAGCTCATTTCCAAGAGGCCCTAAAAAATTTAACAGAACTTTTCTCTATCCTTCAAACCACCATTAAACTCTACTCCCAAATCTCCTCCTTTCATCTAAAACTACAAAACCATCCACTTTCTTGTTTCTAACCTCAGTAGATCTCGCACCTCACCAAGTAGTAGCTTCAAATGTTTTGGTCTTTGTTTCATCCATAAAATCTTTCAACCCACCATTCCCTTCAACTTACAACATCACCATCATGTTTCTGCTTATCACTAACAACATAACTTTCACCCCTGTTATAACACCACCACCATTTTAAACAACCGTAACCCGCCGGGACTTCACCTTCACCCGTTTCATCATCACCAACACTTCAACAAACCTCAACTCTACCCACAATCAGCTACCACGATCATCCTTCAACAATTTCGCAGCGGTTTGAGTAGCAGAGAATAACGAAAGAGAAAGAGTGAGCATTGAAGGAGAAAACTGAATAAAAGGTGGGGCGAAAGGAAGAAGAAAACAGGGGAAACGATTGGGAGGAAGAGAAAATTAACAAACACACCTCAGTTCTCCTTTTCAATTACCTTCAACCATCTGCGCCGCCGTGCGAAGAAGACGGAGGGTAGTTCGCGAGAGTGCGACGAGAAACTTCCGGCACGCAGAGGAAGACGCATGAGATCGGAGAAATAGTGAGGGGAAGATTGATTTGTGTTAGTAATTCGCTCTTCTTTGCATTTTCGTTTTTAGAATGTTGTTGGCTTTTGAGTTTTTTCTCATTTTCCAGTCGTTTAGTTCATTCCCAATCTAGGTTTCTCTTTTGAATGACCCAAGTGGGTCATGGTGGATCGACCTAGGTTCTATCCGGGACCTGGTTTCAGCCTTTTTTTTCTCAGACTCCCCTTTCACTAGAGCACCCCCTAGACGAAGTCAATGGGCTTAAGCCTAAAAGCCCAGGCTGATACCCCCTGCACCCCTCATTAGTTTTTTAGTATTAGTTTTAACTAGGTTTATTTCAATTAGTATTAGTTAACAAGGTTTTAATCTAATTAGTAAATTAATTTTAATTAGGTTTTAATCTAATTAGTCAATTAATTTTAACTAGGTTTTAATCTAATTGGTTAATTAATTTTAATTAGATTTTAGTTTAATTAAAATGTAGTTAATTAGATTTTTTTTTAGTTAATTCTTAAATCAAATCTTGACAACTTTCGTTTTGTTGATTCTTGATGTTTAACTTGGAATTTAATTCTTGATGCTTTTGGTTGTGACTAAGCCCCGTTCTTTGGTGCCTATTCCTTTATGGCTTTTGGATCCGTTATGTTTTGCCTGTTTGTTTCATTCCAAAGGAAAGTTACCTTGTTGACTTATCGGTCATTTTCTAGTTGGTTTAGCCCTTTATCCCTTTTCTTTTCCATTACCTCTTTAGGATCATCACCCTTGGCCTCATTAGGGCCTTTCTCCCTCTTTGACCTAATTTTAGGTTAGGGTTTTTGAACCCTATGTGAGTATTATCTTCATAGATACTTATTTTTTTTCCTTCCTGGCCTTATGAGTGCCACTTTTGCTTTACAACTTAGAGTTAGGTTTGGAGTTTTTGAACTCCATGTGGGTACCATCATGATGTGTACTCACTTCTGTAACGCCTGATTATTTAATTATTTATTTAATTAAATAGTTTTGAATATTTTCCGTTTTAATTGTTGAAGCTGTGTGGAATTGTTTAGTTGAATTAAGTGGTTGAAATTGGAATAATACTAAACTATATTAATTGAGCCTATTTAATTGGTTGGAAGTAGTAGAAAAGGAGGTGTAAGAACTTAAGCGCCCAATAAGATTATAGTATTATTTCAATGGATGTTAGTTGTCAGAATAGGGATTGAAAGAAGTAGGGGCAGTTGGAAATACAAAGAGGAACGTAGAAGTTACAGAAAGTAGAACAAGGGTTTTGAGAGAGAGACTTCGGAGAGGTTGCTAGAGCAAGATTCCGACCGGAAATTTAGAGCGACCTTCAATCCAAGGTAAGGGTGGGGTTCTGACTCTATAATTGGGTTAATGATGAATGATATGTGGGATTAGATTTGTAGGATTGCCTTGTGTATGTTGTCTGTGTATGTTGATTTAGTAATTGATATCGGAAATCGATAATTGGTTGATGCTGTTGAATTTAGTCGTGAATAATGGATGTAAGTTAGTGTGAGTATAATCATGGCCCTAAATTATGTGTAATGAGATGGTTGAAAGGTTGATTTGTGACCGATCAGAAAGAGAAAATTAGAAGAATGGGAGAAACAGAGAGAGCGAAGGCTAACAGGTGGGACGCCCGTCTGGGAGGCATGACGACCGTATTGGCCTTGTTGTTACGACCGTCACGCGGGTTACGACCGCCACGGATTGGTTACGACCGTCACGCAGAACAAAAAAATTAAATTGAGATTTCTGGTTGTTTTATGTCTGTAGGCATAGTATAATTGAACTTAGCAAATGTGTTTGCAGAAAACATAATTAATTTGATAGTCAGTATAATTAACAGTAGACAATTTTGCATAATTGAACTCAGTATAAGTAGCAGTAGTAAATAGTTTTGCATAATTATTGAGTGAGAATCACTGTAAGTGTATAAGTAATAGTATTAATAATATGAAACTAGAAGGATAATAATATGACAGTAGTGGTGATAAAATAGTAGGATAATCAGTAAGTAAACAATAGCCTTGTTATGTTGTGCCTTGGTGCTGAATTTTGAGTTGCAGGTGATGTTGTGTCGTGTTGAATTGCCTCTATTACTTGGTAAATATTAAGTTGTAGGCCGGTGGCCAAAGTTGAAATTGTTGTTAAGTTGCAGTTGTGTTGTTGTTGTGTTGTTGTTGAATAAGTTGATGATGTAGTTGTTGTCGCATGCATAGTATAGCATACCAAGTTGGTCTGGATTGGCAAAATTACTAAGTTGGCCTGGACTGGAAAAATTTAAGTTGAAGGCTTATGCCTTGTTGACGTCAATATTAATTGGAAGATTTCTAAGTTGGGAGTTCTGCTCCAATGGTACTACATGCATATCACGAGTCGCATTTCAAAGTTGCATAATTATGTTGTTATGTTGTTATCATGTTGGTTGATGTTGATTGTGAGTTGTGAAGTGGTGATTTTTCTATAATCTGAACTATTATATTATTAATCATATATTCGATTATATTGTTCGATATCTCACCCTTCTGTGTATGGTGATGGTTTATACGCCATCCTGCAGGTAATCCGGAGTGAAGGTTGTCTACCTTCATTAGTTCGAGTCGGTGTCGTCGCTCTGATACGTAACACTCGGGGGGAATGAACGCTATTTGCAGTTGTTATTGTTTTGTTCCATTGCTGAATTTTATGTTGATTTTGTTAAACCTTTGTTATGTTGAAGTTAATTTGAGTTGGACAAAGATGTTGCTATTTTACATTGAAGTAAGAATTCCGCTGTTTGATTAATGACGTCATTTGATTTTAAAGACAAAAATTTGATGTTGATGGTGTCTCCGATTGTTTTAAAGTGTTATGTATCTGTGTATTATGTGATTGAGGTGGATGTTTAAAGTTGAAAATGTGACATCCTGTTTATGTTGAAAGTTTATTACTCTGATTTTATTAAATATTCGATGGGTAGAATTGGGGTATTACATTAGTGGTATCAGAGCAGGTTGGTCCGTCCGGCCAAGTTGTCGAGTTGTAGTTTGTTTGACAATCGAGTATTGTTAACTAGTTCTAACATTTGTTTACGTTGAAGTGATAAGTTGAGATGGCTAGAAGGAACGATGCTGCAATTGCTGCTGCGATGCAAGCAATGGCTCAAGCTTTATAGAATCAACCGAACGCTGACGAGAATGCTGGATTTCGTAGTTTGGCAACTTTTCAGAGGGAGAACCCGCCTACCTTCAAGGGCAAGTATGATCCTGATGGAGCGTTGGATTAGTTGAAAGAGATGGAGAGAATCTTCCGTGTGATGGACTGCACTCCAGCGCAGAAGGTTCGGTATGGGACTCACATGCTAGCAGTCGAAGCTGATGACTGGTGGCTAGAGACTCGTCAGAGGTTGGAAGCTGCAGGTGAAGGTATCACTTGGGCTGTGTTCCGAAGGGAGTTCCTGAGGAAGTATTACCCAGAGGATGTTCGTGGTAAGAAGTAAATCGAGTTTCTTGAGCTGAAGCAAGGAAACATGTTGGTTACTGATTATGCTGCAAAGTTTATTGAGTTGGCTAAGTTTTATCCGCACTACAACGGGGATGATGCTGAGTTTTCAAAATGCATCAAGTTTGAGAGTGGGTTGCGCCCAGAGATTTAGAAGGCAGTTGGATATCAGAAGATTCGTGTTTTTGTGGATTTGATTGATAGTTGCAGGATTTTTGAAGAGGATAGCAATGCTCATTATAAGATCATTAATGAGAGGAAGGGCAAGCACCAACAGAATCGTGGCAAGCCTTATGATGCTCCGGCGGGAAAAGGTAAACAGAAAGTGGATGATGGCAAGAGAACTAGTGGGGGAGATGCTCCTGCTGGCATAACTTGTTTCAAATGTGGGAAACCTGGTCATAAGAGTAATGTGTGTACTGCTGAGGTGAAGAGGTGTTTCTGTTGTGGTAAGACTGGGCATGCCATATCTGAGTGCAAGCATAAAGAGGTGATTTGTTTCAACTGTGGTGAAGAAGGACACATTGGTAGTCAGTGTCAGAAACCAAAGAAGGCGCAAACCGGTGGGAAAATGTCCGCTTTAGCTGGGACTCAGACAACTAGTGAGGACAGACTCGTCAGAGGTACATGCTTCATTAATAGTAATCCTTTAATTACTATTATTGATACTGGTGCGACTCATTGTTTCATTGCTGTTGATTGTGTTAATAGATTGGGTCTTATGTTGTCTTCTATGAATGGAGAAATGGTCGTCGAAATTCCAGCTAAGGGATCAGTGACTACTTCTCTTGTGTGTTTGAAGTGTCCTCTGTCGATCTTTGACAGAGACTTTGCTGTTGATTTAGTATGTTTTCCGTTAAACGGGATGGATGTAATCCTTGGTATGAACTGGTTAGAATATAACTATGTTCACATAAATTGTTATAACAAGACTTTGAGGTTTTCTACTCCTGAAGAGGAAGCTGGTTTGTTGTCTGCTAGACAGTTGCAACGGTTGATGCAAGAAGAAGCTCAGGTGTTCTCGTTGATGGCAACGTTATCTATTGAGAACCAAGCTATAATTGATGAGTTGCAGGTGGTGTGTGAATTTCCTGAAGTTTTCCCTGATGAAATTCCTGAAGTACCGCCAGAAAGAGAAGTTGAATTTGCAATTGACCTTGTACCTGGTACCAGACCTGTTTCTATGGCACCGTACAGGATGTCTGCATCTGAGTTGTCAGAATTAAAGAAGCAATTGGAGGACTTACTTGAAAAGAAGTTTGTAAGACCAAGTGTATCGCCGTGGGGAGCTCCAGTGCTGCTAGTAAAGAAGAAAGACGGAAGTATGAGGTTATGTGTTGATTATAGACAATTGAATAAAGTAACAATTAAGTACAAGTATCCGCTTCCGAGAATAGACGATTTGATGGATCAATTAGTAGGTGCTAGTGTGTTTAGCAAGATTGATTTGAGGTCGGGCTATCATCAGATTAAAGTAAGAGATGAAGATATTCAGAAGACTGCCTTCAGAACGCGATATGGACATTATGAGTATTCGGTGATGCCTTTCGGTGTTACTAATGCACCGGGAGTATTCATGGAGTACATGAACCGTATCTTTCATACTTATTTGGATTAGTTTGTGGTGGTGTTTATTGATGATATATTAATTTACTCTAAATCGGAAGAAAAGCATGCGGAACACTTAAGACTAGTGTTGCAAGTTTTGAAAGAGAAGAAAGTGTATGCAAAGCTGTCTAAATGTGACTTTTGGTTAAAGGAGGTTAGTTTTCTTGGACATGTTATTTCAAGTAGTGGCATTGCTGTGGATCCATCTAAAGTAGACGCTGTGTTGCAATGGGAAACTCCAAGGTCGGCTACCGAGATAAGAAGCTTTTTGGGACTAGCTGGTTACTATAGAAGGTTTATCGAAGGTTTTTCTAAGTTGCCACTTCCGTTAACTAAGTTGACGTGTAAAGGTAAAGCATTTGTGTGGGACGTTTGATATGAAGAAAGTTTCACGGAATTGAAGAAGAGATTGACGTCGGCTCCGATTTTGACATTACCTAACCCAGGAGAACCTTTTATGGTATATTGTGATGCTTCTAAAATGGGTTTAGGAGGTGTACTTATGCAGAATGATAAGGTAGTTGCTTATGCATCGAGACAGTTGAGGCCTCATGAAAAGAATTATCCTACGCATGATTTAGAACTTGCCGCAGTTGTTTTTGTGCTGAAGATTTGGAGGCATTATCTTTATGGTTCTAGATTTGAAGTATTTAGTGACCATAAAAGTTTAAAGTATTTATTTGACCAGAAGGAGTTGAATATGAGACAGCGAAGGTGGTTGGAGTTATTAAAAGATTATGATTTCGGTTTGAATTATCATCCAGGTAAAACTAATATTGTGGCTGATGCTTTAAGCCGAAAGACTTTGCATATGTCGGCGATGATGGTTAAAGAGTTGGAATTAATTGAACAGTTCAGAGATATGAGTTTAGTTTGCGAAGTGACACCGCAGAGTGTTATGTTAGGAATGTTGAAGATTAATAATGATTTTCTGGATAGTATCAGAGAAGCTCAGAAGTTAGATATGAAACTGGTAGATTCGATGGTTGGAATCGATCAGCCTAAGAATAGCGATTTTAAGATGGACGCGCATGGTGTGTTAAGATTCAGTGATCGAATTTGTATTCCTGATGATGCGGAAATGAAGAAAGCGATTCTTGAGGAAAGTCATAAAAGTAAATTGAGTATTCATCCGGGGGCTACAAAGATGTATCAAGATTTGAAGAATTTGTTTTGGTGGCCTGGGATGAAGCGTGATGTAGCGCAGTTTGTGTATGCATGTTTAACTTGTCAGAAGTCGAAAGTTGAACATCAGAAGCCTGCGGGGTTGATGCAACCGTTAGAAGTTCCAGAATGGAAATGGGATAGCATTTCAATGGACTTTGTGACGGGATTACCTAATACTTCAAGGGGACATGATTCTATTTGGGTGATTGTTGATAGGCTTACGAAGTCGGCTCATTTTATCCCTATTAACATTAGTTTTCCAGTATCGAAGTTGGCGGAGATTTATACTAGCGTAATTGTAAAGTTGCATGGTGTTCCTCTGTGTATTGTGTCTGATAGGGATCCGAGGTTTACTTCTGATTTTTGGAAGAGGTTACAAGAGGCGTTGGGTTCTAAGTTGAGGTTGAGTTCGGCGTATCACCCTCAGACGGATGGTCAAACTGAGAGGACTATTCAGTCGTTGGAGGATTTGTTGAGAGCTTGTGTTCTTGAGCAGGGAGGTTCGTGGGATACCTATCTTCCATTGATCGAGTTCACTTATAATAACAGTTACCATTCTAGTATTGGGATGACCCCTTTTGAAGCATTATATGGTCGGAGATGTAGGACTCCTTTATGTTGGCATGAATCTGGAGAAAGTGTAGTACTTGGACCTGAAATTGTTCGAGAGACTAATGAGAAGGTGAAGTTAATTCGAGAAAATAAGAAAACTTCCCAGAGTAGACAGAAGAGTTATCATGACAAGCGAAGGAAGGATTTAGAATTTCAAGCGGGTAACCATGTATTTTTGAGAGTTACACCTGTGACCGGTGTTGGGCGTGCCTTGAAGTCTAAGAAGCTCACTCCTCGTTTTATTGATCCGTATCAGATTTCGGACAAAGTCGGAAATGTTGCTTATAGAGTGGCTTTACCACCTAATCTTTCAAATTTACACGATGTGTTTCATCTGTCACAACTTCAGAAGTACATTTCAGATCCATCTCATGTGATTCATATGGATGATGTGCAAGTACGGGATAATCTTACTATTGAGACGATGCCTGTACGGATCGCGGATCGTGAAATGAAGACCTTAAGAGGCAAGGAGATTGTGTTGGTGAAAGTTGTCTGGTTAGGAGCTGTCGGAGAAAGCATGACTTGGGAGCTGGAAAGCAAGATGAAGGAAGTCTATCCCGAGTTATTCGAATCAGGTAAATTTTCGAGGACGAAAATATTCTAAGTGGGGGAGAGTTGTAACGCCCGATTATTTAATTATTTATTTAATTAAATAGTTTTGAATATTTTCCGTTTTAATTGTTGAAGTTGTGTGGAATTGTTTAGTTGAATTAAGTGGTAGAAATTAGAATAATACTAAACTATATTAATTGGGCCTATTTAATTGGTTGGAAGCAGTATAAAAGGAGGTGTAAGAACTTAAGCCCAATAAGATTATAGTATTATTTGAATGGGTGTTAGTTGTCAGAATAAGGATTGAAAGAAGTAGGGGCAGTTGGAAATACAAAGAGGAACGTAGAAGTTACAGAAAGTAGAGCAGGGGTTTTGAGAGAGAGACTTTGGAGAGGCTGCTAGAGCAAGATTCTGACCGGAAATTTAGAGCGACCTTCAATCCAAGGTAAGGGTGGGGTTCTGACTCTATAATTGGGTTAATGATGAATGATATATGGGATTAGATTTGTAGGATTGCCTTGTGTATGTTGTCTGTGTATGTTGATTTAGTAATTGATATCGGAAATTGATAATTGGTTGATGCTGTTGAATTTAGTCGTGAATAATGGATGTAAGTTAGTGTGAGTATAATCATGGCCCTAAATTATGTGTAACGAGATGGTTGAAAGGTTGATTTGTGACCGATCATAAAGAGAAAATTGGAAGAATGGGAGAAACAGAGAGAGTGAAGGATAACAAGTGGGACGCCCGTCTGGGAGGCATGACGACCGTCTTGGCCTTGTTGTTACGACCTGCACGCGGGTTGTGACCGCCACGGATTGGTTACGACCGTCACGCAGAACAAAAAAATTAAATTGAGATTTCTGGTTGCTGTATGTCTGTAGGCATAGTATAATTGAACTTAGCAAATGTGTTTGCAGAAAACATAATTAATTTGATAATCAGTATAATTAACAGTAGACAATTTTGCATAATTGAACTCAGTATAAGTAGCAGTAGTAAATAGTTTTGCATAATTATTGAGTGATAATCACTGTAAGTGTATAAGTAATAGTATTAATAATATGAAACTAGAAGGATAATAATATGACAGTAGTGGTGATAAAATAGTAGGATAATCAGTAAGTAAACAATAGCCTTGTTGTGTTGTGCCTTGGTGCTGAATTTTGAGTTGCAGCTGATGTTGTGTCGTGTTGAATTGCCTCTATTACTTGGCAAATATTAAGTTGTAGGCCGGTGGCCAACGTTGAAATTGTTGTTAAGTTGCAGTTGTGTTGTTGTTATGTTGTTGTTGAATAAGTTGATGTTGTAGTTGTTGTCGCATGCATCGCATAGCATACCAAGTTGGCCTGGATTGGCAAAATTACTAAGTTGGCCTGGACTGGCAAAATTTAAGCTGAAGGCTTATGCCTTGTTGACGTCAATATTAATTGGCAGATTTCTAAGTTGGGAGTTATGCTCCAATGGTACCACATTCATATCACGAGTCGCATTTCAAAGTTGCATAATTATGTTGTTATGTTGTTATCATGTTGGTTGATGTTGATTGTGAGTTGTGAAGTGGTGATTTTTCTATAATCTGAACTATTATATTATTAATCATATATTCGATTATATTGTTCAATATCTCACCCCTTCTGTGTATGGTGATGGTTTATACGCCATCCTGCAGGTAATCCGGAGTGAAGGTTGTCTACCTTCATTAGTTCGAGTCGGTGTCGTCGCTCTGATACGTAACACTCAGGGGGAATGAACGCTATTTGCAGTTGTTATTGTTTTGTTCTGTTGCTGAATTTTATGTTGATTTTATTAAACCTTTGTTATGTTGAAGTTAATTTGAGTTGGACAAAGATGTTGCTCTTTTACATTGAAGTAAGAATTCCACTGTTTGATTAATGAAGTCATTTGATTTTAAAGACAAAAAGTTGATGTTGATGGTGTCTCCGATTATTTTAAAGTGTTATGTATCTGTGTATTATGTGATTGAGGTTGATGTTTAAAGTTGAAAATGTGACATCCTGTTTATGTTGAAATTTTATTACTCTGATTTTATTAAATATTCGATGGGTAGAATTGGGGTGTTACAACTTCCCCCTTTGTCTTTGTTTAAAGTCAACTCTTAGTTAGTTTTTCAACTTAGACTTAGAGAGTTGTTTAACTCTATGTGAGTATCATGATCATGAATACTCATTCCCCCTTGGAACTCTTACCATAGTCAATGGTTCCTCACCCTCATTGAGGCGAACTACGAATGCTCTTATTCCATCCTCATTAGGATACGTAGGCACGAGATGCGATGTCTTGGCGAGCATACTTAGTGTATATACCCTTAGGTCTTTACCTTTAGCACTTTGGTCTTTACCATAGGTCTATATCTTTACCCTTAGCAGATTCCCTTAGCAAGCAAACATAACATAGCACAAATACTAACAAGAGGTTCCTGTAGAGTACTACAGATACTTAGGATGCTAACACCTTCCCTAGGTATAAACAACCCCCGAACCTTAGATCTCTTAGCTGTGTCTTTGCATAGCGCACTTAGGGTTTTCAAGATGTGTGATTCAAGTTAATTAATAGTTTGATATCCGATTCTCACTGCAACACTACCTAGTCTCCTTTTTTTTTTCTCCCTTTTTCGTTTTCGCGTTCCCTTAGCAAGTAGGTTTTTAGATATACACACTCTTTGATTAGAACAACAAGAGTGGATCTCGTTGAATACAACGGACGCGGGGGGTGCTAATACCTTCCTCTTGCGTAATCGAATCCCGAACCCTGAATTTGGTTGCGACACCATGTTCTTTCCCTTTTGAGGTTTTCTCGATGTTTTCCTTTCCCTTCCGTGATAAATAAAGTTTGATGGTGACTCTGTGTCTTCGCCGGTCGTTTTTCGTGGTAGCGACAACTGGCGACTCTGGTTCCCTATGTGAGTTAGTCCTAGATCTTTGTTGTTTCTTTTCTCTGGGTGTTTATCTATATACTTTCCTTGCTTATTAATTTTACATGCATTGTATTTTGTTTTGCTTTCCCTATTATTCTGGATATTGTTGTGTTGTTGGAAGGGGTTGATACTAAGAGATAAGCCCATTACCTAGGCTTGAGCATACGCACAAGATTAGTGTAGACTTATGTTGGCATGCGTAGCGTTTGATATGAATAATCAACATGAGATCCGCATTTAGACGAGGTTTTCTTGGAGATGCTTTGTCCTGCATGTTTATATAGTAGTCAGGGTGCTTTCCTTGAGGGTTTACGACTCTAAAGACCGTTCATTGGTGTCGTGCCTAGAAAAAAATGAAACACAACCTCACGAAGCGCGATCGCACACTCGCAGGATGGACTAACAGAGTCTCCACCAAACTTTATTTATTCCCAATAGGGGAAAGGGAAAATATCGATAAAACCCCTAAATGATAGGACATGGTCATCATAACTAAGAGTCTGAGTTCGGGAGTCGGTAACGCAAAAACAAGGTATTAGCACCCCTCACGTGCGTTGTACTCAATGGGAACTGTTAGGTTAAGCGTGCGTGTTAATATTTGCTTCTAAGTGTTAGGCTTCTCAAGTTATTAGGAAGGAAAGAGAATAGGGACTAGATAGTTTATTTTCCAAGGGTGCTCGCCAATATTTTCGCAATCTCGTGCCTACATATCCTCATAGTGCAATGAGAAAATCAGAGCAATCGTAGTTCGGGCAACTACGGTTTGTGAAAAGGTCTCGATCGCACTGGGGCGAGATTAAAGGTTTGTTAGTTATTAGTTGGCTCGCCAAGGAATGTGATCCTTGGGCCTACGTATTCTCAACGGGAATGAGAATTCAAAGTGTCCATAGTTCGGGGGACTACAGTTTGTTGGTTGATTTTAGGATGACGAGAGCTCGAATCACGAAAACTACATCTCAGATCCTCATTCTTGGGGAGACGTTGACTGATCGTCTGACACTGACAGATAAATCTACAAGTATACAGTTGATCGTATAGTCTTAAAAAGGTTGTCGAACCCACAGGGAAAGATAATCAAACTAATGTTATCCAAGGTTGTTGTGCAAAGCTAAGGCTAGAGAGAAATAGGGATTTAGTGGGAAATAAAGGACGGAATTTAGGATCTGAAATTTAATACTAAAACGAGCCCAAAATATGATTTCTGTGCACCTACGGGACTTATAGAAAACGGGTACTAGTTACGACTATGCTGTCATTCCGTAGAATAAATCGACTTAAAGGCTCCACCTCACGCTCTCGCGGTCTTGACAAAAGCCATGCTTCCTAACCCCAAGATTTTGCTCTCACTCGCCCGGTAACTAAGAAACATGCTTTGGAAATTGATAAAATCCTAAACAGTATTTAAAGCACTCTCACTGTGTTTAGATATGTTGCCTAATTTCCACTATCCAGTTCACTCCTCACGCTCTCGCGGTCTCAGCTTAAACCTTAACTTATTTCACACCCCCGTGTCAAAATAAGAGACATTAAACTTGGAAATTAAAACCAAAATGACATACAATCATAATTTCGTACCTATTATTTCTACGAAGTCCCGCCGAATACGACGGCCCTCACATGTCGGTCTCAATTTATTTACTCAGACATAGTTAATCCTAAATCTAACATTTTTAGACATACATTTTCTAAATCTAACATGTTAAACAATTTTAAAGTAGCAATTATATTAAAAATGCGATAAAGTAAAGATACCTATAAAATTCTGCGGTAAAGTAAATCGGGACAGAACGAAAATAAAACTTGTATAAATCTTGATCCAAAAAGTACAGCAAAAGTAGATAAGTATAGAATTTGCAACAATTCCTCAGTGTGAGTTATTATTGCTTTTATCGGTAATTTGTGCCTAAGGTTCTAATGAAATTTTGGCAGAGCTTCCACGCACTTTTTCGACTCTTTTTCACTGCTCCAGAGGCCCTATATATAGAAAATCTAATGCTCAACTGTCCTCTTTCGAATTTCCAAATTTGGAGGGAAAGGGAGTTGTAAAACTCCTCAAAACTGCCAAAAACGGACTCTGCAGTGAAAAACTGCTCCCGCGACTGTACGGCAAACACCATGGGGGCATGGCGAACGCCATGCTCTGCATTCAAATTGGGGCGCCAAAAGGAAGTGATGGAGAACGCCATCAAAGGACGGCGAACGCCATATCAGCTGGGAATGCAGAATCTGTTGCTTTGCTGGCTTTTTCTTCTTTCTTTCACTTCTTTTCTCCATTTCTTCCGAGATCTTGATTATTATTCCTGCAAACACAAAACATAATAAAAACAAAGTAAATATAGTAAGACTCGATAAAAACACGGACTAAAAATGCGCATAGTGAGCCCAAAAACACGTATAAATTCGTGTCATCAAACTCCCCTACACTAAGACCATTGCTTGTCCTCAAGCAAACTCCCCACACATTTCCACATTTGCGGACAAAGACTCCCTTCCTATGCAATACGAATTCAAATCATGACATTATACCTCGACCTATATCTTTCATCCTATTTCATCTCTTTTTCATTCTCGCGCAATCACGTTAAGCCCGTTATCCTTTGTACTTACATGGTAAGCGAACCTGATTGTGTTATATGATCTCATTACTCAAAAAATTTTCTTTTTCACACATTATGCTTTTCTTTTGCTCACGAATTTCAAGATTCTGAACATTTAGGCTAAATGGCCGGGTGAGGACCACCTAACTTAGCAGGAACATGTCTTGCATTCGCTTTTTCTATAAAAACCACATATTCAAATTTTTGAGATCAACACATATTTGCATCGGTTCGTTACTTAGTTCGTACACAAGGATGGTGCTAACTGTTAGTATAAACTAATCAAGAGGCTACTTCTAAGAAACTAGGCATAAGGTCTCGGAATAATATCTATTTAAATCAATATCACATATTTAGGGAATCTAGGGTGTAGGAACGATACTGATATTTACAAAAGTTTCCCAAGTCTATCTAACACAGCCTAATAATGAAAAACAACTGTTGTACCCCAAATTTTTCCCTTAGATTCATTGATTCGTCTGCATATCATATTAGGTCAATCAGTCGTGCATAACTAACCGTTTTATCTTGTTTTGTCTATTTGTTTCATTCGTGAGGATAGGTACAACAACAAAGGTTCAAGATCTTGAAGTTTATGCTGTGTGTGTGTTGGTGAGGGTGCTTATTGTGATTCTAGTCTCTTACAAGTCGTGTGGAATTTCTGAGAGGATACACCTCACGTTTGTGATCCTTTAGCCACAACAAGGCCAATTTTCCTCAAGATTCCTCGAAGGTTTTCTCCAGAGCATGGTTTAAGTACATTTTTTTGCGTGAACGGGGGAGTGATTTAAAGATGTCAGGTTTGGTTGAAGGGTATACGAGTTATTTAGAGTCGGTCGAAAAGCCGTGTGTGCTCAAGCTAATTTTGTGCCATTTGAGTAAAGTCAAATTTTGTTGCAAGCTACGTGTGATTTATGAGACATAGGAGGTCGTCAAAGCGAAGCTTTTTTCTGTTCTACTGAAAGTTGAAACGATTCATTGCTTATAACTTCGAGTACAAACAGGTTAAAAGGCCCTTTGTAAAGACATAAGATAAATCGCTAAATGAGAGCATCAAAGGACGTCGGCCCAAAGAAATGCTCAGTTGTGCTACAATAGATATTTGACTAAACATGTAACTCATAAACAGTTAGAAACAAATGTACAACATAGACTTTTCACTGAAGATTTGCTCTGTGGTCTGGTGAAGGTTGGCCCACCATCTTTTTGCTCATTCCCTCAATTCACTTGGCTACCTGGCTTCGTGTCTTATCCTGTGTCGCCGAAAGGCACAGTTCCGCCACATTGCTTTTGAACCCTTTAAGTTAACTACTTTGAGGAGCGTAACTAGTTACCACATCCATTGTTGTTGACACATTAAAGTCTCGAGCTGCAAAAACTCACCTAGTTGCAACAACCCGGTCAACCTGTAAAAAAGGGGAAAACCAAGGAAAAGAGTCAGAACTGCTATCACATTTTTGTATATACATTCAAGGCCATTTTCACTACACTCAAACACAAGAAGTCTAGTTAACTCTGTGTCACCATCATCAAATAACCATCCAAACCATAAGTCATCCAAAAAGAACAAAGCCGAGGTTGACGAATTATGGCTTGTCCTAATACATTGTTACACTAAGTTACATATTCCTCATACATGCTCTCTCGGGTTCACATTTTTTTTCAAGGAAGACTCAGCTTAACTCCGGAGGATCTTGGTCGCACTTCTCATCACGGCACTGAAGGTGTTCCAACCAAAGCAGGCTCCTAGGAAATCCCGTGGTTGCTGTTAATAAGTCTTGAACCGAACTCACACAACAATACAACAAACTGTATTTTCGAAAGCTCACTCATTTGCAATTGCAGAAACAATGAAGTGTTTAACCTGTTAGCAGAGAACCTGTACTTCAATCCAGGTTTATAATGTTGAGAAATCACCAAAGGATTGCAAAGGTAGTGTCTTACGTTGACCCATGGAAGATCACAACTAAGACTGAACCAATTCGCCTACACAAATTAAGCTTAACATCAAAACCTCTAAACCAATTTCAAACATTATAGACCCTTATCTCAATCAATTACCTACATTTGAGTCACCACCAAAAAATCCAGTCCATGACCCTCGTGATCACAACACCGTCAAGGCCTCCAAATCTTGAGCAAACTCAATCTTCATATATCAAATCCCCGCAATGAGCAGCCCCTGTTCTTTGAAAAGCGTCACAACTACATTTCAATCACGTGATACTATCAACCAAGTTAAAGGGCAACACAAAACAAAAAGAAAGAAGAACGCGTTTAGTTGCTCAACTTTCGGCCAAAACAACAGCTCCGTACAAGGCCAACACCACATGGAAGGCATATCCCACCAAGACTCATGCATATAATTGGAAACAATCAAACACTGTCATAGCCGGCCTTGATTCAGTAAATATAACTCAATACCTATTCAGAGAAATCATGACCAAGGATCAATCTTTGCTAAGAAATCATTGTAATCATTGAAGCTCACCTGATTATCATTATGTCGCTGTTCGGACGTGTCATTGCTCGGGTTATCGCGTTAGCAACTGGCGTATGGAGTCGCTCACCTCGGTCTGCACTCCTCTATCCATTGCGTCCCACGTTGGAACTTGTGGTTATGACCTCTTGGATGAAGGATGAATTACTAGAGTTATCGAAAGGAAACATCCCGTAACTCAGTTATAAGAACTGCAGGTGTCGCATTTGAACGTGACTTTATCAACTGATAATAGTAGAAACCACCAGAATATTTGAGATATTTTGTTTGCCCTGTCAAAGAGAAAAGTCTGTTAAAGGAAAACTATGAAGCGGATATGAAGATATTCGACCAAAATCAATCAAGTTTCCCTAAAAATCAGAAACCAAGACCACATTCAATGTATTTCCTAATCAAACAATTCAAACTTATTCAAACCGATTTCAAAACTTTCCTAATTGGCCTCAGAGTTTTATTTTTCATCATTTTCAAATTGAAAGTTATGGGCAATATCGTAAATAGGTACCACCAGCAAAACTTCCCAAAAAACCAAAATTGGACAAAATCAAAGAGCATCAAGTGTAAAAATAACGTTTTAAAAGCAGCCTTCAAAGCTTTCAAAAGTTCCAAATCCCAAATCAAGCATCAGATCGTATAAAACCGTTCAAACAATCAAAAACTTTCCGAATCAAGCAAACCAAATCAAATATTGACAATAAACACACATTAAAACCTTCCAAAATCTCATCATTGGCCTTGGCTATAAAAGGGGTTCACGCCATCAGAAAAGGGACAGAGAGAACCATATACGAAAAAGAAACCTAGCAGAGCCACCACACGAAAAACCAGAGACGAAAGAGAGACAATTCACAAAATCAAGCAGTCACACGCAAAATCACCAAAACCATTTCCAAACCCACCGACCCAGGCTCAGAACACCGGAGGTGATCATCATCGTCGCAACATTCAAAGCAGAAGAAGCAAAGCAACAACATAAACCAGGCTCGCGAAATAAAAAGGTAAAGAGAGAAAGGAGTTCTTCCCCGACGGAGATCCGTGAAGTTCTCGCCGCCATCGCCGACCCGCCCTTTTCTTTTCTCGCTTTTGCTCGTTTATTTTTTCTCATGTAACTGTAATCAAAAATACATAATGAAATCGGGGTATGGGCCGTGTGGGGTGGGGTATATGTTTGCAGCTTGATGATTGACGATTGTGAGAGAGTGAGAGACGACGGCGCCGATAGGGTTTCAAATCCTAGCTTTCACTTTGAGAAAGAGAACATAGGCGAGAGAGAGAATGAGATTGAGGTCGTGAGGATCCCTCCGTTTCTTCTTCTTGATAATGTTTTTTATTTAAAAACAATTAGTTTTTTTAGAAAATAACTCATCATTTTCGTTAACGTAACTACTAAAAGAACTTTTCATAACCCGTCATAATAATAAAACTATTTCATAAAAATTAACCTTTTTTTTTATCAACAACCCCTTTTTTAATAAACTCTAACACTAAATAATTCTTTTTTTAATATATAAAGGGATCTTTAACTTTCTCAATTTAAAATAATATAAAACCTTTTTTTAAATATTAACCCTCCCATTAGCTCTTTATAATAATAAAACCTTAAAAACCAATTTTTTTTTAAGTCATTAAAAACTTTTTAATTAAAGAGGACCCCTAACTCTAAGTCAATAAATCCTTAAGTAATTCTAAATTAAAACTTTTTAAAAATAATCGTCAAATAAGTTAAACCCTTCTATAAGAACGCTAACTAAAGAATCTTTAACATAAAACCTTTTCTCAATAAACCTTAAGAATAAATCAACTCGTTAGATCCCCCCTCTCGCGCCCGAGTGAAACGTTTGCTTGCATGCTTGCTTATCTTGTCTCTGTTTGATATCATGTCTTTGTATGCTTACACATATCTGAATGTTTACTATGTCTAAACCCTTTTAAAAAATATAACAAAAACTCTCAATCCAACGTCGAGCAACTTTTATACCCATGTAAGTCGACTACCTTCGGGCGTCGCATTCGACCTTCGGTCACTATACACAATACTAGCCCACCTCGCTAGTGCGCACAACTAAATGAAATCTTAAGTTAATTGCCCCCTCGACATTCCAAAGGAAGGTTCCCTTAAAATTGACTAAACCGTCATAGGACTAACTCTTAGAATCCGGCCTTAGGATTCGGAGTCACCGTACTCCACGTCTCGCCGTAGACACTTAGAATCTTAGCCTTAGGATTGGAGTCGCTGAACTCCAAGTAAATGCTCCGCCGCGAACGTTTACAACTTTAGAGTCGTCGCACTCTATGTAAGGTCTTGCCCAAGACTTTACCTCCCCCTTGGAACCTTGACCCCGTCAAGAAGTTCCTCTTTTCAGAACTACGCATACTTTGATTCTACACCCAAGGATACGTAGGCGTAAGGTGCGATACCTTATTGAGTATACTTAGATACTAACCCATAGGGTTCAACCTTTAGCATAGCACCCTAGCAAGCCAATGAGAGATAACATGAATACTAACGAGAGGTTCCCGTAGAGTACTACGAACGTTTAGGATGCTAATACCTTCCCTAGGTGTAACCAACCCCCGAACCTTAGATCTTTTAGGTTTTTTTAGCTTTTGAACCTTTCCTTTGGATAAATCAAAGACGGTGGTGAACATTTAAAGAAATGTGATCCTAGTTCATTAATAACTATGGTATCCAATTCTCACTGCAACAGAAATGGCGACTTCACTGGGTACGTGTCGAGGGTTTCCCCTATCTTGTTTTTGCTTATGTTTTCTTTCTTTATTTGCTTACTTATTATCTGTTGTGCTGGTTTTTCTGGGTTACTACTTGTGTGGTGAGACAAAGTCCTACACCCGGACTAGAGTGAAAATTAATGATAGGAACGGTGGGAATTCAAGGATACTTTGAGGGAGTCGATTCCTGAAGAAGTTGAATTGAGACTTCACCACTCAGTCTAGGCCCTCTCGAATTTAATTTTGTCCAACGAGTCAATTCGTGAAGACGCTATTATTTCGAACTAAAGGTCATCGAGATTGGGGACCGTAGTTACCTTTAACCCAACTTGGCCTATTAGGATGTAGTGCGGGGACTATGCAGGAGTCTATTTCAGCAATAGTCGCTACGCGATACTACACTCGGACGAGATTCTCTTGAGAATATTATTGACTACCAAGTGATTTGGAAAATCGATAATATCTGAAAGATGGATTATAGACTCTGGTAACTGTGTAGAACCCGTTCGGCAGGTACATTTTGAAACTATAGTACATACCTTATGGGAGGGTAGACCCTGGCTCCATGCTGCGACCTTTTAAACCTAGGGCCCATTTTGCTCGTGTGTGCTTTGTGTTGTGTGCCTTGTGTGTTGCATACATTCATAAGCATCATCTCATAAAGATTCATGGAACTTAGCTTTATTTGCAAACATCGCAGGGATACCATAAACTCTTTTTAAAAAATAAAAAAAAACGTCGAAGTACACTTACAAAGGTCATAACTTGGACGATCTAAGGAGACTGAAGATCTTGCTGACAAATATAGAAAGGTTCAAAATCAGACGTGGAAGCTATCACCACTATTCCTGATTACCAGTGGGTGTCAACTCATGAAGAATATTCTTAGCTGATGGAGTTACTAATTCAAGACGAATATCCATTTCTTAACTTCGGTTAGTAATCAAGCTAACTAAAAGGAGGATTTATTAAAAAAACTACTTATTGCAAGAAATGGAAAGCTCAATACGTCTTATGCCATTCTAAGTCATCAGTCAACACTATTCTAGAAGAAGCTCGGATGGAAAGAAGGAAGTTAAGCAATTCAAGAAGACGTTGGAAGAGTCTCCTTAGGTCCATCATTATTAGCTTTTATTTAGCTATTACGTTATGACTGTTGTAAGGCGTACAGACGCGTTTTATAATTAATTTTGTAATAAACCAATCTTTAGTATTCCAGTACTAACGATTGTAACCGATAGTTTTATGACTTATTAAAATGCGTCTTTCAATATTCCACGATGATTATAAATAGTCGAGTTTCCATGAATCTTGTTTCATAGCATTTGCATCTTGCATCTCTCTTTATCAAGGAACTTGAAATCTTGTATTACAAGCATTGTACGATGGATTACGGAAAGAAGGGAGTTGTGCCGTACACCTTCGAAGTTTCGGACATTGAGCAATTAAAGGAACTAGGAGGTCAGATCAAAGATCCCGAGGCGTTCGCTGAGAATTATGGAAATATCCTCCCGTTGTTGCAGACTCGAGTAGCCGCTGATCTATTGGAGACGCTGGTTCAACTTTACAGCTTGGTCTATCATTGTTTCATCTTTCAAGATTTCCAGCTGACGCCTACGCTGGAAGAGTACTCCGCTTTGTTGGGTATCCCGGTCAAAGATTCACCTCCATTCTCCGGTGGAGAAGGAAGGCCCAGCCAGGAAGACATCGCAAGAGCAACCCGCGTAAAGCTGCTGGAGATCCAAACTCACATGACGTTCAGAGGAGGAATTGATGGCTTGCCTTCCCAATTCTTGTTCGAGAAAGCTCGACAATTTGCTAGTGTAGGGAACACTGGAGCATTCGAGCACATCTTTGCACTGTTGGCCTAAGGTTTATTCTTATTTCCGAATGTTGAAGATTTTGTTGACGTCCATGCCATAAGGATTTTCATGCTCAAGAATCCAGTTCCCACATTGTTAGCCGGTGCCTACCACTCTATCCATTCAAAGGCTCTGAAGGGAGAAGGTCGGATTACGTGTTGCACCGCTATCCTCTATAGGTGGTTTATTTTGCACCTACCGAGGTCTACTGATTTCTGGGACGTGAAAGACGGTTCAGAATGGCTTGTGAAGCTCATAGCTCTTACTCATTCGGATATCGTTTGGCATGACCCGATGTATGGAGGAATTCCCATGATTCATAGCTGTGGAGATTTTCCCAATGTACCTCTTCTTGGTACAATGGGATGTATCAGCTACAATCCTGTGCTCGCCCGTCGTCAACTGGGGCACCCAATGGAAGAAGTACCTGATCCTGAAAATCTGACAAGACTTTTTCTCCATCAAGGAGAAAACCTGAATTTGAAAACCGGAATTGTGTTTGCTTGGCGTCGCATCAATCGACAAGGAATGACGGCGACAACAAATCCTGATTGCTCAATTACTGAAGAATGTCTAGCATAGGCGTGTGAAAGGGCTCTGGCCTTGAGGATACCTTATCCACGTCCCAAGCCTCCCGTTGTCCAATCAGATGAAGTTTCGAAGTTGAAGGCGGAAATAGAGAAGCTTACCCTGGATAAAGCAAGAATGCAACACCAGATTGACAGGCTGATGGAAGAACTCAGTGGAAGACAAGGGGCATCATCCAGCAGTTTAAACTCCTAGTTCCTTTTGTTATGTGGCTTATGTAATAAAACTTTGGAGGTGTACTGGCTGTTGACAAATTTTAATAAAATGTTTTAACATCTACAATGACTGCAATAGAATTTGAGTTCCTTGATAGTTGCATTGCCTTGCATTTGCATCTCATATCTTTGCATTTTTGCATGTGCTTTGTCCTCTCTTTTGCTTATTCTGGTTGTGTCTCTTCAGTGTTTCTGTCACCCTGAATCCTCTGTTCCGAGAGACGAGCTGTCAAGTCATTACTCAGGCTAATCAAAGAAGGAAGATGAATGACATGGAGCAAGAAAATCAGGAACTCCGCAAGGAAATAACTACTCTGAAGAGTGATTTTGAAAGGCTTTTTGCTTTGGTTGAAACCCTTGTTACAAATCAATCTGCTTCCCAGACCCCGCTCTGAGGAACAGTGATTCCTGGGATCCCATTAATGCCCACTTCTGAGATTCATGGCCTTAAGGAACAAGCTGCTAAGACTGTGTTGCAAGGAAGGTATAAAGGATCTCGTAGCCAAGTTAAACAACATAAGGAGCAATATTATCATTCTGACCGGAGACCTCATCAGTATCAATAAGATTTTACCTATCAGCCTATGCAACAGGCACCCGTCTACCAACTTTTTGTTTATCGGTCGGCTCCTGCCTATCAGCCAGCACAAACTCCGCACAATCATCAACGAGTACTCAACACTCCTAATCATCAACAACAGAGGGATCCGATACCATGTCCAGATACTTCTAACAAAATACCATATAAACCTCCAGTTTCTTCTATCCTGATGACTGATACTGAGTTGTACCCCTCCTTGGTGCAACAAGGTTTGATTACTACCAGAGCTTTGGGTCCGCCTCCTATTCCACTTCCACCTAATTATGATCCCAATGCTCATTGCTTGTTTCATGAAGGGGCACCTGGCCATGATCTAGAAAAGTGTTATGCTTTTAAGGGTATCGTGAAGAAGTTAATGAATCAGAAGATTCTGTCTTTTGGTGACTCTCAACCAGACAGTAAGAAAGCTCGTACTGATATTACGCTTGCTACTCAAGCAACTTTGAATCAGGATCAAATTCGCAGTCAATTGTGGGTTAGTCAAAGACGTCCTCTGAATCAGCAGTCATACCACCGTATGTCGCGCCAACATGCTGGACAAAAACTAAAGAAGCATTACACTCCTCTACCGTTGCCATATAGTCAATTCTTGCCAGATTTAATCAAAGGTGGACTTATAATGCCAAAGGAATTGAATCCGGTACCTTTCCCATACCTGCCAGGTTTTGACGTTAACGCCCGATGTGACTACCATGCTGGGGCACCGGGGCACTCAACTGACGATTGTAAGGTACTTCCGAGTAAGGTCCAGAATCTACTTGACTCCAAAATGATCTCATTCACGCCTCATGGCATTCAAATCAATTCTTCTTCACCCAACCACGCGAGTTCGTTAGTCCTGATTATGGAAGAAAATGACAAGGGTGGGTATGAAAATGATCCTCAGACCTATCTCGAAAGTCGATTTTGAAGATGGTTAGCTCAAATGACAAATAAAGAGGAAGCCTTTCCCGAGATCATTCAAGTTGGTTAGTTTACTTGCATTTGTTTTCTTTCTTTGATTATTAAAGCATGTTTTCATGTAAGAACTGGTTATTCGGAACGTTAATGCAATTTAATGTTTGTTTCGAAGAAATCCATTCGCTTCGCTCATTTAAAAAAAATTTGTTTACCATTTTATAATGCCAATACTACTGAATGGAGAATGATGAGCTAAAACGCAATCTCTTATGTTGTATACTTTTGAACGGAAACCCTACTAAGGATATAAGGCATTGTTTCAAAATCCCAAACACTGGAGATAAACCTTCGTTAACCCCTTTGAGCCTTCGAGTAGTAGTTTTCTTCTCTAAAAAATTTCAAAGAACCCTCATGTTGTACCAGGGGCAGGGTAATTTTCAAAAAAAGAAAAGAGTAAGTATACCAAAGAAGGGGGTGGGTACCAAATAAATTTTGAGCCACATATCCTTTGTTTCTTCAACCATGATCTAAAACCACTATAAAACCTTTAAAAGACCTCATTGAAGTAGGGTTTATTTCGAAAGCATATTCGATGAGATAATGTTTCCTGACTCCTATGAGTTACACTCAAAATTCGTATTGGCATTATAGAAAAAGGAATTACGTCATATCCTAACTAGTGATTCGGTCACAAGTTTGCGATATGCCTTTTTCAATAAAATTCAAAACAAACATGATGTTGTATTAGCAATTTCGGAATTTACATTTTCTGCATGTAAATACTGCTTGATGTCACAGAAGTTCGTAAACGGCTATGAGAAGTTCAACCTCTGAGATATGTAACTCTGTTGAAGATAGTCATTTCAAAATATCAGTCCGGAGCATACTGCCTGAAGATCATGATGAACTGGGGCAAGTTATTCCTCAGTTGTTGCAAATGGATCAACCCTAAGGGGGGAAGAGCGAAGACTCAATACACAGAATACCGGCAATCTGAGCCAGTTACGTCGAGATTCTACCAATCTCTAAAGAGTTAGAAGACATTGGAACAGTTGGGATGCCAAGTCTCCTGCAAAATCCTTTTGAGATGATTTATTTTCGTAGACCATGCAGTATGGGGGCATTAGAGAATCGAAGACTTTTCCAACAGTTGATATTTGAAAACGGCGGCTACCATCAAGTTTTCACTCTAGGAAGTCATGACGATTCCCCAATGAATCAATTTTTTAAGCAATTATGACAGGATCGGTACAAGAATGCAGCATCTGGTTGACCTAAGGACCCCCAGTGAATCTCCTCGGTCATCAACCTTCCCCAACAAAGCAGTGGATATTTATTTTATCCTCATAAAATTCTCTCTGAATACAAGTTTGATCTTTGCCTAGTGGATCTTTCTCATCCGAGCAATCAGATTCATCTTGACGGTCCCCTAAGTGAGTCAGGATATTATATCCCCAAGTGGTTTGCTATTTCCCCAGAGAAGTTGGAACCGTTGGTGCCTTTGGATTTTTGTACAAGATTGACAGATTTATCTCTTGCGCAGAGGATGGACGGGCTTCCTCGTCGTTTTGTTTTTTCCTCTTGTTTTCTTTCTTTGTTTTGTCAGCATGAGCATAAGCATGGCATAACATCATTTGCATTCGCCTCCGTGCGTGTTCGGTTTCTGTTTGTTTCTTGTTGCTTCATCTTGATCGTTGGTTGTGTTTGCGCCAAGTTTGGGCTTGTTCGATTTCTCCAAATAGAGTCGTCAGCCTTAGGCAGGAAATGTTAATCCCTTCTAAGTTTCCCCACAGAGTTCAACCCTCATGGATGATGGTTATTTCAGTTATCTTTTCCGTTCATGGATAAGATAAATCGCCATCTGAGTTCATTCCTCAATGGCGGGTCATGTTTGACAGTTTCATTCTAGTTTGATCCTAGATTAATTCTTGGTCCCTGGGGATTCCACCTTTACCTTTTGGTCGCCGAGCTTATGTTGAGCGTGCATTTATGTTACACTGTGTCTGGCAAGAAGAATCCTTTTTTTCCTTTTAGATAAACTGCAGTCTCTTCGGAGAAGTTTATCATTTTCCTGCTTTTTTAGATAAACTGCAGTCTCTTCGGAGAAGTTTATCATTTTCCTGCTTTTTCAGATAAACTGCAGTCTTTTCGGAGAAGTTTATCATTTTCCTGCTTTTTTTCAGATAAACTGCAATCTCTTCGGAGAAGTTTATCATTCTTTTTTTCCTTTTAGATAAACTGCAGTCTTTTCAGAGAAGTTTATCACTTTACCATTTTTTTCAGATAAACTGCAGTCTCTTCGGAGAAGTTTATCATTTTCCTGCTTTTTTAGATAAACTGCAGTCTCTTCGGAGAAGTTTATCATTTTCCTGCTTTTTTAGATAAACTGCAGTCTCTTCGGAGAAGTTTATCATCTTCCTGCCTTTTTTTTTCAGATAAACTGCAGTCTCTTCGGAGAAGTCTATCACTTTACCACTTTTTTCAGATAATCTACAGTCTCTTCGGAGAAGTTTATCATTTTCTTGCTTTTTCGGATAAACTGCAGTCTCTTCGGGGAAGTTTATCATTTTTCTACTTTTTCAGATAAACTACGGTCTCTTCGGAGAAGTTTATCATTTTACTGCCTTTTTCAGATAAACTGCAGTATCTTCGGAGAAGTTTATCATTTTACCATTTTTAAGATAAACTGCAGTCTCTTCGGAGAAGTTTATCCCTTTATTGATGGTGTGTGAGTCCCATACAATTGATAAGCTGCAGTCTCTTTTGAGAAGTTTTATCAGGGCATCTTCCGCACGAAGTCCATTTACTTGGCATATAGGAGATTTTTAATAACCCTGTACTTTTTCCTGATGGTTCCTGAAGATCCCGTTTGATCTCTTCATTTTAAGGAATCTCCAGGCGTTGGATGTTATTTCTTGTTGAAAACTCCATCTTTTTGTTTGCGTGATCCTACTGCCATGTGGATCCTGCGTTGTCTTCTTGCTTGCTTGTATATCAACTAGTCACGCTTGAACCTGCTGGGTCGTCGTCTTCGGAGTCGCCGGTGTTGTTTTCTTTTCCCCAACGCGTCTGGTCGTCCCCAGTGAGTTTGTTGCTCATTGTGTTCGTTTGTCGCTCTGTGTTTGTTTTGTCTTTGTCTGCATCTTTTGCATTTTACCATTCCATCATTTTCATCATGCTAGAGTTCATGGCATGTCAGCATTAGGTTAGCTTTTGTCCATAGCATTGCATGATCATTGCATCTAAGGGAAAAATTTTCGGTTATTTGTATTTAAATATCTTTCATCATGACCTAATGAAGATTTTCATCGTTCATGTCATCCGGTGACGATATTTAAATAGGGGCAACTGTTGTACCCCAAATTTTTCCCTTAGATTCATTGATTCGTCTGCATATCATATTAGGTCAATCATTCGTGCATAACTAACCGTTTTAGCTAGTTTTGTCTATTTGTTTCATTCGTGAGGACAGGTACAACAACAAAGGTTCAAGATCTCGAAGTTTGTGCTGTGTGTGTCTTGGTGGGGGTGCTTATTGTGATTCTAGTCTCTTACAAGTCGTGTGGAATTCCTGAGAGGATACACCCTCACATTTGTGATCCTTTAGCCACAACAAGGCCAATTTTCCTCAAGATTCCTCGAAGGTTTTCTCCAGAGCATGGTTTAAGTACATTTTTTTTGCGTGAACGGGGGAGTGATTTAAAGATGTCAGGTTTGGTAGAAGGGTATACGAGTTATTTAGAGTCGGTTGAAAAGCCGTGTGTGCTCAAGCTAATTTTGTGCCATTTGAGTAAAGTCAAATTTTTTTGCAAGCTACGTGTGATTTATGAGACATAGGAGGTCGTCAAAGCGAAGCTTTTTTCTGTTTTACTAAAAGTTGAAACGATTCATTGCTTATAACTTTGAGTACAAATTCAAGTTATATTCAAAAGTTAATGGAATTCAGGAGCATGGGATAGAAGTATGTAATAAAGTTCATCATTGTTCTCATCCATATTAAATCCTTTTCAAGAAAGACTTGAAGCTACATGGTGTAAGTTGGATTCGTACAAACAGGTTAAAAGGCCCTTTGTAAAGACATACGATAAATCGCTAAATGAGAGCATCAAAGGACGTCGGCCCAAAGAAATGCTCAGTTGTGCTACAATAGATATTTGACTAAACATGTAACTCATAAACAGTTAGAAACAAATGTACAACATAGACTTTTCACTGAAGATTTGCTCCGCGGTCTGGTGAAGGTTGGCCCACCATCTTTTTGCTTATTCCCTCAATTCACTTGGCTACCTGGCTTCGTGTCTTATCCTGTGTGGCCGAAAGGCACAGTTCCGCCACATTGCTTTTGAACCCTTTAAGTTAACTACTTTGAGGAGCGTAACTAGTTACCACATCCATTGTTGTTGACACATTAAAGTCTCGAGCTGCAAAAACTCACCTAGTTGCAACAACCCGGTCAACCTGTAAAAAAGGGGAAAACCAAGGAAAAGAGTCGGAACTGCTATCACATTTTTGTATATACATTCAAGGCCATTTTCACTACACTCAAACACAAGAAGTCTAGTTAACTTTGTGTCACCATCATCAAATAACCATCCAAACCCAAAGTCATCCAAAAAGAACAAAGCCGAGGTTGACGAATTACGGCTTGTCCTAATACATTGTTACACTAAGTTACATATTCCTCATACATGCTCTCCCGGGTTCACATTTTTTTTCAAGGAAGACTTAGCTTAACTCCGGAGGATCTTGGTCGCACTTCTCATCGCGGCACTGAAGGTGTTCCAACCAAAGCAGGCTCCTAGGAAATCCCGTGGTTGCTGTTAATAAGTCTTGAACCGAACTCACACCACAGTACAGCAGACTGTATTTTCCAAAGCTCACTCATTTGCAATTGCAGCAACAATGAAGTGTTTAACCTGTTAGCAGAGAACCTGTACTTCAATCCGGGTTTATAATGTTGAGAAATCACCAAAGGATTGCAAAGGTAGTGTCTTACGTTGACCCATGGAAGATCACAACTAAGACTGAACCAATTCGCCTACACAAATTAAGCTTAACATCAAAACCTCTAAACCAATTTCAAACATTATAGACCCTTATCTCAATCAATTACCTACATTTGAGTCACCACCAAAAAATCCAGTCCATGACCCTCGTGATCACAACACCATCAAGGCCTCCAAATCTTGAGCAAACTCAATCTTCATATATCAAATCCCCGCAACGAGCAGCCCCTGTTCTTTCAAAAGCGTCACAGCTGCATTTCAATCACGTGATACTATCAACCAAGTTAATGGGCAACACAAAACAAAAAGAAAGAATAACGCGTTTAGTTGCTCAACTTTCGGCCAAAACAACAGCTCCGTACAACGCCAACATCACATGGAAGGCATATCCCACCAAGACTCATGCATATAATTGGAAACAATCAAACACTGATTATCACCTGATCATTGTAATCATTGAAGCTCACCTGATTATCATTATGTCGCTGTTTGGACGTGTCATTGCTTGGGTTACCGTGTTAGCAACTGGCGTATGGAGTCGCTCACCTCGGTCTGCACTCCTCTATCCATTGCGTCCCACGTTGGAACTTGTGGTTATGACCTCTTGGATGAAGGATGAATTACTAGAGTTATCGAAAGGAAACATCCCGTAACTCAGTTATAAGAACTGCAGGTGTCGCATTTGAACGTGACTTTATCAGCTGATAATAGTAGAAACCACCATAATATTTGAGATATTTTGTTTGCCCTGTCAAAGAGAAAAGTCTGTTAAAGGAAGACTATGAAGCGGATATGAAGATATTCGACCAAAATCAATCAAGTTTCCCTAAAAATCAGAAACCAATACCACATTCAATGTATTTCCTAATCAAACAATTCAAACTTATTCAGACCGATTTCAAAACTTTCCTAATTGGCCTCAGAGTTTTATTTTTCATCATTTTCAAATTGAAAGTTATGGGCAATATAGTAAATAGGTACCGCCAGCAAAACTTCCCAAAAAACCAAAATTGGACAAAATCAAAGAGCATCAAGTGTAGAAATCACGTTTTAAAAGCAGCCTTCAAAGCTTTCAAAAGTTCCAAATCCCAAATCAAGCATCAGATCGTATCAAACTGTTCAAACATTCAAAAACTTTCCGAATCAAGCAAACCAAATCAAATATTGACAATAAACACACATTAAAACCTTCCAAAATCTCATCATTGGCCTTGGCTATAAAAGGGGTTCACGCCATCAGAAAAGGGACAGAGAGAACCATATACAAAAAAGAAACCTAGCAGAGCCACCACACGAAAAACCAGAGACGAAAGAGAGACAAATCACAAAATCAAGCAGTCACATGCAAAATCACCAAAACCATTTCCAAACCCACCGACCCAGGCTCAGAACACCGGAGGTGATCATCATCGCCGCAACATTCAAAGCAGAAGAAGCAAAGCAACAACACAAACCAGGCTCGCGAAATAAAAAGGTAAAGAGAGAAAGGAGTTCTTCCCCGACGGAGATCCGTGAAGTTCTCGCCACCATCGCCGACCCACCCTTTTCTTTTCTCGCTTTTGCTCGTTTATTTTTTCTCATGTAACTGTAATCAACAATACATAATGAAATCGGGGTATAGGCCGTGTGGGGTGGGGTATATGTTTGCAGCTTGATGATTGACGATCGTGAGAGAGTGAGAGACGACGGCGCCGATAGGGTTTCAAATCCTAGCTTTCACTTTGAGAAAGAGAACATAGGCGAGAGAGAGAATGAGATTGAGGTCGTGAGGATCCCTCCGTTTCTTCTTCTTGATAATGTTTTTTTATTTAAAAACAATTAGTTTTTTAAGAAAATAACTCATCATTTTCGTTAACGTAACTACTAAAAGAACTTTTCATAATCCGTCATAATAATAAAACTATTTCATAAAAATTAACCTTTTTTTTATCAACAACCCCTTTTTTAATAATCTCTAACACTAAATAATTCTTTTTTTAATATATAAAGGGATCTTTAACTTTCTCAATTTAAAATAATATAAAACCTTTTTTTTAAATATTAACCCTCCCAATAACTCTTTATAATAATAAAACCTTAAAAACCAAATTTTTTTTAAGTAATTAAAAACTTTTTAATTAAAGAGGACCCCTAACTCTAAGTCAATAAATCCTTAAGTAATTCTAAATTAAAACTTTTTTAAAATAATCCTCAAATAAATTAAACCCTTCTATAAGAACGCTAACTAAAGAATCTTTAACATAAAACCTTTTCTCAATAAACCTTAAGAATAAATCAACTCGTTAGATCCCCCCTCTCGCGCCCGAGTGAAACGTTTGCTTGCATGCTTGCTTATCTTGTCTCTGTTTGATATCATGTCTTTGTATGCTTACACATATCTGGATGTTTACTATGTCTAAACCCTTTTCAAAAATATAACAAAAACTCTCGATCCAACGTCAAGCCACTTTTATACCCATGTAAGTCGACTACCTTCGGGCATCGCATTCGACCTTCGGTCACTATACACAATACTAGCCCACCTCGCTAGTGCGCACAACTAAATGAACTCTTAAGTTAATTGCCCCCTCGACATTCTAAAGGAAGGTTCCCTTAAAATTGACTAAACCGTCATAGGACTAACTCTTAGAACCCGGCCTTAGGATTCGGAGTCGCCGTACTCCACGTCTCGCAGTAGACACTTAGAATCTTAGCCTTAGGATTGGAGTCGCCGAACTCCAAGTAAATGCTCCGCCGCAAACGTTTACAATCCTACCCCTCTTAAACCAATCTACAACTTTAGAGTCATCGCACTCTATGTAAGGTCTTGCCCAAGACTTTACCTCCCCTTTGGAACCTTGACCCCGTCAAGAAGTTCCTCTTTTCAGAACTACGCATACTCTGATTCTACACCCGAGGATACGTAGGCGTAAGGTGCGATACTTTATCGAGTATACTTAGATACTAACCCCTAGGGTTCAACCTTTAGCATAGCACCCTAGCAAGCGAATGAGAGATAACATGAATACTAACGAGAGGTTCCCGTAGAGTACTACGGACGTTTAGGATGCTAATACCTTCCCTAGGCGTAACCAACCCCCGAACCTTAGATCTTTTAGGTTTTTTTCGCTTTTGAACCTTTCCTTTGGATAAATCAAAGACGGTGGTGAAGATTTAAAGAAATGTGATCCTAGTTCATTAATAACTATGGTATCCAATTCTCACCGCAACAACAACCTATACACAGAGTGTCATGCCAATGAATCAGGATAAGCAAATTTTTTTTCGTTGGGGGTCAAAATTAAGGGATTTTTCAAACAGGAAAATAAAATAATGTAAAATAGGACTCAATAGCGCATATGACTCGATAAACTAGACAATCTAAAAACTAAAAACTAGAAAACATAAATAACAGGAAAGAAAATAAAATGGTAAAACTCCTCCCCCACACTTGAACTAAACATTATCCTCAATGTTTTAGTACAAGGTGAAAGAAAGGAGTGATAAAACTTGGTCAAGGATGAGGTGCATGGCCTCTGCCTCTATGACGGCCTGCTCTACCCCACTCGGACTGTGGCACATGTCTAATGAAGTCCCTCAGATCAGCCGTCTCCAAGCACACTCCATTCATCTACTCTATCAGGTCAGCCATATCATGCTGAGTCCTCTCTGCAAAATCTTGCCGCTGCTGGCTAATCTGGTCAACATCGACTCTAAGCTCCTCCTGCTGTCTCTGCATGTTGCGGAGTAAAAGATCACGTTCGGCCTCCATGTCGTTCCGATGCCTAAGCTTGGACAAAATATCTTCCAGTGAACTCTGGATGGCGACGTCATCATATTCCTCCTGGGGCTGATGTGTACTTGTAAAAGGGTCAGTAAAAAAATATGCAGGGTGTGAACGGGCGCTAGGTCCGGGTGTATCAGTAGCATGTGTATGAATGCGGGGCAGTGGTGTGGTAAATCCCATAACATCATGGTAGTGCCTCTCAGCTCTCTCTTGCTAAAGATCAGGGGTCTCGGTATCAACTATCCAGTTCATGCTGACTCGCATGTTAATGCGGTCAGAACACGGAAAAATGTGACTCCTTTAACCTCTCTGTTGCCTCTCATCAAGTGATATTTTCCATTTGGTAAATTTTTAACAAGGTGCATGACATGGCAATGGGTAAGATCAGCAAATAGAGCGGGTAAGGGCTCAAGAGGCTCTAACTCAGTGTGCAATCCTAAAGCTAAGGCTATCGAGGTAATGATCCCTCCGACACAAATGGAACCGCCTGCTCTACCACTGGCAGACTGGAGGTGTGCAAGTAAAAATGGTGTTGGGTTAACCTTGGTTTCGGAAAGCACACAATGGATGAATAATAAATTTTTTGAGTTCACATTTCTAGTGTTCTCCAGGCCAAAGATAGTGTTAGCTAGGATTTGGTGGAAATACCTAATGGCTGGGTTGTGGATGGATGTGGCTTTGAGACCTTCCCATGTGTCGGAAGTCTTATTAGTGATTTGGTGCCAAAAGTCTAGAGCACTAGATTCCCACTCACTCTCTAAAGGTGCCTGTGTAGCATACTCCGGACCGCTAGGAAAACTAAAGATAGTGCCTATTTGCTCAATGGTCAGGGAGTAATCGGTGTTAAATATTCTAAACTCTACGGAACCATTAGTGCAGGTCAGATTCGTGGAAACACGGTAGGAACTTAAAAACTCACATGTCAGCCTAATGTAAGTAGAAGTACTCATAGAACAGAATTGTGACATACCTAAGTTAGTAAGCATCTAATTGACACTATCAAAGAGATCCAAGGTCTGGACAACAGCAGTGTCTGGATACCGAGTCGCGACGACTGCCCTTTTACGTAATTTGAGAAAGTTGGAGCGTTGGCTCTGACCAAGGACACCTTCAGGAAAGGTGATGCCCATATAGTCGATATCAGCAGCGACTCTTGGAGGCATCTTAACAGAATGATTGTAGTGAGAATGGTTGAAATGGTTTGTAAGTGAAAAGTGTGAGTGATGGTTGTGAGAAATATGAGAAATTTTGATGAATTTATAGGTAAAATGGTGGAATTTAGATGGTTGGTAGTTATGAGGGATTAATGAGGGGTTAATGAGGGTAGTTGGAAGGTTTTTTGGATGTGTAAAAAGATGATTTGAGTGATTCCCTAGGAAAAACGTGCAAGAATTTGAATTTTGCAGAGGACTGCAGTTTCCAACCTAATGGCGAACGCCATTAAGCATATGGCGAACGCCATGTGTTGCGAATGAGAAAAATCAGAAATATGAACTGATGGCGAATGCCATCAGCATAATGGCATTCTCATTATACTAAAATGCGAATTTTTTTGCTGAAGGTCCAGAAACAGAAGATAAAACTTCTTATTATAATTTTTTTTTTGTTTTGTTTCTACTGCTAGTACGAAAATAGGTACTTAACAAGCCAAGAAAAATTCCAAACTTGCTAAATTTCAACAACATATGATTTAAAGAACGGAAGGGAAATTTGCATTAATTGAAAGAACAACAGTACAAACATAGTTCATTGTCAGCATACCGACATTATACAACAGAATTAAAAGAACCAACAATACGAGAATGTGGAACACTGATACAATAAAACAAATCCTAGTATAAGAAAACAGGGAAATGAGTACAACTGAAACTATCCATTGTGATGACTCATTTGAGGTTCTGTAGGACGCCGGACTGAATAAATAATCTAGAACAAATGATCGAATTGTTCATGCACCACATCCATGAATCCTAAGAAAACCACACGAAGAGAAGTCATCTCTCCTCGGAGGAAATCCACTTCAGACTGGAGAGCATGAATTGTAGTGACAATATCAATAGGTGGAACAACCGGCTGAATAGCTTAGCCATGAGTAACAACATCAGGCATATCGGGTTCTAAATTCTCATAGGCTTGTGGAGAGTCAGGAGGAGTCAGAGACTCGTTCTGGCCTTCCAAGTCATAAAGCCAATTGTCTCTGTTATGCACACTAGTCTTCTCATGATTCGGCAAAGTAAAATTATGGACAACGACATTGTCAATTAGTAGTTCAAACTCAACCGGACCAAGGTTTGCAATAATCCCACGGTTAAAACAGAAATTAATGTCCATGGGGCAAAAACTACCAAAAACATGAGTACAATTCAAATGATACTGTAACCCAATAGCATCAGCGATCATGGTAATCAAGCCTCCAATAATAATAGCTCCAAAAGGCTCACGAGAAATCTTAGCAAAGTTAGCTAGCTTTAACGGGGCAGCATTAACCAGCTTACTTTGAGAGGCACAGAACATGATATAAAGCTCGTCCTTAGATACGGAAATCACGTTTTCTTCTTTCCTAAAAAGAGTGTGGGCCAATGTCTTATTGAAATACCTGATACTAGGATTGTGGATACTTTCAGAGAACATGCCATTTGGCTCAGGATTGTAGTTACCACTGAGAGTACCCCAAAACTGATTTAGATCATAAGCAGTGAAAGCATCTTCAGGAGTCTTAGTTATAGCATCAGGCCCATTAGGAAATCCTAACAAGTCATCCAACTCATGATGGGTGAAACGATACTTGTTTCCAAGCAGCCTAAAGGTAGCCAATCCACGGCCAAAACCGAACCCTCGGGTAGGATCATAGTATAACAAGCTTAGGAACTCCGAGGTCAAGTTATGGTAAGTGCTGAATCTCTTCCTGATAGCAAAATCATCCCACCCCAACTGATTCAGCAGGTAGGTGACGCTATCTCGGATGCCAAGAGTGGTCATAGCAGGGTTGTCAGGGTAAATGGACACAACAAAGTCTCTCTGGGATAGGGCCTCAAATCGGCGCCTCTGGACCTCATTCCTAAAAACAACTTTTTGATTCTTGAAGGGCTGCATTCTCCTAGAATTAGTGCTAGCCTAAGACGAGTTAGCCTGAAATTAGACAATGATATCCTATTATTCAAGTTGTACCATAAACAAAAGTTAGTAAAAATACAAAAAGATAGTAACAATAATAATAATAATAATAATAATAATAATAATAACTAATAATAACATAAATATAAGTATGCAATAAAATTAATAACTAGCACAAGTAAAAGTCTGAAAATGCCAATAAAACAATAACGAACAAAGATCGTGGGCCGCCTCTCACGGAGCGCTTCGTTTAATGTCGGGAGCTCGACATTGATCTAGAAAGAAATAGTCATTCATTTGGAGGAGCGGGCAGCTCTTCCAACTTATTACTAGTGAAGAATTCCTTGTTTTCTACGGTATGGTAGTGTTTGAGTCGCTGCCCGTTCACAATGCATGTTTCGTTTGTTTTTCCTCTGATTTCTATTACTCCACTTTGGAAAGCTTTCACAACCTCAAAGGGACTAGACCATCGGAAACGTAACTTCCCTGTGAACAGCTTCAGCCGAGAGTTAAAGAGAAGAACTATGTCTCCTTCATTGAACTCTCTCTTTGCTATCCGCTTATCTTGCCATTTCTTGGTTCTCTCCTTATAGATTCGGGCATTTTCGTAGGCATCTAGTCTAAGTTTCTCGAGTTCATGGATATCTAAAATTCTTTTCTCCCCTACTGCTGTGTAGTTCATGTTTAGGGTCTTAATGGCCCAATAAACTTTATGCTCTAGTTCTACAGGCAGGTGGCAAGACTTGCCATAAACCATTTTAAATGGTGTGGTTCCTATCGGGGTTTTGCAAGCTGTCCTATAAGCCCACAGAGCCTCATGAAGTTTAGTAGACCAATCTTTCCTGGAGGTTGCAATGGTTTTTTCTAAGATTTGTTTGATCTCCCTATTTGACACCTCGATTTGCCCACTGGTTTGGGGGTGATAGGGTGTTGCTACTCGGTGTCGGACTCCATATTTAAGCAAAACCTTCCCAAAGACATTTGAAACAAAATGGGAGCCGCCATCGCTAATGACAATTCTAGGAACACCGAATATAGGAAAGATTATGTTTTTAAAGAGCTTAATCACCACTCGTGCATCATTTGTAGGAGAAGTTATTGCCTCAATCCATTTTGATACGTAATCGACTGCAACGAGTATGTACCTATTACCAAAAGAAGACGGGAAGGGTCCCATGAAATCTATACCCCATACGTCAAAGACCTCCACTTCTAAGATCCCTTTCTGTGGCATCTCATCGCTTCTAGAGATGTTTCTAGAGCATTGACACCGGTCACAATTTATAACAGCAATGTGGACATCCTTCCAAAGATTTTGGCCAGAAGATACCAGATTGTAGGATCTTTGCACATGTTTTCGAGGTACTCGCATGCCCTCTAGAGGGCGCAGCATGACAATGAGATATGACATCAGCTACTTCTGATTCAGGGACGCATCGACGAAATATTCCATCGGCGCCTCTCTTGAAAAGTAGGGGTTCATCCCGATAGTAGTGTTTAAGATCATGGAAAAAAATTTTCTTTTGTTGGTATGTTAAGTTTGGTGGAAGCACCCCAGCTGCTAGGTAGTTGACAAAGTCAGCATACCATGGCAGTGTGGTCTTGGGGCAAATTGATTATATTACTTCATTAGTTTCTGCATCATTAAATATCAAGGAATATTCGACTGTCTCGCTTTCGCTTTCTTGCTGGGCTACTAGTCTATCATAGGGTAATTCGTCATTAATTGGCACTTCTTCGGGTCTCAGATCCTCAATCCTAGAGAGATGATCTACTACTATGTTTTCGGTGCCTTTCTTATCCTTGATTTCTAAGTAGAACTCTTGCAAAAGCAGAATCCATCTTAAGAGTCTTGGTTTAGCATCCTTCTTAGTCAACAGGTATCTAATTGCAACATGATCGGTATAGACAATAATTTTTGCTCCCACTAGGTAGGAACAAAATTTATCTAAAGCAAACACAACTGCAAGGAGTTCCTTTTCGGTGGTGGCATAGTTCATCTGTGCATTGTCCAAGGTTCTACTCGCATAATAAATAGCATGAAGCTTCTTATCTTTCCTTTGTCCTAGGACAGCGCCTACAGCGTAGTCACTGGCGTCACACATAATTTCGAATGGTATACTCCAATCAGGTGGTTGCATGATGGGTGCCGAAATAAGAGCGTTCTTAAGGTGTTCGAATACTTTCAAGCAATCCTCATCAAAAATGAATTCAACATCTTTCATCAACAACTCAGTCAGTGGGTTTGTGATTTTAGAGAAATCATTAATGAATCGCCGGTAAAATCCGACGTGTCCTAAGAAACTACGAACTTCTCTAACTATTTTAGGAGGTTGAAGGTTCTCTATAATTTCTATTTTTGCTTTATCTACTTTAATACCTTTGTTGGATACTACATGTCCAAGAAATATTCCTTGCCTCACCATGAAATGACATTTCTCCCAATTAAACATTAAGTTTACTTTAACGCATCGTTCAAGTACCATCTCAAGGTTTGATAAACAATTTTCAAAACTTCCCCGACATACAGAGAAGTCGTCCATAAATACTTCCATTATGTCCTCTATGAAATCTGCAAAGATCGCCATCATGCATCTCTGGAATGTTGCGGGAGCATTACACAGTCCAAACGACATTCATCGATAGGAAAATGTACCATAGGGATAGGTGAATGTAGTCTTTTCTTGGTCATTAGGGTGAATATGGATTTGAAAGAACCCTGAGTATCCGTCAAGATAACAAAAATGAGAGTGTTTAGCTAGCCGTTCAAGCATTTGATCTATGAAAGGTAAAGGAAAGTGGTATTTATGAGTGGCTTTGTTTAGCTTCCTATAGTCTATACACATTCTTCATCCAGTTTGAATTCGCTTTGCTACGGATTCTCCTTTCTCGTTGCTAACAACTGTAACACCTCCATTCTTGGGTACGACATGCACATGGCTGACCCAATTACTGTCAGATATTGGGTAGATAATTCCTGCTTCTAATAGTTTTTGCACCTCATTTTTTACTACATCACTTAAGATGGGATTTAATCTTCTCTTATGCTCTCTAGAGGTTTTACAGTCCTCTTCTAGCATAATGCGATGCATACATATAGAGGGGCTTATTCCTTTTAGATATGAGATGTTGTAACCTAAAGCCGTAGGATACTTTCTTAAGACATGTAATAGTTTTTCAGTCTCTATTTGTCCTAAGTCGGCATTGACTATTACGGGTCGCTCGAGCTCAGCGTATAGGAGTTCATACCTTAAATCTTTGGGTCGTGTTTTGAGTTCTATAGAAGGTTTCTTCGGGTATGGCATTGGATCTGGCGTTAGTGCTAGGCATTCCCTTAGACTGTCATCTTCGTATGGCTCGCGCCAACTATCATCTTCAAATATTCGAGGTGCTGGAATCTTTAGTACTTCAGTGTACTTAGTTGGTTCCTTCTCCATTTCTCTAACACATTCGTCGATAACATCTAGGAAACAACATGAATCGTCTATAGCTGGAGCTTTTAGGAATTGGGCCAAGATAAATTCAACTTTCTCTTCCCTAACTTCAAAGTTAGTTTTCCTTTCTTAACATCAATGATGACTTCGGCTGTTGCCTAAAACGGTCTTCCTAAAATAATAGGTATGTTTGAATCTTCCTTAATGTCCATTATCACAAAATCAGTAGGGATATATAACTGACCTATACGAACGGGTACGTTCTCTAGCATACCAACAGGATATTTAATAGAACAGTCCGCTAGTTGTAATGACATTTTTGTCGGCCTTAGTTCCCCTAAGTTAATTTTCTTGCATGTGGACAATGGCATCAAGCTAACATTGGATCCTAAATTGCATAGTGCTTTTTCTATGATAGATTTTCCGATTACGCAAGGTATGGAAAAACTGCCTGGATTTTTCAGCTTAGGAGGCATGTTGTTTTGAATTATAGCAACGCACTCAGCAGTGAGCATGACAGTTTCATTATCCTCGAGCTTTTTCTTATTAGACATGATCTCTTTGAGAAATTTTGCATTTGAAGGCATTTGTGTAATAGCTTCTGTGAAAGGTATGGTTATGTTCAGTTGTTTTAGAAGCTCTACGAATTTCTTAAATTGTCCTTCATTTTTGGATTTGGCGAATCTTTGAGGATAAGGTACAGGTGTTTTTATGGTGGCGGAGGCACGTAAGGTGTTTCTTTCTCTGCGGTCTCTTTGCTTTTATCTTCGTTATCACTAGTTGGTTCTCTTACTTTTTCAGTTCCCTTTGATGAATTTTGGTGCATGACTGAATTTTGAATTCTCGGGTCAACTGGTGCATCGTTTTCCGTTCCACTTCGCAAAGTGATATCATTATCATGACCTTTTGGATTTGGTTGTGGTTGGCCAGGAAATGGTCCAGCGGGGGCTGCTATAGTTGATTGTTGTTGGGCTACCTGAGAAATTAGGGTTTCCAACATTTTGTTGTGGGTAGCCATAGCATCAAGTTTACTTGATATTTGTAACACCAATTCACTTGTATGAGCGTTTTGATTTACGAACTCTTTGTTTTGTTGAACTTGAGCATTCATAAAGTTTTCCATCATGATTTCCAGATTTGATTTTCTAGGTGGTTGTGGTGCAGATGGCGGTCTTTTCTAGTAACCAGGTGGAATAGCAGGTGCTGGGTTTGGTGGTTGTAAAACATTGTTGTTTTTGTATGAAATATTCAGGTGATTTCTCCATCCAGGATTGTAAGTATTTGAATACGGGTTTCCTTGAGCATAGTTCACTTGGTCGGTAGGAGTAGCAGCCAATACTTGACATTCAGTGTCAGTGTGCCCAGGGATTCCGCATACTTCCAATTGGGTGTAACTGCAGCTACGGTAGTTGCTGGTGGTGCTATTGCTAAACTTTCAATTTTTGTGTGAGTGCATCCACTTTAGCATTGACATAGTCTAAACCATTGACTTCGTACATTCCTCCTTTTGGAGTTGACTTCTCTACACCAGCGCGTTCACTTCCCCATTGGAAATGGTTTTGAGCCATAGTCTTTATAAGTTCGTAGGCTTCCTCATACGATTTGTCCATTAGAGCACTGCCAGCTGCTACGCTCAGATTCATTTTGGTATTGTACAACACACCATTGTAAAAGGTATGGATCATCAGCCATTCTTCAAGTCCATGGTATGGGCAAAGCCTCATCATGTCCTTGTATCTCTCCCAAGCGTTGAAAAGAGATTCGTTATCTTTCTGCTTAAATTCGTTGATTTGAGCTCTTAACATAGCTGTCTTGCTTGGTGGGAAATATCGGGTTAAGAAAACTTTCTTTAATTCATCCCATGTTGTCGCTGAGTTGTACGGTAGAGACTGGAGCCAAGCTCTAGCTTTATCTCTCAAGGAAAATGGAAAAAGTCTTAATCTTATCGCTTCAAGGATGACACCATTTTCTTTCACGATGTCTGCGTATTGCACAAATATTGACAAATGTAAATTCAGATCGTCCGTAGCATTGCCTGAAAACTAATTTTTTTGAACTGCTGATATCAGTGAAGGTTTCAGTTTGAAATTGTTTTGGTTAATAGCGGGGGCGGCAATGTTGTTATGTGGTTCTTCTTGTGATGGAACATCATAATACTTCAGAGGACGGTTTCTCGGTCCTTCAGCCATGATTGGTTCTGGTTCTGATTCGGGTTCCGAATCTGAGTAAGGAATAATAGGGTCTGGAAGATTATATCAAATACAGAATTCGTTGATTCGACGTCTTAGACTAATATAACGTTCAATTTCGTCAATTGGTTGCTCCAACTCTTCGCCTTGTGAGCGAGTGCTTGGCATACAATCGACAGTTTAAAAGATAAAATAGTTTCCTTAGTCTATACTGCACAACAAAAGATTCACAATATTGACTAAATCAGTCCCCAACAACGGTGCCAAAAACTTGATCGTCTGACACTGACGGATAAATCTGCAAGTATACAGTTGATTGTGTAGTCTTAAAAAGGTTGTCGAACCCACAGGGAAAGATAATCAAACTAATGTTATCCAAGGTTGTTGTGCAAAGCTAAGGCTAGAGGGAAACATGAATTTTGCGGGAAATAAAGGACGTAATTTAGGATCTGAAATTTAATACTAAAACGAGCCCGAAATATGATTTCCGTGCACCTACAGGACTTATAGAAAATGCGTACTAGTTACAACTATGTTGTCATTCCGTAGAATAAACCGACTTAAAGGCTCCGCCTCATGCTCTCGCGGTCTTGACAAAAGCCATGCTTCCTAACCCCGAGATTTTGCTCTCGCTCGCCCGGTAACTAAGAAACATGCTTTGGAAATCGATAAAACCCTAAATAATATTTAAAGCGCTCTCGCGGTATTTAGATATGTTTCCTAATTTCCACTATCCAGTTCACTCCTCACGCTCTCGCGGTCACGGCATATACCTTAACTTATTTCACAATCTCGTGTCAAAATAAGAGACATTAAACTTAAAAATTAAAACCAAAATGACATACAATCATAATTTCGTACCTATTGTTTCTACGGAGTCCCGCCAAATACGACGGTCCTTACATGTCGGTCTCAATTTATTTACTCAGACATAGTTAATCCTAAATCTAACATTTTTAAACATACATTTTCTAAATCTAACATGTTAAACAATTTTAAAGTAGAAATTATATTAAAAATGTTGTAAAGTAAAGAAACCTGTAAAATTCTGCGGTAAAGTAAATCGGAACGGAACGGAAATAAAACTTGTATAAATCTTGATCCAAAAAGTACAGCAAAAGTAGATAAGTACAGAATTTGCAACAATTCCTCAGTGTGAGTTATTGTTGCTTTTATCGGTAATTTGTGCCTAAGGTTCTAATGAAATTCTGGCAGAGCTTCCGTGCACTTTTTTTACTCTTTTTCACTGCTCCAAGAGGCCCTATATATAGAAAATCTGATGCTCAACTGTCCTCTTTCGAATTTACAAATTTGGAGGGAAAGGGAGTTGTAAAACTCCTCAAAACTGCCAAAAACGGACTCTGCAGTGAAAACTGCTCCCGCGACTGTACGACGAACGCCATGGGGGCATGGCGAACGCCATGCTCAACATTCAAATAGGGGCGACAAAAGGAAGGGATGGCAAACGCCATCAAAGGACGACGAACGCCATATCAGCTGGGAATGCAGAATCTGTTGCTTTGCTTGCTTTTTCTTCTTTCTTTCATTTCTTTTCTCCATTTCTTCCGAGATCTTGATTATTATTCTTGCAAACACAAAACATAATAAAAACGAAGTAAATGTAGTAAGACTCGATAAAAACACAGACTAAAAATGCACATAGTGAGCCCAAAAATACGATATAAATTCGTGTCATCATTGACTACACTCCGCTCCTTTTTCATCTTTTATTGAAAAGTGTATAAGTATGATTAAATTGGTTAATTTGACTTAGAAAATGCCACTTGATGTTGGATCAAGGGTTTATTCATGGTGCAAGGGTTTGAACTAAAGGTAAGAGGTCCTAAAGGGATAAAGGGTAAGGTCGATGGTGATGCATAAGGCAATCAGCTTACAAGAAGGGGTAAGGCCTGACTTTTGGATCAAGTATGCGTTCGGGTTTGGAATGGTCCTAGCTCCTAATGATAGCTAATGAGCATGCAAAACCACATCCAAAGAAGAGCAAGAAAGTAAAGAAAGAATACAAAAATGGGGAGAGGGATACATGGAAAAATACAAGGGAAGTAGATGCAAGAAATAAAGGGTCTCGTTGTTAGGTAGCCCAAGAGGAAGTCGCGTGTGTGAAAAATCTCCTAAGCTAAATTAGTGGAGAATAGAGATGACCAAGATCCAAAGCTCCTTTGCTAGGGTTTCTGCACAGAGTCCCAAATCCCTGATGCCAAAGATAGTAACCACAGTCCACCACTTGAAAGGTTTTTAGGGTTTCGATAATTTTATCAAGTTTTTGTGTTTTTGAATAAGATGAAAATGATACGAATAAGATGACAAGATGATATGAATAATGATAATAATTAGTGGTATAATGACAGAAAGATAAAATAGGAGAATAATGAACAGAAATTAAAGTCAGTTGTTAGTTGTTAATTATCATTGATCGGATGATCACTATTCGAATCGGGTCCAATGTAGCGCTATGTTAAGCAATCGTAGAACGTGATAGAGAAATGTTAATTGTCATTGTTAATTGTCATTGACCGGTCAATAATAATGTTTGTGCTAAAACCCGATAGAGAAATGATATGTAAATTATTCTCAAAAGAATTGTGCCACACGAAAAGAAAAAGAGAACGGTCTTGTCATAATCAAGAACTTCCATCGATTAATCGAAGGTAACCTATCACGATCCCAAAGTATGAAAAATGATCCAAATGATCATTCTCTACAAATTTGAAATAATGAAGGTTAAACAACTTCAATAATCAACAATCCAAGATATATAAGACTTCATTGACTAAAAATAAGAGAAAGGAAAATCAAAACAAAATGGAACAAATGAGATGAAAATGAATAAGAAAATGAAATGATATATACAAAACAAGAAATATTGGGATAAAATATGAATAATAGTCTTTTTTTTTAAATCTACATAAAAAATGCTTTAAATAAATAAAAAAATAAAATCTAAGAAGCAAAATAAAAACAAGAAAGAACAAAATAGAGCGAGAGGGTGGCGCATGAACAAGCAGGGGTGTGTTTGATGGAACATGAGTCCATTGGGCTGAAAAGGCCACACGCCAAAAAACTAAAAAAAGCTTTAAAAAAACAAAACATCAGAATTTTAACACAAAAGCAAAAGGCTCCTTCAATCATCACGTTCACCTTCTTTTTCAACGGCAGCTACTCCTTCTCATTTCAAACGAATCGATCTCGCGGATCTCTCTTTCGCTCGATTATGGATCTCTCAATCTCACACGGCTTCACTTGTTTTCACTTCCCTCTATCTTTCTTTCAGTTTTGATTTCTCTCTGAAGTTGTCATTGTTGATGTTGTTCGACGGTTTTGTGTTGATGTTGTTGTGAGATGCAGGTTTTAAGGAAATGAAAAGGTGGTTGTTTGGCAAATGATATTGATAACGACGACAAAGAGAAACAGATGAGTGACTGAGACACAGATGGAGATGTGTTTGATGATGTTCGATAGGCTAAGGGCAAAGTTTGAAGGAGTAGAAGAAGTGGTATTTTCATGGTGTAGGAAAAGTGTGGTTTAATGGTTTACAGGTAAAGGTTTAAGGGTGTTTTGAAGAAGGTGGATTTAAAGTTGTTCAGGTTTGAAAACTTATTGGGAGCGTTATGGAAAGAGCCAGTGCATGGTTATGAAGGAAGAGAAAGAGTGTAGTCAGGAAAATTTTTCGTGGAGAGTGAAGGGAAACCTCACATTTGGTATTGGGGATGGAAATGAAAAAAGGTGTTATGTGACTTGTTTCAGCGGTTATGCGTATAAGGTATGTTTTTATAGTTTTGTGATTTTATTGTTGAAGGTCGAGTGGATGAAGAGGTTGGGAGAAGAAGAAGATGAACAACAAAGGAAATGAATGGGAGGTTTTTATATGGAGCAGAGAGTGAGTATTCAAGAAAATGTTTTAGGTTCTTCATTTGGCTGAATTTTTCTCCTTTTTTCAATTTGTGTTCTGAATTGTTCTTTTAATGTGGTTTTGGTGAAATTGGTTGTACATTTTGCAGTTGTTGTCTTTGTGCAGTTTGTCACGGTTTGTGGTTTGTGGTTTGTGTTGTACAAAAATTGCGCAGTGGTAGTAGTGGTTTTGTGGCTAGAGGTGGGTGTTTAACCAACTTGTCGGGTGAGCTTGTGGAATTGAGGGTTTGAAGGCTTGAAGTCAGATAGTGTAGTATGTTTCGATTCATTTGGCTTTAAGTGGATGGCTGGGGAATTATGGCAATGTCTTGAATCAATTTTATGCTTTACACACACACATTTTTTTAGAGACTTTGTATGAATGGAAATTGAATACTTTAACTCTTGAAAAAAATTGTAATGAACATTGCAACTTTGGCATGATTTTGGATTGTAACTTACTGATCGTGAAGGCTGGATCAGATCCTGTAGAATCAGGCCACCAAATGCGTCAGGGATGCTGGTCGTATGGAGAGGAGGGGGTGTACTTGCAAGGCACTCCGACGCTCAAGTGAGAAAGGGTCAGAGAAAAAGGGCAAGTACAAAGTATGAATTCTTAGGGTGAATTTTTGGATACCTGAACCTCTCAAGCGAGAGGGTTTATATAGAGCCCCCAGCGCGTGCCCAATGGTCCTATTTTCGGGGCGAAATAACCGTTTTCCCCAAAGAATAGGTAACTGCCCAAACTAGCCGTTATGCCGGGCAGGGTGCCCGAACTAGCCGTTATGTCGGGCATAAACGCAGTTTCAGGCACCTGTCCTTTGCTGTTCGGGCAGCGAGGAAGCCGTGCGTAACGGGCATCAATGCCGGGGAGGAACGTTGCATTCCTTGCCCGGTTGGAGGGGCAGAAAGGTCAATTTTGCCCCTCTGTGGATTGGACTTAGGCAATTTGGGCCGCTCTGGAGCAGAGGCGGATTGGGCCAATTCTAGCCATTGGTCCAGTCCAGAACAGGAGCCCCCCAAGTCGTTGCTCCCGAGCATGGGAGTGATGACTTAAGGACTGCTCGTTGCTCCGGGGAGCAAGCATAGAGTCGTCGTTTGTAGACGAGGAAGGTTGTCTCAAAGTGTTCGTGACCCCAGGTGTTCGTGAGATTCGTGGTCGTGACCTTGTTGCCCGGTGTACGGGGAGAATAATGGTCAGATAGAATTTGAAACGTTGGGACGCCACGTGTACCTAGAGCTCTGTGTAGCAGTTAATAGGCAATGATGGCTAGCGGATAGTCATAATGGCCTACGGGCGTGTGGTTGCACGTGCCCCTTTGTATAAAAGGGGGGAAGCCGTTTCATTTGAAACTTTTCCTTTCTGATTTCTCTTTGTCACTTTCAGTTCTTGCCTGTTACCGTCTTCAGGCTTTCTGACCACCGTCACCAGCTTCGAGCAGCTTCTACCTTCTTCTAAAATCAAGTAAGTTTTTCGATCTGTAACTTGTTTTACTCCCTTTTGTGGTTAGGGGTAGATTGTATGCGGTTAGGGTTAGCTTTAGATGACAAAATAGGTGGATTTCTGGCGAGTGTTGGTGGTGGACGGTGGTTGTGCCACTTTGCTGCCTCCAACACTTCGCCGGAGTGTGTAGTATGTTCAGCGAGGAGGGTGGTCCACGGCGTGGTTGCAGTAGTTGTGCATGCGTGACCACCGTGCTTGTTCCTCTTCTGATAGAGCGATGAGTTTTCTGGTAGAACGTTTCCAGATTCCGGTGAAGCTTTGCAGTTTCCGGTGGAGCTTCAAATGGAATCTGGGCATGAGTGCGGGGAGGCTCCTCGCAGGAGGACGATATGTTTCGAGCATATCCTTGCGGGGAGGCTTTAGCTTTTCTTTCGATGTTAGGGCTTAGGTCAGGGACGTTGTCCTCAGCCCTTTGCGCGCCCTTTCACTTGACTTAGCAGTGGAAGGGTGGGTTTGATTTACTGTCGAATTCACTATCTTCTCTGCTTTTCAGGTGATCGTAATGGCGACGGGGCCAGACAGAGAAGTTATTCTAGATACGTCCGAGGAGGAAACTGGCTTCGAGGAAAATAGCAACTCGACGGCTATGAGCTCGGAGACCCTCAAGTTCCTCCAGCAATGTCGGGGAGGAAGAAGAGTTGAACATTATGGAGGAAGAAGCCGAAGGGTTCTCCGAGGAGGAGTGAGAGATGGCCGAGCCTTCTGAGCACATTTCTACGTTCGCAAAGTCTTTGGCGGACGTCTTTACGGAGGTAGGACCGGAAGGGGAATGGAAGGTGCATTTCCCTACTGTGAATGAGCGGGTCTGCACGGACTTTGGGGACCACTTTACAATGTACGAGTATGCCTTCAAAGAGCTGGGACTGAGGCTGCCTTTTACAGATTTTCAGCGGTCGGTGTTCGAGCATCTGAAATTAGCCCCTACCCAACTGCACCCTAATTCGCTGGCCTTCATCCGGGCTTTCGAATTGGTGTGCGAGCATCTTTCTTTGGGGGCCACTCTCCCTCTATTCTTCTCTGTTTTCCATCTACAAAGGCAGCTGACGGGGAAGAAGTATGGCTGGGTTTCTCTGAAGCAGCCTCACAAGCTGTTTAAACCGTTTTCGGAGTCAGTCCGGACATTCAAGCAGCAGTACTTCATTGTCGAACCCGTGTCCAAGGTCGCCCAGGACAGCACATACGTCTGGGAGATAGAGGTTGATGACGACAGAAACGAGCTGCTTAACGAGGAGGGGAAGTACATCGGGCAGAGGCTTTACAGGTTCCCCATTCATTGGTCACCCGATCACTTCAGCAAAGAGCCCAGTGATTACGTTTTTCAACTGGGCAACCTGCGCGGGCAGGACGCCGTGGCTTACGAGACGTTGGTAAAGTGGGTCAACTCCTTCAATCTCGCTGCGTGTTGGACTAGCAAGGGCAGCCCGATCTTCGAGCAAGATCGGAGTCAGAGGGTCGAGCGCCGGTTTATCAATGTTAAGGCACTGCTGGAGTGCAAGACTCCTGCGGATGCTGAGAAATTTCTCGGTAGTCTTTAGATGTTTAATTTTGTGAGTCATTTTCTTTCCTCATAACTAACATGCTCGTATTTTGTTTGTGCAGGTGAGATGCCTCAGGCTCATGATCGGGTTGTGAGGAATGCTCTGGCGAGGAACAAAGTTGGAACGGCTCCTCCGAAATCTCAGTTCATTGGTACCCATGCTCCTCCTTCCGTTCAAGCTGCTGCGGGGACCTCCACTTCTCCGACTCCTGCTCCCCGGGGATCTCCTCTGCCTTTGGTCGGGTGACCAAAGCGGCCAAGGATTGCTGATGCCGTGGACCTTACTCGGGTAGCAGAGAAAGGGAAGTTCGAGTTTCCTCCCTGCATCCTGGATAGGAGGTTCTTCGAAGGCAACTCTTTAGTTGTTCCCCGGGCGGAATCTCTTCACTTAGAAGGCATGGACCGCCCGAGCAAGAGGGCGCTGGTGGCCCAGGATGCTTCAGCCTTGGTTCGGATGCTGGAGATGGCGGCAGTTTATGCTGAAGGGAACTCTGCAACTGAGTCCGAACTCAACGCTACTCGTGCTTCCGTGGCATCCCTCAAGGAAGAAGTCAAGGGTGCCGGTGAGGCTCGGAAGAAGGCGGAAGAGGAAGCGGCCAGGTTAAAAGAGGAGAACTCTAGGTTGTCGGCGGAGAAAAAAGCTGCCGAGGAGCTGATCAGGGAGCTGAGGGCGGCCAATGCCCCAGGTGCTGACGAGCCGGATGATGTGAGAAGTTTGAAGACTAGATCCGAGCTGGTCGCTCGTATATTGCTGGCCGAAGACGATGGCATTGCCGTTGTGGAGGAATCCTTCGGAAACACTGTGGCTCAGCTGCGCGTGGTGAACCCTGGGCTTGAAATCCCTATCGAGGGTACTCACTATCTTGCGCGCGTTGTGTCATACCCCAAATTTTGACCACTAAGATTCCCATCATTGGGTCAATCATCATCACAATATGGATAAACCATCATGCCTCATCAATCTCCTCAAGGAATTGTTGAGCATTCACCACAATCAAAATTAGGGTTTCAAGCCCTCTTTGAGTGCTTAGACAAAGGATCAATCAAGGAATAACATGATTTTCAACTTGTCTAGCCTCTAAAATATCCACAATGGATCAAAAGGACTCCCACTTCAAGGATTAAGCACAAGGCTGCTCCCTTCTAGGTGGATCAAGTCTCAAGATCGACAGTGTCACCAAATTAGGGTTTTGGTCAACCAGGGCCTCCAGATGGAAAATTTTCATCTGGACACAAGCCAATGATCCAAAACATAACCTAATATACTCCATGGGACCTCATGGACACAATCATCAAGTCAATTTGACCTCAGGGGATGCATTCATCAAAAATCAGGAATTAGGGTTTCTTGACCTAATTCACCCCTAAGTTGACTTTTGGGACAAATCATGAACCAAGACCTCAAGACATGATTTAAGGGTATCTAATATATTATATTGATCCATTTGCAACAATGGATTAATCCAATAAGCTTGAGCAACAAGTCTCAATTTCATCTGCACCACAATTAGGGTTTCGCGAGGAAAGTCAACTGTAACTTTGACTTTTGACCAGGACATGCTCCCAAGCCCTAAGAGATGATTCAATATACCCTATGACACCCATGGAACATGTCCATCAAGTTTGATTTAGGTCAAGGGCATGATTTCCTGAAGAATTGCACAGTTTGGAATTCATCTGATAAAAAGTCAACTGTGCACAAAAGTCAACTTTGACTTTTTGAGATTTTTCACCAAAATGGATTTGTAACCCTAAAATGATGTTAATGTATGATTTGAATCATCATTCATCAAGAAAAATCAAAGAAAGTGGGATAACTTGTAAAAGGGGTAACCATAAAAACTTAGAAAAATTTCTAAGTTATGGAAAAAGTGACACTAATATGCCAACTTTGGAGGACCATAACTCCTAAACCACAAGGCCATTGTTCCCCATTCAAAGCTTGATTTGTAGATCACATTGCCCTATACAAAAGCTTCATACTGACCTATGTCCAAATTCCTCATAGATTTTGAGTTATGGAGTGATCAAAATCAAGAAAAGTCACTTTGTTCCAACACTTAGTGAAAATTTCACTAAGTCAGAATCAGCCTTTACTTTTTTCCAAATGTAGGGGGATTTTTCACTTGGATTCAAAAGAGATCAAAACCAAACATGTTTAAACAGTTGTTGTATCATGTAAGGGCTTTCCAAAATGGCCAAGAACATTACCAAATTCAATTTGAGCTATGAGATATGACATTGGCAAGATGCCTTGCTGAAATCTGCCAAGGCAAGCCAGATTTTTGCACTTTTGGTCGATTTGCCAAAATCAGCCAAATCCAAACACTCCTATCCACTTGGACACCTTTGAGGATTGAATCTTAAGGGGACAATCACTGAGCCAAGCCTCCAAAGTCTTTGGAACAGGAAATAGCATGTTGAACCTAGAATTGCCAAAATAGGGACAAGACTCCAATTTTGGATTGGAGCATTCAATGGAAGCATCAAGGTGGCATGGACTGAGCTATTAGCAACTGAATTCAGTCAAGACTTATCCAAGACCAAGGGAACCAGCAGCCTGTGCCCTAACCTCTAGTCAATGGCTAGAGGAGACTTGGATTTTCATTTGCCAACATTGACCAAACCTACTCAGCAGTTGCCATTCACTATTCCTTACAAAACAAACTTGCTCTACTATAAATAGAGCTCAATTTTGATCAGTTTGAGTACACCAAAGCCATCAAACAGATGCTTTCCTCAAAATCTCTTCTTTCACTCCAATTGTACCTTCTAAGGCAAGTCACTATCGGGTTTTGAGTTTGAGAGCTTTTCCAATCAAACCAATCACACACACACACCTCATATACATCACATATGAGCTGATCAAACACTTAAACAACAACTGGAACACTGATTTCTCAGAATCACCAGTCAATTGCTCAAGGTTTTAACCAAGTTGCAGTTGAGATGCCATGAAGTGGTCCAGCCAGTTTAAATCAAGTCCAAGCATTCAAACACACTCCATAGGGTGTAGGGAAGCTGTTCAAATCATCACAACTCATCTGTAACACCTCCAACTCAGAAATCAATTTGCTCTTGCTGTCACGACCTAGAGGTAAGCCTAAAATTGGTCATCTCGCAATCCATGCAATTTTTGCTGCACAATAATTTGGCCATATCTTCATAATCATGCATGGAATGTTTCCCCTCAATTAATTGCATTGTTTGAATCGTGTATCAAAAATCCCAGCCTTCATGCAGAATCTAGGGTTCTTGAGGATTGTTCATGAATTCTTTTTTTATGTTTAATTTAAATGAAATTAATTGTCATAGACATGATCGTGAGGTTGAAACGAGTTTATTGGTATGTGGATTGCATGATATGATTAAGTATTCAGTGAGATTGGATAGAAAATGCAAATCTGGGAAACTCAGAACACGCGCGTGTTCTTGCCCTAGTTCTTGGCGCCATTTTCCAACATTTGAATATTTGAATTTTGTGATTTTTATTTAATTGATTCAAAAATTAATTTCTGTTTGAGTTTTAATGATTTTGAGTTGATTCTTTTTTTAATAATTCACAAAAATGTTGAAATATTTTATTTTTCCAAAAAATACCAAAAATATTATTTATTTCATATAATTGATATTTTTTCAAAGAATTAATATTTTAATTGTTTTTGACATTTAAAATATTTTTTCCCTCTTGATTTTGTAAAGATTAATGACTTCTAATTATTTTGTAGGTCAATACTTGATTTTTGAAGCATTAATCCAAGATCATAATTTGTTTCCCACATGTTAAACAATTTTTTATCATTTTAATTGAATTTTTATTCAATTAAAATACATTTTGGTAATAAATTAGGGTTTTTGATTAATTCAACCCTTACAAATCATTTTCAAAAAACTTTTGGGCCTCTATTAGAGTGTAAGACCCAACCCACTTGTACAGAAATATTTTGGGCCTCACATATTGTATAAGTCCCTCTGTACATTTTTAAATTCGGCACGATCGTCGCCAGTTTAAAAATAAACCATCTGGGCCTCTCCTTGAGATATAAGACCCATTCAAAACTTTTGGGCCTCTAATAGAGTGTAAGACCCAATCCCCTTTTAACCAAAAACAACTTTGGGCCTCACTTATTGTATAAGTCCCTCTGTGTTAAAAGAAAACCTCGGCGCGATCGCCATTTTAAACGGAAAAATCATTTGGGCCTACCCTCGTGTTATAAGCCCCACTCTTTTTCTTTAAAAACTTTTTGGGCCTCTTGAGAGAGTGTAAGACCCATCCCTTTGTACAGAAAACCTTTTTGGGCCATAGTCACTTGTATAAATCCCTCTGTACAAATTCAACAGTGCAATCACTGGTAAAACCCTGGGCCTCTCCTTGAGCTGTAAGCCCCAAATCTTTCTTTTTCAAAGCACTTTCTCCTTTGATTTTGAATATACATTTGTTTTCAATCTGTCTTTGTTGAACAACTAACCAAATAGCATGGAAGCTCTACAACCGAGTAAGTGTTTATACGCTTTCATTTACCGCTTTCATATATATATATATATATATATATATATATATATATATATATATATATATATATATAACTGTATTGTGGGGCTGTTTCGCTGTAAGTCTTCTTTCATAAACTCATATCAACTGTGTAATAATAGTATAGATATTTAGAGTTTCCCCGGCAACTACGTCTAGGACTAGGTAACGCCGTTTCGTTTATTCGTAGAAATAGACAGCTAGATCCCCAATAGGATCACCAGATACAGTCTTCTCTTCGGCTGTCCTCATTAGGAATTGTCAAGAAACTCTACTCCCAGAGATGAATGTATTCTCCATGAATGGCATCTTTGAGTTTCTTCCAAATTCTCGAACTTTCCTAGCTTGATTTATTCCTTGTGAATAGCCTGTCTTGAATTTCTCGGGGTTTGGAGACCCACGGGCTTCTTAAAAGCATCAGCCTCCTCTTGGGCATCGTACAAGAACCCACAGGCTTCCTAAAAGCATCCCCGCCTCCTCTTGGGCTTAGTACAAGGACCCATCGGCTTCTTAGAAGTATTCACAGCCTCCTCTTAGGCTTCGTATAATGATCTCTTCCTCCGGGAATGATAGCCTCCTCTTGGGCTTAGTACAAGGACCCGTCGGCTTCTTAAAAGCTTCCAGCCTCCTCTTGGGCTTCGTACAAATTGTCCCGACGACCTCCTAGAGGTATAGGAACAGAACCTAGTCATTTTCATAGAACAGTCCTTTCAAAGAGTCTACTACTATTTCTCAAAGCATAGTACAAATGATGAAACTTTAGACTTGGACAGTCTAATTTCCTTTAGTCTCAAAGACATTCTCAAGTGACCCCTTCGTTAAATAGGAAGCAAACCCGTAGACTCTGACAGTCTCAATACCCTTTGGATTTCCCGTTTCCTCAAAGAAGAGGAAATATCCCTGAATCAAATCCTTGAGTACAATGTTACTCATATAAGAACTGATTTTCTCTTTAAAAATCAGTATACTGGATCTGTCACTCAACTGAAACAGTTACAATAGCCTCCTCTTGGGCTTTGTACAATGATTCTTCCCAGCAAAGCAAACGTTTAGCCTCTCTCTCGGGCTTTGTACGAGACACATAAGAGACTCCCTCGTTGAGTCAATCACCCCTTTCGCCTCCATCTCGGGCTTTATACGAGATACAAAAAGGTTCTTGTTGAGCCAAACAAATTTTAGCCTCCATCTCGGGCTTCGTACGAGATACAAAAAAACACTCTCTTGTTGAGTCAAATAGCCTCCATCTCGGGCTTTATACGAGATACCAAAAGACTCCCTCGTTGAGTCAAAACCTTTTAGCCTCTCTCTCGGGCTTTGTACGAGACACATATTAGCCTCCTCTTAGGCTTTGTATAAGAAAACCACTGGTTGATCCAGTCAACCTTTTAGCATCAAAGTTGTGCCTCGCTCACAGTACACAAACATCAACAACTCCTTCCCCTTCATCTAATTGTTGTAAGCGGCAAGCCTCTGGATCATCTACATCCATGCCACTGTCCCTTGTTTAGCATGAGAAATTCCTAAGGAAAGATAGCATTGCTCTACACTGAGTTTAAGTCTTCTCCTTCAGGTTGGAAATCCCCTATAAAGGAAATTATGGCATTGTCGGATTCACAAATCCCGGTTAAAGTAATTCTCCTTTATAAACAGTTGTGACATACAACCCCCTCTTTAGAGATGACAAATTCTCTCTAAAGTCAAACCTTTAGCTTCATATCTTGGGCTTTGAACAAGATACAAATAGACCTTTCAGCTTCACATCTTGGGCTTTAAACAAGATACAAACCACCTTTAGCTTCACGTCTTGGGCTTTGAACAAGACACCAAAACACCATTTCCTCCCATAGAATAGGAGGAACTACGAACGCTCTGATTTCCCTGTTTCGGTAAACGGGAATACGTAGGCATAAGATTGAAAGAAAAATCTTAGCGAGCACACTAAACAAAAAACCCAAAATCCCATACTTTCATATATCCGTCCTAACATCTTAACCTCCCGCCAATTAACCGAACACCACTTTTAAAAAAATAAACCTAATAGAGACCCCGAATCTTTGTAGCATCTGTAAACCAACAGGTTTGACTGTTTAACCTCAGTTTGTAAGCAGGGTTAATTTGAGACATCTATTTCCCTTCCTTCATCAGCTTTAATAGGATAAAAAATGAATCGAGCTGTAGATACCAAAGAGCGATAGTGCTTCGCAACCACATCCAAAATCACTCGCTACACGTTGATGATGGTCGCATCGTCTTGCCCGAAGGTCTCTTTGCCGTTACCCCCGAGGATCATCCCGCAGAGGAGCAGGGGCCCGAGTCAGAGTCAACCGAGCATGCTAATGAATGTGGAATTTGTTATTTTGTTGTAATTTGTCCGGCCTGCGTGCCGTTGTAATTTATTTTTGGGGGGCATGGCCCCCGTTTTATGTAACAATGTACAATTGTGGTCCTTGCGGCCACTTGTTAAATTATCGCATATTTAGTTCTGTTGTTTGCATGACTTTACTTGCTTTTATTTTTGTTAAGTGTTGTATGCATGCTCGCTGTGAATGTATGTCCACCCGTGATAAGGGGTAGTTGACTTGTGTGAATATTTTTTGGGGAGATTGCTCGTAATAGATGTGTTCGACAGTGTGGGGAAATGGTCGAACTGCCGGGGAATGTCCTGGCGGGGAGCGGAGCTCAGGTCTCGTTTGAGGCCTGAGTTCGCGGCGTGAACGTCCCATCGCGAGCTGGGGTTCTGCCAATCGTGGTACTTTGATGACGGCGATGCTCGATCGAGGACCGCTGTCGAGCAATTACCCGCCTCGTTACTGAGCGGGGCTATGCTTTAATCGTATGCGACGCTTGTACCTAGACGTGTATAGTGGTCGGTGGCAGACGTTCGTCGTTGCGACGAGTCGGACCGAGGATTTAGCTGTAGTATTGTTTTAGCTTTTCAGCGTTCCATGGTCGAGCGAGTTCTTCCCCAGTGAGATGTTCTAGGTAGTAGGCTCCATTTTCCGTTTTTGCCCGGACGCGATAGGGTCCCTCCCAATTGGCTGCTAGTTTGCCTTCGCGAGAGTCTTTGTGGTTTCTTCTTTGGACAAGGCTTCCCACGTCAAACTCTCGTCGTATCACTTTGGCGTTATGCCTGATGGTGATCTTTTGTTTCAGTGAGGCTTCGTAGAGAGCTGCCCCGGTTCTGATTTCCTCGACGAGGTCGAGCTCTTCTCTTAAAGATTCGTCATTCATCTCCTCGTCTAGGGGCGACTCTGTCCTCCTAGAGGGCACGTGAACTTCTATGGGGATTACAGCCTCGGTTCCGTATGCTAAACGGAAAGTTGTCTCCCCGGTCGTTGAATGGGGAGTTGTACGGTATGCCCAGAGCACGCTGTGTAGCTCCTCGATCCATGCCTTCTTTGTTTCGTCCAGACTTCGTTTGAGGCCTCGAAGGATAACTCGGTTCGCTGCCTCAGCCTGCCCGTTTGTTTGAGGGTGTTCGACGGATGCGAAGTGTTGTTTCGTGCCTAGTTGGGTGACGAAGTCCTGAAACTTCCTGTCCGTGAACTGCGTCCCGTTGTACGTTACTATTGCTTGGGGAATACCAAAACGTGCAAGGATGTTTCGTTTGTAGAAACGCAGGATGTTGAGCGCAGTTATTATGGCTAGAGCTTCTGCTTCTATCCACTTTGTGAAATAATCTACGCCCATTATGAGGTACTTGTTCTGACTTGATCCTACCACGAAGGGTCCTAGGATGTCTAGGCCCCACTAGGCGAATGGCCACGGGGAGGACATAGCCTTGAGCTCGTTAGGCGGAGCCAGGTGCATGTCCCCGTGCCGTTGGCATTTGTCGTATTTCTTCACGTGTTCTTTCGCGTCGTTTTGCATGGTCGGCCAGTAGTACCCTGCTCGGAGAGCCTTACGAGCAAGGGACCTTCCCTCGAGATGTTGGACGTTGATTCCCTCATGGATTTCACGCAGGATATGTGCGACCATTTCCTCCTCGACACATTTGAGCAGTGGAATAGAGAATCCCCGCCTGTATAGTTTACCTTCGACCAAGACATACGAGCAGGCTCTTCGCCTCATCGTGCTGGCCTCCTTTGCGTCGGACGGGAGTTCGTCTTTGGCGAGATAGTTGTAGACTGGGGTCATCCAGCAGTTGTTGTCGCCGATCACCTGCACGTCGAGTGTCGGGGAGGCCTTCTCGATGCTGGGTCGAGGAAGCACTTCCTGTATGACGGATTTGTTTCCGCCTTTCTTCTTTGTGCTGGCCAGTTTAGACAACACGTCTGCTCGTACGTTATGTTCGCGGGGAACGTGTTTCACTTCCAATTTTGTGAATTTCGCCATTTCCTTCTTTACCAGGGCCAAGTATTCGGTCAGGTTGTCGTTTGTGGCCTGGTATTCACCCCGGACCTGGAGGGCCACGAGTTTTGAGTCTGTGCAAATGACGACTTCTTGTGCGCCTAGGTCCTCGGCAAGGCGTAGCCCAGCGAGGAAGGCTTTGTATTCCGCTTGGTTATTGGAGGTTGGGAAAGACAGCGTGAGTGATACCTCTATGATAATTCCTTCGTCGCTTTTTAGTATGATCCCCGCGCCGGTTCCTGCTGAGCTTGAGGTACCGTCGACGAAGATGGTCCACTTGCAAGCTTCGCTCGTGGGGGAGTCTGTGAACGTCATCTCCGCGACGAAGTCGGCCAGAGCTTGGGCCTTGAGGGCTTTTCGGCCTTCGTATTGGATGTCAAATTTGGACAGCTCCAGCGACCATTTGAGCATTCGGCCGGCCATATCTGGTCGTCCGAGCAGCTGCTTTATGGGCTGATCTGTTCGAACCACAATCGTGTGAGCCAGGAAGTAGTGTCTTAATCTTCTGGCTGCGTTGATGAGGGCCAATGCCACTTTCTCTATCTGCTGGTATCTTAACTCTGGTCCTTGCAATGCTTTGCTTGTGAAGTAAATGGGTTTCTGCCCGTCAGGCATCTCGCGGATGAGAGCGGCACTCACTGCTTCGGTCACGACGGCCAGATATAAGTACAGTGTTTCGCCGTTGTCTGGTCGAGAGAGGACCGGCGGCTCAGAGAGTGCCCGTTTCAGATGGAGAAGGGCCTCGTCGCACTCCTCGGTCCATTCGAATGTTGCCTCTTTGCGGAGGAGTTTGAAGAATGGCAGGGCGTGCTGGGCGGACTTGGCCACGAAACGAGATAGTGACGCGAGCATCCCGTTGAGGGACTGGATGGATTTTTTGGACTTGGGCGTAGGAAACTCGGAGAATGCCCGACATTTGTCGGGATTGGTTTCGATTCCTCGTTCTGTTAAGTAGAAGCCGAGGAATTTGCCTGCTCGGACACCGAACGTGCACTTCTCTGGATTAAAACGCATTTTGTATTTCCTGGCCTGTTCGAAGACCTTTCGTAAGTGGGCAGTATGATCGGTTTCCTCGTGGAACTTAACGATCATGTCGTCCATATATACTTCGAGCATGTCGCCTATTTCTCCCTGAAATACTTTGTTCATCAATCGTTGGTACGTTGCTCCGGCGTTCTTCAGGCCGAAGGGCATTACGTTGTAGTAATAGTTTCCCGATTCGGTCATGAAGGCCGTATATTTTTTGTCGGACATTGCCATTAGGATTTGATTGTAGCCCGTGTAGGCATCCATGAACGATAAAAGTTTAAAACCAGCAGAATTATCAACAAGTTTATCAATATTGGGGAGGGGGTAGGCATCCTTCGGGCATGCCTTATTGAGATCGGTATAATCAATACACATGCGCCATTTTCCATTAGATTTTTTAACCAATACAACGTTGGATAGCCAAGTGGTGTACTTTGCCTCCAAAATAAATTTGGCCTCGAGGAGGTCCTTTACAGCTTTTTAGGCAACCTCCGTTTTCTCCAGAGACTGCTTCCTCCTACGTTGTGCTACGACCTTGATGGCCAGGTCAATGGTCAGCTGGTGACATGCGACGGATGGATCCAGGCCGGGCATTTCTGCGACGCTCCACGCGAAAAGGTCGGCATTCTCTCAGAGGCACGCTTTGAGCTGCTTCCTCGCGATGTCAGGCAGGTCTGCTCCAATCTTCACTCCCCGTTGGGGGTCTTCGCCGAACAGGACTAGCTCGAAGTTGCCATCCGGGATTGGGCGCATCAGATGGGAGCTGCTGCTGGATAACGCGGATGACCTGGCTGAAGCTATTCATTCCTCCTGTTGGTCCTCGAGGAAGTGACTGTCGAGGTCGATAGAGTCGACCTGGGGCAGAGGCTTGGCCTCCTCGGAGCTGCTCGGCAGCGCTGGCTTGCTCGACGCTTTAGGCTTGGGCGCAATGGCGTTGAGACCCTTTGTAGCTGCTTCAAAACACCGTCGGGCGGCTTCTATATCACCGTGGAGGGTGGCGACCATTCCTTTGGAAGTGTAATACTTCATCTTCAAGTGGACGGTCGATGGCACTATTACCAACTCGACTAGAGTTGGCCTTCCGAAAATGCATTGGTAAAGCGACGGGCAGTCGATTACCAAAAATTGCACCTTGATGGATCTGGCCGTTTCAGCTGCTCCAAAGGTCACGATCAACTCGACGTAACCCCACGGCTTGGTCACAGACCCATTGAATCCCTGTAAATCAGACCCTACGTAGGGGGTAAGGTGCGATTCGTCCAGCTGCAGCGTTGAGAACAGCTGGGAGTACATGATGTCGACCGAGCTGCCTTGGTCGACAAGTATTCTACGAACGTCGAAGTTCGCCATCCGGGCTCTGACGAGCAGAGGTATGCTGGAGTTCGGGGAGCCGCCGAGGAGTTCCTCTTTGTAAAAGGAGATGGGGATGGAGCCCTTCTGGGCCTGATCAAGCGTGGTCACTTTGTTGGAGCTGGTGTTGATCAGGTGGTCGAACTTCCATTTCACGGAACCCATAGTGACTTTGTTGAATCCCCCGCCAGAAATGACCATGGTGGAAGGAAAAGTCTCCCATGGGCTGTGGGCCGCGAAATAAGCAGGGGCATTGAGCCCGTCTGGAACGTAGAAGTCCTCTGGCCGCGAGATGGACATTGCGGCCTGTACGTTGGCGTCGTCCGAGAAGGGTACCTCTTCCTCGACCTTCTTGGACTCCTGGGCGTCCTGCCGAGGAGTGTTCTTCTTTTTGGTGACTTGTTTCAGGTGCCCGTCCCTGATTAGTATCTCTATGGAATCCTTCAGATGGATGCAGTCCTCCGTAGTATGGTCGTGACTTTTGTGGAAGTGGCAGTATTTCGACTTATCCACGTTTGGTATGTTCGGCAGCTGTTTGGGGAAACGGACCCCGACTTGTTTGAACTCCGAATTGGCACATTCGGACAAAATATTTTCCCTAGAAACGGTCAGGGGAGTGTAATCATGGAAACGCCCGGAGGACCCTTTGCTGTCACGGGAGTCGCGGGGAAGGTCCTCGTGCCTTCGTTTACCCCGACGTGACGTCGAGGCTTCTTCTCCTTTGGAAGCCCAGGCGTTCTCCTGGCGGCGAGACGCTCGGACGTTACTGGCCGCAATCTTCTCCTCGTACTGAATATGAGATTGGGCTTTGAGGAGGAGGGCGTCCAAGTTCCTCGGTGGCGCGAGGCCAATAGCTTTAGCGAACTCGGAGTCCGGGCGGACCCCTTGTTCGAGAAGGAACTTCTTCATCTTATCTGTCGTCGGGACCAGGACAGCTTCCTTGTTGAACCTCTCGATATATGCTCAGAGAGGTTCGTCTTTCCCTTGGATTATGGCTCCGAGGGAGGCCTCAGTTTTGGGGGTGGCGGCGAGATACTGTGAAGTGCCGCGAGAACATCCTGCCGAGCTGTTTCCACGAGGTGATGGACTCCTCGGGCAATTGTTTATACCATGTCATTGCTCCCTTTCAGACCGTGGTCGGGAATAGTCTGCACTTGATGGCGCCCCGTACGCCGCGGTAGTCTAAGAGCACATCGATATTTTCGATGTGCTCGTCTGGGTCAGTGGTCCCATCGTACGTGCCAAGTGACGGGGGCTTCTCCAAGCCTTTTGGGAGACTGTTAGCCAGGATCTCTTGGGACAAAGGGCCGCGAGGCTCATCGTCGTCACTAGAACTGGTGTATGATGGTGACTGGACGGGTTGCTCACGTCGGCGGTTCCTTCACGGAGAAGGTGAGCGGTTCCTTCGAGGAGAAGGTGAGTGGTTCCTTCGAGGAGAAGGTGAGCGGTTCCTTCGAGGAGAAGATGAGCATGCCCATCCTTTGGACTTGATCGGAGATTCCTCGTTCCTTCGAGTCCTTTTGTGGTCATTAGCGTGCTGGTTACACGGGGAGATCTAGTCGGGCTTTCGGGCTACGCGAGGATCGTGCTCTTGGCGCAGTCTTCGGTCGATTTCTCTCCGTGGCTGCGGGCTTCTAGATCGTCGCTGGTTCCTCCGTGTAGGAGGGCATCTTGGACGGCGAGACTCTTCCAGTGCCCCGATCATCTCGTTCTGCTGTAGGATCAGGGTGTTGGTTTTGTTGAGGGCTTCCAGGAGGGCTGCCACGGCCGGGTCGGCGCTGGGCGGAGCCGGAATGGGCTGGAGGTCGAGAGACGGTTGATCGTTGTTGCGATCAGTAGGGGTAGGGGAAGGAGAAGCAGTGGTTCCATCCCTAAGGAAACGGGCATCTCGGAGGAGAGATGATTGGCCGTCAACGTCAGATTTGTTGATGGGGAGGATGGTGGAATGAAGAGCATCCTGGGTACGATCTTGGGAGGCCATGATTGTGATGATGTTCGAAAGTTGTTTTGATCTTCGGTTAAAGAAAGAAGGGGAGAACAAAGCTTCCCACAGAAGGCGCCACTGATCGTGAAGGCTGGATCAGATCCTGTAGAATCAGGCCACCAAGTGCGTCAGGGATGCTGGTCGTATGGAGAGGAGGGGGTGTACCTGCAAGGCACTCCGACGCTCAAGTGAGAAATGGTCAGAGAAAAAGGGCAAGTACAAAGTATGAATTCTTAGGGTGAATTTTTGGATACCTGACCCTCTCAAGCGAGAGGGTTTATATAGAGCCCCCAGTGCGTGGCCAACAGTCCTATTTTCGGGGCGAAATAACCGTTTTCCCCAAAGAATAGGTAACTGCCCAAACTAGCCGTTATGCTGGGCAGGGTGCCCGAAACTAGCCGTTATGTCGGGCATAAACGCAGTTCCGGCCACCTGTCCTTTGCTGTTCGGGCAGCGAGGAAGCCGTGCGTAATGGCCATCAACGTCGGGGATGAACGTTGCATTCCTTGCCCGGTTTGAGGGGCAGAAAGGTCACTTTTTCCCCTCTGTGGATTGGACTTAGGCAATTTGGGCCGCTCTGGAGCAGAGGCGGATTGGGCCAATTCTAGCCATTGGTCCAGTCCAAAACACTTATATTCACACACTTTTGTAATAGATCCAAATGAACTTGTATTTTGAAATAGTTTGGTAACTTGAACTTGAATATAAAATTTGAGAAATTGAAATTTTGATTGAATTTTGAATTTGGATTTATGGATTTGAACTTGGAACTTGAAATTGAAATTTTACCATGAACTTGAAATATGAATCTTGGATGAAATTTGGAAATTGATTATAAGTTTGGAATTGAAATTTGAATAGGACTTGTAACTTGAATTTTGAATGAAATTGAAACTTGAACCTTGATTTGAATTGGAATGAAATTGAAACTTGATCCTTGATTATGAACCTGATTGATATAATTTGAAATGCTTGAACTTTGATAACGCGAAATTATATCGTATATTTGACTTGACTAGCATGGATTTTAGTTTCGTTTTATTTATTTATGTCTTGTTATGCCGGTATTATTGTCCCATTTCAGGTAGCTCAAGTAAAATTGGTCATAAAGGAGATTTGAGTAAAAAGGAAAGAAAATGAAGTAAACTGAAGAAATTATAAGAAAAAGGTCAGGTGACAACCACCACCACAAAAGTGTGGCACTTGCCATGCACTTAGGGGTGTGGCACCCACCACCACAAAAGTGTGGCGATGCCATGCACTTAGGGGTGTGGCGCCCACCACCAAGCATGTGGCGCCTGCCACATCTAGAAGGAGTGGCGCCTGCCACATCAAGAAAGAGTGGCGCTTGCCACTTTTGGGTGGCACCTGTCACCAAGCCACTTTCTCCTATATTCTCTCCACGCCCCGTTTTCCTCGTTCAATCCAACCATCAGAGTTTCACGCCAACGATCAGACTTTCAAGGGAAGGAAGTTGAGTATAAAAGAGGAAGTTCGTCTTCAGTTTAAAGGGTGGAAGATTTTTAGCCAGAGTTTGTTTTCTTAGATTTTAGGAAGAGATTACCTTTGTAAAAGTGGTAGTTTTTCACATCGGGAAACTACCACACCATTAGTATCTAGGCCTACAATCTATGTAATTCTTGGATCATCAATCTTGCCGCCATTAATAAAAGTTATTTCAGTTCTGTTTATTCAAGTCTCCATTTATTTTCCTGCAATTTACAAGTTCTTTATTTTTCGCTTTATTATTACTTATGTTCTGTTTTTACAATTGTCAAGCATGTTGTCCTTTATTATAATTATCATGTTTAGTTTGTTTTCATTTAATTCCATGTTTTGCTAAATTGTCCTGAGGCCGGCGTATGAGGACCGTCATTACCGACGGGACTCGGTAGAAATTATAGGCGCGAAATTGTGAATGTATGTCATTTTGGTTTTAATTTCCAAGGTTAATTTAAGTAGCTTTATCACGAGAGTGATAGGTTATTTAACATTGTTTTGTCACGAGAGTGAGAATCAAATTAAGGTTTAAGCCGAGATCCGCGAGAGCGTGAGGAGTGAACCGGATAATGGGAATTAGGCATCATATCTAAATACAGCGAGAGCACTTTAGATAGCGATTAGGATATTATTGGCTTTCAAAGTGTGTTTCTTAGTTACCGAGCGAGCGAGAGCAAAATCTTGGGATTAAGAAGTATGGCTTTAGTTAAGACCAAGAGAGCGTGAGGCGGAGCCTTTAAGTCGGTATATTCTACAGAATAGGCGTATAATCAAGATCACTACCCGTTTTCTATAAGTCCCTAAGGTGCGCGAAAATCATATTTCGGGCTCGTTTTAGTATTATTTTCAACCCTTTAGTAATTAGCGTTTATATTTCCATTCGTACCTTTTTAATTATAGCCTTAGCTTTACATCAAAGCGATAGATAACGGTACGTTGACATTGGTCTCTGTGGGTTCGACAATCTTTTATATTACTTTGATATTTCCGTGCACTTGCGGACGCATCAAGTTTTTGGCGTTGTTGCCGGGGACCAACAGTCAATATTGTGATTCAGTTGTTGCACCGTGTCATACCCCAAATTTTGACCACTAAGATTTCCCATCATTGTACAAATCATCATCACAATATGGAGGAACCATCATACTTCATCAGTCTCCCCAAAGATGGGTGAGCATCCACTACAATCAAAATTAGGGTTTCAAACCCTCTCTGAGTGCTTAGGCAAAGGATCAATCAAGGAATGACATGATCTTCAACTTTTCTAACCTCTCAAACATCCACAATGGATCAAAAGGACTCCCACTTCAAGGATTAAGCACAAGGCTTCTCCCTTCTAGGTGGATCAAGTCTCAAGATTGACAGTGTCACCAAATTAGGGTTTTGGTCGACCAGGGCCTCCAGATGGAAATTTTTCATCTGGGAACAAGCCAAGGATCCAAAACCTAACTTAATATACTCCATGGAACCTCATGTACCCAACCATCAAGTCAATCTTGCCTCAGGGGATGCATTCATCAAAAATCAGGAATTAGGGTTTCTTGACCTAATTCACCCCTAACTTGACTTTTGGGACAAACCATGAGCCAAGACCTCAAGAGAGGGTTTAAGGGTCTCTAATGAACTATATTTATCCATTTGGAACAATGGATTAATCCAAGAAGCTTGAGCAACAAGTCTCAATTTCATCTGCACCACAATTAGGGTTTTAAGGGAAAAGTCAACTGTAACTTTGACTTTTGACCAGGACATGCTCCCAAGCCCTATGACATGCATCAATATACCCTATAACACCCATGGAACATGTCCATCAAGTTTGATTTAGGTCAAGGACATGATTTCCTGAAGAATTGCACAGTTTGGAATTCATCTGATAAAAAGTCAACTGTGCACAAAAGTCAACTTTGACTTTTTGAGATTTTTCACCAAAATGGATTTTTAACCCTAAAATGATGTTAATGTATGATTTGAATCATCATTCATCAAGAAAAATCAAGAAAAGTTGGATAACTTGTAAAAGGGGTAACCATAAAACTTAGAAATTTTTCTAAGTCATGAAAAAGTGCCACTAATGCACCAACTTTGGAGGACCATAACTCCTAAACCACAAGGCCATTGTGCCCCATTCAAAGCTTGATTTGTAGATCTCATTGCCCTCTACAAAAGCTTCATACTGACCTATGTCCAAATTCCTCATAGATTTTGAGTTATGGAGTGATCAAAATCAAGAGAAAACACTTTGTTCCAACACTTAGTGAAAATTTCACTAAGTCAGATTTTGCCTTACTTTTTGCCAAATGTAGGGGGATTTTTCACTTGGATTCAAAAGAGATCAAAACCAAACATTTTCAAACAGTTGTTGTATCATGTAAGGGTTTTCCAAAATGGTCAAGAACATTACCAAATTCAACTTACACCATGAGATATGACATTAGCAAGTTGCCTTGCTGAAATATGTCAAAGGCAAGGCAGAATTTGCAATTTTGCTTGATTTGCCAAAATCAGCCAAATTCAAATGCTCCTATCCACTTGGACACATCTGAGAATTGAATCTAAAGGGGACAATCACTGAGCCAAGCCTCCAAAGTCTATGGAACAAGAAATAGCATGTTGAACCTAGAATGGCCAAAATAGGGACAAGACTCCAAATTTGGATTGAAGCATTCAATGGAAGCATCAAGGTGGCATGGACTGAGCCATTATGATCTGAAATCAGTCAAGATTTATCCAATACCAAGGGAACCAAAGCTCTGTGCCCTAACCTCTAGTCAATGGCAAGAGGAGACTTGGATTTTCATTTGCCAACATTGGCCAAACCTACTTAGCAGTTGCCATTCACTATTCCTTACAAAACAAACTTGCTCTACTATAAATAGAGCTCAATTGTGTTCAGTTTAAGTACACCAAAGGACTACAACACTTGCCTTTCTCAAAATCTCTTTCTCTTGGCAAAAATGCCTTTCTTAGCAAGGTAACTATCGGGTTTTGAGCTAGAGGGCAATTCCACTCAAACCAATCACTCACACACCTCATATACATCACATATGAGCTTATCAAACACTTAAACAACAACTGGAACACTGATTTCTCAGAATCACCAGTCAATTGCTCAAGGTTTTAACCAAAGTACAGTTGAGATGCCATGAAGTGATCTAGCCAATTTCCATCAAGTCCAAGCATTCAAACACACTCCATAGCACCTAGGGAAGCTGTTCAGATCATCACAACACAACTGTAACACCTCCTACACAAATCACGATCACCAGCTGCAAGTGGTAAGCATGAGCTCTTCTAACTCTATGATCCATGCAATTTTTGCTGCACAATAATTTGGCCATATGTTCATAATCATGCATGGAATGTTTTCCCTCAATTAATTGCTTTGTTTGAATTGTGTATAAAAAATCCTAGCCTTCATGCAGAAATTAGGGTTCTTGAGGTTTCTTCGTGATTTCATGTTTTATGTTTAATTTAAATGATATAAATGATCGTGAGGTTGAAACGAGTTGATTGGTATGTGGATTGCATGATATAATCAAGTATTCAGTGAGATTGGAGAGAAAATGCAAATCTGGGCAAACCCAGAACACGCGCGTGTTCTTGGTGTGTTCTTGGCGCCATTTTCAGAAATTTGAATATTTGAATTTTGTGATTTTTGTTTAATTGATTCAAAAATTAATTTCTGTCTGAGTTTTAATGATTTTGAGTTGATTCTTTTTTAATAATTCACAAAAATGTTAAAATATTTTATTTTATCAAAGAATCCCAAAAATATTATTTATTTCATATAATTGATATTTTTGCAAAGAATTAATATTTTAATTGTTTTTGACATTTTAAATATTTTTTCCACCTTGATTTTGCAACTTTTAATGCTTTCTAATTATTTTGTAAGTCAATACTTAATTTTTGAAGCATTAATCCAAGATCACAATTTGTTTTTCATATGTTAAACAATTTTGATCATTTTAATTGAATTTTTATTCAATTAAATATATTTTTGAAAACAAATTAGGGTTTTTGGATTAATTCATCCCTCATAAATCATTTTCAAAACACTTTGGGCCTCTAATAGAGTGTAAGACCCAATCCTTTTTTTGACCAAACCATTTTTGGGCCTCAGTGTATTGTATAAGTCCCGATACCGTCAAAAACAAATGGCGCGATCGTCGCCTTTTGAAAAATAACCCTGGGCCTCTCCTCGAGCTATAATACCCATTTAAAACTTTTTGGGCCTCTAATAGAGTGTAAGACCCAACCCCCTTTTTTAACCAAAATCTTTGGGCCTCACTTATTGTATAAGTCCCTTCGTGTTAAAAGAAAATCTCGGCGCGATCTCCATTCCAAACGGAAAAATCATCTGGGCCTACCCTCGTGTTATAAGCCCCACTCTTTTTCTTTAAGACTTTTTGGGCCTCTTGAGAGAGTGTAAGACCCATCCCTTTGTACAGAAAACTTTTTGGGCCTCAGTCACTTGTATAAGTCCCTCTGTACAAATTCAAAACAACAGTGCGCTCACTGATAAAACCCTGGGCCTCTCCTTGAGCTGTAAGCCCCAAATCTTTCTTTTTCAAAGCACTTTCTCCTTTGATTTTGAATATATTGTTGTTTTCAATCTTTCTTTGTTGAACAACTAACCAAACAGCATGGAAGCTCTACAACCTAGTAAGTGGTTATTGCTTTCATTTACCGCTGTCATATACATATAACTGTATTGTGGGGCTGTTTCACTGTAAGTCTTCTTTCATAAACTCATATCAACAGTGTAATAATAGTATAGATATTTAGACTTTCCCCGACAACTACGTCTAGCATTAAGCCCGTTAATCACTCTTAGAAATAGTCTAAACTAGATCCCCATAGGATTACCAGACACAGTCTTCCCTCCTCTTGGGGTTAAACAATATGGAGACATGAAAGGCAGCATTCTCTGTGAACCCTTTCATAGACTGTCACTCATAGAAGTTGTCAAAGAAACTCTATTCCCCAGAGATGATCTTTTCTCCGTGAATGGCATCTCTTGAGTTTCTTCCAAATTCTCGGACTTTCCTGGCTTGATCTATTCTCGGTGAATGGCATGTCTTGAACTTCTCGGGGTTTGGGGACCCACAGGCTTCTTAAAAGCACTTGTCAAGAAACTCTATTCCCCAGAGATGATCTTTTCTCCGTGAATGACATCTCTTGAGTTTCTTCCAAATTCTCGAACTTTCCTGACTTGATCTATTCCTTGTGGATAGCTTGCCTTGAATTTCTCGGGGTTTGGGGACCCACGGGCTTCTTAAAAGCATCGGCCTCCTCTTGGGCATCGTACAAGGACCCACAGGCTTCCTAAAAGCAACCCCGCCTCCTCTTGGGCTTAGTACAAGGACCCTACGACTTCTTAGAAGTATTCGCAGCCTCCTCTTAGGCTTCGTATAACGATCTCTTCCCCCCGGGAATGATAGCCTCCTCTTGGGCTTTGTACAAGGACCGATCGGCTTCTTAAAAGTTTCCAGCCTCCTCTTGGGCTTCGTACAAATTGTCCCGACGACCTCCTAGAGGTATAGGAACAGAACTTAATCATCTTCATAGAACAGTCCTTTCATAGAGTCTACTACTGTTTCTCAAAACATAGTACAAAGGTTAAAACTCTAGACTTAGACAGTCTAATATCCTTGAGTCTCAAAGACATTCTCAAGTGACCCCTTCAAAAATAGGAAGGAAACCCGTAGACTCGGATAGTCTCGATACCCTTCGGATTTCCCGCTTCCTTAAAGAGCAGGAATAACCCGGATCCTTGAATCAAATCCATGAGTACAGTGTTGCTCATATAAGAACTGATTTTCTCTTTAAAATTAGTATACTGGACCTGTCACTTAACTGCAACAGTCACCCCAACCTCCTCTTGGGCTTTGTACAATGATTCTCCCCAGCGGAGTCAAACAACGTTTAACCTCTCTCTCGGGCTTTGTACGAGACACATAAGAGACTCCCTCGTTGAGTCAATCACCCATTTCGCCTCCATCTCGGGCTTTATACGAGATACAAAAAGGTTCATATTGAGTCAAACAAATGTTAGCCTCCATCTCGGGCTTTATACGAGATACCAAAAGACTCTATCGTCGAGTCAAAAACCTTTTAGCCTCTCTCTCGGGCTTTGTACGAGACACATATTAGCCTCCTCTTAGGTTTTATATAAGAAAACCACTGGTTGATCCAATTAACCTTTTAGCATCAAAGTTGTGCCTCGTTCACAGTACACAAACATCAACAACTCCTTCCCCTCCATCTAATCGCTGTAAGTGGCAAGCCTCTAGATCATCTACATCCATGCCACTGTCCCTCTTTTAGTATGAGAAATTCCTAAGGAAAGATGGCATTACTCTACACTAAGTTAAAGTCTTCTCCTTCAGGTTAAAATCCCCTATAAAGGAAATTATGGCATTACCGGATTCACACATCTCGGTTAAAGTAATTCTCCTTTATAAACAGTTGTGACATACAACCCCCTCTTTAGAGATGACAAATTCTCTCTAAAGTCAAACCTTTAGCTTCACATCTTGGGCTTTGAACAAGATACAAACAGACTTTTCAGCTTCATATCTTGGGCTTTGAATAAGATACAAACCACCTTTCGCTTCACGTCTTGGGCTTTGAACAAGACACCAAAACACCCATTTCCTCCTATTCTAAACGCTCTGATTTCCCTGTTTCGGTAAACAGGAATACGTAGGCATAAGATTGAAAGAAAAATCTTAGCGAGCACACTAAACAAAAACCCAAAATCCTATACTCTCATGTATCTATCAAAAGCATCAGTCCTAACATCCTAATCCTCGTTCCCCGCCAGAAAATCCAAGAAAGAGAGAAAACCGTATTGGCGAAAATACAAATAACCAGTACAAAGGCCCCCCCACATTGATAGCATTCGTAACCTAACAGACCGCTGTTTAAACTCAGTATGCAAAGCAGGGTTAATTGGAGACATCTATTTCCCTTCCTTCATCAGCTCACAATAGGATAAAAAATGAATCGACCTGTAGTTAAAACTCAACCGCAGAAAGCGACCAGCGCTTAAGAACTGCGTCCAAAATCGCTCGCTACAAAAAAATGGCGCCCACCGTGGGGCTTGTCTCTCTTTTTCTCCTTTTCATCTCTTGTGTGAATACCACAGATTGGGGCTTCCGCCGGGGAACCCATTTTCTGTCAGGAATTTAAGATTCTTAGCTTTAAAGGTCTAGGACAATTATATATACTGCTTTTCCTAATTGCTATACGTGTTTATTTTTCTACTAATAAGAATGCGTGTGATGCTGCATGTGGAAAGATTGAGTATACACTTAAGATAAGTGATGGCGACGAGGTCGACCATCAACCTCAGTGGAGGCTGACCAATGCAACCCATTCTCTCTCCTAGACAATGAGCTGATTGTTAAGTCTGAGAAGCTGAGGAGCCAAACCCTTTCGTAGTGCGGAAACTATCGGGAATAGTTGTTACGCGATACTACCCTCATTTGAGGCTGGTGATCTATTCTCGGTGAATGGCACTTACTCTAAGATTGTTCTACAACTCACTGGCGATCCGCTTGTTGTTTTGCTTTCCTGGGAGGAGCTGATGATAAAGAGTACAGGTACAAAAATCACCTTAGTATAAACCTTTGGGGATGGGTAGAACCTTGACTTCATGACAACGACCCTTTGACCCCATGTTTTTTCTATGTTTTTGTGTGCTGCATTCATGCATTCATTAAAAAAACATTAAAACATTCAAAAAATTTCTCTTCTAGTCTCTCTGTTTTTCAAATTAAACTAAGACTGTGATTGCAAATATCAGAGAAAAGGATTGTACTAATGGATTTCGGTAGAAGGAGAACTCATACGTACACCTTCAAGGTTCCAAAGCTAGAGGATTTGAGAAGGTTAGCGAGGATGATCACTAACCCAGAGGCTTTCAGAGCCAAGCACGGAGGTTTGATACCACTTTTAAGAGTCCATGTGATTGAGGGAATCATGGATGCGCTCATTCAGTTTTACGATCCGGTTTATCACTGTTTGACATTCCCGGATTACCAGTTAGCACCAACGCTGGAGGAGTATTCTCATCTGATCGATCTACACATTACTGATCGAGCTCCATTTTTTGGACTGGAAGAAATTCCAAAGAATCAGACCACTGCAAGAGCAATTCATTTGGACGAGTCTGAGGTTAGGACTCGCTTAACCACTAAGGGTGGCATACAAGGTTTGCCAGCCCAGTTCTTGACAAAGAAGGCCCTGTATTTTGCCAGTATAGGAAACGTGACTGCTTTTGAAAGCATCTTTGTCTTGCTCACCTACGGGTTATTTTTGTTTCCCAACATCAATAACTTCGTCGATATCAACTCCATTAAGGTTTTTCTCATTGGAAACCCTGTACCGACTTTGCTCGCAGATGCGTATCATTCTGTACACTTGGGAAATTTGTACAGCGGAGGGGAAATCACATGTTGTGTACCTCTGCTTTATAAATGGTTTATCTCTCACTTGCTGATGCGTTGCATTCGCAAGTGCACGAATCGCGTCAGAGTAATATAAAAAGTTATCGTATCCACAGAGACCAAATGTCGATCTAACGAATTCTGTTTGTTACAGTGCTTATCTAAGGCAGTTCAATTCAGGGTTTACTAATGCAGAGGAAAATAAATAAAAGTAAATGACGAGGTAATAAAATTCAGACAAAACAATAGGCTTGAATGTAATTCTCATAACCGATAATATTTCTATATTCATCAATAGAACTACTTACGGGCAATATCTTCTATTTTAAGAAAAGAATTCAATTTAACAGGAACTGTCGCTTTCGCGTAGTCAGAACCAAGTTTACCCTCTAAACTAACCCCTTTATTGTCACTTATAAAAAGGCACGCATTGCGTTAGAGTCATGGAAAACTTAATTTTAAGAAATGCAAATTCTAAACTAAACAGAAAAGTATTTTGACCTGAAATCTCTAAACTAAAGAGGTTCAAAATGAACCAGATTCTAATCCCACTAACGCGTCCGAAAATAGTTTTAAAATCTCTTTTCTAAAGTGTTAAAAATCCCTACTCAACTAAGCAAAGCGGTTTCGTTGTATTTGATCAGTTGAGAACTAAACAAGTTCACAAATGGTTGGACAGCTTTCGATCTTACCCAACATTGCTTTTAAGTACAGAAAACTTGTGTTAAAGATTAAAACAACCCTTAAGTATTTCTATTAACATATAGACGTATTACGGTGATTATGGTCTTTACATTCTTACCTATCTAAAACTTAGCCTGCCATGGTAGTTATAACAGTCATATTAATTCTTATCATGTATGGAATTAAGTCTTTTGAAAAGTAAAGTTTTGAAAAGTAAGGCAAGACAATAAATAAACAAAATAAAGCAAGTGCAAGAAATAAATGAAAGTAAATGCGATTAAAATAAAACCTTCTCCAAAGCGGAGTCTTTAAATCTGGTACAATGTACGGAAAAGAAAATGCTGGCAGGATTACTTCTACCAAAGTGCTCCAACTTGATTACAGACACTCCAAGGCTTGATTACAAACTCGATCACACACAGTGCAATAACTCCTCGATGTGAGAAGATTACCACTTTACAAGAGTGAAATTTATGCCTAGGATGAAGTAAACTAAGATTGGATGATCCTAAAATTCGAGTTCTGAGAGTATTTATAGGCAAAGTTGGCATGGTGCAAAGACAAAAGTGACCTTGGCTTGAAAAAATAGGCGGGAACTAATTTTGCCTTGTCGCGCCCCCGACAGGCCTACCGCGCCCGCGACAAGAAGAAAACGGCAAAGGTGAGTGCTTGTCGTGGGAACGTGGCAGTTGAGTTGTGGAGATCATGGGACACATCATCGCCTACCCTGGGGTGCCCGCGACAAGTGAAGCGACCAGAGTAAATTGCTGCCAAACTTGAATTCTAGCTCCTTTTGCATCCTTTTTCGTCTGGGACCTCGATTTATTGAAAACCTGAAAACAAAGGAAAACATAACAATAACAAAGCATAAAAAATAGAAAAAAAACTAATATGCATGTGAAATCAGAGTCGAAAATACAGTATAATTTAGTGTCATCAAATTCTCCCACACTTAGACCTTTACTTGTCCTCAAGCAAAACATTTAAAGCTCATAGAAAAATCAGTGTCGATCGATGATTTTTGGATGAAAAGGGCTTCTAAGTCCGAGTCTGGATGCAGTGTTCAGTACTAACTGAGTGAACCAAGGGCATCGTGATGACACTAATCCGCAAGTACGGACATAAACTTCGCTCCTATACTAATCAACCCATTATATCCCACAATGCTTAGGCCTTCCTTTTCCATCTCTTTTGAGTCCTTTTCATTCAAGCGCAATCACATTAAGCCCGTTTTCCGCACATGCTTCATGGTAGAGTAACCTGTTAGTGATTTTGATCTTTTCATACCGGATTTCTGGCACAAGGAACTGTGTAAAATCCTTTTATTCCTCTCAAGTGCAGTTGTGGGGGATCGGATCGTAATCCGCCCTACCGAGTTCAGCGCCAGATACCTCTGAACCAACTGAAATGAACAAGCTAAACATCTTATTACCCTTTTTTTTTCTTTTTTTTCTTTTGTAGCAACGGTGCAGATAAAATTTTTTTTCTCTTTGCTTTTTTTTTTCTTGCACTCAGATCAGTCACTTATATTCGTCAGTCTCCTACTTAGAACATGTTTAGGCCGGAGCTGATTGCTGAAATAAACTACTAAGGATGATTTTGAAATGAAATAAGGGCCATGGTACATGGGGTTTCAGGTGTGATTCTTATATTTACGAAGTTCATGGTGTAAGGACGGTACTGATGTTTCGAGGTTCTCCCAAGTCACCGCATCCTAACCCGAACCTGTCTTAAAGTCCAGAAATTTTTCAGAACAACACTTTTTTTCTAAACAAAATTTTATTTTTATTTTTATTTTTATTTTTATTATTATTTTTTTTTTGGGGTTAAAATATGTGGGAAAAAAAAATGAAGGTGAACCAAAAAAATATACTTATACTAATGACTCTTCAAACACATGCATTTTCTAAAACAGAAAGAAAAGTAAATAACTGAAGGGAAATAAAAATAAACTACTAAAATGACAAAAATAAAAACGATAAAATCTCCTCTCACACTTAAATCAAACATTGTCCCCAATGTTTCGAAGTAAGCTAAGGAGAAAGGAACCTGGCAAAACTAGTGAGGACCGATGGTGCCCTCGCCGCCCTTTGCTGAACGCTCGGAACGACGGGATCTGCTACGGTGATGGTCTCGCTGGTCCATCCTAGCCTGCAATTCTGTCTGAGCAGCTTTCACCTCACGAAGTTTACCTAAGATGGCACCCTGAGTGGCCTCCATAAGCTGAAAGTGCTGATGGTTATATTGCTGTTGACGGGACTGCTCAGTGGTGATCGCAAGCAGAGTACGGGAGATGGTCTCGTAAGATTGGTCTGCTCTCCGCTGCGACTCTTGCATAAAGCTCATCTGGTCCGCCATCTGGTCCCAAGTACGGATCATAGGAGAAAGAGCTGAGGAACTCCAGAGTGAGGTTCCTATAGGTGGGATGCAAATCATCAGCGTACTGGTCCCATTTGAGCTGGTGGGTCAAGTATCGGACACTGGGCTCTATACCCAAAGCTTCCATGCAATCACTGTCTGGGTAGCGAGTGGGTGCCATAGGTCTGAGTGAAAGCATCGCATAACGCTCTCTGGGCGTCGTCTCTAAAGGTCACGTGCATGTCGTCGACTGGTGGCATCCTGAAAGAAAAGGTTAGGAAAAACAGGCCCTGAAATCAAACACACCAAACAAGTTAGACATATATGTACAAACAAACAAACAAACGCAAATCAAAATAAACGGAAATAAAATAAATACGAAAAGGAAAAGAACCACGGGTTGCCTCCCATGCAGCGCTTGCTTAACGTCGTTAGCTCGACGAGTTCAAGTCATGTATCTGGTGCGAGGATAGGTGGGTCTGTTAACGTGAACCTGGAGTAGTATGCTGGAATGTCACCTTCTTCATAATGCTTAAGCCTTTGTCCATTTACAACGAACAGACTGCAAGATTTGTTCCTAATTTCCACTGCCCCGGATTTTAGGACTTTGGAAACTTCGAACGGGCCCGTCCATCTAGATCGAAGCTTACCTGGAAAAAGTCGCAGTCTTGAATTGTATAGAAGAACAGGGTCACCTATGTTGAAGTCTTTCTTGACGATCTTCTTGTCATGCCATGCTTTGGTTCTCTCTTTATATATGATGGCATTTTCATAGGCTGATTATCGGAGCTCTTCTAGCTTATGTATGTCTAAGATGCGTTTCTCACCAGCTGCTAGGTAATCAAAATTTAAGGTTTTGATGGCCCAATATGCTTTGTGTTCCAATTCAAAGGGTAAGTGACATGATTTTTCGTAAACTAGTTGGTAAGGGGTTGTTCCAATGGGAGTCTTATAGGTTGTCCTGTAGACCCACAGTGCTTTTGAAAGCTTCTGTGACCAATCCTTTCTGGATATCGAGATAGTTTTTTCTAAGATATGCTTGATCTCTCTATTGGATACTTCTACTTGCCCACTGGTTTGCGGGTGGTAAGGTGTGGCTACTCTATGTTTAACTCCATACTTCCTCAACAGTTTGTCAAAAATCCTAGATATAAAATGTGATCCTCCATCACTTATGACTAGCCTGGGAACTCCGAATCTAGGGAATATATTCTGCTTGAACATCTTAATCACCACTCGGGTGTCGTTTGTGGGTGCAGCTATAACTTCAATCCATTTGGACACGTAATCGACAGCGACTAAAATATATTTGTTTCCTAAGGATGATGGAAAAGGTCCCATAAAGTCGATTCCCCAAACATCAAAAAGTTCTACTTCTTGAATGTTTCTTAATGGCATTTCATTTCTCCTCGAGATGTTTCCGGAGCGTTGACACGGGTCACACTTGGTTATATATGTATGAACATCATGCCATATAGTTGGCCAATAAAGACCAGCTTGTAAGACCTTAGCGTCAGTCTTAGATGTGCTTGCGTGTCCTCCGTAGGGTGCTGAGTGACAATGTTCTATGATATGGTGCACTTCTTCCTCTGGAACACACCGGCGAAAGATTCCGTCAGTGCCTCTCTTTAAAAGGAGTGGTTCATCCCAATAGAAATGTTTAACGTCATTGAAGAACTTCTTTTTCTGCTGATAGCTGAGGTCAGGAGGTATTATATCTGCAGCAAGATAGTTAACAAAATCTACATACCAAGGTACATTATTTACCGCTAAGGATTTTTCAGAATCTTCTAAGGTTTCTAAACTTACATCTCCAATGGCATCTAGCTTAGCGATTAACCTGTCATAAGCAAAGTCATCATTTATGGGTACTACATCAGGTTTCAAGAACTCAAGCCTGGAAAGGTGATCGGCAACTACATTCTCGGTGCCTTTCTTATCTCTGATATCAAGGTCAAATTCTTGTAATAAAAGTATCCACCGGAGTAATCTAGATTTAGCATCCTTTTTATTCAAAAGGTATCGGATGGCGGCATGATCAGTGTAAACAATTATTTTGGCTCCCACCAAATAGGATCTAAATTTGTCTATGGCGAAAACTACGGCTAGGAGTTCTTTTTCTGTGGTTGCATAGTTTAGCTGAGCAGTATCTAGAGTTCTACTGGCGTAGTAAATCACATGTAACTTCGTATCAGATCTTTGCCCTAGCACTGCTCCTACAGCGTAATCACTAGCATCACACATGATTTCAAAAGGTTTTGTCCAATCTGGTGGTTGCATAATGGGTGCTGAGATTAAAGCTTGTTTTAAAAGGTTGAATGCTTTGTTGCATTTTTCATCAAAAATGAACTCGGCATCTTTCATCAGAAGACCTGTCAAAGGTTTAGTGATCTTAGAGAAGTTTTTAATGAAACACCGGTAAAATCCAGCATGTCCAAGAAAACTTCGAACTTCTCTAATTGTTTTGGGTGGTTTAAGATTCTCTATCACCTTGATCTTGGCTTTATCAACTTCAATGCCTTTTTCAGAAACGATATGTCCTAGAAGTATACCTTCAGTGACCATGAAGTGGCATTTCTCCCAATTTAATACCAAGTTTACTTCGACACATCTCTTCAAGATCTTTTCAAGGTTGACTAGATAGTTATTGAAATCAAATCCGCAGACTGAGAAATCGTCCATGAATACTTCCATAATTCCATCAAGATAATCAGCGAAAATTGACATCATGCAACGCTGGAAAGTTGCTGGGGCATTACAGAGTCCGAAAGGCATACGTCTATAGGCAAAAGTTCCATATGGGCATGTGAAGGTTGTTTTCTCTTGGTCATCAGGGTGTATAGGAATTTGGAAAAAACCTGAATATCCATCGAGGTAACAGAAGTAGGAATGTCTGGCTAGGCGTTCCAACATCTGATCTATAAAAGGCAATGGGAAATGGTCTTTCCTAGTGGCTTTGTTTAACTTTCTGTAATATATGCACATACACCAACCTCCTTCTATCCGTTTTGCAACGTGCTCACCTTTTTCGTTTTGAACCACGGTGATGCCTCCCTTTTTAGGTACTACATGCACAGGGCTTACCCATTTACTGTCCGAGATCTGATATATTATCCCTGCTTCCAACAACTTAAGAACTTCCTTCTTAACTACCTCACTCATTATAGGGTTAATCCTTCTTTGGCGTTCTCTCGAAGGTTTAGCATCTTCTTCAAGTGAAATCTGGTGCATGCACACGGATGGACTTATTCCTTTAAGATTTGAGATGTCGTACCCTAGTGCTGAGGGATATCTTCGCAAGACATCTAAGAGTTGGTTTGTTTCATTTTGGTTCAGAACGGCACTGACTATAACTGGTATGTCCATTTTTTTGTCTAAAAACTCATATATTAGATTCTTGGGTAATTCTTTTAATTCTAAGGTTGGTTTGCTGGGGTTTTGTATAGGATCTGGAGTTAAGGATAAACATTCAAAAAGGCTATCATCTATGTAGGGTTCCATACTGTCATCATTTTTCTCAATGGGCGTTGAAGGTAGTTTTATTCTTTCTATTGGCTCTTCCTGGTTAAGTTCACGGACACATTCATCAATGACATAACATGCATCTCCTATTACTGGTGCCGTGAGAAACTTTGCAAGGACAAACTCTATTTTTTCGTTACCTACCTCAAAAGTCAATTTTCCTTTCTTGACATCTATTATGGCTCCTGCAGTTGATAGGAAGGGTCTACCTAGGAGGATTGGGATATCTTTATCTTCTTTGATGTCCATTACGACGAAGTCGGTGGGAATGAACAACTTGTCTATTCTAACTGGGATGTCTTCTAATACGCCTACAGGGTATTTTATAGATCTGTCAGCTAATTGGAGAGACATCTTAGTAGGTTGCAAATCTCATAGTTTCAATCGTTCACAAACTGCGAGGGGCATTAGGCTTACACTGGCTCCTAAGTCCAGAAAGGCTTTATCTATGACATGATTCCCCAAAATACAAGGTATGGAGAAATTCCCCGGATCTTTGTCTTTTTTGGCAAGTTTGTTCTCGGAAATGGAATTACACTCCACTGGTTTTGGATCGTCAAGTCTACGTTTATTGGTGAGGATGTCCTTCAGGAATTTAGTATAAGATGGTATTTGGGAGATGGCTTCTGTAAAAGGAATCTCTACATGGAGTTTTTCTATAACTTTAACAAACTTTTGGAATTGGTCATTGATCTTAGTTTGTTTAAGTCTTTGTGGATAGGGAATTGGTGGTTTGTATGGCTGAGGGGGTGTTGAAGCTTCGTCCGTAACTTCTCCTTTATCTTTGTCTTTTGGTTTCTCAGTTTCTACGGGTTTCTCACCTTCGGGGGTAGCATCCTTTTTGAAAATTTCGGAGTCACTCAATGTCGGGTTTTTAGGCCCTTCATAAGTGGTTCCACTTCGTAAGGTAATAGCGTTAGCTTGCCCTCGAGGGTTCTGTTGAGGTTGTCCAGGAAATTGTCCTCCAGGAGTAGTTTGGGGTGCTTGCTTTAAGGCTACCTGAGAGATCTGGGTTTCAAGCATCTTGCTGTGGGTGGCCATTTGATCCATTTTGGTTCCTAGTTGGGTAAGCAGCTCATTCACATGAATATTCTAATTTAGGAACTCTTTGTTTTGCTGGGCTTGTGCTGTCATAAAATCATTTAGCACTTTCTAAATATTTGGCTTAGGTGGCACTGCTTGCATAGGTTGGTTTTGTCTAGGTGCTTGATTGTTGGTTGATCTCGGAGGTGCTTGGTTTTGGATAGGGTTATTGTTTTTGTAGGAAAAATTAGGGTGATTCCTCCATCCAGGGTTGTAAGTATTTGAGAACGGGTTTCCTTGGGCATAGTTGACTGGGTCTGGGTTAGTCTCGTTTAACAGATGGCAGTCAGCTGATTGATGACCTTTAGTACCACAAAGTTCGCAATCTGATACTACTGCTGCTGCAGCGGTTGGTTGTGCGTACATTTGATCGATCTTGAGGGCCATAGCATCCATTTTGGCTTGCATCATGTCTATAGAGCTTACCTCATGTTTACCTCCTTAGGCTTCTTTCTTTTCCACTGTTGCTCTTTCGTTTCCCCATTGATGATGGTTTTGAGCCATATCTTCAATGAGACCACAAGCGTCAGGATAGGGTTTGTTCATCAGGGCACCGCCAGCGGCAGCGTCGATGGACATCTTTGTGTTATAATGAAGTCTGTGGTAAAAGGTATGTATAATCAACCATTGCTCCAAACCGTGGTGTGGACAAGCCCTTAGAAGGTCTTTATACCTCTCCCAAGCTTCAAATAGTGATTCTCCTTGGTTTTGGGTAAATCTTGTTATTTGGTTTCAGAGAATGGCTGTTTTGCTTGGGGGAAAGTATCTAGCAAGGAATGTTCTCCTAAGGTCTTCCCATGTTGTTATAGAATTGGCTGGAAGGGAATCTAACCAAGTTAGGGCTTTGTCTCTAAGGGAAAAGGGAAATAGTCTTAAACGAATCGCCTCAGGACTAGCACCATTGGTCTTAAAGGTGTTTGACAACTGGATAAAGACTTTTAGATGTTGGTTTGGGTTTTCAGATGGTAGTCCTGCGAATTGGTTTTGTTGAACTAGTTGTAATAGGGACGGTTTTAGTTCAAAATTATTGGCAGGTATGGTAGGGTTAACTATACTAGAGCTCGGTTCTTCGTCAGCAGGCTGAGCGAATTCCTTAAGGGGTCTTTGGTTATGATCTTCGGCCATTGCTTTCTTAATTCGACGAAGCCAAAGTCGTGCGCGAGCGTAACATTCTGGTTCCACTAAAGGATCTATTACACTACTGGAGCTGCGAGATCTTCGCATCGACCAGTTCGTACGGCCCTAGTCTAAACGGTGATAACAAACGAAATTCGAAATTCGGCGAAATTGGTCCCCAGCAACGGAGCCAAAAACTTGATGCGTTGTATTCGCAAGTGTACGAATCGCGTCAGAGTAATATAAAAAGTTATCGTATCCACAGAGACCAAATGTCGATCTAACGAATTCTGTTTGTTACAGTGCTTATCTAAGGCAGTTCAATTCAGGGTTTAGTAATGCAGAGGAAAATAAATAAAAGTAAATGACGAGGTAATAAAATTCAGACAAAACAATAGGCTTGAATGTAATTCTCATAACCGATAATATTTCTATATTCATCAACAGAACTACTTACGGGCAATATCTTCTATTTTAAGAAAAGAATTCAATTTAACAGGACTTGTCGCTTTCGCGTAGTCAGAACCAAGTTTACCCTCTAAACTAACCCCTTTATTGTCACTTATAAAAAGGCGCGCATTGCGTTAGAGTCATGGAAAACTTACTTTTAAGAAATGCAAATTCTAAACTAAACAGAAAAGTATTTTGACCTGAAATCTCTAAACTAAAGAGGTTCAAAATGAACCAGATTCTAATCCCACTAACGCGTCCGAAAATAGTTTTAAAATCTGTTTTCTAAAGTGTTAAAAATCCCTACTCAACTGAGCAAAGCGCTTTCGCTGTATTTGATCAGTTAGAACTAAACAAGTTCACAAATGGTTGGACGGCTTTCGATCTTACCCAACATTGCTTTTAAGTACAGAAAACTTGTGTTAAAGATTAAAACAACCCTTAAGTATTTCTATTAACATATAGACGTATTACGGTGATTATGGTCTTTACATTGTTACCTATCTAAAACTTAGCCAGCCATAGTAGTTATAACAGTCATATTAATTTTTATCATGTATGGAATTAAGTCTTTTGAAAAGTAAAGTTTTGAAAAGTAAGGCAAGACAATAAATAAACAAAATAAAGCAAGTGCAAGAAATAAATGAAAGTAAATGCAATTAAAATAAAACCTGCTCCAAAGCGGAGTCTTTAAATCTTGTACAATGTACGGAAAAGAAAATGCTGGCAGGATTACTTCTACCAAAGTGCTCCAACTTGATTACAGACACTCCAAGACTTGATTACAAACTCGATCACACACAGTACAATAACTCCTCGATGTGAGAAGATTACCGCTTTACAAGAGTGAAATTTATGCCTAGGATGAAGTAAACTAAGATTAGATGATCCTAAAATTCGAGTTCTGAGAGTATTTATAGGAAAAGTTGGCATGGTGCAAAGACAAAAGTGACCTTGGCTTGAAAAAATGGGCGAGAACTAATTTTGCCTTGTCGCGCCCGCGACAGGCCTACCGCACCCGCGACAAGAAGAAAATGGCAAAGGTGAGTGCTTGTCGTGGGAACGTGGCAGTTGAGTTGTGGAGATCATGGGACACGTCGTCGCCTACCCTGGGGCGCCCGCGACAAGAGAAGCGACCAGAGTAAATTGCTGCCAAACTTGAATTCTAGCTCCTTTTGCATCCTTTTTCGTCTGGGACCTCGATTTATTGAAAACCTGAAAACAAAGGAAAACATAACAATAAAAAAGCATAAAAAATAGAAAAAAAAACTAATATGCATGTGAAATCAGAGTTGAAAATACAGTATAATTTAGTGTCATCACTTGCCCAAGTCTGCTGCTTTTTGGGATTGCAAGAGTGCCTTACGTTGGTCGCAGAAGATCATGTCTCTTACCAACTCTGATATAGATTGGTGTAATTGGATCTATGATGGAATCAGGATCATTGATCATTGTGGGAACTTCCTCAACGTACCCCTTATAGGAACTAAGGGAGGAATCAACTATCATCCAGTTCTCGTTCATCGTCAATTTGGATACCCGATGAGACACGTCCCACGGGGTGTTCATTTGGAAGGTCTTTTCTTCAAGGAAGGAGAAAACGACAGAGCACTAAAGACGGAAAAAGTGCATGCTTGGAAGCATGTTCATAAGAAAGGACGAGAGTCTCTGGGAAAACCGGACTGTGTCTCGGTGGAGCCTTATCTCCATTGGGTACAAACCAGAGCTCTCGAGCTAAAAATGCCTTATCCTCGTTTCGAAATTCTTCCGCCGAGGGAATCTGTCATGTAGTTCATGACGGAAACTGAAAAGCTTCAGGTTACTCTCAACAAAGTTCAAAAGGAGAGAAGGTCCTGGAAGAACAAGTACCGCACCCTCGTTGTGGAGTGCATCAAAATACAGCAATTACTGAAAGAGAAAGATGCTCTGATCGAGATTTTAGAGCAACATGTTGTGGATAATCAGGATGACCAAAGGGATTTGCTCACTCCTTTCACCTGGCAATAAAAAGGAAAGAATCAGCACCTGATTTCTCTTCAGAGAGGACTCGGGACCCATTAGCTTAGGTTTCTATTTCTGCACTTTGTAATCTACTGTATTTCCATTTCTGTAATCCTTTGAATTCAATAAAAAAGGGTTTCCCCACCGTTTGATATTTGCAATCTAATTGTCGAAGTTTATTTTGATTAAAACTTAAACAATTAATATAATCATTTCATTCATCATTCTCACATCGCGTATTCTTCTTACCTACGAATCTCACGTTTGTGTCTCGGTTCTAGAGTCAAACTGTCTCATTCATACAATACTCGGGCCAATCGTCAGAAAAGGATGGATGATCTTGAGGAAGAAAACAGAGAGTTGAAGGAAGAGATCGACACTCTGACAGAGGATATGAGAAAGCTTCGTAACGACATGCAAGCCATGGCAGAAGCTCAGCTACAAAGAACTGTGATCTCAGAGATCACCTCAATGCCCATAGTGGAAAAGTATGATCCTAGGTATCAAATACCGAAAGATCGTCCTTGGGGCATGCCTGTTAACTATATCCCGGAAGGATATGTTCCGCCGATCACTGAAGATCAGGGAATCACAATAGAAGCCGTTGGGCTTGAAGGTTACAAACTTCGGGAAAGCGAAGATGCTAGGGGAATACTAAAGACTCCTGAAGTTTACAAACTTTGGGAAACGCCAAGACTCACTACCGTAGTCACGGTACCACCCCCTGTGGTGCATACTGTCCCGGAAGGACAGATTCCACAGACACCTTCTGGTAAGAAGGAAACTATATTCGATAGAATGGACAAATTCCAGGAACAGTTCTTGGAAATGCAGAAGGAACTGCAAGCCATTCGCGGTCAGGATCTATTTGGAAAGGACGCCGCAGATCTCTGCTTGGTCCCCAATGTGAAAGTCCCGCACAAATTTCAAGTGCCCGACTTTGAAAAATACAAGGGTAACTCTTGCCCTCAAATCCATCTGGTGATGTACGCTCGGCGGATGTTAGCTCAGACGGAGAATCAGGACGTACTGATTCACTACTTTCAGGATTAGTTTAACCGGCGCCGCACTCAAATGGTACATGGGTTTAAACCGTACTACGATAAGTACATTCAGAGATCTTGGCACTGCCTTCGTCCAACAATACAAATACAATTTGGACATGGCACCCGACAGAGATCAACTCAGATCGATGTCGCAAAAGGACAAGGAAACCTTTAAGGAGTACGCTCAAAGGTGGCGTGAAATTGCCGCTCAAATTTGTCCACCTCTTGAGGAAAAAGAGATGACAAAGATCTTCTTAAAAACCTTAAGCTCATTTTACTATAACCGAATGGTTGCCAGTGCACCCAGTGATTTCACCGAGATGGTGGGCATGGGCGTACGTCTTGAGGAAGCTGTCTGAGAAGGACGTTTGGTAAAAGACACTGGATCGACGAGCGGTACTAAAAAATATGGTAGTGCTCTCCCTAAGAAAAAAGAGCAAGATATTGGGAATATCTCTCTTGGAAAGCAAAGGCGACGTTATCAACCGGTAGCAGTTGTGACTCCTGCTATCAACCCTGCGTCTATTCCTACGTATCAACCTCAGGTTGCACAGAGCCAACCTGATCAACAAAGGACACAACAGCCTCTTCAATAGGCTCGTCCTCCATATAACAACAACCGTACAACACGGCCACCAGGATTGGATCCTATACCCGTAACGTACGCAGAGCTGTTTCCATTACTACTGGCTAAGGGGCACATTCAGACTAAATCTCCTCTTACGGTACCGGAAAATCCGCCTTTTTGGTTTAAGGTGGATCAAACATGCCCTTACCACCAAGGAGGATCAGGGCATAACATCGAGACTTGTCTCAATTTCAAGTCCGACGTGCAAAAGCTTGTTAGGAGCGGGGTTTTATCCTTCAAGGATACAAATCCTAATGTTCTCACGAACCCGCTGCCTCAACATGAGAAGGCTGCAGTCAATCTCATTGAGAAAGAGACTAACAATGTCTATCAAATTCACGATGTACTCTTGTTGAAAACCAATCTGGTCAAGATGCATTGTAGACAGAGTGGATATGGCCATGTGCAACCTCATAACTATCATCAGTGTGATGTCTGCTCTAAAGACAACCAAGGATGTTCTGTGGTGCAAGCAGCTCTACAGGAACAAATGGATCTCGGATGGATCCAAGAGCACCGAGTTCGTGGAGTTAACATGGTTTACACGAATTCTAACGTCATTCAGAACCACGATATCCGTGCAATAAATGTCAACTTGGTGGCGATGCATTCAAGGCAAAGCCAGTATCATAATCTGCCGCAGCACGATTACAGTTCTTGTCTGACTTGCTCGGTAAACAAACAGGGATGCTCTTTCATACAGGAGGCCCTCCAGTGTCAGATGGATCTTGGGTGGATCCAAGACTACCATGATAGGAACCCTTATCAAATCAACATGGTTCAGATCTTCGATATTCGCGTGATGAATACCAACCTGGTAGAGTTACATGCTGAGCAGGTCCGACTCGGATTCTTAATATCACATGACTATCAAAGCTGTAAAGCAGGTTGCGAAAACGATCGAGGTTATACCCTTGTCCAGGAGGCACTTCAACACTTGTTAAATCACTGGTGGATGCCAATTTATATGGATGAAGATACTCAGCAGATTAGTATCAATAACAAAAACCCCACTCGGCATCAGAGTCAGGATGTCCGATCAGTGGAAGCTAACCTAGTGAGGTTACATTGTATTCAAAGTGGGTGTGGCCAGGTGCAACCACACAACTATGAACGTTGCGGCGTCTGTTTGGAAAGTAACCAAGGGTGTTACCTTGTGAGAGCAGCTCTTTAGGGTCAGGTGGATCGTGGAGAAATTCGTCAATATCCGGGTTCTGGACCCGTCAACTGGACGCCGAACTACCTTGCCAATCAAGTTGAGGATGTTGTCACGATCTTTGGTCATCACAGGACCAGGGATGTTTTTGCCATTGTCCCTCTACTTTACGAATCTAAAGTTCCCAACCGGGAACAGATCGAGATTAATTATGATGGTCAGAAAAATCAGAAGGTTCCCATAGTCATCTATCTGCTGGGCCCAACACCGTATGAATCAACTAAGGCTATCCCTTACAAATACGGTGGAACGACAGTTGAAAATGGAAAGGAAATTCCATTACCCTCCTTCGTGAATATTTCAGACATCAGTCGTGTAACACGGAGCGGTAGAATCTTCAACCGAGGAGTTGGGGAACTTAACAAGGAAAAGGAACTTCAGACAGAAACTCCTGATTCACCAGTCGGTCAATCCAGTAATCCCGACCTTTCGAAAAATGATGATGAGATGCTGAAGCTCATCCAAAGGAGTGAATATAACATTGTCGATCAACTGTTACAAACTCCTTCAAAGATCTCGGTATTATCACTGTTACTCAGTTCAGAAGCACATAGGGAGGCTCTACAGAAAGTCTTGGAGCAAGCCTTTGTGGAACAGGATGTAACAATCAGACAATTTGATAGCATTGTCTCTAACATCACTTCCTGCAATAATTTGGGATTTAGTGATGAGGAATTACCCGAAGAGGGCCGCCGTCATAACATGGCGCTCAATATCACAGTTAACTGCCAGGACGATGCTTTAGCCAGCGTACTGGTAGACACAGGGTCAACCCTGAATGTTATGCCAAAGTCCACTTTGATGCAATTATCATTCAAAGGACCTCCGATGAGAATCAGCAAGGTCGTCGTCAAAGCGTTCGACGGATCCAGAAAAATAGTTATCGGGGAAGTTGATTTTCCCATAACCATTGGTCCTCACACTTTCCAAGTCACTTTCCAGGTCATGGACATCCGGGCAACGTACAGTTGTTTATTAGGAAGACCTTGGATACATCAGGCTGGAGCGGTTACTTCAACCCTCCACCAAAAGCTAAAGTTCTTCAAGAACGATCAACTTGTCACAGTTTGTGGGGAACAAGCCTTGCTTGTGAGTAACTTGTCACCATCTACTGGTATAGAACCCGAGGAGGTTATTGGAACGCAGTTCCAAGCACTGTCGGTAAGCAAGGACAATCAATACCAAGGAGGAACCTCGATTTCCTCATACAAAGATGCTATCAAAGCGGTCAAGAGTACCGATACAACCGGATGGGGACAGCTTGTCATTCCTATTGACAATAAAACAAAGAAGGGTCTTGGTTTTCCTGCAACCTGTACCCAGATAGCTGCCAACGATGAAAGTCTTCATCCCCTTCAAAACTTCTTCCACAGTGGAGGTTTCCTCACCCAGTGTCTCAAGCAGTACATGCTATCAATGAGGAAGATCCCTCTGACACAAATAAAGAATGGAAGTCCTACCTTAACGAGGATGGTTATATGTCACGGGAAGAGGTGCCTATACCATTTTGCTATCCCGCACAGAGTCCAAGATTTATACCAAGGTTAGACGTTGAAATGATATATGGAGATTGTGATCCGGAAGGATGCCGTGCTCTGCCAAAATCATTAGAGGAAGACACTCCGATGAAAGACAATTTTGACTACACCTACTATGGCCCGATGGATGGTCTGCCAATGTGGCAGCCTTACCTAGGAAACTTGGGGCAAGAGAGTCAGCCGAACAATGAAAATCAGTTGAGTATCATTGAATAGAATACTTGTGTCCCCACCATGTTATGGGATCAACACTCAGGTCATCCTGAAACTACTCAACATGACGATGAATTTGCAACGTTTGCAGGACTTGAATTCATCAACTATGCTTTTCCCGAGGTCAACGTCATTGAGAGAGATGACTCCTCCAGTTCGAAAGAAGTGTGGGACACCCTGGGACAACCAAGTGGAAAATTTGACTGTACGGTCAAGTACACCGCTCCCGAAAGCTCTCGTATCAGGCTCGAAGGTATCCAGCCAACTGGATGGGGAGATACAGTTGAGAGCACAAATGTTATGCAAAATACAACTGAGGAATTCTCCTACGAAAACTCTGCCTGGGAAACAGATTCCAATGATCCTGCTCCACCAGAAATCAGCGTTATTTCTGAAGACAAATCAAGGAAGGTGCTAGACTTTGTGATTCACCGAGGAGTTCGCCGCCAATGGGTTGCCGTCGAGGTTCCGGATGTCGTTCATCAGTAAAAGTAATTGCCATCTTTTAACCTTTCACCCTGCCCAAGTGAAACAGATGTTTTGATAGGGCTCACTTTCTATAAATTTCCCTCTTCGCTTTGCCCAAAGCGACAGAGTTTTGTTTTATAGGGCTGTAGTTTCAAGAATCGACTTGTTCATCAATAAAATAACGTCGTTCTGTAATTTCCGCATTAATTGTTGTTTTCTCTTTTTGCTTTTTCAGAAAATGGTAATCCTAAAAAACAATTAAAAATAAAAACAAGCAGTAAAATAAATACACTGCACACACTTGCATTTTCTCTATCTCTTCTAAACACGAATCATCACGTCATGCAGATTGCTTGTTTTAAACCCCGTTGAAACATACGATCCAATGCCTTCTCCCAACTTTGAGTTCCTGGTATTTGGGGCTGAAGAAGAAAATGACGACAAAATTCCAGAAGAGATCTCTCGACTACTTAGACAAGAGGAAAGGACCATTGAACCTCACAAGGAACCGTTGGAAACGGTAAACTTGGGTTCAGAGAAAGAGAGAAAAGAAATCAGGATTGGGGCACTGCTCAGTCCAACTGCCAGAGAGAGTTTGATAAAGCTTCTCAAAGAATTCCACGATGTATTCGCTTGGTCCTATCAGGATATCCCAGGGTTGGATACCAGCATCGTGGAACATCACTTACCATTGAGATCGGAATGTCCGCCAGTAAAGCAAAGGTTGAGACGCACTCACCCAGACATGGCCATCAAAATCAAAGAGGAGGTACAGAAACAGATTGATGCGGGTTTCCTCGCCACATCTGAATATCCTCAATGGTTAGCCAACATCGTACCCGTTCCTAAAAAGGACGGAAAGGTCAGAATGTGTGTCAATTACAGGGATCTAAACAAGGCTAGTCCAAAGGACGACTTTCCTTTACCACACATTGACATGCTGGTAGACAGCACAGCAAAGTTCAAAGTTTTCTCCTTTATGGATGGATTCTCGGGCTATAACCAGATCAAAATGGCGCCGAAAGACATGGAGAAAACTTCGTTCATTACACCATGGGGCACCTTTTGTTACAAGGTAATGCCGTTCGGTTTGAAGAATGCCGGAGCAACTTATCAAAGGGCCATGACTACTCTGTTTCATGACATGATACACAAAGAAATCGAGGTATATGTCGATGATATGATTGCAAAATCAAAAACAGAGAGTGAGCACATTGAACATCGGTCAAAATTGTTCAAACGTTTAAGATAGTTCAAGCTCTGCTTGAATCCCAACAAATGCACCTTCGGTGTCCGTTCAGGGAAACTATTAGGGTTCATCGTCAGCCAGAAAGGAATTGAGGTTGATCCTGACAAGGTCAAGGCCATTCAAAAAATGCCTTCTCCGAAAACTGAAAAATAAGTCAGAGGATTCCTGGGACGTTTGAACTACATCTCCAAATTCATATTCCTCATGACCGCCACATGTGCGCCGATTTTCAAATTACTGAAAAAGAACCAGGATTGCGTTTGGACAGAAGATTGTCAAACCGCCTTCGATAGTATCAAGGAATATCTGTTGAATCCTCCGATTTTATCACCTCTAGTGGAAGGAAGACCACTGATCATTTACCTCACAGTCCTAGAGGACTCAATGGGATGTGTACTTGGCCAACAAGACGAAACCAAAAGGAAAGAGTCTGCCATCTACTACCTGAGCAAGAAGTTCACCGACTGTGAAACTCGGTACACGATGCTTGAGAAAACTTGTTGCGCTTTGGCTTGGGCAGCCAAACGTCTTTGCAAATACATGATTTGTCATACTACTTGGTTAATCTCCGAAATGGATCCAATAAAGTACGTCTTCGAAAAGCCTGCTCTCACGGGAAGAATAGCCCGTTGGCAGATGTTGTTATCAGAATATGACATAGAGTACCACGCTTAGAAACCCATTAAAGGAAGGATTTTAGTCGACCATTTGGCTCATCAACCGATTGACGATCAAGAATCAATCGGGTTTGACTTCCCAGACGAAGATGTCATGTATCTAAAAATGAAAGATTGCGATGAACCGCAACCCAGTGAAGGGCCAGAACCATGTTCCCAATGGGGACTTATCTTTGACGGAGCAGTTAATCATTATGGAAACGGAATTGGGGCAATCATTGTTACCCCTCAGGGTACCCACATTCCTTTCACTGCCAGACTTTCGTTCAAATGTACGAACAACGAGGCCAAATACGAAGCTTGTATCATGGGTCTCGAGGAAGCAATTGATTTAAGGATCAAAAACTTGGACGTATATGGCGATTCAGCCTTGGTTATCAATCAGATAAAAGGAGATTGGAATACATACCAATCAGGATTGATTCCTTACAAAGACTACGCAAGAAGGTTGCTACCTTTCTTCAACAAAGTTGAGTTTCATTATATCCCTCGTGAGGAGAATCACATGGCTGACGCTTTAGCCACTATCTCTTCCATGATTAGTGTAGGTCAATGGAATAACCTACCTAAGATCGACATAATGCGCCTTGAACGGCCCGCTTACATCTTCACGATTGAAGCAGTCATAGACGATAAACCTTGGTATCACGATATCAAATGCTTCCTTCAGAAACATGAGTACCCATCTGGGGCACTCAGAAAAGACAGAAAAACCCTCAGAAGATTGGCTGGAAACTTCTTCCTGAGCGGTGACACTCTCTATAAGAGAAATTTTGACATGGTCTTGCTCCGATGTGTAGACAGACAAGAAGCAGACATGCTTATGAAAGAAATTCATGAAGGGTCCTTTGGCACTCATGCCAACGGACACACAATGGCGAGAAAAATTCTAAGAGCAGGGTACTACTGGTTAACCATGGAATCTGACTGCTACAAGTACATGAGGAGGTGTCACAAGTGTCAGATATACTCCGACAAAATTTAGGTACCGCCATCATATCTCAAAGCTCTTTCTTCCCCGTGGCCTTTTTCCATATGGGGAATCGACATGATTGGCTTGATCGAACCTAAGGCTTCAAACGAACTTTGGTTCATCCTGGTAGCCATTGACTATTTCACCAAGTGGGTCGAAGCAGCGTCGTACGCTAATGTAACCCGACAAGTGGTGGTCCGATTTATCAAAAACAATATCATCTACCGTTATGGTGTTCCAAGCCAGATCATTACTGATAATGGATCTAACTTGAACAATAAGATGATGAAAGGATTGTGCGCAGAGTTCAAGATTGAACACCATAACTCATCTCCCTACCGACCCAAGATGAACGGAGCGGTAGAAGCGGCTAACAAGAACATCAAGAAGATCGTTCAAAAGATGGTTGTAACCTACAAAGACTGGCACGAGATGCTACCCTTTGCTCTTCACGGTTATCGCACATCTGTCCGCACTTCAACAGGTGCTACCCCTTTCTCTCTAGTATATGGCATGGAAGCAGTGCTCCCCATAGAAGTAGAGATCCTGTCAATCCAAGTATTGATGGAAGCTAAGCTCACCGAAGCTGAACGGTGTCAAAGTCGACACGACGAACTGAATCTGATCGAAGAAAAGAGAATCACGGCACTATGCCATGGTCAGTTGTATCAACAGAGAATGAAGAGGGCGTTTGACAAAAAGGTCCGACCTCGTGTTTTCAGAAAAGGAGACCTTGTGCTAAAAAAGATACAATCAATTCTCACTGATTCGCGAGGTAAATGGACTCCGAATTATGATGGCCCCTATGTGGTCACGAAAGCTTTCTCAGGCGGCGCCTTGAGACTTGCAACCATGGATGAAGAGGAATTTGCCTACCCCACAAATGTTGATGTAGTCAAGAAATACTTCGCCTAAACTAAAAAAAAAACGTCTCGGTGGATTGAAAACCCGAAAGGTCGGTCCAGGAAAAAGTTAGAGACATAGAAAAAATCATCCCGATGGATTGGAAATCTTGTAGTACAATCCAGGAAAAAGTTAGGGATAATGGCAAGTAACTATGTTCAACAGAGGCAAGTCCCTCAGCAGCAGCAGTTCACCATCCATTGGAGGAAAACTCCAGTCAAGGTCATCTTCGACAGAAGCTCAGGATGCCCCGAATTCAAAGTTGGTAGAAGAATAGTGGTCGTTATGTTTCAACGTAGCCCTTTTCCCTGTAAATTACCATTTTCAAACTTTGTATATACTCTTTGGAATCACGCATTTGGCTGATCTCCATTTTATCAATAAAATTTGAGCCCTTGTGCTTTTGTTTGTAATTCTTATTTGTTTTAGCTTTACAGAACGACGTTGTTAACATGATTAATGATTCTTGAAATAAAACAAAAATGAATTTACCTGTTAAAACTTTTTCTGCTTTTAAAATAAAGTCGGCAATTTCTTTTGACTGTTGAACATCAAAGGAACATCAACCGCTTCTTCAGAAGTAATCGAACTTCAAAGTGCAGAATCAAAGTATTCCTTCTAACCCAGTACGTCTGAATGAAGGGATCAACTGTGTCAGAGACCTTGTTTTGCCTGACTCGCCTCGGCCGAGTTCTTATCTCCTAAGCCCGATTAACATAGCTCCCAACAGGGACTATCTCTCCTAAGCAAGGTGGAATTGCTATTATGAACCAACGGTACTTCTTCGCCCCGCGTTGGCCGAGTATCTAGTCGTGTTCACCTGTCAGTTTGTATGTCGCGTCAGTTTTGTCAGCATAAACATACACACATCATGCATTATTGATTTGCATTCACATTTCATATTGCATCACTATCACTCTAGTCGGTCTTGTCCCCTAGTGATAGAAGTTCTCTCAATCGAGTCGTCAGTTCTTGCCTCGTCAGGAAACGCTGCGTCTGAATAATCTCTCCTCCAGTTTATTTCTGGATGGAAGTGGGTCCTCGACCACTTTGATAACTTGAACCTCTGAAAGACCAGAGAAGCCCTCAGTTAACATCACTCTTCGCCATTGAAGATGATATCCTTGTTTTCCCGGATTAAGGAAAATCCACAGAGAAAGCCTCCTAATCGAAGATTCGGCAGTACGGCAGTTTTTCTCCGAAAAACCCACTGATGAAAAGGTCATCGGCACCTCAAAATTGGATCACATAATATGGCATTTCTCCGAGAAGATCTCCTAGAAAAGTATGATGTAAAGACCCCAAACGAATGCAGTCTCTCAAGGGGCTCGCATTCCCCAAGTAGAAACAAATGGCGTCTCCAACAGAGAAGTTTGTACAACTCTACAGCTCAGACGGTTGGGTTCCCCAGCAAGTCTGACATCAAAAAATTTTCCGTCAAATGGCATCTCCCCAGGAAAATTCGGCGAGAAGTTTGAGGAAAATCGATACGCATAGCGTCCCTTGTCAATTAAGTTTATTGACAAAAGAAACTAAGACCAGTTCCTCGGTAGGAAACCAGGATCGAGGGGAAGTTTATTTCAGAAACTAAGACCAGTTCCTTGGTAGGAAACCAGGATCGAGGGGAAGTTTACATCAGAAACTAAGACCAGTTCCTCAGGAGGAAACCAGGATCGAGGGGAAGTTTATTTCAGAAACTGAGACCAGCTCCTTGGCTGAAGTCCAGGATCGAGGAGAAGTTTACCTTTTCTAAGCATCATTGCTTAGAAAAATAAGATGAATGCGTAAGCTATCATTCATAACCACCATCAAAATTTCAGGTATTCCGATATTTAATCCTCTTGCACCCTGAATGCCCGAATACCTTCGTCATTCACACCTTCGTGTCCAAGAAGATTAAATAGGGGCATCTGTCATACCCCAAATTTTGACCACTAAGATTTCCCATCATTGTGCAAATCATCATCATAATATGGAGGAACCATCATACTTCATCAGTCTCCCCAAAGATGGGTGAGCATCCACTACAAGCAAAATTAGGGTTTCAAGCCCTCTCTGAGTGCTTAGGCAAAGGATTAATCAAGGAATGACATGATCTTCAACTTGTCTAACCTCTCAAACATCCACAATGGATCAAAAGGACTCCCACTTCAAGGATTAAGCACAAGGCTGCTCCCTTTTAGGTGGATCAAGTCTCAAGATTGACAGTGTCACCAAATTAGGGTTTTGGTCGACCAGGGCCTCCAGATGGAAATTTTTCATCTGGGCACAAGCCAAGGATCCAAAACCTAACTTAATATACTCCATGGAACCTCATGGACCCAATCATCAAATCAATCTTGCCTCAGGGGATGCATTCATCAAAATTCAGGAATTAGGGTTTCTTAATCTAATTCACCCCTAACTTGACTTTTGGGACAAACCATGAGCCAAGACCTCAAGAGAGGGTTTGAGGGTCTCTAATGAACTATATTGATCCATTTGGAACAATGGATTAATCCAAGAAGCTTGAGCAACAAGTCTCAATTTCATCTGCACCATAATTAGGGTTTTAAGGGAAAAGTCAACTGTAACTTTGACTTTTGACCAGGACATGCTCCCAAGCCCTATGACATGCATCAATATACCCTATAACACCCATGGAACATCTCCATAAAGTTTGATTTAGGTCAAGGACATGATTTCCTGAAGAATTGCACAGTTTGGAATTCATCTGATAAAAGTCAACTATGCACAAAAGTCAACTTTGACTTTTTGAGATTTTTCACCAAAATGGATTTTCAACCCTAAAATGATGTTAATGTATGATTTGAATCATCATTCATCAAGAAAAATCAAGAAAAGTTGGATAACTTGTAAAAGGGGTAACCATAAAACTTAGAAATTTTTCTAAGTCATGAAAAAGTGCCACTAATGCACCAACTTTGGAGGACCATAACTCCTAAACCACAAGGCCATTGTGCCCCATTCAAAGCTTGATTTGTAGATCTCATTGCCCTCTACAAAAGCTTCATACTGACCTATATCCAAATTCCTCATGGATTTTGAGTTATGGAGTGATCAAAATCAAGAGAAAACACTTTGTTCCAACACTTAGTGAAAATTTCACTAAGTCAGATTTTGCCTTACTTTTTGCCAAATGTAGGGGGATTTTTCACTTGGATTCAAAAGAGATTAAAACCAAACATGTTCAAACAGTTGTTGTATCATGTAAGGGCTTTCCAAAATGGTCAAGAACATTACCAAATTCAACTTACACCATGAGATATGACATTGGCAAGTTGCCTTACTGAAATCTGTCAAAGGCAAGGCAGAATTTGCAATTTTGCTCGATTTGCCAAAATCAGCCAAATTCAAATGCTCTTATCCACTTGGACACATCTGAGGATTGAATCTAAAGGGGATAATCACTGAGCCAAGCCTCCAAAGTCTATGGAACAAGAAATAGCATGTTGAACCTAGAATGGCTAATATAGGGACAAGACTCCAAATTTGGATTGAAGCATTCAATGGAAGCATCAAGGTGGCATGAACTGAGCCATTCTCATCTGAAATCAGTCAAGATTATCCAAGACCAAGGGAACCAAAGTTTTGTGCCCTAACCTCTAGTCAATGGCTAGAGGAGACTTGGATTTTCATTTGCCAACATTGGCCAAACCTACTTAGCAATTGCCATTCGCTATTCCTTGCAAAACAAACTTGCTCTACTATAAATAGAGCTCAATTGTGTTTAGTTTAAGTACACCAAAGGTCTACAACACTTGCCTTTCTCAAAATCTCTTTCTCTTGGCAAAAATGCCTTTCTTAGCAAGGTAACTATCGGGTTTTGAGCTAGAGGGCAATTTCACTCAAACCAATCACTCACACACCTCATATACATCACATATGAGCTGATCAAACACTTAAAAAACAACTGGAACACTGATTTCTCAGAATCACCAGTCAATTGCTCAAGGTTTTAACCAAAGTGCAGTTGAGATGCCATGAAGTGATCCAGCCAATTTCCATCAAGTCCAAGCATTTAAACACACTCCATAGCACCTAGGGAAGCTGTTCAGATCATCACAACACAACTGTAACACCTCCTACACAAATCACGATCACCAACTGCAAGTGGTAAGCATGAGTTCTTCAAACTCTATGATCCATGCAATTTTTGCTGCACAATAATTTGGCCATATGTTCATAATCATGCATGGAATGTTTTCCCTCAATTAATTACTTTGTTTGAATCGTGTATCAAAAATCCTAGCCTTCATGCAGAAATTAGGGTTCTTGAGGTTTCTTCGTGATTTCATGTTTTATGTTTAATTTAAATGAAATTAAGTGTTATAGACATGATCGTGAGGTTGAAACGAGTTGATTGGTATGTGGATTGCATGATATAATCAAGTATTCAGTGAGATTGGAGAGAAAATGCAAATCTGGGTAAACCCAGAACACGCGCGTGTTCTTGGAGTGTTCTTGGCGCCATTTTCAGAAATTTGAATATTTGAATTTTGTGATTTTTGTTTAATTGATTCAAAAATTAATTTCTCTCTGAGTTTTAATGATTTTGAGTTGATTCTTTTTTTAATAATTCACAAAAATGTTAAAATATTTTATTTTATCAAAAAATCCCAAAAATATTATTTATTTCATATAATTGATATTTTTGCAAAGAATTAATATTTTAATTGTTTTTGACATTTTAAATATTTTTTCCACCTTGATTTTGCAACTTTTAATGCTTTCTAATTATTTTGTAGGTCAATACTTAATTTTTGAAGCATTAATCCAAGATCACAATTTGTTTTTCATATGTTAAACAATTTTGATCATTTTAATTGAATTTTTATTCAATTAAATACATTTTTGAAAACAAATTAGGGTTTTTGGATTAATTCAACCCTCATAAATCATTTTCAAAACACTTTGGGCCTCTAATAGAGTGTAAGACCCAATCCTTTTTTTGACCAAACCATTTTTGGGCCTCAGTGTATTGTATAAGTCCCGACACCGTCAAAAACAAACGGCGCGATCGTCGCCTTTTGAAAAATAACCCTGGGCCTCTCCTCGAGCTATAAGACCCATTTAAAACTTTTTGGGCCTCTAATAGAGTGTAAGACCCAACCCCCTTTTTTAACCAAAAAACTTTGGGCCTCACTTATTGTATAAGTCCCTTCGTGTTAAAAGAAAATCTCGGCGCGATCGCCAATTCAAACGGAAAAATCATCTGGGCCTACCCTCGTGTTATAAGCCCCACTCTTTTTCTTTAAGACTTTTTGGGCCTCTTGAGAGAGTGTAAGACCCATCCCTTTGTACAGAAAACTTTTTGGGCCTCAGTCACTTGTATAAGTCCCTCTGTACAAATTCAAAACAACAGTGCGCTCACTGATAAAATCCTGGGCCTCTCCTTGAGCTGTAAGCCCCAAATCTTTCTTTTTCAAAGCACTTTCTCCTTTGATTTTGAATATACTGTTGTTTTCAATCTTTCTTTGTTGAACAACTAACCAAACAGCATGGAAGCTCTACAACCGAGTAAGTGGTTATTGCTTTCATTTACCGCTTTCATATACATATAACTGTATTGTGGGGTTGTTTCACTGTAAGTCTTCTTACATAAACTCATATCAACTGTGTAATAATAGTATAGATATTTAGAGTTTCCCAGGCAACTACGTCTAGCATTAAGCCCGTTGATCACTCTTAGAAATAGTCTAAACTAGATCCCCATAGGATTACCAGACACAGTCTTCCCTCCTTTTGGGGTTAAACAATATGGAGACATGAAAGGCAGCATTCTCTGTGAACCCTTTCATAGATTGTCACTCGTAGAAGTTGTCAAAGAAACTCTATTCCCCAGAGATGATCTTTTCTCCGTGAATGACATCTCTTGAGTTTCTTCCAAATTCTCGGACTTTCCTGGCTTGATCTATTCTCGGTGAATGGCATGTCTTGAACTTCTCGGGGTTTGGGGACCCACAGGCTTCTTAAAAGCACTTGTCAAGAAACTCTATTCCCCAGAGATGATCTTTTCTCCGTGAATGGCATCTCTTGAGTTTCTTCCAAATTCTCGAACTTTCCTGACTTGATCTATTCCTTGTGGATAGCTTGCCTTGAATTTCTCGGGGTTTGGGGACCCACGGGCTTCTTAAAAGCATCGGCCTCCTCTTGGGCATCGTACAAGGACCCACAGGCTTCCTAAAAGCAACCCCGCCTCCTCTTGGGCTTAGTACAAGGACCCTACGGTTTCTTAGAAGTATTCACAGCCTCCTCTTAGGCTTCGTATAATGATCTCTTCCCCCGGGAATGATAGCCTCCTCTTGGGCTTCGTACAAGGACTGATCGGCTTCTTAAAAGTTTCCAGCCTCCTCTTGGGCTTCGTACAAATTATCCCGACGACCTCCTAGAGTTATAGGAACAGAACTTAATCATCTGCATAGAACAGTCCTTTCATAGAGTCTACTACTGTTTCTCAAAACATAGTACAAAGGTTAAAACTCTACACTTAGACAGTCTAGTATCCTTGAGTCTCAAAGACATTCTCAAGTGACCCCTTCAAAAATAGGAAGGAAACCCGTAGACTTGGACAATCTCGATACCCTTCGGATTTCCCGCTTCCTTAAAGAACAGGAATAACCCGGATCCTTGAATCAAATCCATGAGTACAGTGTTGCTCATATAAGAACTGATTTTCTCTTTAAAATCAGTATACTGGACCTGTCACTTAACTGAAACAGTCACCCCTAGCTTCCTCTTGGGCTTTGTACAATGATTCTCCCCAGCGGAGTCAAACAACGTTTAGCCTCTCTCTCGGGCTTTGTACGAGACACGTAAGAGACTCCCTCGTTGAGTCAATCACCCCTTTCGCCTCCATCTCGGGCTTTATACGAGATACAAAAAGGTTCATATTGGGTCAAACAAATGTTAGCCTCCATCTCGGGATTTATACGAGATACCAAAAAACTCTATCATCGAGTCAAAAACCTTTTAGCCTCTCTCTCGGGCTTTGTACGAGACACATATTAGCCTCCTCTTAGGCTTTATATAAGAAAACCACTGGTTGATCCAATTAACCTTTTAGCATCAAAGTTGTGCCTCGTTCACAGTACACAAACATCAACAACTCCTTCCCCTCCATCTAATCGCTGTAAGTGGCAAGCCTCTGGATCATCTACATTCATGCCACTGTCCCTCTTTTAGTATGAGAAATTCTTAAGGAAAGATGGCATTACTCTACACTAAGTTAAAGTCTTCTCCTTCAGGTTAAAATCCCCTATAAAGTAAATTATGGCATTGCCGGATTCACACATCCCGGTTAAAGTAATTCTCCTTTATAAACAGTTGTGACATACAACCCCCTCTTTAGAGATGACAAATTCTCTCTAAAGTCAAACCTTTAGCTTCATATCTTGGCCTTTGAACAAGATACAAACAGACTTTTCAGCTTCATATCTTGGGCTTTGAACAAGATACAAACCACCTTTCGCTTCACGTCTTGGGCTTTGAACAAGACACCAAAACACCCATTTCCTCCCATAGAATAGGAGGAACTACGAACGCTCTGATTTCCCTGTTTCGGTAAACGGGAATACGTAGGCATAAGATTGAAAGAAAAATCTTAGCGAGCACACTAAACAAAAACCCGAAATCCTATACTCTCATGTATCTATCAAAAGCATCAGTCCTAACATCCTAATCCTCGTTCCCCGCCAGAAAATCCAAGAAAGAGAGAAAACCGCATTGGCGAAAATACAAATAACCAGTACAAAGGCCCCCCCCCCACATTGATAGCATTCGTAACCTAACAGACCGTTGTTTAAACTCAGTATGCAAAGCAGGGTTAATTGGAGACATCTATTTCCCTTCCTTCATCAGCTCACAATTGGATAAAAAATGAGTCAACCTGTAGTTAAAACTCAACCGCAGTGAGCGACCAACGCTTAAGAACCGCGTCCAAAATCGCTCGCTACAGAAAAATGGCGCCCACCGTGGGGCTTGTCTCTCTTTTTCTCCTTTTCATCTCTTGTGTGAATACCACAGATTGGGGCTTCCGCCGGGGAACCCATTTTCTGCCAGGAATTTAAGATTCTTAGCTTTAAAGGTCTAGGACAAATATATATACTGCTTTTCCTAATTGCTATACGTGTTTATTTTTCTGCTAATGGGAATGCGTGTGATGCCGCATGTGGAAAGATTGAGTATACACTTAAGATAAGTGATGGCGACGAGGTCGACCATCAACCTCAGTGGAGGCTGACCAATACAACCCATTCTCTCACCTAGACAATGGGCCGATTGTTAAGTCTGAGAAGCTGAGAAGCCAAACCCTTTCGTAGTGCGGAAACTATCGGGAATAGTTGTTACGCGATACCACCCTCATTTGACGCTGGTGATCTATTCTCGGTGAATGGCACTTACTCTAAGATTGCTCTACAACTCGCTGGCGATCCGCTTGTTGTTTTACTTTCCTGGGAGGAGCTGAAGATAATGAGTACATGTACAAAATTCACCTTAGTATACACCTTTGGGGATGGGTAGAGCCTTGACTTCATGACAACGACCCTTTGACCCCATGTTTTTTCTATGTTTTTGTGTGCTGCATTCATGCATTCATTAAAAAAACATTAAAACATTAAAAAAATTTCTCTTCTAGTCTCTCTGTTTTTCAAATTAAACTAAGACTGTGATTGCAAATATCAGAGAAAAGGATTGTACTAATGGATTTCGGTAGAAGGAGAACTCATACGTACACCTTCAAGGTTCCAAAGCTAGAGGATTTGAGAAGGTTAGCGAGGATGATCACTAACCCAGAGGCTTTCAGAGCCAAGCACGGAGGTTTGCTACCACTGTTAAGAGTCCATGTGATTGAGGGAATCATGGATGCGCTCATTCAATTTTACAATCCGGTTTATCACTGTTTGACATTCCCGGGTTACCAGTTAGCACCAACGCTGGAGGAGTATTCTCATCTGATCGATCTACACATTACTGATCGAGCTCTATTTTCTGGACTGGAAGAAATTCCAAAGAATCAGACCATTGCAAGAGCAATTCATTTGGACGAGTCTGAGGTTAGGACTCACTTAACCACTAAGGGTGGCATACAAGGTTTGCCAGCCCAGTTCTTGACAAAGAAGGCCATGTATTTTGCCAGTATAGGAAACGTGACTGCTTTTGAAAGCATCTTTGTCTTGCTCACCTACGGGTTATTTTTGTTTCCCAACATCAATAACTTTGTCGATATCAACTCCATTAAGGTTTTTCTCATTGGAAACCCTGTACCGACTTTGCTCGCAGATGCGTATCATTCTGTACACTTAGGAAATTTGTACAGTGGAGGGGAGATCACATGCTGTGTACCTCTACTTTACAAATGGTTTATCTCTCACTTGCCCAAGTCTGCTGCTTTTTGGGATTGCAAGAGTGCCTTACGTTGGTCGCAGAAGATCATGTCTCTTACCAACTCTGATATAGATTGGTGTAATAGGATCTATGATGGAATCAGGATCATTGATCATTATGGGAACTTCCCCAACGTACCCCTTATAGGAACTAAGGGAGGAATCAACTATCATCCAGTTCTCGTTCATCGTCAATTTGGATACCCGATGAGACACGTCCCATGGGGTGTTCATCTGGAAGGTCTTTTCTTCAAGGAAGGAGAAAACGACAGAGCACTAAAGACGGAATTAGTGCATGCTTGGAAGCATGTTCATTAGAAAGGACGAGAGTCTCTGGGAAAACCAGACTGTGTCTCGGTGGAGCCTTATCTCCATTGGGTACAAACCAGAGCTCTCGAACTAAAAATGCCTTATCCTCGTTACGGAATTCTTCCGCCGAGGGAATCTGTCATGTACTTCATAACGGAAACTGAAAAGCTTCAGGTTACTCTCAACATAGTTCAAAAGGAGAGAAGGTCCTGGAAGAACAAGTACCGCACCCTCGATGTGGAGTGCATCAAAATACAGTAATTACTAAAAGAGAAAGATGCTCTGATCGAGATTTTAGAGCAACATGCTGTGGATAATCAGGATGACCAAAGGAATTTGCTCACTCCTTTCACCTGACAAAGGAATGACAACCCGACAACGGCCCAAGAGCCCCGGTCAAAGAAAAGGAAAGAATCAGCACCTGATTTCTCTTCAGAGAGGACTCGGGACCCATTAGCTTAGGTTTCTGTTTCTGCACTTTGTAATCTACTGTATTTCCATTTCTGTAATCCTTTGAATTCAATAAAAAGGGGTTTCCCCACCGTTTGATATTTGCAATCTAATTGTCGAAGTTTATTTTGATTAAACCTTAAACAATTAATATAATCATTGCATTCATCATTCTCACATTGCGTATTCTTCTTACCTATGAATCTCACGTTTATGTCTTGGTTCTAGAGTCAAACTGTCTCATTCATACAATACTCGGGCCAATCGTCAGAAAAGGATGGATGATCTTGAGGAAGAAAATAGAGAGTTGAAGGAAGAGATCGACGCTCTGAGAGTGGATATGAGAAAGCTTCGTAACGACATGCAAGCCATGGCAGAAGCTCAGCTACAAAGAACTGTGATCTCAGAGATCACCTCAACGCCCATAGTGGAAAAGTATGATCCTAGGTATCAAATACCGAAAGATCGTCCTTGGGGCATGCCTATTAACTATATCCCGGAAGGATATGTTCCGCCGATCACTGAAGATCAGGGAATCACAACAGAAGCCGCTGGGCCTGAAGGTTACAAACTTCGGGAAAGCGAAGATGCCAGGGGCATACTAAAGACTCCTGAAGGTTACAAACTTCGGGAAACGCCAAGACTCACTACCGTAGTCACGGTACCACCCCCTGTGGTGCATACTGTCCCGGAAGGACAGATTCCACAGACACCTTCTGGTAAGAAGGAAACTATATTCGATAGAATGGACGAATTCCAGGAACAGTTCTTGGAAATGCAGAAGGAACTGCAAGCCATTCGCGGTCAGGATCTATTTGGAAAGGACGCCGCAGATCTCTGCTTGGTCCCCAATGTGAAAGTCCCGCACAAATTTCAAGTGCCCGACTTTGAAAAATACAAGGGTAACTCTTTCCCTCAAAGCCATCTGGTGATGTATGCTCGGCGAATGTCAGCTCAGACGGAGAATCAGGACCTACTGATTCACTACTTTCAGGATTAGTTTAACGGGTGCCGCACTCAAATGGTACATGGGTTTAAACCGTACTACGATCAGTACATTCAGAGATCTTAGCACTGCCTTCGTCCAACAATACAAATACAATTTGGACATGGCACCGGACAGAGATCAACTCAGATCGATGTCGCAAAAGGACAAGGAAACCTTTAAGGAGTACGCTCAAAGGTGGCGTGAAATTGTGGCTCAAATTTGTCCACCTCTTGAGGAAAAAGAGATGACAAAGATCTTCTTAAAAACCTTAAGCTTATTTTACTATGACCGAATGGTTGACAGTGCACCCATTGATTTCACCGAGATGGTGGGCATGGGCGTACGTCTTGAGGAAGCCGTCCGAGAAGGATGTTTGGTAAAAGACACTGGATCGACGAGCGGTACTAAAAAATATGGTAGTGCTCTCCCTAAGAAAAAAGAGCAAGATATTGGGAATATCTCTCTCAGGAAGGAAAGGCGACGTTATCAACCAGTAGCAACTGTGACTCCAGCTATCAACCCTGCGTCTATTCCTACGTATCAACCTCAGGTTGCGCAGAGCCAACCTGATCAACAAAGGACACAACAGCCTCTTCAGCAGGCTCGTCCTCCATATAACAACAACCGTACAACACGGCCACCAGGATTGGATCCTATACCCGTAACGTATGCAGAGCTATTTCCATTACTACTGGCTAAGGGGCACATTCAGACTAAATCTCCTCTTACGATACTGGAAAATCCGCCTTTTTGGTTTAAGGTGGATCAAACACACCCTTACCACCAAGGAGGATCAGGGCATAACATCGAGACTTGTCTCAATTTCAAGTCCGACGTGCAAAAGCTTGTTAGGAGCGGGGTCTTATTCTTCAAGGATACAAATCCTAATGTTCTCATGAACCCGCTGCCTCAACATGAGAAGGCTGCAGTCAATCTCATTGAGAAAGAGACTAACAATGTCTATCAAATTCACGATGTACTCTTGTTGAAAACCAATCTGGTCAAGATGCATTGTAGACAGAGTGGATATGGCCATGTGCCACCTCATAACTATCATCAGTGTGATGTCTGCTCTAAAGACAACCAAGGATGTTCTGTGGTGCAAGTAGCTCTACAGGAACAAATGGATCTCGGATGGATCCAAGAGCACCGAGTTCGTGGAGTTAACATGGTTTGCGCGAATTCTAACGTCATTCAGAACCACGATATCCGTGCAATGAATGTCAACTTGGTGGCGATGCATTCAAGGAAAAGCCAGTATCATAATCTGCCGCGGCACGATTACAGTTCTTGTCTGACTTGCTCGGTAAACAAACAGGAATGCTCTTTCATACAGGAGGCCCTCCAGCGTCAGATGGATCTTGGATGGATCCAAGACTACCATGATAGGAACCCTTATCAAATCAACATGGTTCAGATCTTTGATATCCGCGTGATGAATACCAACCTGGTAGTGTTACATGCTGAGCAGGTCTGACTCGGATTCTTAATATCACATGACTATCAAAGCTGTAAAGCAGGTTGCGAAAACGATCGAGGTTGTACCCTTGTCCAGGAGGCACTTCAGCACTTGTTAAATCACTGGTGGATGCCAATTTATATGGATGAAGATACTCAGCAGATTAGTATCAATAACAGAAACCCCACTCGGCATCAGAGTCAGGATGTCCGATCAGTGGAAGCTAACCTGGTGAGGTTACATTGTATTCAAAGTGGGCATGGCCAGGTGCCACCACACAACAATGAACGTTGCGGCGTCTGTTCGGAAAGTAACCAAGGGTGTTACCTTGTGAGAGCAGCTCTTCAGGGTCAGGTGGATAGTGGAGAAATTCGTCCATATCTGGGTTCTGGACCCATCAACTGGACGCCGAACTACCTTGCCAATCAAGTTGAGGATGTTGTCACGATCTCTGGTCATCACAGGACCAGGGATGTTTTTGTCATTATCCCTCTACATGACGAATCTAAAGTTCCCAACCGGGAACGGATCGAGATTAATTATGATGGTCGGAAAAATCAGAAGGTTCCCATAGTCATCTATCTGCCGGGCCCAACACCGTATGAATCAACTAAGGCTATCCCTTACCAATACGGTGCAACGACAGTTGAAAATGGAAAGGAAATTCCATTACCCTCTGTCATGAATATTGCAGATATCAGTCGTGTAACACGGAGCGGTAGAATCTTCAACCGAGGAGTTGGGGAACTTAACAAGGAAAAGGAACTTCAGACAGAAACTCCTGATCCACCAGTCGGTCAATCCAGTAATCCCGACCTTTCGAAAAACGATGATGAGATGCTGAAGCTCATCCAAAGGAGTGAATATAACATTGTCAATCAACTGTTACAAACTCCTTCAAAGATCTCGGTATTATCACTGTTACTCAGTTCAGAAGCGCATAGGGAGGCTCTACAGAAAGTCTTGGAGCAAGCCTTTGTGGAACAGGATGTAACAATCAGACAATTTGATAGCATTGTCTCTAACATCACTTCCTGCAATAATTTGGGATTTAGTGATGAGGAATTACCCGAAGAGGGTCGCCGTCATAACATGGTGCTCAATATCACAGTTAACTGCCAGGACGATGCTTTAGCCAGTGTACTGGTAGACACAGGGTCAGCCCTGAATGTTATGCCAAAGTCCACTTTGATGCAATTATCATTCAAAGGCCCTCCGATGAGAATCAGCGAGGTCGTCGTCAAAGCGTTCGACGGATCCAGAAAAACAGTTATCGGCGAAGTTGATCTTCCCATAACTATTGGACCTCACACTTTCCAAGTCATTTTCCAGGTCATGGACATCCGGGCAACGTACAGTTATTTATTAGGAAGACCTTGGATACATCAGGCTGGAGCGGTTACTTCAACCCTCCACCAAATTCTAAAGTTCGTCAAGAACGATTAACTTGTCACAGTTTGTGGGGAACAAGCCTTGCTTGTGAGTAACTTGTCACCATCTACTGGTATAGAACCCGAGGAGGTTATTGGAACGCAGTTCTAAGCACTGGTGGTAAGCAAGGACATTCAATCCCAAGGAGGAACCTCGATTTCCTCATACAAAGATGCTATCAAAGCGGTCGAGAGTACCGATACAACCGGATGGGGACAGCTTGTCATTCCTATTGACAATAAAACAAAGAAGGGTCTTGGTTTTTCTGCAACCTGTACCCAGACAGCTGCCAACGATGAAAGTCTTCATCCCCTTCAAAAACTTCTTCCACAGTGGAGGTTTCCTTCATCCAGTGTCTCAAGCAGTATATGCTATTAATGAGGAAGATCCCTCTGACACAAATGAAGAATGGAAGTCCTACCTTAACGAGGACGGTTATATGTCTCGGGAAGAGGTACCTATACCATTTTGCTATCCTGCACAGAGTCCGAGATTTATACCAAGGTCAGATGTTGAAATGATATATGGAGATTGTGATCCGGAAGGATGCCGTGCTCCGCAAAATTCATTAGAGGAAGACACTCCGATGAAAGACAATTTTGACTACACCTACTATGGTCCGATGGATGGTCTGCCAATGTGGCAGCCTTACCCAGGAAACTTGGGGCAAGAGAGTCAGCCGAACAATGAAAATCAGTTGAGTATCATTGAACAGAATACCTGTGTCCCCTCCATTTTATGGGATCAACACTCAGGTCATCCTGAAACTACTCAACATGACGATGAATTTACAACGTTTGCAGGACTTGAATTCATCAACTATGCTTTTCCCAAGGTCAACGTCATCGAGAGAGATGACTCCTCCAGTTCGAAAGAAGTGTGGGACACCCTGGGACAACCAAGTGGAAAATTTGACTGTACGGTCAAGTACACCGCTCCCGAAAGCACTCGTATCAGGCTCGAAGGTATCCAGCCAACTGGATGGGGAGATACAGTTGAGAGCACAAATTTTCTGTAAAATACAACTGAGGAATTCTCCTACAACAACTCTGCCTGGGAAACAAATTCCAATGATCCTGCTCCACCAGAAATCAGCGTTATTTCTAAAGACAAATCAAGGAAGGTGCCAGACTTTGTGATTCACCGAGGAGTTCGCCGCCAATGGGTTGCCGTCGAGGTTCCGGAGGTCGTTCATCAGTCAAAGTAATTGCCATCTTTTAACCTTTCACCCTGCCCAGGTGAAACGGATGTTTTGATAGGGCTCACTTTCTATAAATTTCCATCTTCGCTTTGCCCAAAGCGACAGAGTTTTGTTTTATAGGGCTGTAGTTTCAAGAATCGACTTGTTCATCAATAAAATAACGTCGTTCTGTAATTTCCGCATTAATTGCTGTTTTCTCTTTTTGCTTTTTCAGAAAATGGTAATCCTAAAAAACAATTAAAAATAAAAACAAGCAGTAAAATAAATACACTGCACACACTTGCATTTTCTCTATCTCTTCTAAACACGAATCATCACGTCATGCAGATTGCTTGTTTTAAACCCCGTTGAAACATACGATCCAATGCCTTCTCCCAACTTTGAGTTCCCGGTATTTGGGGCTGAAGAAGAAAATGACGACAAAATTCCAGAAGAGATCTCTCGACTACTCAGACAAGAGGAAAGGTCCATTGGACCTCACAAGGAACCGTTAGAAACGGTAAACTTGGGTTTAGAGAAAGAGAGAAAAGAAATCAGGATTGGGGCACTGCTCAGTCCAACTGCCAGAGAGAGTTTGATAAAGCTTCTCAAAGAATTCCCCGATGTATTCGCTTGATCCTATCAGGATATGCCAGGGTTGGATACCAGCATCGTGGAACATCACTTACCATTGAGATCAGAATGTCCGCCAGTAAAGCAAAGCTTGAGACGCACTCACCCGGACATGGCCATCAAAATCAAAGAGGAGGTACAGAAACAGATTGATGCGGGTTTCCTCGCCACATCTGAATATCCTCAATGGTTAGCCAACATCGTACCCGTTCCCAAAAAGGACGGAAAGGTCAGAATGTGTGTCGATTACAGGGATCTAAACAAGGCTAGTCCAAAGGACGGCTTTCCTTTACCACACATTGACATGCTGGTAGACAGCACAGCAAAGTTCAAAGTTTTCTCCTTTATGGAAGGATTCTCGGGCTATAACCAGATCAAAATGGCACCGAAAGAAATGGAGAAAACTTCGTTCATTACACCATGGGGCACCTTTTGTTACAAGGTAATGTCGTTCGGTTTGAAGAATGCCGGAGCAACCTATCAAAGGGCCATGACTACTCTGTTTCATGACATGATACACAAAGAAATCGAGGTATATGTCGATGATATGATTGCAAAATCAAAAACAGAGAGTGAGCACATTGAACATCGGTCAAAATTGTTCGAACGTTAAAGAAAGTTCAAGCTCCGCTTGAATCCCAACAAATGCACCTTCGGTGTCCGTTCAGGGAAACTATTAGGGTTCATCGTTAGCCAGAAAGGAATTGAGGTTGATCCTGACAAGGTCAAGGCCATTCAAGAAATGCCTTCTCCGAAAACTGAAAAACAAGTCAGAGGATTCCTGGGACGTTTGAACTACATCTCCAGATTCATATTCCTCATGACCGCCACATGTGCGCCGATTTTCAAATTACTGAAAAAGAACCAGGATTGCGTTTGGACAGAAGATTGTCAAACCGCCTTCGACAGTATCAAGGAATATCTGTTGAATCCTCCGATTCTATCACCTCCAGTGGAAGGAAGACCACTGATCATTTACCTCACAGTCCTAGAGGACTCAATGGGATGTGTACTTGGCCAACAAGACGAAACCAAAAGGAAAGAGTCTGCCATCAACTATCTGAGCAAGAAGTTCACCGACTGTGAAACTCGGGACACGATGCTTGAGAAAACTTGTTGCGCTTTGGCTTGGGCAGCCAAACGTCTTCGCCAATAAATGATTTGTCATACTACTTGGTTAATCTCCGAAATAGATCCAATCAAATACGTCTTCGAAAAGCCTTCTCTCACGGGAAGAATTGCTCGTTGGCAGATGTTGTTATCAGAATATGACATAGAGTACCACGCTCAGAAAGCCGTTAAAGGAAGTATTTTAGCCGACCATCCGGCTCATTAACCGATTGACGATCAAGAATCAATCGGGTTTGACTTCCCATACGAAGATGTCATGTATCTAAAAATGAAAGATTGAGATGAACCGCCACCCAGTGAAGGGCCAGAACCAGGTTCCCAATGGGGACTTATCTTTGACGGAGCAGTTAATCATTATGGAAATGGAATTGGGGCAATCATTGTTACCCCTCAGGGTACCCACATTCCTTTCACTGCCAGACTTACGTTCAAATGTACGAGCAACGAGGCCGAATACGAAGCTTGTATCATGGGTCTCGAGGAAGAAATTGATTTAAGGATCAAAAACTTGGACGTATACGGCGATTCAGCCTTGGTTATCAATCAGATAAAAGGAGATTGGAACACATACCAATCAGGATTGATTCCTTACAAAGACTACGCAAGAAGGTTGCTACCTTTCTTCAACAAAGTTGAGTTTCATCATATCCCTCGTGAGGAGAATCACATGGCTGACGCTTTAGCCACTATCTCTTCCATGATTAGTGTAGGTCAATGGAATAACCTACCTAAGATCGACATAATGCGCCTTGAACGGCCCGCTTACATCTTCATGATTGAAGCAGTCATAGACGACAAACCTTGGTATCACGATATCAAATGCTTCCTTAAGAAATAGGAGTACCCATCTGGGGCACTCAGAAAAGACAGAAAAACCCTCAGAAGATTGGCTGGAAACTTCTTCCTGAGCGGTGACACTCTCTATAAGAGAAATTTTGACATGGTCTTGTTCTGATGTGTAGACAGACCAGAAGCAGACATGCTTATGAAAGAAATTCATGAAGGGTCCTTTGGCACTCATGCCAACGGACACACAATGGCGAGAAAAATTCTAAGAGCAGGGTACTACTGGTTGACCATGGAATCCGACTGCTACAAGTACATGAGGAGGTGTCACAAGTGTCAGATATACTCCGACAAAATTCATGTACCGCCATCACATCTCAAAGCTCTTTCTTCCCCGTGGTCTTTTTCCATATGGGGAATCGACATGATTGGCTTGATCGAACCTAATGCTTCAAACGAACATCGGTTCATCCTGGTAGCCATTGACTATTTCACCAAGTGGGTCGAAGCAGCGTCGTACGCTAATGTAACCCGACAAGTGGTGGTCCGATTTATCAAAAACAATATCATCTGCCGTTATGGTGTTCCAAGCCAGATCATTACTGATAATGAATCTAACTTGAACAATAAGATGATGAAAGGGTTGTGCGCAGAGTTCAAGATTGAACACCATAACTCATCTCCCTACCGACCCAAGATGAACGGAGTGGTAGAAGCGGCTAACAAGAACATCAAGAAGATCGTTCAAAAGATGGTTGTAACCTACAAAGACTGGCACGAGATGCTACCCTTTGCTCTTCACGGTTATCGCACATCTGTCCGCACTTCAACAGGGGCTACCCCTTTCTCTCTAGTATATGGCATGGAAGTAGTGCTCCCCATAGAAGTAGAGATCCCGTCAATCCGAGTATTGATGGAAGCTAAGCTCACCGAAGCTGAATGGTGTCAAAGTCGACACGACGAACTGAATCTGATCGAAGAAAAGAGAATCACGGCACTATGCCATGGTCAGTTGTATCAACAAAGAATGAAGAGGGCGTTTGACAAAAAGGTCCGACCTCGTGTTTTCAGAAAAGGAGACCTTGTGCTAAAAAAGATACAATCATTTCTCACTGATTCGTGAGGTAAATGGACTCCGAATTTTGATGGCCCCTATGTGGTCACGAAAGCTTTCTCAGGCGGCGCCTTGAGACTTGCAACCATGGACGGAGAGGAATTTGCCTACCCCAAAAATGTTGGTGTAGTCAAGAAATACTTTGCCTAAACTAAAAAAAAAACGTCTCGGTGGATTGAAAACCCGAAAGGGCGGTCCAGGCAAAAGTTAGAGACATAGAAAAAATCATCCCGATGGATTGGAAATCTTGTAGTACAATCCAGGAAAAAGTTAGGGATAATGGCAAGTAACTATGTTCAACAGAGGCAAGTCCCTCAGCAGCAGCAGTTACACCATCCATCGGAGGAAAACTCCAGTCAAGGTCATCTTCGACAGAAGCCCAGGATGCCCCGAATTCAAAGTTGGTAGAAGAATAGTGGTCGTTATGTTTCAACGTAGCCCTTTTCCCTGTAAATTACCATTTTCAAACTTTGTATATACTCTTTGGAATCACGCGTTTGGCTGATCTCCATTTTATCAATAAAATTTGAGCCCTTGTGCTTTTGTTTGTAATTCTTATTTGTTTTAGCTTCACAGAACGATGTTGTTAACATGATTAACGATTCTTGAAATAAAACAAAAATGAAATTACCTGTTAAAACTTTTTCTGCTTTTAAAATAAAGTCGGCAATTTCTTTTGACTGTTAAACATCAAAGGAACATTAACCGCTTCTTCAGAAGTAATCGGACTTCAAAGTGCAGAATGAAAGTATTCCTTCTAACCCAGTACGCCTGAATGAAGGGATCAACTGTGTCAGAGACCTTGTTTTGTCTGACACACCTCGGCCGAGTTCTCATCTTCTAAGCCTAATCAACATAGCTCCCAACAGGGACTATCTCTCCTAAGCAAGGTGGAATTGCTATTCTGAACCAACGGTACTTCTTCGCCCCGCGTTGGCCGAGTATCCAGTCGTGTTCACCTGTCAGTTTGTATGTCGCGTCAGTTTTGTCAGCATAAACATACACACATCATGCATTATTTATTTGCATTCACATTTCATATTGCATCACTATCACTCTAGTCGGTCTTGTCCCCTAGTGATAGAAGTTCTCTCAATCGAGTCGCCAGTTCTTGCCTCGTCAGGAAACGCTGCGTCTGAACAATCTCTCCTCCAGTTTATTTCTGGATGGAAGTGGGTCCTCGACCACTTTGATAACTTGAACCTCTGAAAGACCAGAGAAGCCCTCAGTTAACATCACTCTTCGCCATTGAAGATGATATCCTTGCTTTCCCGGATTAAGGAAAATCCACAGAGAAAGCCTCCTAATCGAAGATGCGGCAGTACGGCAGTTTTTCTCCCAAAAACCCACTGATGAAAAGGTCATTGGCACCTCAAAATTGGATCACATCATATGGCATTTCTCTGAGAAGATCTCCGAGAAAAGTATGATGTAAAGACCCCAAATGAATGCAGTCTCTCAAGGGGCTCGCATTCCCCAAGTAGAAACAAATGGCGTCTCCAACAGAGAAGTTTGTACAACTCTACAGCTCAGACGGTTGGGTTCCCCAGCAAGTCTGACATCAAAACTTATTCCGTCAAATGGCATCTCCCCAGGAAAATTTGGCGATAAGTTTGAGGAAAATAGCTACGCATAGCGTCCCTTGTCAATTAAGTTTATTGACAAAAGAAACTAAGACCAGTTCCTCTGTAGGAAACCAGGATCGAGGGGAAGTTTATTTCAGAAACCAAGACCAGTTCCTTGGTAGGAAACCAGGATCGAGAGGAAGTTTACATCAGAAACTAAGACCAGTTCCTATGTAGGAAACCAGGATCGAGGGGAAGTTTACATCAAAAACTAAGACCAGTTCCTCGGTAGGAAACCAGGATCGAGGGGAAGTTTATTTCAGAAACTGAGACCAGCTCCTTGGCTGAAGACCAGGATCGAGGAGAAGTTTACCTTTTCTAAGCATCATTGCTTAGCAAAAGAAGATGAATGCGTAAGCTATCATTCATAACCACCATCAAAATTTCGGGTATTCCGATATTTAATCCTCTTGCACCCCGAATGCCCGAATACCTTCGTCATTCACACCTTCGTGTCCAAGAAGATTAAATAGGGGCATCTGTCATACCCCAAATTTTGACCACTAAGATTTCCCATCATTATGCAAATCATCATCACAATATGGAGGAACCATCATACTTCATCAATCTCCCCAAAGATGGGTGAGCATCCACTACAATCAAAATTAGGGTTTCAAGCCCTCTCTGAGTGCTTAGGCAAAGGATCAATCAAGGAATGACATGATCTTCAACTTGTCTAACCTCTCAAACATCCACAATGGATCAAAAGGACTCCCACTTCAAGGATTAAGCACAAGGCTGCTCCCTTCTAGGTGGATCAAGTCTCAAGATTGACAGTGTCACCAAATTAGGGTTTTGGTCGACCAGGGCCTCCAGATGGAAATTTTTCATCTGGGCACAAGCCAAGGATCCAAAACCTAACTTAATATACTCCAAGGAACCTCATGGACCCAATCATCAAGTCAATCTTGCCTCAGGGGATGCATTCATCAAAAATCAGGAATTAGGGTTTCTTGACCTAATTCACCCCTAACTTTACTTTTGGGACAAACCATGAGCCAAGACCTCAAGAGAGGGTTTAAGGGTCTCTAATGAACTATATTTATCCATTTGGAACAATGGATTAATCCAAGAAGCTTGAGCAACAAGTCTCAATTTCATCTGCACCACAATTAGGGTTTTAAGGGAAAAGTCAACTGTAACTTTGACTTTTGACCAGGACATGCTCCCAAGCCCTATGAAATGCATCAATATACCCTATAACACCCATGGAACATGTCCATCAAGTTTGATTTAGGTCAAGGACATGATTTCCTGAAGAATTGCACAGTTTGGAATTCATCTGATAAAAATTCAACTGTGCACAAAAGTCAACTTTGACTTTTTGAGATTTTTCACCAAAATGGATTTTTAACCCTAAAATGATGTTAATGTATGATTTGAATCATCATTCATCAAGAAAAATAAAGAAAAGTTGGATAACTTGTAAAAGGGGTAACCATAAAACTTAGTAATTTTTCTAAGTCATGAAAAAGTGCCACTAATGCACCAACTTTGGGGACCATAACTCCTAAACCACAAGGCCATTGTGCCCCATTCAAAGCTTGATTTGTAGATCTCATTGCCCTCTACAAAAGCTTCATACTGACCTATGTCCAAATTCCTCATGGATTTTGAGTTATGGAGTGATCAAAATCAAGAGAAAACACTTTGTTCCAACACTTAGTGAAAATTTCACTAAGTCAGATTTTGCCTTACTTTTTGCCAAATGTAGGGGGATTTTTCACTTGGATTCAAAAGAGATCAAAACCAAACATGTTCAAACAGTTGTTGTATCATGTAAGGGCTTTCCAAAATGGTCAAGAACATTACCAAATTCAACTTACACCATGAGATATGACATTGGCAAGTTGCCTTGCTGAAATCTGTCAAAGGCAAGGCAGAATTTGCAATTTTGCTCGATTTGCCAAAATCAGCCAAATTCAAATGCTCCTATCCACTTGGACACATATGAGGATTGAATCTAAAGGGGACAATCACTGAGCCAAGCCTCTAAAGTCTATGGAACAAGAAATAGCATGTTGAACCTAGAATGGCCAAAATAGGGACAAGACTCCAAATTTGGATTGAAGCATTCAATGGAAGCATCAAGGTGGCATGGACTGAGCCATTCTCATCTGAAATCAGTCAAGACTTATCCAAGACCAAGGGAACCAAAGCTCTGTGCCCTAACCTCTAGTCAATGGCTAGAGGAGACTTGGATTTTCATTTGCCAACATTGGCCAAACCTACTTAGCAGTTGCCATTCACTATTCCTTGCAAAACAAACTTGCTCTACTATAAATAGAGCTCTATTGTGTTCAGTTTAAGTACACCAAAGGCCTACAACACTTGCCTTTCTCAAAATCTCTTTCTCTTGGCAAAAATGCCTTTCTTAGCATGGTAACTATTGAGTTTTGAGCTAGAGGGCAATTCCACTCAAACCAATCACTCACACACCTCATATACATCACATATGAGCTGATCAAACACTTAAACAACAACTGGAACACTGATTTCTCAGAATCACCAGTCAATTGCTCAAGGTTTTAACTAAAGTGCAGTTGAGATGGCATGAAGTGATCCAGCCAATTTCCATCAAGTCCAAGCATTCAAACACACTCCATAGCACCTAGGGAAGCTGTTCAGATCATCACAACACAACTGTAACACCTCCTACACAAATCACGATCACCAGCTGCAAGTGGTAAGCATGAGCTCTTCTAACTCTATGATCCATGCAATTTTTGCTGCACAATAATTTGGCCATATGTTTATAATCATGCATGGAATGTTTTCCCTCAATTAATTGCTTTGTTTGAATCGTGTATCAAAAATCCTAGCCTTCATGCAGAAATTAGGGTTCTTGAGGTTTCTTCGTGATTTCATGTTTTATGTTTAATTTAAATGAAATTAAGTGTTATAGACATGATCGTGAGGTTGAAACGAGTTGATTGGTATGTGGATTGCATGATATAATCAAGTATTTAGTGAGATTGGAGAGAAAATACAAATCTGGGCAAACCCAGAACACACGCGTGTTCTTGGCGCCATTTTCAGAAATTTGAATATTTGAATTTTGTGATTTTTGTTTAATTGATTCAAAAATTAATTTCTCTCAGAGTTTTAATGATTTTGAGTTTATTCTTTTTTTAATAATTCACAAAAATGTTAAAATATTTTATTTTATAAAAAAATCCAAAAAATATTATTTATTTCATATAATTGATATTTTTGCAAAGAATTAATATTTTAATTGTTTTTGACATTTTAAATATTTTTTCCACCTTGATTTTGCAACTTTTAATGCTTTCTAATTATTTTGTAGGTCAATACTTAATTTTTGAAGCATTAATCCAAGATCACAATTTGTTTTTCTTATGTTAAACAATTTTGATCATTTTAATTGAATTTTTATTCAATTAAATACATTTTTGAAAACAAATTAGGGTTTTTGGATTAATTCAACCCTCATAAATCATTTTCAAAACACTTTGGGCCTCTAATAGAGTGTAAGACCCAATCCTTTTTTTGACCAAACCATTTTTGGGCCTCAGTGTATTGTATAAGTCCCGATACCGTAAAAAACAAACGGCGCGATTGTTACCTTTTGAAAAATAACCCTGGGCCTCTCCTCGAGCTATAAGACCCATTTAAAACTTTTTGGGCCTCTAATAGAGTGTAAGACCCAACCCCCTTTTTTAACCAAAAAACTTTGGGCCTCACTTATTGTATAAGTCCCTTCGTGTTAAAAGAAAATCTCGGCGCGATCGCCATTTCAAACGGAAAAATCATCTGGGCCTACCCTCGTGTTATAAGCCCCACTCTTTTTCTTTAAGACTTTTTGGACCTCTTGAGAGAGTGTAAGACCCATCCCTTTGTACAGAAAACTTTTTGGGCCTCAGTCACTTGTATAAGTCCCTCTGTACAAATTCAAAACAACAGTGCGCTCACTGATAAAACCCTGGGCCTCTCCTTGAGCTGTAAGCCAAAAATCTTTCTTTTTCAAAGCACTTTCTCCTTTGATTTTGAATATATTGTTGTTTTCAATCTTTTTTTGTTGAACAACTAACCAAAAAGCATGGAAGCTCTACAACCGAGTAAGTGGTTATTGCTTTCATTTACCGCTTTCATATACATATAATTGTATTGTGGGGCTGTTTCACTGTAAGTCTTCTTTCATAAACTCATATCAACTGTGTAATAATAGTATAAATATTTAGAGTTTCCCCGGCAACTACGTCTAGCATTAAGCCCGTTGATCACTCTTAGAAATAGTCTAAACTAGATCCCCATAGGATTACCAGACACAGTCTTCCCTCCTCTTGGGGTTAAACAATATGGAGACATGAAAGGCAGCATTCTCTGTGAACCCTTTCATAGACTGTCACTCGTAGAAGTTGTCAAAGAAACTCTATTCCCCAGAGATGATCTTTTCTCTGTGAATGGCATCTCTTGAGTTTCTTCCAAATTCTCAGACTTTCCTGGCTTGATCTATTCTCGGTGAATGGCATGTCTTGAACTTCTCGGGGTTTGGGGACCCACAGGCTTCTTAAAAGCACTTGTCAAGAAACTCTATTCCCCAGAGATGATCTTTTCTCCGTGAATGGCATCTCTTGAGTTTCTTCCAAATTCTCGAACTTTCCTGACTTGATCTATTCCTTGTGGATAGCTTGCCTTGAATTTCTCGGGGTTTGGGGACCCACGGGCTTCTTAAAAGCATCGGCCTCCTCTTGGGCATCGTACAAGGACCCACAGGCTTCCTAATAGCAACCCCGCCTCCTCTTGGGCTTAGTACAAGGACCCTACGACTTCTTAGAAGTATTCACAACCTCCTCTTAGGCTTCGTATAATGATCTCTTCCCCCGGGAATGATAGCCTCCTCTTGGGCTTCGTACAAGGACCGATCGGCTTCTTAAAAGCTTCCAGCCTCCTCTTGGGCTTCGTACAAATTGTCCCGACGACCTCCTAGAGGTATAGGAACAGAACTTAATCATCTGCATAGAACAATCCTTTCATAGAGTCTACTACTGTTTCTCAAAACATAGTACAAAGGTTAAAACTCTAGACTTGGACAGTCTAATATCCTTGAGTCTCAAAGACATTCTCAAGTGACCCCTTCAAAAATAGGAAGGAAACCCGTAGACTCGGACAGTCTCGATACCCTTCGGATTTCCCGCTTCCTTAAAGAACAGGAATAACCCGGATCCTTGAATCAAATCCATGAGTACAGTGTTGCTCATATAAGAATTGATTTTCTATTTAAAATCAGTATACTGGACCTGTCACTTAACTGAAACAGTCACCCCAGCCTCCTCTTAGGCTTTGTACAATGATTCTCCCCAGCGGAGTCAAACAACGTTTAGCCTCTCTCTCGGGCTTTGTACGAGACACATAGGAGACTCCCTCATTGAGTCAATCACCCCTTTCGCCTCCATCTCGGGCTTTATACGAGATACACAAAGGTTCATATTGAGTCAAACAAATGTTAGCCTCCATCTGAAATGACTCCAGGTTTTCACAGAGCAAAATGCAAGTTAAGACTTCTCACATAATCATGAGAAAAAGGTTTTGGATTCGCAGAGAACAACATTAATGATAGGTTGGACCTTGATGGACAAACATCAATTTTTGTAGGTGACAACAGACTTGGACTTTAAACAAAGAGTGCCAGCAACAACTGGACTTGAGAGAATGGACCTCCAGACGAGAACAAGACTTGAGAGATTGATTATCATATAGGAACTGGTGTTTTGTCTTTTGTTTGTCAGACGAGAACTGTGTCATACCCCAAATTTTGATCACTCATTGTTAAAATTTTGTTTATCTGACTGTGTTTTCACTTCGTGTCATCTGCATATCATATCGTATATTTTGACATCCATATTGCTTGAGTTATCATTCGAAATATACGTATTAAATTTTTAGGCGTTTTGGTCAAACTAAGGGTTAAATGTGCGAAAAATTGGTAAAACTCAGCGAGAATACGCGTATCAAGTAATATAACAGTAAATGATATATGCAGTAAATGATATATGCGTCTCCCTAGTAAAACTCAGCGAGAAGTTTGATGAAGACCGCTACGAATAGCATTCCTTGTCAAGGAAAGAACTCGACAAGAAGAAATTAAGATTAGTTGCATGGCTGAAGACCAGGATCGATGGGAAGTTTATTTCTTCAAGAAACTAAGACCAGCTCCATGGCAGAAGACCAGGATCGAGGGGAAGTTTATCTCAAAAAGAAACTGAGACCAGTTCCATGGCAGAAGACCAGGATCGAGGGGAAGTTTATTTCAAAAGGAAACTGAGACCAATTCCACAGCTGAATACCAGGATCGAGGGGAAGTTTTACCCTTTTCTAAGTAGCACTACTTAGAAAAAGAAGATGAATGAGCAAATCACTACACATTCATAACCACAGTCAAAATTTCGGGTATTCCGATATTTAATCCTCTTTTACCTTGAATTTCCGAACGTCTTTGCCATTCATACCTTCAGGTCCAAGAAGATTAAATAGGGGCATCTATCATACCCCAAAATTTGACCACTCATTTTGAAAATTTTGTTTATATGATTGTGTTTTCATTTCGTGTCATCTGCATATCATATCGTATATTTTGTCACGCATATTGCTTGAGTTATCAGTCGGAATATACGTATTAAATTTTCAGGCGTTTTGGTCAAACTAAGAGTTAAATGTGCGAAAAATCGGTGTCCGGACATTTTTTTTATCAAACTTGCTGACACCCATTATTGATCAATTTTCCGCGTACTTTAACCTGGTGTGCTCATTTTAATTTTTTCAATCGCTTTTCTGACCCGTCTTGTCCTTTTTACCGGGTAAAATCAATTTCCAAAATTTGACCAGACGTTGTATTTTTTTCAATACGTATATTTTTTGCTAATCAATTTGGTATGTTCATTTTATTTTATTTTCGAACATTTCGATACTGGATGATTTTATCATTTTTAACCGGTTTCAATTTTAATTTTTAATTAATAATTATTTTTATTAATTAGATTTATTATTTTAGACTTATTTTATATTTGGCTTTTTCTAAATATATAATAATGTTTATTTTTCTTACTAACTTATTTAGGTTTTCTAATAACCTATTTATTAAAATCAAATGTGTATATATAATTTCACAAAATGACATCATCATGATTAAATCATATTTTGCCTACATCCCTAATTCAAAGTCTTGATTTTTATTCAAAGTCAAATTTTCAAAGTTTGAATTTATGACTAAATATTTACTATATCATTTTTTACTAAGTTAGTCTCATTTTTGTGACATCACAAACTTGGTTTCTGAAGATGAATGGTTTATACCTGAGTGAATCGCACACTCAAAGATAACACATAGTCGTCACCGAACTTTATTTAGTCCCAAAGAACAGGGAAAATATTGATAAAACCCAAGGGGAAGAGAAACAGGAACGGGGGTCGGTTATGCGAAAGGAAGGTACTAGCACCTAACGCATCCGTCGTACTCGACGGGAACCATTTCGCTTGCTTCTAGGCTTGGATTGGTTATCTATCTAAAGGCTTCTAGCTAAAAGAAAAGGATTGAGAAGAGAAAAAAGAAAGAAATAAATAAAGTGCTCGCGGAGGATTAGGGCCCTCGTGCCTACGTACCCTCATAGTGCAATGAGGATATCAGAGCGCCGTAGTTCATGGAACCAGGGAAAGAGAAAGGAGAATGAAATAAGGGTGGAAGTGTGGAAGTGTGGAAGTGTGGAAGCCAAGATCATCGTGATCTCGCGCCTACGTATCTACATTCGAATGAATGCAGAATCAGAGCTTCCGTAGTTCGTGGAACTAAGACGGAAAACAAAACAAAGAAAGGAAAGTGGTGTCAAAACCAAGAGCAAAAGAGGTAGAGAAAGATCCACTGGGGATAACAAAAGAATTAGTGTCGAAACCAAGAAAGGTGTGCAAAGAAAAGATAATTGTGCTGAGGATAAAGTGTAAGAACGGTGTCGAAACCAAGAAAATAAAGGAGCAAAAGGATAGCAGCGACTCCACTGGGGAGAAAGAGAACAAACAGATCGTGCTGGGGATCAGAGGGATAACGACCCTACTGGGGAACAAAAGAATAAAGGGTTCGGTATGTTAACTGACTGGCAGTGGTTAACCGAAGAGAGAGAGTAAGACTCTGTGGGGAAAAGGTTTTAACAGATAGACTGTGATCAACCAATAGAACGCGTGTAGAACCGAATGAAGGTTGTAACCCAAAAGACGGGTGTGGAACCAAGCAAAGGTTGCGACCCACTGGGGATATTGGTACTGACCGAACAAACGGTACTTGACCAATGAAAAGGGTATTGGAACCAAAAGAAGGCTACTAACCCAAGGGTGCAAGTATTCGAACCAAGAAAAGGTTGCCAACTGTTGGGGATTCGAACAGAAGAACTGTGATTAACCGAGAAGGAAACTAGTGATTAACCAAGAGAAAGTGATTAACTCAAAAGGCCCAGTATTTTAACAGACAGGCTGTGGTTAATTGAGAAAATGGATGATTAACCAAGAGAAGGTGATTAACCCAAGAGGAATTTAGTGTGTTAATAGATAGACTGTGGTTAACTAAGAAGGAGTGCAAATTGGTGTTTTAACTGACAGACAGTGGTTAACCAAACAAAGGGAGAAGAACCAAAAGGAGGTTGCGAACTCCTGTGGATACGGTTGTAACAGAAATACTCTGTTTAACTGAAGAAGAAGGAATTGAGACTCTTCAGGGGAATTAAGAAGTAATGATTGACCGTAAGAAAAGAACAGGGTATTGAAACAAAGAGAGCTTGCTACCCAAAGGGGCAATGATCTTAACCAAGAAGGTGATCGACCAAAAGAGAGAGAGAGATTGAAAGAGATAGGAGTGATCAAGGATTGACACGACTGGGGAAGAAGGTACACTACCGCCTAGAGATAGAGGTGACTAAGCCAAGCACATGGTCATTCGTCCCCTACCTAAAGTAGTCAGAATGAGAGTAGGAATTCTCCCTTCCCATTCCTTCTCTAACACACAGGGTGTAGAGCAGAAGTTGAAACTGACAACATAATAGCTCCAAGTTGTGCTGTGCTCCTGCGTCGCACGAAAATCCAACTCAGCCGGGGACCAAGAGAAAGCAAGTTCTAAAGGAAGCCTAGAGAGAAGCGCCAAAGGGAGATATCAATCATCGAAACGAGGTTTCGATTGATTAATCAAAAGGGAGGAACTTGTAATGATTTTCCAAATGAATGGAAAATTATTAAAGCAACAAGGTGTATTATTGATTGTACAAGATTAAGCTTATTCTTTTGAGAACAAACTTAAATCTAACATGTAAAGAAATGTGCAAAATAGTGCCAAATGATCATCAAAATGCAACACAAAATCATGTTATTTGTCATACCCCAAATTTTTACCTCTAAGATTTCCCATCATTGGGCAAATCATTACCACAATATGGATGAACCATCATGCCTCATCAGTCTCCCCAAAGATGGGTGAGCATTCACCATAAACAAGAATTAGGGTTTCAAGCCCTCTTTGAGCAGTTAGACAAAGGATCAATCAAATAATTGACATGATCTTCAACTTTTCTAACCTCTCAAACCTCCATAAAGGATCAAGAGAACTCCCACATCAAGAACCAAGCACAAGGTTGCTACATTCCAAGTGGATTAAGCCTCAAGATCGACAGTGTCACCAAATTAGGGTTTTGGTCGACCAGGGCCTCCAGATGGGAATTTTCCTCTGGACATGAGCCAATGCTTCAAAGCATAACCTAAGATACTCCATGGGACCTCATGAACCCAATCACCAAGTCAATTTAGCCTCAGGGGAAGCATTCACAAAAAATTAGGAATTAGGGTTTCTTGACCTAATTCACCCCTAAGTTGACTTTTGGGACAAAAATAAGCCAAGACCTCAAGAAATGATTTGAGGGTCTCCAATACACCATATTAATCCATTTGAAACAATGGATTGATCCAAGAAACTTGATTCATAAGTTTTAATTTCATCTGAACCACAATTAGGGTTTTGAAGAAAAAAGTCAACTGTACCTTTGACTTTTGAGCAGGACATGTCCCAAACCTTGGGACATGATTCAATACACCCTACAACACCTATGGAAACCATCTATTAAGTTTGATTTAGGTCAAGGACTTGATTTCATAGAGGATCGCACAGTTTAGATTTCATCTGCTGAAAAAGTCAATTGTACAAAAAGTCAAAGTTTAACTTTTTGATTTTTTTGGTCAACCAAGGTTCCTTAACCCTAAATTGATATTAATGTGTGATTGGAATCATCATTCATCAAGAAAAACCAAAGAAAGTGAGATAACTTGTAAAAGGGGTAACCATAAAAAACTTAGAATTTTTCTAAGTTATGAAACAAAATGGCTAGGGTACCAACTTCAAGGATCATAACTTGAGATCCAAGCAACCATTTTGGATGGTCCAATGATGGATTTGTAGCTCTCATGGCATAATTTAAAAGTGTCAACTACATCTAATTCCAATTCTTCATGGATTTTTAGTTATGGAGTGACCAAAATGGCTGAAAACATGAAAATCACATTTTTCCAACACTTAGTGAAATTTTCACTAAGTCAAAATCTGCCTTACTTTTTCCAAAATGTAGGGACATTTTTCACCTTGATCCAAGTCAAACCAGGTCTTGGGTTGGACATCAAAGTTGAAGTATGTCATGAGGGCTTTCTAACAAGTACCAGATCATCTCGAAATTCCATTTATGCAAGGAGATACAACCCTTGAAACATGGCCTTATGAACTGATTTTTCCAAGAATATTTGGTAGATTTGATGCATTTTGCTCGATTTGATCAAATCTGACAAATCCAAGCCTTGTCATCATTTTGGACACATCTGAGGATCAAATCCAAGGGGGATGATCTGATCTCTAAGCCTCACTTGTCCATGAATCTACAAGTAGCATGCCAAACCTAAAAAGCCTAAAAGATGCCAAATATCCAATTTTGTTTTCAAGCATTCAATGGATGCACCAAAGTGGCATGAACTGAGCCTATTCCAACTGAATTCAGTCAAGACTTATCTCTGAACCAAAGCTATAAAGCCTGTGCTCTAACCTCTAGTCAATGGCTAGAGGAGACTTGAGATTCCAAAGTGATCCAATTGGCCAAAGGCCTGCTGTAGTTGCCACACACTATTGCTTGCAAAACAAACTTGCTCTACTATAAATAGAGCTCATTTATGCTCAGTTTAAGTACACCAAAGCACTACAACACTTGCTTTCCTCAAAATCCCTTTCTCTAGGCCAAAATGCCTTCTTTTGCAAGGTAACTCTGAGTTTTTAAGTTAGATACCATTTCCATCATAGCTCATTATCCAAACACATCCAATATGTCATATTTAAGTTGTCCAAACTCTCACATGTGACCTGTAACACTAAAATCTCAAAGTCCCCTCTCAAAACCTCAAAATTGGACTTTTTTGCATTTTTCAAGCCATGTCTTGATTCAGTCACTTTCAAAACCAGATAAAACATCAAACACACTCCAAATATCATCCTTGAACTGTCCCAAATGGTTCCCCACATCTGGAACACCATTTGAGAGAGTTTCCATATTGGTCAATTTTGCCCTTTTTGCAAGAAAGAGCTCAAACTTGTTCCTGAGGATTCCAACTGGTTCCAACCATTCTAAAAGCTTCTAAGGGATCAATTAAGAGTGTCTAAAGCATCAAGTTACTTCTAGCACAAGAAACTTGGCAGATAGCCCAAAAAGCTCCTAAAGAAGTAAGCATCACAACTTGAACTCTTTGAAATATGCATTGCTTTGAAGTCCACTGATCATGCACATCTCATACATGTTATATATGTTGTGTTTGAACCAATTTATCATGTAATTCATGCCTGTAACAAGAGGTAGCATAGAAAATGCAATTATAGGCCTATTTCAAGAACACTACCGGGTTTTGAAATAGGAGCCTCATCTGAAAAAACCACCACCGCCATTGGATTCCTTGTAAAATTCTAGGTAAGATAGTCCTAAATTTTGTCCTAATCCATGGAGAAATGAGAAAGTTACAAGCTTCACGTTTTTTGCCAAAACCTTGCCTTGCCTTGCCTTGGCCAGGCCAAAAACAAGGCATGCCTCATGTATCCATAGGGTGGTTTTGATACACAGATGTAGAAGATGCGCGCTGCACACAAGAGGTCTGGGGTTCGAATCCCCCTCGCCCCAGATCCTCTTTTTTACCACTTTTTACCATTTTTTTTATATATTTTGTTATATTTTAAATGATTTGGAAAATTAATTTCTCCTTCAATTTTAATGATTTTTTATTGGTTCTTTTTGCAAAAAATCACAAAAATGTTAAAATATTTTATTCCACAAAAAAATTAGGTTTATATTAATTATTTAATATAGTTGGTATTTTTGTAAATAAATTCATTTTTAATTGTTTTAAACACTTTTAAAAGTGGATTTTTATCTTGAAAATCAAAACCAAATGAGTTTTAATTCATCTTGTGATTAAAACATCATTTTTCAAATCTTAACCAAAAATCACAAGTTGTTTATTCAGGCTTATTTGGTATTTTATCATTATTTATTGATTTTCTTTAAGAATTTACTTTTAAAATTTATGAAATTAGGGTTTCTTTGATTTTCTCCCTCACAAATCTTTTTCAAACACTCATGGGCCTCTAATAGAGTGTAAGACCCAAACCCCTTTAACGAAAACCATTTTGGGCCTCAGATATTGTGCAAGTCCCGACACGATAAAAAATATCAGCGCTATCGCCAGTTTAAAATAAAACCACTTGGGTCCCTCCTTGAGTTGTAAGCCCCATCACTTGTTTAAAAACACATTTGGGCCTCTAATAGAGTGTAAGACCCATTCCTTGTAAAAAAGATAACTTGCTGGGCCTCAGACATTGTATAAGACCCGCGGTGTTTTCAAAAACCTCGGCGCGATCGTCGTTTTCAAACAAATCATCTGGGCCTACCCTCGTGTTGTAAGTCCCATCTTTCTTTTCCAAAATAATCTTTGGGCCTCTCCTTGAGTTGTAAGACCCATACCTTTGTACATAAAACCTTTTGGGCCTCAGACGTTGTATAAATCCCAGTACAATCTTTTCAAAACAACTTCCCTTTTGATTTAGATTCAAATATGCAGTTGTTATCAAAACTTTCTTTAATTTCTTTGAACAACTAACAAAACAACATGGAAGCTTGCTCACTTGTAAGTTTTTATCCGCTTTCATTTACTTGCTTTAATATATATAACTGTATTGTGGGAAGCTGCGCATGGTTAGTCTTCTTTCATTCTTTTAAATACATGTCCAATATATATAAATGTATTGTGGGAAGTTGCGCATGGTTAGTCTTCTTTCATACTCCTTTACATACTTGTCATATATCAACTGTATATATACTAGTATAGCTATTTAGAGTTTCCCTGGTAACTAGGTCTAGAACTAGGTAAAGCCATATTGGTCACTCTTAAATACAGTCAAAACTAGATCTCCATAAGATTTCCATAAACAGTCTTCCCTTCTCTTGGGGTTAAACAATATGGAACAAAGAGAAACACAATATTCTCGGTGAACCTTTTCTCAGACTGTCACCTCCTCTTGGGCGTTGTACAAAGATAGACCACACTAATAGACTTGGGCAATCTAAATCCCCTTGAGTCTCAAAGACATTCTCAAGTTCCCTATAAACATTGGAAGAAACCCCGGATTCTGGAATAATCTCCAGTAGAGTTAAAACTTGTGGGTTCTAAAACCCCATCTCTCTCCTAAAATCCCCCAGTCAGGGTCCGTTTATCATCATATAACACTATCTCCAATCAGAACCTCAAGGCATCTGATACCTCAACTCTTCTGTATTCCCCTACAAGAGTTGATTCCCCATTTGGACCTGCCTCGGGATCTCAATAAATCCCAGCAGAAGATAGCCTTCTATTAGGCTTTGTATAATGATCCTTTCCTCAGGAAAGTCAACCTCCTCTTGGGCTTTGTACAATGATTTTCCCCAACGGAGCTAACCTTTTCATACTCTCTTGTTGAGGCAATCACCTTTTCGGACTCTCTTGTTGAGTCACCACTTTTCAGACTCTCTTGTCGAGTCAATCACCTTTTCAGACTCTTTTGTTGAGTCAACCACTCTCATAGGATTTCTTGTTGAGTTAATCACTCTTTTCAGTACTCTCTTATTGAGTCAACCTTTTAGCCTCGGTCTCAGGCTTTGTACGAGACAGATAAAAACACTCTCTTGTTGAGTCAACCCTTTTTAGCCTCAATCTCGGGCTTCGTACGAGACAGATAAAAGCACTCTTTTGTTGAGTCAAACCCTTCATACAAGACAGATAAATACCTCCCCCAGCGGAGTCAGCCTCTTCTTAGGCTTCATATAAGGATATCCCCAAAGAGTCAGACTCTTTTAGCCTCCGTCTTGGGCTTTGTACAAGACACCAATATATCCACTCTCTTGTTGAGTCGGTCTCATACAGCCTTCTCTTAGGCTTTGTATAAGGACTTCCCCAATGGAGTCAATCAACCTCTTAGCTTCAACCTTGGGCTTTTATCAAGGCACATAAAAATTAACAATCCCTCTTTAGAGATGACAAATTCTCTCTCAATCAAACCTTTTAGCCTCTGTCTTGGGCTTTGAACAAGACACCAAAACATCTTTTCCTCCCATAGAATAGGAGGAACTACGATTGCTCTGATTTCCTTGTTTCTTTAAACGGGAATACGTAGGCATAAGATTGTGAAATCTTAGCAAGCATACTAATCAAAAACTCTAGGTTCAATACCTTCATACATCAATCAAAACTTAGGTCCCGCACCTTCCCAAAAACATCAACAAAAACTTACTCTCCCTGTCATATTTCCCAAGAAACTTTCCAAACCCATTAACGGATAAACACCATCAAGTACAAAGCAAAACCTAAAGCTAATATCATGTGGATAACCACATATAGGATGGGTAACTGACAACTGCCCATTGTATAACCTGACCCCGGACCCCTCAATCTCTTTAAGCGTTTGTTCAGTTAAACATTCGCGTGCAAGGTTAGTTTTAGATACCTTCCCTTTCCCTTCCAGCTTCATGGGATAAATAAGAAATCAGAAAGTAGCACCTCCTTTCTCCTCGAGGAGGAAAACCCAAACTTCAGCGATAAGGTGGTCGCGTCACCGACAAAAATCGCTCGATACAGCCATATTGGTCACTTTTGCCCCTTTTGCAAGAAAGTGCCAAAACTTGTTCCTGAAGATTCCAGCTGGTTCTAATGATCCTAAAAGCTTCTAAGGGATCAATTGGGAGTGTCCAAAGCATCAAATTACTTCTGGCACAAGGAACTTGGCAGGTATCACAAAAAGCTCCAAGAGGTAAGTGCATGACAACTTGAACTCTTTGAATTATGCATTCCTTTGATGTCCATTGATCATAAACATCTCATACATGTTGTATATGTTGTGTTTGAACCAATTTGTCATGTAATTCTTGCCTGTACCATGAGATAGCATAGAACATGCAAATCTAGGCCTATTTTGAAACCACTATCGAGTTTTAAAATAGGGACATTTTCTGAAAATTCCAAGACCACCATTGGATTCCTCATGAAATTCTAGGTCAGATGCACCTAAATTTTGTCTCAATCCACGGAGAAATGAGAAAGTTAGAGGCTTCACGTAAATTGCTAAAACTTGTCTTGCCTTGCCTTGGCCAAGGCTGAAAACTTGGCACCCCTTATGTATTTATGGGGTGGTTTTGATACACGGATGTATCACCACCCCAGTGTGTAATACCCCAAATTTTGACCACTTAGATTTCCCATCATTGTGAAAATCATCATCACAATATGGATGAACCATCATGCTTCATCAGTCTCCCCAAAGATGGGTGAGCATCCAATACAATCAAAATTAGGGTTTCAAGCCCTCTCTGAGTGCTTAGACAAAGGATCAATCAAGAAATGACATGATCTTCAACTTGTCTAATCTCCCAAGTAACTACAAAGGATCAAAAGGACTCCCACTTCAAGGATTAAGCACAAGGATGCTCCCTTCTAGGTGGATCAAGCCTCAAGATCGCCAGTGTCACCAAATTAGGGTTTTGGTCGACCAGGGCCTCCAGATGGAAAATTTTCATCTGGGCATAAGGCAATGATCCAAAACATGACCTAATATACTTCATGGAACCTCATGAACCCATGCATCAAGTCAATTTTGCCTCAGGGGATGCATTCATCAAAAATCAGGAATTAGGGTTTCTTGACCTAATTCACCCCTAAGTTGACTTTTGGGATAAACCATGAGCCAAGACCTCAAGACATGATTTGAGGGTCTCTAATATACCATATTGATCCATTTGGAACAATGGATTGATCCAATAAGTTTGAGCAACAAGTCTCAATTTCATCTGCACCACAATTAGGGTTTTAAGAGAAAAGTCAACTGTAACTTTGACTTTTGACCAAGACATGCTCCCAAACCCTAATACATGATTGAATATACCCTATGACACCCATGGAACATGTCCATCAAGTTTGATTTAGGTCAAGGACATGATTTCCTAAAGGATTGCACAGTTTGGAATTCATCTGATAAAAAGTCAACTGTGCACAAAAGTCAACTTTGACTTTTGGAGATTTTTCACCAAAATGGATTTTTAACCCTAAAATGATGTTAATGTATGATTTGAATCATCATTCATCAAGAAAAATCAAGAAAAGTGAGATAACTTGTAAAAGGGGTAACCATAAAACTTAGAAATTTTTCTAAGTTAAAAATAAAGTGGCAAAGGTACCAACTTTGGAGGACCATAACTCCTAAACCACAAGGCCATTTTTTCTCATCCAAAGATGGATTTGTAGCCCTCATTATCACCTACAAAAACTTCAACTACAAGTCATTCCAATTCATTAAGGATTTTGAGTTATGCAGTGATCAAAGTGGCTGAAAAGTGAAAATGTCACTTTTTCCAACACTTAGTGAAATTTTCACTAAGTCAGATTCTGCCTCACTTTTTGCCAAATGTAGGGGGATTTTTCACTTGGAATCAAAAGAGATCAAAACCAAACTTGTTCAAACAGTTGTTGTATCATGTAAGAGCTTTCCAAAATGGCCAAGAACATTGCCAAATTCAACCTACACCATGAGATACAACATTGCCAAGTTGCCTTGCTGAAATCTGTCAAGGCAAGGCAGAATTTGCAACTCTGGTCGATTTGCCAAAATCAGCCAAATTCAATTGCTCCTATCTACTTGGACACCTCAGAGGATTGAATCTAAAGGGGACAATCACTGAGCCAAGCCTCCAAAGTCCATGGAACAAGAAATAGCATGTTGAACCTAGAATGGCCAAAATAGAGACAAGACTTCAAATTTGGAATGAGGCATTCAATGAAACCATAAAGGTGGCATGGACTGAGCCATTCTTATCTGAAATCAGTTAAGACTTATCCAAGACCAAGGGAACCAAAGCTCTGTGCCCTAACCTCTAGTCAATGGCTAGAGGAGACTTGGATTTTCATTTGCCAACATTGGCCAAACCTACTTACCAGCTGCCATGCACTATTCCTTGCATAACAAACTTGCTCTACTATAAATAGAGCTCAATTGTGGTCAGTTTGAGTACACCAAAGCCATCTAACAGATGCTTTCCTCAAAATATCTTCTTTCACTCCAATTTTGCCTTCTAAGGCAAGTCACTATCGGGTTTTGAGTTTGAGAGCAATTCCAATCAAACCAATCACTCACACACCTCACATACATCACATATGTGCTGATCAAACACTTAGATTACTTCTGAAACATCAATTTCACAAAATCACCAGCTGGTTGCTCAAGGTTTTAACCAAAGTGCAGCTGAGGTACCACAAAATGATCCAGCCAATTTCAATCAAGTCGAACCATCCAAACACAATCCATAGGGTGTAGGGAAGCTGTTCAGATCATCACCACTCATCTGTAACACCTCCAAATCAAAAATCACTTTGAACTTGCTGTCACGACTTGGAGGTAAGCACATACTTGGTCATCTCTCAATCTATGCATATTTCCTCGCACAATAATTTGGCCATATGTTCATAATCATGCATGGAATTTTTTCCCTCAATTAATTGCATTGTTTGAATCGTGTATCAAAAATCCTAGCCTTCATGCAGAAATTAGGGTTCTTGAGGTCTCTTCTTGATTTCTTGTTGTATGTTTAATTTAAATGAAATTAAAGTACATAGACATGATCGTGAGGTTGAGACGAGCATAATGATATGTGGATTGCATGATATGATTACGTATTCATGGAGATTGGATAGAAAATGCAAATCTGAGAAACCAAGAACACGCGCGTGTTCTTCAGCTTGTTCTTGGCGCCATTTTTAGAAATTCAAATATTTGAATTTTGTGATTTTGTTTAATTGATTCAAAAATTAATTTCTCTCTGAGTTTTAATGATTTTGAGTTGATTCTTTTTATGATAATTCACAAAAATGTTGAAATATTTTATTTTATCAAAAAATTCCAAAAATATTATTTATTTCATATAATTGATATTTTTGCAAAGAATTAATATTTTAATTGTTTTTGACATTTTAAATATTTTTTCCACATTGATTTTGCAACTATTAATGCTTTCTAATTATTTTGTAGGTCAATACTTAATTTTTGAAGCATTAATCCAAGATCACAATTTGTTTTCCATGTGTTAAATAGTTTTTGATCATTTTAATTGAATTTTTATTCAATTAAATACATTTTGAAAACAAATTAGGGTTTTGGATTAATTCAACCCTCATAAATCATTTTCAAAACTTTTTGGGCCTCTTAAGAGAGTGTAAGACCCATCCCCCCTTGTACAAAAACTTTTTGGGCCTCACTCATTGTATAAGTCCCTCTATACAAGTAAACGGCGCGATCGTCGCCCGTTTAAAAATAAAAAATCATCTGGGCCTCTCCTTGAGCTATAAGACCCATTCAAAACACTTTGGGCCTCTATTAGAGTGTAAGACCCAATCCCCCTTTTAACCAAAATATTTTGGGCCTCACTTATTGTATAAGTCCCTCTGCGTTAAAAGAAAACCTCGGCGCGATCGCCATTTTTAAACGAAAAATCATTTGGGCCTACCCTCGTGTTATAAGCCCCTCTCTTTTCTTTAAACCTTTTTTGGGCCTCTTGAGAGAGTGTAAGACCCATCCCTTTGTACAGAAAACCTTTTTGGGCCCCAGTGACTTGTATAAGTCCCGCTGTACAAAGTCAAATAGTGTGCTCACTAATAAAACCCTGGGCCTCTCCTTGAGCTGTAAGCCCCAAATCTTTCTTTTTCAAAGCACTTTCTCCTTTGATTTTGAATATACTGTTGTTTTCAATCTTTCTTTGTTGAACAACTAACCAAACAGCATGGAAGCACTACAACCGAGTAAGTGGTTATCGCTTTCATTTACTGCTTTCATATTATAAACTGTATTGTGGGGCTGCTCACTGTAAGTCTCCTTTCATAAACTCATATCTACTGTGTAATAATAGTATAGATATTTCGAGTTTCCCCGGCAACTACATCTAGAACTAGGTGACGCCGTTTCATTTATTCGTAGAAATAGACGCCTAGATCCCCAATAGGAGCACCAGATACAGTCTTCTCTTCGGCTGTCCTCCTTAGGAATCGTCAAGAAGCTCTACTCCCCAAGATGAATGTATTCTCCGTGAATGGCATCTTTGAGTTTCTTCCAAATTCTCGAACTTTCCTGACTTGATCTATTCCTTATGGATAGCTTTCCTTGAATGTCTCGGGGTTTGGGTACCCACTACGGTCATAATCTTGGACCTTAACTAAGGAACCCTCTTTAAAAGCTAAAAATCGCTGGATAGTAAACCTCGCACGTTTACCAGTGGTTTTTATCTTTAAAAGAGTTATCTCTCCTAATGGAAAGGAGATGATAGACCCACGGGCTTCTTAAAAGCATCGGCCTCCTCTTGGGCATTATTCAAGGACACTACGGCTTCTTAGAAGTATTCACAGCCTCCTCTTAGGCTTCGTATAATGATCTCTTCCTTCGGGAATGATAGCCTCCTCTTGGGCTTCGTACAAGGACCCGTCGGCTTCTTAAAAGTTTCCAGCCTCCTCTTAGGCTTCGTACAAATTGTCCCGACGACCTCCTAGAGGTATAGGAACAGAACCTAGTCATCCTCATAGAACAGTCCTTTCATAGAGTCTACTACTGTTTCTCAAAGCATAGTACAAAAGAAAAAAACTCTAGACTTGGACAGTCTAACTTCCTTGAGTCTCAAAGACATTCTCAAGTGACCCCTTCGTTAAATAGGAAGGAAACCCGCAGACTCGGACAGTCTCAATACCCTTTGGATTTCCCATTTCCTCAAAGAGAAGGAAATATCCCTGATCCTCAGATCAAATCCCTGAGTACAGTGTTGCTCATATAAGAACTGATTTTCTCTTTTAAAATCAGTATATTGGATCTGTCACTCAACTGAAACAAACCTTTAGCCTCCATCTCGGGCTTTGTACGAGATACAAAAACACTCTCTTGTTGAGTATCAAAGACTCCCTCGTAGAGTCAAACAAACAATAACCTCTATCTCGGGCTTCGTACGAGACACAAAGACTCTATCGTCGGGTCAAAAACTTTTAGCCTCTCTCTCGGGCTTTGTACGAGACACAAATTAGCCTCCTCTTAGGCTTTTGTATAAGAAAACCACTGGTTGATCCAATCAACCTTTTAGCATCAAAGCTGTGCCTCGTTCACAGTACACAAACATCAACGACTCCTTTCCTTTCATCTAATCGCTGTAAGCGGCAAGCCTCTGGATCATCTATATCCATGCCACTGTCCCTCTTTTAGCATGAGAAATTCCTAAGGAAAGATGGCATTGCTCTACACTGAGTTAAAGTCTTCTCCTTCAGGTTAAAACCCTTTCTTCGGAAATTATGGCATTGCTCGGATCCGCGTATCCCAGTTAAAGTAATTCTCCTTCCCCCTCTTTAGAGATGACAAATTGTCTCTAAAGTCGAGGTCTTTCAGCTTCACATCTTGGGCTTTGAACAAGATACAAACCACCTTTCGTTTCATGTCTTGGGCTTTGAACAAGATACAAACCACCTTTCGCTTCACGTCTTGGGCTTTGAACAAGACACCAAAACACCAAAAACACCCATTTCCTCCCATAGAATAGGAGGAACTACGAACGCTCTGATTTCCCTGTTTCAGTAAACGGGAATACGTAGGCATAAGATCGAAAGAAAAGATCTTAGCGAGCACAATCAACAAAAAACCCAAATCCCATATCTCCATCAATCAAAAATCAGTAATTTAAAAGCATCAGTCCTAACATCCTAATCCTTGTTCCCCGCCAGAAACCTTCTGCCCAGGTAAAAAAGAAAGAAAACTGTATTGGCGAAAATACAAATAACCAGTATAAAGGCCCCCCCACATTGATAGCATTCGTAACCTAACAGACCGCTGTTTAAACTCAGTATGCAAGCAAGGTTAATTGGAGACATCTATTTCCCTTCCTAATTCAGCTAACAATAGGATAAAAAATGAATCGACCTGTAGTTTTAAGCTCAACCGTAGAGAGCGACCAGCGCTTAAGAACCGCGTCCAAAATCGCTCGCTACATAAAAAATGGCGCCCACCGTGGGGATGATCTTTCTTTCTTTCTGTTTTCCTTGTAAATGGCGACTCTGCTGTGGAGTCTCATTTTCTGCCTTAGGGCATCATCCCCGTTTTCCACGGAAAATGGGAACTCGGCTGAGGAGAAAGATTGACGTATGCTGGTCCATCTCTTAGGCAGAGAACCACAGATTGGGGCTTCCGCCGGGGAACCCATTTTCTGTCAGGAACATAGGATTCTTAGCTTTAAAGGTCTAGGATGGTTAGGACAAATATATATACTGCTTTTCCTAAATGCTATCCGTGTTTATTTTTCTGCTAATGGGAATGCGAGTGATGCCGTATGTGGAAAGATTGAGTATACACCTAGAAAAGCCAACCCTTTCGTAGTGCGGAAACTATTGGAAATAGTTGTTACGCGATACTACCCTCATTTGAGGCTGGTGATCTATTCTCAGTGAATAGCACTTACTCTAAGATTGCACACAACTCGCTGGCGATCCGCTTGTTGTTTTGCTTTCCTGGGAGGAGCTGATGATAATGAGTACAGGTACAAAAATCACCCTAGTATAAACCTTTGGGGATGGGTAGAGCCTTGACTTCATGACAACGACCCTCTGACCCCATGTTTTTTCTATGTTTTTGTGTGCTGCATTCATGCATCCATTTAATAAAACATTAAAACATTCAAAAAACTTTCTCTTCTAGTCTCTCTGTTTTTCAAATTAAACTAAGACTATGATTGCAAATATCAGAGAAAAAGATTACGCTAATGGATTTCGGTAGAAGGAGAACTCGCCAGTATACCTTCAAGGTTCCAAAACTAGGGGATTTGAGAAGGTTAGCAAGGATGATCGTTAACCCATAGGCTTTTAGAGCCAAACACGGAGGTTTGCTACCACTGTTAAGAGTCCATGTGATTGAGGGAATCATGGACGCGCTCATTCAGTTCTACGATCTGGTTTATCACTGTTTCACATTCCCGGATTACCAGCTATCACCAACGCTGGAGGAGTATTCTCATCTGGCTGATTTACATATCACAGATCGAGCTCCATTTTCTGGACTGGAAGAAATTCCAAAGAATCAGACTATTGCAAGAGCAATTCATTTGGACGAGTCTGAGGTCAAGACTCATATGATTACTAAGGGTGGCATCCAAGGTTTGCCAACCCAGTTCTTGACAAAAAAGGCTCTATGCTTCGCTAGTATAGGGAACGAGACTACTTTTGAAAGCATCTTTGTCTTGCTCACCTACGGGTTATTTTTGTTTCCCAACATCAATAACTTCGTCGATATCAATGCTATTAAGGTTTTTCTCATTGGAAACCCTGTGCCAACTTTGCTCGCAGATGCGTATCATTCTGTACACTTGGGAAATTTGTACAGCGGAGGGGAGATCACATGTTGTGTACCTTTGCTCTACAAATGGTTTATCTCTCACTTGCCCAAGTCTGCGGCTTTTTGGGATTGCAAGAGTGTCTTACGTTGGTCGCAGAAGATCATGTCTCTCACCAATTCCGATATAGATTGGTGTAATAGGATTTATGAGGGAATCAGAATCATTGACCGTTGTGGAAGCTTCCCCAACGTACCCCTCATAGGAACTAAAGGAGGAATCAACTATCATCCAATATTGGTTCTTCGTCAATTTGGATACCCGATGAGACATATCCCACTGGGTGTTCATCTGGAAGGTCTTTTCTTCAAAGAAGGAGAAAATGACAGAGCACTAAAGATGGAAATAGTGCAAGCTTGGAAACAGGTTCATAAGAAAGGACGAGAATCTCTGGGAAAACCGGACTGTGTCTCGGTGGAGCCTTATCTCCATTGGGTATAAACTAGAGCTCTCAAGCTAAAAATGCCTTATCCTCGTTACGGAATTCTTCCGCCGAGAGAAACTGTCGTGTACTTCATGACGGAAACTGAAAAGCTTCAGGTTACTCTCAACAAAGTTCAAAAGGAAAGAAGATCTTGGAAGAACAAGTACCGCACCCTCGACGTAGAGTGTATCCAAATACAGCAACTACTAAAAGAGAAAGATGCTCTGATTGAAATTTTGGAGCAGCATGCTGTAGAGAATCAAGATGACCAAAGGAATTTGCTCACTCCTTTCACTTGGCAAAGGAATGACAACCCGACAACGGCCCAAGCGCCCCGGTCAACGAAAAGGAAGATACCAGAATCAGCACTCGGTTTCTCCTCAGAGAGGACTCGGGACCCATTAGTTTAGGTTTCTGTTTCTGTACTTTGTAATCTACTGTATTTCCATTTCTGTAATCCTTTGGAATTCAATAAAAAGGGGTTTCCCCACAGTTTGATATTTGCAATCTAATTGTCGAAGTTTATTTTGATTAAACCAAAAAACAACAATTAATATAATCATTGCATTCATCATTCTCACATCGCGTATTCTTCTTCCCTACGAATCTCACGTTTGTGTCTCGATTCTAGAGTCAAACTGTCTCATTCGTATAATACTCGGGCCAATCTTCAAAAAAAGATGGATGATCTTGAGGAAGAAAACAGAGAGTTGAAAGAAGAGATCGACGCTCTGAGAGAGGATATGAGAAAGCTTCGTAACGACATGCAAGCCATGGCAGAAGCTCAGCTACAAAGAACTGTGATCTCAGAGATCACCTCAACGCCCATAGTGGAGAAGTATGATCCTAGGTATCAGATGCCGAAAGATCATCCTTGGGGCATGCCTGTTAACTATATCCCAGAAGGATATGTTCCGCCGATCCCTGAAGATCAGGGAATCGCAACAGAAGCCGCCGGGCCTGAAGGTTACAAACTTCGGGAAAGCGAAGATGCCAGGGACATACTCAAGACTCCTGAAGGTTACAAACTTTGGGAGGCGCCAAGACTTACTGCCGTAGTCACGGTACCACCCCCTGTGGTGCACACTGTCCCGGAAGGACAGATTCCACAGACACCTTCTGGTAAGAAGGAAACTATGTTCGACAGAATGGATGAATTCCAGGAGCAGTTCTTGGAAATGCAGAAAGAGCTGCAAGCCATTTGCGGTCAGGATCTATTTGGAAAGGACGCCGCAGACCTCTGCTTGGTCCCAAATGTGAAAGTCCCGCACAAGTTCCAAGTGCCCGACTTTGAAAAATACAAGGGTAACTCTTGCCCTCAGAGCCATCTGGTGATGTACGCTCGGCGGATGTCAGCTCAGACGGAGAATCAGGACCTGCTGATTCACTACTTCCAGGATAGTTTAACTGGTGCCGCACTTAAATGGTACATGGGTTTAAACCGATCTACAATCAGTACATTCAGAGATCTTGGTACTGCCTTCGTCCAACAATACAAGTACAATTTGGACATGGCACCCGACAGAGATCAACTCAGATCAATGTCGCAAAAGGAAAAGGAAACCTTTAAGGAGTATGCTCAAAGGTGGCGTGAAATTGCCGCTCAAATTTGTCCACCTCTTGAGGAAAAAGAGATGACAAAAATCTTCTTAAAAACCTTAAGCTCATTTTACTATGACCGAATGATTGCCAGTGCACCCAGTGATTTCACCGAAATGGTTAGCATGGGTGTACGTCTTAAGGAAGCCGTCCGAGAAGGACGTTTGGTAAAAGACACGGGATCAACGAGCGGTACTCAAAAATACGGTAGTGCTCTCCCTAAGAGAAAAGAGCAAGATATTGGGAATATCTCTCTCAGAAAGCAAAGGCGACGTTATCAGCCAGTAGCAGCTGTTACTCCTGCTATCGGCCCCGTGCCTGTTCCTATGTATCAACCTCAGGTTGCGCAGAGCCAACCTGACCAACAAAGGACACAACAGCCTCTTCAGCAGGCTCGTCCTCAATATAACAACAACCGTACAATACGGCCACCAGGATTTGATCCTATACCCGTAACGTACGCAGAGCTGTTTCCGTTACTGCTGGCTAAGGGGCACATCCAGACTAAGTCCCCCCTTTCAGTTCCGGAAAATTCTCCTTTTTGGTTTAAAGCGGATCAAACATGCCCTTATCATCAAGGAGGTTCAGGGCATAACGTTGAGACTTGTCTCAATTTCAAATCCGACGTGCAAAAGCTTGTCAGGAGCGGGCTCTTATCTTTCAAAGATACGAATCCCAATGTTCTCACGAACCCGCTGCCTCAACACGAGAAAGCTGCAGTCAATCTGATTGAGAAAGAGACTAACAATGTCTATCAAATTCACGATGTACTCTTATTGGGGACCAATCTGGTCAAGATGCATTGTAGACAGAGTGGATATGGCCATGTGCCACCTCATAATTATCACCAGTGTGATATCTGCTCTAAAGACAACCAGGGGTGTTCTGTAGTGCAAGCAGCTCTACAGGAACAAATGGATCTTGGATAGATCTAAGAGCATCGAGTTCGTGGAGTTAACATTGTTTACACGAATTCCAACGTCATTCAAAACCACGACATCCGTGCGATGAATGTCAACTTGGTGGCGATGCACTCAAGGCAAAGCCAGTATCATAATCTGCCGCGGCACGATTACAGTTCCTGTCTGATTTGCTCGGTAAATAAACAGGGATGCTCTTTCATACAAGAGGCCCTCCAGCGTCAGATGGATCTTGGATGGATCCAAGACTACCATGATAGGAACTCCTATCAAATCAACATGGTTCAGATCTTCGACATCCGCGTAATGAGTACCAACCTGGTAGAGTTACATGCTGAGCAGGTCCGACTTGGATTCTTAATATCACATGACTATCAAAATTGGAAAGCGGGTTGCGAAAACGATCGAGGTTGTACCCTTGTCCAGGAGGCACTTCAGCACTTGTTAAATCACTGGTGGATGCCAATCTATATGGACGAAGATACTCAGCAGATTAGTATCAATAACAGGAATCCTACTCGTCGTCAAAGTCAGGATGTCCGATCAATGGAAGGTAACCTAGTGAGGTTACATTGTATTCAAAGTGGGCGTGGCCAGGTGAAACCACACAACTATGACAGTTGTAGCGTCTGTGCGGAAAGTAACCAAGGGTGTTACCTTGTGAGAGCAGCTCTTCAGGGTCAGGTCGATCATGGAGAAATTCGTCCATATCCCGGTTCAGGACCCATCATTTGGTCGCCGAACTACCTTGCCGAGCAAGTTAATGATGTTATCACGATCTCTGGTCATCACAGGACCAAGGATGTTTTTGCCATCATCCCTCTACTTGACAAATCTAGAGTTCCCAACCGGGAACGGATCAAGGTTACTTATGATGGTTAGAAAAATCAGAAGGTTCCCATAGTCATCTATCTACCGGGGCCACTACCGTATGAATCAGCTAAGGCAATCCCTTACAAATACGGTGCAATAATAATCGAGAATGGAAAGGAAATTCCATTACCCTCCGTCGTGAATATTGCAGACATCAGTCGTGTAACACGGAGCGGTCTAATCTTCAACCGAGGGGTTGGAGAATCCATCAAAGAAAAGGAACTTCAGGCGGAAATTCCTGATCCACCAGTTAGTCAATCTGGTAATCCCAACTTTTCAAAAGACAAAGATGAGATGCTAAAGCTCATCCAAAGGAGTGAATATAACATTATTGATCAACTGTTACAGACTCCTTCAAAGATCTCAGTATTATCACTGTTACTCAGTTCAGAAACACACAGAGAGGCTCTACAGAAAGTCTTGGAGCAAGCCTTTGTGGAACAGGATGTAACAATCAGACAATTCGATAGCATTGTCTCTAACATCACTTCCTGCAATAATTTGGGATTTAGTGATGAGGAATTACCTGAAGAGGGTCGTCGTCATAACATGGCGCTCAACATTACAGTTAACTGCCAGGGCGATGCTTTAGCTAATGTACTGGTAGACACAGGGTCAGCCCTGAATGTTATGCCGAAGTCCACTTTGACGCAATTATCATTTAAGGGCCCTCCGATGAGAGTCAGCGAGGTCGTCGTCAAAGCATTCGACGGATCCAGAAAAATAGTTATCGGCGAAGTTGATCTTCCCATAACTATTGGTCCTCACACTTTCCAAATCACTTTCCAGGTCATGGACATCCGGGCAACATACAGTTGTTTATTAGGAAGACCTTGGATACATCAGGCTGGAGTGGTTACTTCAACCCTCCACCAAAAGTTAAAGTTCGTCAAGGACGATCAACTTGTCACGGTTTATGGGGAACAAGCCTTGCTTGTGAGTAACCTATCATCATATGCTTGTGTAGAACCCGAGGAGGTTATTGGAACTCAGTTCCAAGCACTATCGGTGAGCAAGAACGATCAATCCAAAGAAGGAACTTCAATTTCTTCATACAAAGATGCTATCAAAGCGGTCGAGAGTACCGATACAAAAGGATGGGGACAGCTTGTCATTCCCACTGACAATAAAATAAAGAAGGGTCTTAGTTTTTCTGCGACTTGTACTCAGACAGCCGCCAACGATGAAAGTCTTCATCCCCTTCAAAACTTCTTCCACAGTGGAGGTTTTCTTCACCCAGTATCTCAGACAGTTCATGCTATCAATGAGGAAGATCCCTCTGACACAAATGAAGAATGGAAGTCCTACCTTAACAAGGACGGCTATATGTCTCAGGAAGAGGTGCCTATTCCTTTTTCCTTTCCTACAGAAAGTCTGAGATTTATACCAAGATCAGATGTCGAAATGATCTACGGAGATTGTGATCCGGAAGGATGTCGTGCTCCGCCAAATTCATTAGAGGAAGACACTCTGATGAAAGAAAGCTTTGATCACAATTACTATGGCCCAATGGATGGTCTGCCAATGTGGCAGCCTTACCCAGGAAACTTGGGGCAAGAAAGTCAGCCGAGTAATGAAACTCAGCTGAGCATCATTGAACAGAATACCTGTGTCCCCGCCATGTCATGGGATCAACACTCAGGTCATTCGGAAACTACTCAACATGAAGATGAATTCGCAATGTTTGCAGGACTAGAATTCATCAACTATGCTTTTCCTGAGGTCAACGTCATCGAGAGGGATGACTTCTCCAGTTCCAAAGAAGTTTGGGACACTTTGGGACAGCCAAGTGGAAAATACGACTATATGGTCAAGTACACTGCTCCCGAAAGCTCTCGTATTAGGCTCGAAGATATTCTGTCAACTGGATGGGGAGATACAGCTGAGAGCACCAATGCTATGCAAAGTGCAACAGAGGAATCCTCCTACGACAATTCTGCTTCGGAGACAGATTCCAATGATCCTGCTCCACCAGAAATCAGCGTCATTTCTAAAGACAAATCAAGGAAGGTGCCAGACTTTGTGATTCACCGAGGAGTTCGCCGCCAATGGGTTGCCGTCGAGGTTCCGAAGGTCGTTCATCAGTCAAAGTAATTGCCATCTTTAACCTTTCACCCTGCCCAGGTGAAACGGATGTTTTGATAGAGCTCGCTTTTTGTAAATTTCCCTCTTCGCTTTGCCCAGAGCGAGTGAGTTTTGTTTTATAGGGCTGTAGTTTCAAGATTCGACTTGTTCATTAATAAAATAACGTCGTTCTGTAATTTCCGCATTAATTGTTGTTTTCTCTTTTTGCTTTTTCAGAAAATGGTAATCCTAAAAAAAAAACAATTCAAAAATAAAAACAAGCAGTAAAATAAATACACTGCACACACTTACATTTTCTCTATCTCTTCTAAACACGAATCATCACGTCATGCAGATTGCTTGTTTTATACCCCGTTGAAACATACGATCCGATGCCTTCTCCCAACTTTGAGTTCCCGGTATTCGAGGCTGAAGAAGAAAATGACGACGAAATTCCAGAAGAGATCTCCCGACTACTCAGACAAGAGGAAAGGTCCATTGAACCTCACAAAGAGCCGTTGGAAACGGTAAACTTGGGTTCAGAAAAAGAGAGAAAAGAAATCAGGATCGGAGCACTGCTCAGTCCAACTGTCAAAGAAAGTTTGATTAAGCTTCTCAAAGAATTCCCCGATGTATTCGTTTGGTCCTATCAGGATATGCCAGGGTTGGATACCAGCATCGTGGAACATCACTTACCGCTAAGATCGTAATGTCCGCCAGTAAAGCAAAGGTTGAGACGGACTCTCCCGGACATGGCCATCAAAATCAAAGAGGAAGTACAGAAACAGATCGACGCGGGTTTCCTCGCTACATCTGAATATCCTCAATGGTTAGCCAACATCGTACCCGTTCCCAAAAGGATGGAAAGGTCAGAATGTGTGTTGATTACAGAGATCTAAACAAGGCAAGTCCAAAGGACGACTTTCCTTTACCACACATTGACATGCTGGTTGACAGCACAGTAAAGTTCAAAGTATTCTCCTTCATGGATGGATTCTCGGGCTATAATCAGATCAAAATGGCGCCGAAAGACATGGATAAAACTTCGTTCATTACCCCATGGGGTACCTTTTGTTACATGGTAATGCCATTCGGTTTGAAGAATGCTGGGGCAACCTATCAAAGGGCCATGACTACTCTGTTTCTTGACATGATACACAAAGAAATCGAGGTATATGTCGATGATTTGATTGCAAAATCAAGAACAAAGGATGAGCACGTTGAACATCTGTCAAAATTGTTCGAACGTCTAAGAAAATTCAAGCTCCGCTTGAATCCTAACAAGTGCACCTTCGGTGTCCATTCGGGGAAATTACTAGGGCTCATCGTCAGCCAGAAAGGAATTGAAGTTGATCCTGACAAGGTCAAGGCCATTCAAGAAATGCCTTCTCCGAAAACTGAAAAATAAGTCAGAGGATTCCTGGGACGTTTGAACTACATCTCCAGATTCATATTCCTTATGACCGCGACATGCGCGCCGATTTTCAAATTACTCAAAAAGAACCAGGATTGCGTTTGGTCAGAAGATTGCCAAACCGCCTTCGACAATATCAAGGAATATCTGTTGAATCCTCTGATTCTATCACCTCCAGTGGAAGGGAGACCACTGATCATTTACCTCACAGTCCTAGAGGACTCAATGAGATGTGTACTTGGCAAACAAGACGAAACTAAAAGGAAAGAGTCTGCCATTTACTATCTAAGCAAGAAATTCACCGACTGCGAGACTCGGTATACAATGCTTGAGAAAACTTTTTGCGCTTTGGCTTGGGCAGCCAAACGTCTTCGCCAGTACATGATTCGCCATACTACTTGGTTGGTTTCCGAAATGGATCCAATCAAGTACGTTTTCGAAAAACCTGCTCTCACGGGAAGGATTGCCCGTTGGCAGATGTTACTATCAGAATATGACATAGAGTACCATGCTCAGAAAGCCGTTAAAGGAAGTATTTTAACCGATCATTTGGCTCATCAACCGATTGACGATCAAGAATCAATCGGGTTTGACTTCCCAGACGAAGATGTCATGTATCTAAAGATGAAAGATTGCGATGAACCGTTACCCAGTGAAGGGCCAGAACCAGGTTCCCAGTGGGGACTTATCTTTGACGGAGCAGTCAATCATTATGGAAACGGAATTGGGGCAATCATTGTTACCCCTCAGGGTACCCACATTCCGTTCACTGCCAGACTTACGTTCAAATGTACGAACAACGAAGCCGAATACGACGCATGTATCATGGGTCTCGAAGAAGCGATTGATTTAAGGATCAAAAACTTGGACGTATACGGTGATTCAGCCCTGGTAATTAACCAGATAAAAGGAGATTGGAACACATACCAATCAGGATTGATTCCTTACAAAGACTATGCAAGAAGGTTGTTACCCTTCTTCAACAGAGTCGACTTTCATCACATCCCTCGTGATGAGAATCACATGGCTGATGCATTAGCCACTCTCTCTTCCATGATTAGTGTAGGTCAATGGAATGACATACCTAAGATCGACATCATGCCCCTTGAACGGCCCACTTATATCTTCGCGATTGAAGCAGTCATAGACGACAGACCTTGGTATCACGATATCAAATGCTTCCTTCAGAAACAAGAGTACCTATCTGGGGCACTCAGAAAAGACAGGAAAACCCTCAGAAGATTGGCTGGAAACTTCTTCCTGAGCGGTGACACTCTTTATAAGAGAAATTTTGACATGGTCTTGTTCCGATGTGTCGACAGACCAAAAGCAGACATGCTCATGAAAGAAATTCATGAAGGATCCTTTGGCACTCATGCCAACGGACACACAATGGCGAGAAAAATTCTCAGGGCCGGGTATTATTGGTTGACCATGGAATCTGACTGCTACAAGTACATGAGGAGGTGTCACAAGTGTCAGATATACTCCGACAAAATTCATGTACCGCCATCACATCTCAAAGTTCTTTCTTCCCCGTGGCCTTTTTCCATATGGGGAATCGACATGATTGGTATGATTGAGCCCAAGGCTTCAAACGGACATCGGTTCATCCTGGTAGCCATTGATTATTTCACCAAGTGGGTCGAAGCAGCGTCATTCGCCAATGTAACCCGACAAGTGGTGGTCCGATTTATCAAAAACAATATCATCTGCCGTTATGGTGTTCCAAGCGAGATCATTACTGATAATGGATCTAACTTGAACAATAAGATGATGAAAGAGTTGTGTGCAGAGTTCAAGATCGAACACCATAACTCATCTCCCTACTGACCTAAGATGAACGGAGCGGTAGAAGCGGCTAACAAGAACATCAAGAAGATCGTTCAAAAGATTGTTGTAACCTATAAAGATTGGCACGAAATGCTACCCTTTGCTCTTCACGGTTATCGAACATCTATTCGCACTTCAACAGGGGCAACCCCTTTCTCTCTAGTATATGGCATGGAAGCAGTGCTCCCCATAGAAGTAGAGATCCCATCAATCCGGGTATTGATGGAAGCTCAGCTCACCGAAGCTGAATGGTGTCAAAGTCGACACGACGAACTGAACCTGATCGAAGAAAAGAGAATCACGGAACTATGCCACGGTCAGTTATATCAACAGAGAATGAAAAGGGCGTTTGACAAAAAGGTCTGACCTCGTATTTTCAGAAAAGGAGACCTAGTGCTCAAGAAGATACAATCATTTCTCACTGATTCTCGGAGCAAATGGACCCCAAATTATGATGGCCCCTATGTGGTCACGAAAGCTTTCTCAGGCGGCGCCTTGAGACTTGCAACCATGGACGGAGAGGAATTTGCCTACCCCACGAATGTTGATGTAGTCAAGAAATACTTCGCCTAAAAAAAACGTCTTGGTGGATTGAAAACCCGAAAGGGCAGTCCAGGCAAAAGTTAGAGACATGAAAAAAAAATCATCCCGATGGATTGGAAATCTCATAGTACAATCCAGGCAAAAATTAGGGATAATGGCAAGTAACTATGTTCAACAGAGGCAAGTCCCTCAGCAGCAGTTACAGCATCATCTATCGGAGGAAATCTCTAGTCAAAGGTCATCTTCGACGGAAGCTCAGGATGTCCCGAACTCAAAGTTGGTAGAAGGATAGTGGTCGTTATGTTTCAACGTAGCCCTTTTCCCTGTAAATTACCATTTTCTAACTTTGTATATACTCTTTGGAATCACGCGTTTGGCTGATCTCCATCTTATCAATAAAATTTGAGCCCTTGTGCTTTTGTTTGTAATTCTTTACTTGTTTTAGCTTTACAGAACGACGTTGTTTAAACTTAATCAACGATTCTTGAAATAAAACAAAAATAAATTTACTTGTTAAACTTTTTCTTCTTTTAAATTAAAGATGGCATTTCTTTTGACTGTTGAACATCAGAAGAACATCGATCGCTTCTCCCGAAGTAAGCGAACTTCAAAGTGCAGAATCAAAGTACTCCTTCTAAACCAGTTCGCCTGAATGAAGGGATCAACTGTGTCAGAGACCTTGGTTCGTCTGACATCCTCGGCCGAGTTCTCATCTCCTAAGCCTGATCAACATAGCTCCCAACGGGACTATCTCTCCTAAGCAAGGTGGAATTGCTATTTTGAATCAACGATACTTCTTCGCCCCGCGATGGCCGAGTATCCGATTGTGTTCATCCATTAGTCTGTATGTCGCGTCTGTTTTGTCAGCATATACATACATACGTCATGCATTTTTTATTTGCATTCACATTTCATATTACATCACTATCACTCTAGTCGGTCCTGTCCCCTAGTGGTAGAAGTCCTCTCAATCGAGTTGTCAGTTCTTGCCTCGTTAGGAAACATTGTGTCTGAACAACCTCGCTTCCAGTTTAATTCTGGAAAGAAGTTGGTCCTTGACCACTTTGATAACTTGAACCTCTGAAAAGCCAGAGAAAACTTTCAATAAGCATCACTCTTCGCCATTGAAGATGATATCCTTGCTCTCCCGGATTAAGGAAAATCCACAGAGAAAGCCTCGTGATCAGAGATTCGGCAACACGCCAGTTTTGCTCCGAAAAACCACTGATGAGAAGGTCATCGGCACCTCAAAATTAGATCCCATCATATGGCATTTCTCCGGGAAGATCCCGAGAAAAGTATGATGTAACCCCAAATGAAAACAGTCTCTCAAGAGACTCGCTTTCCCCAGTAGAATCGACAAATGGTGTCTCCAAAACAGAGAAGTTTGTGTACCTCTACAACTCAGGCGAATGGGTTCCCCAGCAAGTCTGACCTCAAAACTTTTTCCACTCAAATGGCATCTCCCCAGGAAAATTCGGCGAGAAGTTTGAAGGAAAGCCGCTACGAATAGCGTCCCTTGTCAGTAAAGTTTATTGACAAAAGAAACTAAGACCAATTCCTTGGTAGGAAACCAGGATCGAGGGGAAGTTTAAATCAGAAACTAAGATCAGTTCCTTGGTAGGAAACCAAGAACGAGGGGAAGTTTAAATCAGAAACTAAGACCAGTTCCTTGCTAGGAAACCAGGATCGAGGGGAGGTTTATTTCAACTTAAACCAGTTCCTTGGTAGTAGACCAGGATCGAGGGGAAGTTTACCTTTTCTAAGCATCATTTCTTAGCTAAAGAAGATGAATGCGTAAGCTACCATTCATAACCACCATCAAAATTTCGGGTATTCTGATATTTAATCCTCTTGCACCCCGAATGCCCGAATCCCTTCGTCATTCACACCTTCGGGTCCAAGAAGATTAAATAGGGGCATCTGTAATACCCCAAATTTTGACCACTTAGATTTCCCATCATTGTGAAAATCATCATCACAATATGGATGAACCATCATGCTTCATCAGTCTCCCCAAAGATGGGTGAGCATCCAATACAATCAAAATTAGGGTTTCAAGCCCTCTTTGAGTGCTTAGACAAAGGATCAATCAAGAAATGACATGATCTTCAACTTGTCTAACCTCCCAAGTAACTACAAAGGATCAAAAGGACTCCCACTTCAAGGATTAAGCACAAGGATGCTCCCTTCTAGGTGGACCAAGCCTCAAGATCGCCAGTGTCACCAAATTAGGGTTTTGGTCGACCAGGGCCTCCAGATGGAAAATTTTCATCTGGGCACAAGGCAATGATCCAAAACATGACCTAATATACTTCATGGAACCTCATGAACCCATGCATCAAGTCAATTTTGCCTCAGGGGATGCATTCATCAAAAATCAGGAATTAGGGTTTCTTGACCTAATTCACCCCTAAGTTGACTTTTGGGATAAACCATGAGCCAAGACCTCAAGACATGATTTGAGGGTCTCTAATATACCATATTGATCCATTTGGAACAATGGATTGATCCAAGAAGTTTGAGCAACAAGTCTTAATGTATGATTTGAATCATCATTCATCAAGAAAAATCAAGAAAAGCGAGATAACTTGTAAAAGGGGTAACCATAAAACTTAGAAATTTTTCTAAGTTAAAAATAAAGTGGCAAAGGTACCAACTTTGGAGGACCATAACTTCTAAACCACAAGGCCATTTTTTCTCATCCAAAGATGGATTTGTAGCCCTCATTATCACCTACAAAAACTTCAACTACAAGTCATTCCAATTCATTAAGGATTTTGAGTTATGGAGTGATCAAAGTGGCTGAAAAGTGAAAATGTCACTTTTTCCAACACTTAGTGAAATTTTCACTAAGTCAGATTCTGCCTCACTTTTTGCCAAATGTAGGGGGATTTTTCACTTGGAATCAAAAGAGATCAAAACCAAACTTGTTCAAACAGTTGTTGTATCATGTAAGAGCTTTCCAAAATGGCCAAGAACATTGCCAAATTCAACCTACACCATGAGATACAACATTGCCAAGTTGCTTTGCTGAAATCTGTCAAGGCAAGGCAGAATTTGCAACTTTGGTCGATTTGCCAAAATCAGCCAAATTCAATTGCTCCTATCCACTTGGACACCTCAGAGGATTGAATCTAAAGGGGACAATCACTGAGCCAAGCCTCCAAAGTCCATGGAACAAGAAATAGCATGTTGAACCTAGAATGGCCAAAATAGGGACAAGACTTCAAATTTGGAATGAGGCATTCAATGAAACCATCAAGGTGGAATGGACTGAGCCATTCTCATCTGAAATCAGTCAAGACTTATCCAAGACCAAGGGAACCAAAGCTCTGTGCCCTAACCTCTAGTCAATGGCTAGAGGAGACTTGTATTTTCATTTGCCAACATTGGCCAAACCTACTTACCAGCTGCCATGCACTATTCCTTGCAAAACAAACTTGCTCTACTAAAAATAGAGCTCAATTGTGGTCAGTTTGAGTACACCAAACCCATCTAACAGATGCTTTCCTCAAAATCTCTTCTTTCACTCCAATTTTGCCTTCTAAGGCAAGTCACTATCGGGTTTTGAGTTTGAGAGCAATTCCAATCAAACCAATCACTCACACACCTCACATACATCACATATGAGCTGATCAAACACTTAGATTACTTCTGAAACATCAATTTCACAAAATCACCAGCTGGTTGCTCAAGGTTTTAACCAAAGTGCAGCTGAGGTACCACAAAATGATCCAGCCAATTTCAATCAAGTCGAACCATCCAAACACAATCCATAGGGTGTAGGGAAGCTGTTCAGATCATCACCACTCATCTGTAACACCTCCAAATCAAAAATCACTTTGAACTTGCTGTCACGACTTGGAGGTAAGCACATATTTGGTCATCTCTCAATCTATGCATATTTCCTCGCACAATAATTTGGCCATATGTTCATAATCATGCATGGAATGTTTTCCCTCAATTAATTGCATTGTTTGAATCGTGTATCAAAAATCCTAGCCTTCATGCAGAAATTAGGGTTCTTGAGGTCTCTTCGTGATTTCTTGTTGTATGTTTAATTTTAATGAAATTAAAGTACATAGACATGATCGTGAGGTTGAGGCGAGCATAATGATATGTGGATTGCATGATATGATTACGTATTCATGGAGATTGGATAGAAAATACAAATCTGAGAAACCAAGAACACGCGCGTGTTCTTCAGCTTGTTCTTGGCGCCATTTTTAGAAATTCAAATATTTGAATTTTGTGATTTTGTTTAATTGATTCAAAAATTAATTTCTCTCTGAGTTTTAATGATTTTGAGTTGATTCTTTTTTTGATAATTCACAAAAATGTTGAAATATTTTATTTTATCAAAAAATCCCAAAAATATTATTTATTTCATATAATTGATATTTTTGCAAAGAATTAATATTTTAATTGTTTTTGACATTTTAAATATTTTTTCCACATTGATTTTGCAACTTTTAATGCTTTCTAATTATTTTGTAGGTCAATACTTAATTTTTGAAGCATTAATCCAAGATCACAATTTGTTTTCCATGTGTTAAACAATTTTTGATCATTTTAATTGAATTTTTATTCAATTAAATACATTTTGAAAACAAATTAGGGTTTTGGATTAATTCAACCCTTATAAATCATTTTCAAAACTTTTTGGGCCTCTTAAGAGAGTGTAAGACCCATCCCCCCTTGTACAAAAACTTTTTGGGCCTCACTCATTGTATAAGTCCCTCTGTACAAGTAAACGGCGCGATCGTCGCCCGTTTAAAAATAAAAATCATCTGGGCCTCTCCTTGAGCTATAAGACCCATTCAAAACACTTTGGGCCTCTATTAGAGTGTAAGACCCAATCCCCCTTTTAACCAAAACATTTTGGGCCTCACTTATTGTATAAGTCCCTCTGCGTTAAAAGAAAACCTCGGCGCGATCGCCATTTTTAAACGAAAAATCATTTGGTCCTACCCTCGTGTTATAAGCCCCTCTCTTTTCTTTAAACCTTTTTTGGGCCTCTTGAGAGAGTGTAAGACCCATCCCTTTGTACAGAAAACCTTTTTGGGCCCCAGTCACTTGTATAAGTCCCGCTGTACAAAGTCAAACAGTGTGCTCACTGATAAAACCCTGGGCCTCTCCTTGAGCTGTAAGCCCCAAATCTTTCTTTTTCAAAGCACTTTCTCCTTTGATTTTGAATATACTGTTGTTTTCAATCTTTCTTTGTTGAACAACTAACCAAACAGCATGGAAGCACTACAACCGAGTAAGTGGTTATCGCTTTCATTTACTGTTTTCATATTATAAACTGTATTGTGGGGCTGCTCACTGTAAGTCTCCTTTCATAAACTCATATCTACTGTGTAATAATAGTATAGATATTTCGAGTTTCCCCGGCAACTACGTCTAGAACTAGGTGACGCCGTTTCATTTATTCGTAGAAATAGACGCCTAGATCCCCAATAGGAGCACCAGATACAGTCTTCTCTTCGGCTGTCCTCCTTAGGAATCGTCAAGAAGCTCTACTCCCCAAGATGAATGTATTCTCCGTGAATGGCATCTTTGAGTTTCTTCCAAATTCTCGAACTTTCCTGACTTGATCTATTCCTTGTGGATAGCTTGCCTTGAATGTCTCGGGGTTTCGGTACCCACTACGGTCATAATCTTGGACCTTAACTAAGGAACCCTCTTTAAAAGCTAAAAATTGCTGGATAGTAAACCTCGCACGTTTACCAGTGGTTTTTATCTTTAAAAGAGTTATCTCTCCTAATGGAAAGGAGATGATAGACCCACGAGCTTCTTAAAAGCATCGGCCTCCTCTTGGGCATTATTCAAGGACACTACGGCTTCTTAGAAGTATTCACAGCCTCCTCTTAGGCTTCGTATAATGATCTCTTCCTTCGGGAATGATAGCCTCCTCTTGGGCTTCGTACAAGGACCCGTCGGCTTCTTAAAAGTTTCCAGCCTCCTCTTAGGCTTCGTACAAATTGTCCCGACGACCTCCTAGAGGTATAGGAACAGAACCTAGTCATCCTCATAGAACAGTCCTTTCATAGAGTCTACTACTGTTTCTCAAAGCATAGTACAAAAGAAAAAAACTCTAGACTTGGACAGTCTAACTTCCTTGAGTCTCAAAGACATTCTCAAGTGACCCCTTCATTAAATAGGAAGGAAACCCACAGACTCGGACAGTCTCAATACCCTTTGGATTTCCCGTTTCCTCAAAGAGAAGGAAATATCCCTGATCCTCAGATCAAATCCCTGAGTACAGTGTTGCTCATATAAGAACTGATTTTCTCTTTTAAAATCAGTATATTGGATCTGTCACTCAACTGAAACAAACCTTTAGCCTCCATCTCGGGCTTCGTACGAGATACAAAAACACTCTCTTGTTGAGTATCAAAGACTCCCTCGTAGAGTCAAACAAACAATAGCCTATATCTCGGGCTTCGTACGAGACACAAAGACTCTATCTTCGGGTCAAAAACTTTTAGCCTCTCTCTTGGGCTTTGTACGAGACACAAATTAGCCTCTTCTTAGGCTTTTGTATAAGAAAACCACTGGTTGATCCAATCAACCTTTTAGCATCAAAGTTGTGCCTCGTTCACAGTACACAAACATCAACAACTCCTTTCCTTTCATCTAATCGCTGTAAGCGGCAAGCCTCTGGATCATCTATATCCATGCCACTGTCCCTCTTTTAGCATGAGAAATTCCTAAGGAAAGATGGCATTGCTCTACACTGAGTTAAAGTCTTCTCCTTCAGGTTAAAACCCTTTCTTCGGAAATTATGGCATTGCTCGGATCCGCGTATCCCAGTTAAAGTAATTCTCCTTCCCCCTCTTTAGAGATGACAAATTCTCTCTAAAGTCGAGGTCTTTCAGCTTCACATCTTGGGATTTGGACAAGATACAAACCACCTTTCGCTTCACGTCTTGGGCTTTGAACAAGATACAAACCACCTTTCGCTTCACGTCTTGGGCTTTGAACAAGACACCAAAACAACAAAAACACCCATTTCCTCCCATAGAATAGGAGGAACTACGAACGCTCTGATTTCCCTGTTTCGGTAAACGGGAATACGTAGGCATAAGATCGAAAGAAAAGATCTTAGTGAGCACAATCAACAAAAAACCCAAATCCCATATCTCCATCAATCAGAAATCAATAATTCAAAAGCATCAGTCCTAACATCCTAATCCTTGTTCCCCGCCAGAAACCTTCTGCCCAGGTAAAAAAGAAAGAAAACTGTATTGGCGAAAATACAAATAACCAGTACAAAGGCCCCCCCACATTGATAGCATCCGTAACCTAACAGACCGCTGTTTAAACTCAGTATGCAAGCAGGGTTAATTGGAGACATATATTTCCCTTCCTTATTTAGCTCACAATAGGATAAAAAATGAATCGACCTGTAGTTTTAAGCTCAACCGCAGAGAGCGACCAGCGCTTAAGAACCGCGTCGAAAATCGCTCGCTACACAGTGGTAGCGCGCATGTGTGTTTGTGTAGGAGGTCATGGGTTCACACCCCACCCAGACCTTTTTTGCTTCTCTCTCATTTTTGCTATTTTTCAATATTTTCATGTTTTTGTTAATTAATTCAAAAATTAAGTTTTCTCTCAATTTTAATTATTTTTTATTGATTATTTTTTTGAAAATTCACAAAAATATTAAAATATTTTATTCCAAGAAAATTTCACAAAAATATTATTTATTTCACATATTTGGTATTTTTTGTAAAGAATTATATTTTTATTTGTTTTTAAACATTAAAAATATTTATTTCTCTTGGTTTTGCAAAATTCAAATGATTTTTAAATCATCCCATGAATGAAACATGATTTTCCAAATATAAATCCAAGATCACAACCTTTTTTCACATGTTTGATTATTTTAATTGAATTTTTATTCAATTAAAATATATTTTAAAACCAAAAAAATTAGGGTTTTGATCACTATCACCCTAACAAATTTTTTCAAACATCTTTGGGCCTCTTTGTAAAGTGTAAGTCCCATTCCCTTTGTACATAAGTAATTTTGGGCCTCAGTAATTGTATAAGTCCCGCTGCGATCTCAGAAAATCTCGGCGCGATCGCCATTTCAAAACAAAAACATCTGGGCCTCCCCTTGTGTTGTAAGTCCCATCTTTATTTTTTAAAATACACTTTGGGCCTCTATTAGAGTGTAAGACCCAATCCCTTTTTAACCAAAACCTTTTTGGGCCTCAGTCATTGTATAAGTCCCACTGCGATTTTAAAATCTCGGCGCGGTCGTCGCCTTTTAAACGAAAACCATCTGGGCCTACCCTTGTGTTATAAGTCCCATTTCTTTTCTTTTTTTAAAACTTTTAGGCCTCCTTGAGTTGTAAGACCCATCCCTTTGTATAGAAAACCTTTGTTAGACTTCAGTCATTGTATAAGTCTCGATACAGTTTTTAAATCAATGGTGCGATCACTGTTATATCTGGGCGTCTCCTTGAGTATAAGTCCCAATATTTTCAAAAATAACCTTCCCTTTTGATTTAGGTTCAAATCCATAGTTGTTATCAAAACTTTCTTTAATTTCTTGAACAACTAACCATACAGCTGTTACAATAAAAGCTTGCTCGCCTGTAAGTTTTATAAGCTTTCATTTACTTGCTTTCATATATATATATATATATGTATAACTGTATTGTTCGAAGCATGCTCACCTGTAAGTCCTTCTTTCATATCCTTTTAAATACTTGTCATATATCAACTGTATATATACTTGTATATCTGCTTCGAGTTTTCCCTGGCAACTAAGTCTAGAATTAGGTCAAGCCATTTGGTCACTCTTAAATACAGTCAAAACTAGTTCCCCATATTAATTTCCAGATACAGTCTTGCCTTCTCTTGGGCTTAAAAAATATGAAACAAAGAGAAAGGCATTATTCCCGGTGAAAATTTTCTCAGACTATCACTATTAGAAATTGTCAAAGAAGTTCATTTCCCCAGAGAGGATTAATTCTCAGTGAAACCTCTCTTGAATTTCTTCAAACCCTAGAACTGTTCATTAAAGAAAAGAGTATTCTTGGTGAAAATTTTCTTGAACTCTTCTTAAGTTTGGACCCACAGGCTTCCTAAAAGCATCCCCGCCTCCTCTTGGGCTTTGTACAAGGACCCTCCGGCTTCTTAGAAGTTCTCATGCCTTCTCTTGGGCTTAGTACAAGGACCTTGAAGACCTCTTAAAGGTATAAGACAAAACTTAGTCATCCTTTGTTAGAGCAGTCTTTCCAGAGTCAAAACCTCAGACCAATTTAGGGTTGATTCTCATCCCATAAAACACCCGCCTCCTCTTGGGCATCATACAAAGATAAACTCTTCCATACCAGTAGACTTGGACAGTCTAATCCCCTCTTGAATCTCAAAGACATTCTCTAGTTCCCTTTAAACACGGGAAAAACCCTGGTCATTCAACCAACCTCCAGTAGAGTTGAAACCTCTATAGGTTTTCAAAACTCAATCTTTAAACTCTCACATTAAGTTTCCCCTATCCAGGGTCAGCTTATCATCAGTATAACACTATCCCAAATTAGAACCTCAGGGCATCTGATATCTCATCTCTTCTGTAAACCCTCAGCAAGAGTTGATTCCCCATTCGGACCTGCCTCTGGATCTCAATAATCCTCAGCAGAAGTTAGCCTCCTCTTACGCTTTGTATAATGATCCTTCCTTTCCTCAGCATAGTCAGCCTCCTCTTGGGCTTTGTACAATGATTTTCCCCAGCTGAGCTAACCATTTTAGACTCTCTTGTTGAGTCAATCACCCTTTTCAGCACTCTCTTGTTGAGTTAACTTTATTTTTTCAGCCTCAATCGTGGGCTTTGTACAAGACAGATAATACTCTCCAGCAGAGTAAAACTTCTTTCAGCCTCAATCTTAGGCTTTGAACAAGACACCTAAAAATCCTCAGTTGAGTCAGTCTCATTTTAGCCTCAATCTTGGGCTTTGTACAAGACAGATAAAGATTTCTTTCCCACAGAGTCAGTCTCCTTTTCAGCCTCAATCTTGGGTTTTGTACAAGACACATACAAACCCTCCCCAACAGAATCAAAATCCCTTTTAGCCTCAATCTTGGGCTTTGTACAAGACAGACAGAATATTTTCCCCGGAAAAGTCAAACTTTTAGCCTCCTCTTAGGCTTTGTATAATGATATCCCCAAAAGAGTCAGTCTCTTTTAGCCCTAATCTTGGGCTTTGTGCAAGACATATATAAACACTCTCTTGTTGAGTCAGTCTTTTCCAGCCTCCTCTTAGGCTTTGAATAAAGACTTCCCCAGTGGATTCAATCAATCTCTTAGCTTCAACCTTGGGCTTTGATCAAGGCACACAAAAATCAACATCCCTTCAGAGAATATCAAAATCTCTCTATAGGAAGACATTTCTCTGCATATCACATATCAAAACAGAAAAATCAAAACAAACCCTAATCCCAGATAGCTGCTATAAATGGCACACTTGTTAATTCAAATATCCAAGCTGTCGTCCATCTCTTATCCTGGTAAAAATCCTCTCTTTCATATAATTGCTGTAAGCGGCAAGCCTCTAGATTATTTACATCCACGCCACTGTCCCTCTCTTAGCATGAAAGACTCCTAAGGAAAAATGGCATTGCTCTACACTGAGTTAAAGTTTTCTCCTTCAGGATGAATCCCCTATAAAGGAAATTATGGCATTGCTGGATTCTCATATCCCAGTTAAAGTAATCCTCCTTTATATACATTCACCTAACAACTGTGATAAACAGACGAGATGTCTCCCCTTTAGAGATGACAAGTTCTCTCTCAGTCAAACCTTTTAGCTTCAATCTTGGGATTTGAACAAGACACAAATACTCAACCTTTTAGCTTCAATCATGGGCTTTGAACAAGACACCAAAACATCATCTTTTTCCTCCCATAGAATAGGAGGAACTACGATTGCTCTGATTTCCCTGTTTCTTTAAACGGGAATACGTAGGCATAAGATACCGATAAAAAATTTAGGTCTAGTACCTTCATACCAATTAAAAACTTTAGGTCCAGTACCTTCACACCAATCAAAACTGAGGTCCGGTACCTCACCAAAATCAACAAAAGTACTCTCTCTCCCAAACATCTCCCAAAGAAGAAACTTTCCCATTTTACGGATAAACACCATAAAGTATCAAAGCAGAACCTAAAACTATCAACCTGTAGATAACCACATATAGGATGAGTAATTGACAACTCCCTATTGTATAACCTGACCCCGAACTCCCTGAATCTCTCTTAAGCGTTTGTTCAGTTAAACATTCGCGTGCAAGGTTAGTTTTAGATAGCTTCCCTTTCCCTTCTAGCTTCACGGGATAAATGAGAAATCAGAAAGTAGCACCCCACTCCTCCTCATTGAGGTGAGGAGAAACCCAATTTACGATAAGGTGGTCGCGTCACCGACAAAAATCGCACGCTACAATTATGTCCTGAAATGCTTGACTGCGAGAATAAGCATCATCTACACTTGAAATCAATGTACCTACACACACTTGTTAGTCGTAATAAACACGCATACAAAGACCGTATAACCTATAGATGTTATGCGAGATGATGTACAAAGATGTGGGATCTTAGGGTTAAAAATTAGGGTATGACAGGATGGAAGGATGAATCTTCCAAAAGACAACCTTTGCAGCAATCTGGTCTTAGATAACATGAAATTGTTGATGATTATCAAGAAGAACTCTCTGGGGATTAACAATCTCAAGAGAAATAAAAAGTTAACATCGTAGCAATAAATTAACCTGCAGGAGATTTTAAAACTCAACACAGGGTTAGAGAAACCCAACAGCTGACTACTATCTCAAAACTTCTTAATGGGGAATATTGTTGAAAACTCCACAAGGGGATAAAACCTGTAGGGGATTCTTCAACATACATATATCTGCTTGATCACAACCTGGATAGAAGAAGAAAATCACACTCGGCTGGGAAAATCTAGATCAAGACTTAATTGGGGAAACCTAAGTCTATGATTCAATCAAGGTGCTGAACTCAGTACTCAACTGTAGAACACCTGAATTAGCACTTAGCTGGGAATACCACCAACAAGAACAAACTCTGCTTGGAGAACATCAAGTTCCAAACTTCGGGATCTTTGCATTCCTTGAAGTAATAGTGGACATTCCTTTTAAAGTTCACACATCAAAGGAAAACATTTTTTGGTTTTCAAAAGTATCATTATTAATTAATTTTTGTTTCAAAAATTATTATAAAAAATAAATGAAATTTTGAAAAACAGAAGCAAATATAAGACCTGCAAACAAAGGGATAAAGGCACAAATTTTATTGATAGAATGGTACTCCGCAAATGGCGTGACTCCATGGATCATTACAAAGTTTGGAAAATGGTAAATACATGGAAAAGGTTACACTGAAATACAATGTCCATTATTCTCCTTAACAACTCTGAATCCCACTCTGCTTTACACTTCTGTCGAGAATGACGAGGATGAGAAACCTTGATGAACAATGTTGCTTCAAGTGATCAAGTCTTGCCTGATGCAGTTACTTGCCATGATCCCTAACTTTTACCTAGATTTCCCTTTCAGGTTTTCAATATACCGGGATAATTATTTCTGTTTATGTCTCTAACTTTTGCCTGTACCGCCCTTTCGAGTTTTTCAGCCCACCGAGACACTCATTTTTGCCTAAGCCGCCCTTTCGGGTTTTCAACTTAGCGAGTTGTTCTGTTATTTTTTAGGCAAAGTATTTCTTGACTGCATCAACATTCACAGGAAGAGTGAACTCTTCACCATCCATAGCTGCAAGAGTTAATGCTCCGCTAGAGAAGGTTTTCTTAACAACATTTGGGCCTTCATAATTAGGAGCCCACTTGCCCCTAGAATCTGTGGTAAAAGACGAGATCTTTTTGAGCACGTGGTCGTCTTCTCTGAACACACGAGGTCGGACCTTCTTATTAAAAGCTTTCTTCATTCTTTGTTGATATAATTGGCCATGACACAAGGTCGTCATTCTTTTTCCTTCAATCAAGTTCAGCTGATCATACCTACTCTGACACCATTCATCCTTAGTCAGTTTAGCTTCCATCAAGACTCGCATTGATGGGATCTCAATCTCTATAGGGAGCACTGCTTCTGTACCGTATACAAGTGAGAAAGGGGTTACCCCTGTTGAAGTACGAACGGATATACGATACCCATGTAAAGAAAAAGGGAGCATCTCATGCCTGCCCTTGTATATTACAACCATCTGTTGAATGATCTTCTTAATGTTCTTATTAGCAGCTTCAACAACCCAATTCAACTTTGCTCTGTAGGGAGAACAATTATGATGCTGAATCTTGAACTCATCACACAATTCTTTCATTATCTTATTATTTAGATTCGACCCGTTATCACTGATAATCTTACTGGGAACGTCGTACCGACAAATAATTTGGTTCTTGATAAACCCGACCATCACTTACATGGTCATATTAGCATACGACGCCGCTTCCACCCACTTGGTAAAATAAGCAATGGCCACTAAAATGAAATAGTGTTTGTTTGAAGCCTTGGGCTTAATCATCCCAATCATGTCAATTCCTCATATAGAGAAAGGCCATGGAGATGAGATAACATTGAGAAAAGTTGGTGGCACATGAATTTTATCAGCATAAATCTGGCACTTATGGCACTTCTTCACATATTCGACAGTCAGATTCCATTGTCAGCCAATAGTAACCTGCTCTCAACATTTTCTTAGCCATAACGTGTCCATTGCATGGGTACCAAAGGATTCTTCTTGAATTTCTTTCATCAACATGTCTGCTTCGTGTTTATCCACGCATTTGAGTAAGACCATGTCATAGTTTATTCTGTAGAATACATCTCCATTCAAGAAGAAATTTCCTTCTAACCTTCTCAAAGTATTCTTATCCTTCTTGGATGCCCCAAGGTGGTACTCTTGACTCTGGATGAAACATTTAACATAATGATACCACGGCTTATCATCTTTCACTTCTTGACTCTGGATGAAACATTTAATGTCATGACACCGCGGCTTATCATCTTTCACTTCTTCTACCCCAAGTGAGAAGGTCTATCAAGATGCATAATATTAATCTTGGGCACAACATTCCAACGATTTACTCTAATCATAGAGGACAAAGTGGCCAGAGCATCTGCCATTTGATTTTCATCACGGGGAATATGATGCAATTCAACCTTGTTAAAGAAGGTGGGCAGCCTCCTTGCATAATCTTTATAACGAATCAGGCCGACTTGACGAGTCTTCCATTCACCTTTAATCCGATTAATCACTAGGGCTGAATCCCCCAAACATATCAAAATTTTTAATCCTCAAATCAATGGCCTCTTCAAGACCTTTTATGCAAGCTTCATACTCGGCCATATTTTATGTGCACTCAAACGTCAATCTTATCGTAAATGGTATATAAGAACCATGAGGGGTGATATTGATTGCCTTAATTTTGTTGCCATAAACATTGACGGCTCAATCAAACACTAAATCCCAACGAGATTTAGGATCAAGCCCCTCTTCATGTAACGGTTCATCACAACATTTGACTTTTAGATACATAACATCTTCATCAGGGAAGTCAAACCTGATAGATTGATAATCATCAATTACTTGGTGAGCCAAATGATCAGCCAAAACACTTCCTTTGATTTCCTTTTGAGTACGATACTCAATGTCATATTTAGTTAACAACATCCGCCAGTAGGAAATCCTCCTAGTCATAGCAGGCTTTTGAAAAATATACTTGATTGGATCCATTTTGCCACTACCCTTAGGTTGCCTCACTTAGGTCGACACAAGGTCTACACAAGACCTTCATAGGTCGACTTGAGACCTTCACACGCCGAACTAAGTATCTTGATAAGCCGACATATTGCATTAATAGGCCGACACACATTATGCCCTTTCACAAAAAAATTATTTTTCCTCCATCCATTTGCATTCCTTTTGCTTCATATATCTCATACATATACATACTCATACCTACATCATTTTCTAGCAAGGTACTAGTGTAAAACCTAAAAGAAACCAAAATTACAAAGCAAACTTGTGATCTTCAACCTCTCTTCTATGCATACACACAATCAAACTACACATAATCATTTTTTGATTGGGTGACCATCTAGATTAGGGTTAATAACCTCCAATTAGGTTGGTGTAACCAAGAATATTAGGTTGAGTTATTTGTGTGTTTCAAATAAGAAAACCAAGTTGGGTTTTCCTTCAAGATCATTGAGGATTTAAAGGATTTGGACAAGATCACGCAAATACGGTTTCGAACAAGTGAAGGCTTTGGGATAAGGTAGGTGGTACCTTGCAAGGGAGTAGCGTGAGACGATGGATCGTGTTCATGAATCTTCGGTTCAATAAATGCGTGCTTGGGATTAATCCGGCCAAGCTAAAACCTTTAGACGGGAGGTCTTGCAAGGTAGTAACAAGAATTGGTGGATTGAAGCAGCATTGTTGGTGACTTGATCAAACTTTGATCAAGGATTTTGGCGGTTGTAGAATCAACAACAAACCATATGGTTTGTAGGGTTAGAGTTCTTCATCTCTTGTAAATACAATGTTTGCAAAGTAAGGTTAATTGCAACAATATATATATATATATATATATATATATATATATATATATATATATATATATTGTGTGTGTGTGTTTAGTTTTTGTTTTTGCAAATTATCGAATCTTTGTTGTTTTGATCAATTCGTTTCGGAATCATTTTTTGATTACATTTTGAATTAAATTTTATTGATTTAATCATAATAACTTTCATTCTGATTGGCTTTAACATCAATAAATTAAATCAGATTTCCACACATTATCGATTGCACATAAAGTGTTCAATAAATTGTCTTTAGTGCTTTTATTTGGTTTTTTATAATTGGAAATAAGCTCTATGTGTAGCTTAGCGTTTAATTGGTTTGTGATTAATCATTGTTGAACAATGTGTGATCATTATCATTCAATTGTGTAACCTTACGCATATCCGAGCTTTTTGATATTAGGTTAGGCTAGACGATTTGGTTCAGGATATTTCTGTTGTGCCTTAAAATTTTGAAAACCATTTTTGCCAAAAGTTTTTTTTTTATTTGTGATTTATTCACCCCCTCTAGATCGAAGCCTATCTCTAACAAGTGGTATTAGACCTCCGGTTAATTTCGTGCTTAAGATTTACTTTTTAGAAGAATGACTACCAAACCTAAGGGAGCGTATAATAGAGCACTAATATTTACCAGCGAAAATTATGTCTATTGGAAAGCTTGTATGCATATTCATGTCAACTCCTTTGACAAAGGTATATGGGACACCATTCAAAATGGTCCGAATGAAATAACTGTGACCAATGATAATGGTGTTACATTACCTAAACCGGAAGCACAATGGGATGGTAATGATTTGAAATAGCGGTCACATGATTGGAAAGCGAAAAATATTCTCACCTCCGCTTTAGATGTTGATGAGTATTATCGTATTTCTCATTGTGAGACCACCAAGGCTATGTGGGACGCATTAGAGGTTGCCCATGAGGGTACTAATGATGTCAAACAAGCTAGGATCAACACATTAAATCAAAAGTTTGAGCTGTTTTGTATTGAGCATGGTGAAACCATTGTGGACATGCGAAAATGGTTCAAACATATTATAAATCAATTAAGTGCACTAGGTAAGCCTATTTACAATGAGATTGCTACTAACAAAGTTTTGAGATGTCTAAGTAGGGAATGGAAACCCAAGGTCACCACCATCAAGGAGGAAAATGACCTTAAAGTGCTTGATCTCACGGCTTTGTTTGGCAAATTAGAAGAGCATGGGCAAGAACTCACTTGCTTAGCAAAATATGAAAAAGATAAAGAAAAGAAGGCAAAGAAAGAGAAAGGCAAAGAAAAGGAAGAATGGAATAAGTCAATAACTCTAAAGACTTATAGCTAAAAGTCCTCACATTATGAGCTAAGTGGTAGTGAAAGTGAAGATGACAAGGATTCCTATGATGAGGATATGGGGTTGTTTGTCAAAAGATACCAAAGGTATATTAGGAGGAATGGAGTTAGACACTCTGACAAGAACATAGCCAAATATAGAAGGTTAACAAACTCCTCAAAGGATGATGAGGATTGAAAGAGTAAGCTTAGAAGATCTTGTTATCATTGTGGTAAAGTTGGTCACTATATACCAAAATGTCCTATGAGGAAGAAAGACAAAGAAAAGAGTCATCATAAGAAATCGAGAAAATCTGTAACAGCTTATGCCACTTGGGAGAGTACAAGTGACTCCTCTAGTGATGAAATCACAACTTCAAGTGTTGGATCCGCTTGAATTTTCCTTATGGCAAATAGAAAGAAAAATAAAAATGTATGCATCTCTAAGCTTGAATCTATTAATGATTTATCCTATTCCCAATTACAAAAAGCCTTTGAAATTCTTCATAGAGAGGCTTTAAGAGCTTTTATGAAGTTAGCTTCACATGAAAAAGTTATTTTAAATTTGGAAGCTAAAGTGTTAAAATCTGAAAGGAAATTTGAATTTATTAAGAAATCTATGATAGATTTTCAAAGTGACAAGAATGAGGATATAAAACTCCTAGTTTTGGTTGTGAACATTGTCATAATCGACAAGAGGAGGTAAAATCTCTTCAATTCAAATTGGATGCCACCTTACAACCTAAGATTGCATTTGCTATTTGTCGTGGTGAAGAATCGGAGGCCATAACTATTGGTTAGCTAGGCTCACAGAACATAATATATCACCACCGATCTTTTATTTATCCAAGGGAAAGGTAAAAGAACGAATAAACCCAAAATAAACATGCAAAGCATAAAATAAATATAAAATATAAGCAAGAGAAGAGATATAAGGAACGAGGGTTGGTTATACTAAGGGAAGGTACTAGCACCCTAAGTATTTATAGTATCATATAGGAACCTCTTGTATTATTTGTGTTAAGTTAAAAATGTTTGCTAAAACAGATTGGGGAGATGAGAAGAGAAGTGTTTTTTATTTGTTTTTGTGCTTGGCAAGACATGAAGTCTTGTGCCTACATACCAATGAAGGATCAAAACCTCATAGTTTGGGGTACAAATTGAAAAGGGTTTGTTATGGTGGATTTTAATGAAGAGGAGACAAGTTGTCATCTTAAGGAGAATACTCAACTAATCCACCACAAACATGTGGAAGATGGATCCTTGCTTCACAATGAGAGAAGGGCTCCAACTTGGATATATAATCAACAAGTATGCCTCATACCTCTCTCAAATGGAAAAGAGTCAACATCTTTCTCAACAATATCATGGGGTAGGAGATTTATATCTCACCTAGGAATGACTAATGCCTAATCTTCCTTAAGAAAAGCTTTTAAAATGAAAAGCCAAGTGGAAAAAGTTTTGAATGTGGTTTATGTGTTTTAGTCTTATGAAAAGATTTAAATATGCTTAAGGTGTCTTGAAGCATTTATTAAGAAAAAGGTTTGAAAAGTCAATGACCTAATGTCAAGGTTTCTTATGAAAAGGTTTAAGTTAGAAAAGGGAAGCCTAATAGTGAACCATATAAGGGAAACTACCTAAGGGTAAACAATCTAGTGTAAACAATATAAGGTAAACAATCTAAGGGTGGATAATAAACACATAATAGGTAAAAATGTAAAATAAATGCAATTCACATGCATATGACAACAAAGTCAACCACCAACTCATCCCTTGGATTTAAACATAAGCAATCGTAAAGGTTCAAGATCCACAATTAAGCATCAAACAAGATAGGCATCATGAAGATAATATCCAAAGAGCACAAAGCAAAAACCTCAAGTATCAAAATTAAGCTCTTAAAAATATAACAACACGTGTAAAAGGAAAAGATCAAAGCATGTAATCAATACAAGCACACAAAGCAAAGTATCTTAGGAAAACTCAATAAAATCCTAATCATGTACACTATGGAATCAAGAAACCAAAGATTATTAATGCATGTAAAAAAACATTATTCACAACCCACAAGTCAAGTCATCCTAAATGAAAAAAGATTCAAGGTATCACATAGATATATCATCATGAAGCATAAGGCAGTGCTAAAGGTATAAGCAACCATCACATAAAAGTATCCAAGTATCATGCCTCAATTTCAATTTAAGAATCAAACCAAGAATGATAATCAAAATGTAACATGGTATCCATCACAAAACATATGAAATAAGAGGTCAAACATCACCCAGAGAAGGCCATAGCAAGCTAGAAAATAGATCAACATAACCAAGAACAACAACAAAAAGTGAAACATAACTTTTTTAGGTTTTTTTTTAATAAATACAACAAATGATAGAATAAAGAAAATTAAAAGGGAAAATAAAATATTTTCAATCTTTATATGTGGAGATGATAAATAAATTAGAAGAAAATAAAATGTTTTAAAAGAAATAGAGAGAAAAGAAGAAAAAGAAAAATGAAATAATAAAATAAATATAAAAGAAGAAAAGGAAAGAACACAAAGCCTTAAAAAAAAGAGAGATTGGGGGTGCTGGGTGTTGAACCCACGCCCCCAGGGTATCAGCAAAACCCCTTTACCACCAGGACAAGCCATAAGGCCTTGTTGGTTATTCGCCTCCTAAAAAATATATATTAAGAAAATATTTGAAAATGAAAACGCGTGAAGAACATATCATCTCCAACCTCTGGCCTGTGTGCAAACTTAAGAAACTTCAAAATGTGATTCTCTAGAATACGCATCAAATATGACAAATAAATATAGGGTTTCACTCAAAATATAATGAGGAATTCAAATATAACCCTAGTTTTCATTAATTTTTTCTCTACATCATGAATTTCACGCGAGAACAAATAAACCCCAATTCTAAAAAATGAAATTAAATCATGGATACACACACTTAAAGGCTATAACCAGATGGCTTTCACTCAGCACATTAACATGATCATGATGGTAATGAGAAATAGATCAAAGGATGGCCAAAAGTATGAGAACGAGATCATGAAAATATATCTGCTAAAGTGAATTTGTGCACCTCATAAAATGGCCTTGCAGAGATGAGATAGCTGCTTCCTTAGCTTCCTTGATGTTCTAGGATAATGAAGATGCCTTCAAATCTCCTTGGAACCCTCTGAATCACTCCCCACCAAATCAAGTTGGAGCAATGAAAAATGAATTTTGGAAATGGAGGTTTGAGTGGATTTTCTGATGTTTCAGTGCATACCGTAGCTTTAGAATAATGTTTGGAATGTTTTTGGTCAAGCAAAATGGAAGGAAGGTTGAAGGATTAGCAGATTTGAGTTTTGGCTCCAATGGTGTTTTTGAAGTTTTGATGAAGAATGATTTTTTGGTCAGCTTGCTTGTAATGGTTTTTACTGATCTCTGATGCTTATGAAGACTATTTTGAATGGGTTTGAGGCATGCTTTTTGTCTTATCTTGGTTGTTGATTTTGTTTTGTTGTGAACTTGTCATGAAAATGGTAAAAAGTGTCATGTACCATTCTTGAACCTTGTCATGTATGGCCATTTCAAGCTCTCCCTCTTAGCTTGTGTAGGTTGGTGTGAAGCATCTGCAAGCATAGGGATCAGTTGTAGTAGCATAACACTTAGCCAACAAGTTTTGACTAAGAATGAGTTTTGCACAACATGCCAAAACTTCAGCTCAGGTTGGTCAGTTCAAGCAGTTTTTTGTCTCATGTGTAGGGTCAGCAATTGCACAAATATAGGATCTTTGCAATGCTGGTATATAAAGGAAAAACTTTGATGTTTATGGTAAGATGAGTAGAGGCTTGAAAAGATGAGAAAAATGATCCCAAAATCGTGTGACACAAGCTGGTCTATATTTAAAAAAATCTGTCTTGATCTTGCCCTTGTTCATCAAAGTAAATTCTCAACTTTAGCCTTCAATATCTTCCATCTCAAGAAAGCTTTTGATCTCAAATTTTCCACCATGATGAAGTAGGAAATGTGATCTTTAAATGCAGCCCTCAAGTTTTGCAGTTGGAATCTTGGATTGTTCACAAATTGGCTTCAAAGTTATGTACTTGAACATGTCAAACACTTAGAAAAATTTCTAAGTATTTTGAATCTTACACTAACTTGAAACTCCAACTTTAGCCACCAATTTCTTCCACTTCAAGAAAGCTTTTGGCCAACAATTTTCATCAACTTGTAGTATCAAATGCCCTATTTTAAAGCAGCCCTCAAGTGTTTTCATTGGATGCTTGAGGAAGAAGTTACAACCTTAGAAAGTTGTCCATTTGATCATGGAATTTTGTACTTAGGGAAATTTCAAAAACCCTAACTTCATCAATTCTTGATATTTTCTTGATTTCTTTGATTTAACATGATCAAATTCAATCATTTTCCATATTTTCATGATCCTTGAATTGAGAAGTCCATAATTGACCAAAAAATCCAAAAGTCAAACTTTGACTTTGATCATCAGTTGACTTTTCATCAGTTGAATCAAAACCTTTCAATTGTCAACAAATCAAACTTCTTGTGCTAATTTAAATGCATGAGTGGACTACAATGATGCACTTGAAGCCTTTGAATAATGTCCCAAGCCATGAGATCATGTCTTGATCAGAAAGTCAACCCCAGGCTAATTTTGACAAAAACCCTAATTTGGAGCACTTGATGAGTTGGAACTTGGTAAACTTGAATTTATGCATACTCAATCTTGATTATTTGATGGTAGGAAACTCTTGATCATCATGAAGGGTGTAGGAGATTGAGATGTTAAGATTCACACTAAACTTTGACTGATTAACCACTTGAACTCCTTGATGCCAAAACCCTAAAGACACACACAAAAAGGTGGTTGATGCTACGCAAATGATGCAAATGAATGTGGGATCTTAGGGTTAAAAATTAGGGTATGACAGGTGCCCCTATTTAAGTTTCTTCTATTCAGAGATATGAAGATTGAAATCTTCGTCTTGACGTGATACGGGAGACTTAAATACAAACATGCACAATTTTTGGCCCTAAGATGCCACAAAGATGCTTATGATATGATATGATATGAATGCAAAATGAGGGTCCTGTGGGGAATGATACCACAGGGGATAAATATACTGGGTAAAAAGGTTGCAACTCCACTGGGGAAAGATTGACACTATATCGGGAGTGAGATCACAACTCTGAAAATTGAATAAAAACAAGCTTTCGTTATCGGAATAGGGTTCAGCTTCAAATAGTCTTACTTGAAAAGGATAATAAACCTCCCCACAATTCGGGTCATAAGCCACGAACAGGTCTCAGTTTCTTCTTTAATCAAGTCTTCCACTTGAAAAGGGTAAAATAAACCTCCCCACGCTTCGGGTCATAAGCCACGAACAGGTCTCAGTTTCTCTTTTAATCAAGTCTTCCACTTGAAAAGGACCAAATACAAACTGTCTCCGCTAAAGTGACTGCCATTTTCTAGGAATCATGAATCAATAACTCTACTGGGGATCTTTAGAAGAGATACGGGCAAGTTAGATAGATTTCACAAGAAACTTCTCAGTAGGACTTTTGAAGTGATTCCATTTGTTGGAAAACAAGGCTTCACCAAACTTCCCTTCGAGACTTTTATGGAGAGATGCCATTTGATGGAAAATAAAGCTTCACCAAACTTCCCTTCGAGACTTTCGGAGAGATGCTATTTGATGGAAAATAAAGCTTCACCAAACTTCCCTTCGAGACTTTCGGAGAGATGCCATTTGATGGAAAATAACTTCACCGGGGATCTCTGAAAGAGATTCGAGTCAGCTGACTTACAAAACAGATTTCTTAAATAAAGAGAAAGATCTTCTGTAAGAATCTTCACCAAACTTCTCTAACAGGGCTTCTAGAGAAATGCCATTTGATGGAAGCAAATTTTGATAATGAGCTTACTGGGGAGAACATTTCTAGCTATAGTTTGAAATTGAATTAGAGCAAATGAAATTCTTGTAACAAGGTATCTCAAATAAAGAGAAAAACACTTGTAAAAGTCTTCAACAAACTTCTTTGACAGGACTTTCGGAGTGATGCCATTTGAAGAAACGCTTGTAATAATCTTCAGCAAACTTCTTTGACGGGACTTTTAGAGAGATGCCATTTGATGAAACAAAAATTGATATGCTGATAACTTCATTGGGGATAGACAAATTGTCCTGAAAAGAGACTTCCATTTGCCATCCAAAAGAAATCTGAGAACAAAAAAAGCTTCTCAAATAAAGAGACCGCCACTTGTCGTTAGGCATAAATTCCAAGAGAGTGTTACAATAACACTGCTGGGAGTAAGGGTTGTCTTCACTGGGGATCCACAACTAGATTCTTCCTAGAGAGATAAAGTACTCAAAGGTGAAAAATAAATGCACTCTCGATCTAGGTTTAATGGCCTAGAGAGATTTGAAACTAAATAATTGTCAGAGACCAAGTTCAATCAAGGAATAAACTGAAGAGCAATAGTCAAACAAGACTCTACCCAATGAGGAATGAGCTCAATTGGGGCTTTATCCTATCCAGATATGGAAAGGAAAGCTAAAATAAAAATCCTCCACGAGGAGTAAACTCAGTGGGGAATTAGAAAGGATGTGCACTTTCTGCTTAGGGTTGACAACTATATTGGAGAGAGGAAAAACATCACCTGGGGATAAACATAACCAAAGTGAATGAAGTAAACAACATTACCAAAATGCAAAATGCACATGTATCATGTATATGTATATGAATGAATGTATGTCATTTTATGTTTATGCTGACAAAACAGACGAAAGAGATAAGATAGGAATGAAATAAACATCACAGTACAACCAGGCACTCGGTTAATCTCATGAAGATGGAAGCATCACTCGGGATAAACCAAAGGCCACTGATGGAACAAAGACTTGCTATAAGGCTCAAATCTCTCTAGGTAGAGGAAGATACTTCACTTAGAAGATAACCCAAAAATCATTCTTCTAACATCAAGGATCCACTAGGGGATAACAACATGAACTCCGCTTCGGGGAAAAGAAAGATCCACTAGGAAAGGATCACCCATAACTAGAGAAACTTGAATCAAAGTTGTAGCTGGGGATATCAGGCTTAATACTTCACATGAGATAATATAAATATCCTGCTGGAGAAAAGAAACACATCCAACTGGGGAAATTGGGATTCTTGAATCAAAGCTTTGTTCAAAATTCAGGCTTAACACTTCGTTGGAGAGTACTAGGTTCACAAGAAACCCACCGGGGAACTCCTAGAACATTCACCAAACATGTGATAGCTACCTAGAGTAAAGATTTATCACTAGGAATATGTGTAAGGCATATCACAAGAGTAACATAGTTCTGCATTTTAAGTTTAACCATTCTGGAATACCTGCTGATGTCCCTTTTTGTGTTCACAAATCAGAGTAAAGCACACACACATTTTCTTAAAGACAAGAGTAAATAATTTAAATTTGTTTAAAGAATCTCTATCAAAAGTAAAAAAGACATTTTGCAAGATAGAAATAAAAATAAGAATTGCAAACAAATGTATAAAGGGCCAAATTTTATTAATTAAATGGTAGTCTGCCAATGACGTGACGCCATGGATTATTACAAAGTTGAAAATGGTAAATAACAAGAAAAGGTTACATTAAACTACAATGACCATTATTTTCCTTAACAACTTTGAATTCCACATACAGTTGAGCTTTTGATGATTTGATTGAGAAATCCTTGATGGCCGAGGTTGCTTTCAACGATCTAGTATGGCCTGATACAGTTACTTACCATAATCCCTAACATTTGCATAGATTGCCTTTTCAGGTTTTTAATCTACCAGGATGGTTATTTTTTTGTTTGTCTCTAAATTTTTGCCTGGACCGCCCTTTTGGGTTTTCAGTCCACCGAGACGCTCATTTTTGCCTAAGTCGCCCTTTCGGGTTTTCAACTTAGCGAGTTGTTCTTTTTATTTATTTTAGGCAAAGTATTTCTTGACTGCATCAATATTCATATGGCGAGTGATCTCCTCACCATCCATAGTTGCAAGAATTAATGCACCGCCAGAGAAGGCTTTCTTTATAACATACAGGCTTTCTTCTTGAGCACGAGGTCACCTTCTCTGAATTCGCGAGGTCTGACCTTCTTGTCAAAAGCCTTCTTCATTCTTTGTTGGTACAACTGACCATGGCATAAGGCCGTCATTCTCTTTTCTTCAATCAAATTCAGTTAGTCATACCTGCTCTGACACCATTCAGCCTCGGATAACTTAGCTTCCATCAGGACTCTCATTGAAGGAATTTCAACTTCCACGAGGAGCACTGCTTCCATGTCGTATACTAGACAGAAAGGGGTTGCCCCTGTTGATGTGCAGACAGAGGTGTGATAACCATATAGAGAAAACGAGAGCATCTCATGCCAGTCCTTGTAGGTCACTACCATCTTCTGGATGATTTTCTTGATGTTCTTGTTAGCAGCCTCGACAACACCATTCATCTTTGGTCTATAGGGGGAAGAGTTATGGTTCTCAATCTTGAATTCTTCACACATCTCTTTCATTATTTTGTTATTCAAGTTTGATCTGTTGTCGGTGATGATCTTACTTGGAACACCAAAGCGACATATAAGCTGATTTTTTATGAACTGGACTACCACTTGTTTGGTTACATTTGCATATGAGGCAACTTCTACCCATGTGGTAAAGTAATCAATGGCCACCAGAATAAAGCGGTGTCCATTTGAAGCTTTGGGCTCAATCATTCCAATCATATCAATTCCCCACGTAGAGAAAGGCCATGGAGAAGAGATGACATTGAGAAGAGTTGAAGGCACATGAATCTTGTCAGCATAGATCTTACATTTGTGGCATTTCTTCACATATTTGCAGAAATCAGACTCCATCGTCATCAAATAGTAGCCTGCTCTTATTAGTATCTTTGTCATTGCATGTCCATTGGCATGGGTGCCAAAGGATCCTTCATGAATCTCTGTCATCAACATGTCTGCTTCGCGCTTGTCCACATATCTAAGCAAGGCCATGTCGAAGTTTATCTTGTACAGTACATCATTATTCAAGAAGAAGTTGCCAGCCAGCCTTCTTAGAGTCTTCTTGTCTTTGTTTGATGCACCAAGTGGGTACTCTTTGTAGTACCCCAAAATTTTCCCTCCCTTTTTCTAACTTTTTTTGGCTTTTGTTTCGGATCCATCTACATATACGTTAGGTCATAACTCGTTCGTAAATCATACGCATCATTGGTTTTCCTAAGACATGGGATCACAGTGTTCTTTAAACAAGGGATTTCATGGCTATTTATCAGAGCACGGAGTGGAGAATCGAAACCGGGACTTCAACATCATTTCCAAGAAAATTTGGGTAAATTGGGCTGCAGTAACCAGTTAGCAGTTATGCTGTAACCGATTACATAGTGTATTTTTCACTAGAAACGCAGGTTTTCAAGCATGTAACCGGTTACCAGATATGCTGTAACCGGTTACTCTGTACAAAGTTGCAGATTTTGCTGCATTGTTGGTATAACACCATTGCGCACACTTGGGTCTTTGATTCTACAGTATTATAGCGGCAAGTGGAATATTTTAGACATCTCTAGACATTGCAAGGCTATTAAATTAATTCCAAGGGCATTTATTCTAATGTTTCATTTCAAATTGAGTGCACCATATTCCATGTTTTCCAAGCATCTCCACCTTTGAATGTTGAAGTTCACCTTGGGATTGTTACCGAGTTGATCCCAACTAACCGAGTTAACTATCTTGACTCAGTGAGTCAAGTCCAACTAACTCTGACCCTAGATCCAAACCCAAAGCTAAGTCCAAAGCTAATTCCGAACCTCCCACACTCCGAACCTAAAGTCTATATAAGAAACCCTTCACTCATTTTTCAAGGGGGACCATTCTACAAAATTTCTCACACTTCTCACTCTCAATTCTCTCATGTTCTCTCTATACTTTCTACTACTTCTACATCTTCATCTCAATTCTCTCTTCCAAACCCTCACAAAAAGCTCTTATTTCTTGAAGGATAATCACTTTTCACATTTAAAAGTGATTAATTCTTGAGCTCAAACTCCATCATTTGGCTATCTTTGGTTGGATTTCTGGAATTTCAGCTTATTCTACTTCAATCCAAGGGTTTCACACCATTTATTTTGGTGCAAGTTTGATCTCGGTGATTTTTTGAGATTTTGCTCGGTTTCGACGCGTTTCAGAAACTAATCGAGGAATCTCTGGTTTTCTTTAATTTTCTGCACCAAGATCACTTTGCAACAATCACCAAAGAAAAACTCGGATTTGTAGGTTGGTTTTCCTTAGATCTATGCTTGTTTAGCTTATTTATAACTTATTCAATGTAGATCTTCGGTGATTTTGATTTGGATCCATTGCGCTTGAATTTGATTCTTGATGTTGATGATTATTGGATTCAATTGATGTTTGATTGCTGTTATTCGATGTGAATTTCGTGATTAAGTTATTACATGATCATTGGAGTTATTTGAATAAGTCATTTGCTGCTGAAAAGTGCTTTTGGAGCTGTTTTTTGAATTCTGTTGATGTGTAACCGGTTAGCAGTTATGTTGTAACCGGTTAACATGTTGTTTTTTGCGTAATTTCTGGCTGTTTTGAACTGTGTAACCGGTTACAGCATAACTGCTAACCGGTTACCACTGCTGCAGAATGAGATTTTTTTGCATTTTCTTGCGTGTTTGAGGTCCTTTGCATGTCTAAATTTCATGGATTAATATGTTGATGATTTATGGATTATTCTTGATCTGTCTCACCCCACATCCTAGCATGGACATGATTCTTCGACACGCGATCTTTGAGTTCTCATTGTTAAATGTTCATGTTTGCATTGATGTTTTCTTAATTTGACGAACACTTTGCACACACTCCTTGAGCATGTTAATTATGAATTATTGCTGGTGTTGCTGGAGTTGTTGTGATGTATATCTGTGCTTGCATCTAACCTCATGAAATGTATATTTGATTGGACTTGTTCATGTGCTAAATGTTGTGCATTCTTTCATGATGTGGTGTATTCTTCCATGATGTTTTCAAGCATTACTTACTATGGTGTGTGGTGTGATTGTGATCATGATTGGTCAAAGAGTGTATGATGTTTGATGTTTGCTCATTATGTCATGATTGAATCATCTTCAAATGTATTGCATGTTGCCTTGTTTCTACTGCTGTCTATGTGCATATATGTTATATATGATGCTGCCTACTATTTTTTTACACCCAATTTTTGTGCTGAACATGAGCTGTGGAATGTTGTTTGGTTTATGGTGTTGGATTTACTGTTGTATTGTTGCAGAAGCGCTGTAATAGCCGTTGTTTTCTTGTTTATTCGCCTCTCATTGCTTATATGGATTACATGATATAATGCTTGATGGCATAGAACTTTCTCACATCCTTTAGGGATCCTAGCTCATCCTTAATTTTTTATTAAGGTGAGGTAGGATAAGCATTAGATAGTGATATCCCTCTCTTCTTTTAGACTTAGGTGGTTCCTACTACCTCACATAACCATAGGATCTCCATGCATGATAACGTTAGGATTATTAGTATTTCCCTGCTTAGACTTTTTCCTTTCTCAACACCTTTGAGTCACTTCTCTCTCTCTCAAAACAAAAATCAAAACATCTAATAAAGGATTAACATGTATTGCATATGAGCCTTGCATGTGAGAAATAAGATAGTGGAGGATCTTCTTTCACCTTCTTAGAGTGTTTAGCGTACACCCCGTCTTGGGTCGATATCCCTAGCATTCGATCCTATGTCATAGACTTTAATGCAATATGTGTTATAAACACATCATAATCAAAACACTTCTTCTTAAAAAAAACAAACAATTCTTTTCTCATCTCCTCACTCCTTTAGTTAAGGATTCGTCACGTCCGTTCTACCGCAAACAGGTAAATGCCTAAGACTCTGCACAACGACCTGTGACACCTAACTGCTGGAACGCACGCCTAGACGTACTCCACTTAAAAAACACAAACAAAGAAAATCCATCCCTAGTGAGGGGAACTGAATCGCTTTGATTCTTCATTGGTTAATGGAGATACGTAGGCAGGAGATCGTGCGAGATCTCTCTGAGCACAACCTTTCCTTTTTCAACTCTTTATCTCTTTTCGACCCGTAGGTAGAACTACGACTACTCTGATTTCTTCTCTCTGGTTAGATTGAGGATGCGTAGGCACAAGACGGCGATGTCTTGCGAGCAACTTCCCCCTTTAGTTCGTGTCTGAACTACGTTGACTCTGACTTTCCCATTGCACGAGGGAATATGTAGGCCTAGGACAGTTATGTCCTATCGAGTCACTTCTTTTTCTTTTATTCCCCGTTCCTTCGTTCTCATTCTTTCCCGTTCCTTCTCGTTTCCAGCAGCAGTGGAACTCCAGATGACGACACCCTTTGATCAATGTAATACCCCATATTATTTAAATGCTCAATTGGATATCAGATGAGATCAGATGGGTATCTATGTGCTCTATCATTGGTAAATTGGATTAATGGAATCCTCTAAGTACTTTAAGTATTGACATTTGGGATCAATAGAGCAACTAATGAACTCTGAAGAGATCAATTATTTTATTAAAGGGATTAGTCCAAGGGAGGATTTTATGGTAACTCTAATAATTGATCATTTGGTGTGAGACGATAAAATATCAATTGGAGATATTTTACTCTATTGGATTATATTATATAATATTGGTATTATATATATATATATATGTTAAGACAAGAAAAGGAAAGAAAAAGAAAAAGATAGTAGAAGAAGGAAGAAGAGAAAGAAGAAGAAAGAAGAGAAAGAGAGAAAGTGGAGAAAGATGGAGAAGAGGAATTCATGGATCATCGTCATCTTCTTCAAACTCCTCTTCGATCATCAGGTGGGTTCTAGTTAGACACTTTAAGTTCTAGAAATAAGTTGTTTTAGAACTTAGGTTAGATTGAGAGAAAATGCTTAATTTGCAAATCAAAGAATCTAACGGATGAAACGCGATATAAATTGTGTAGTATGACCACTATATGTGTAGAATCATCTGTCGATAATTGTTTTGATGTCCCAATATGTTTAGGTAAGTGTTAGAATGGTTTAGAATGAAGAAAAATGTGATTTTTTGGGTTCTGTTACGAAGTAACCGATTACACCATATGTGCTAATCGATTACCCTTTGAAAAATGATGTTTCTGGGCTATTTTTGGGCAAGTAATCGATTACCCAAATGTGAGTAATCGATTACCACTGCTGTTGGCAGAAAAATGAAAATTGAAACGGGCGTATCTTTTTAACCGTAAGTCCGTTTTGGTCCCCGTTCGAAGCGTCGGGAAGCTAATTTTATTCTCTATATGATAATGGATTAGAAAGATGGTTATATGCCATGGATTGATAAGAAAAATATAGAAATGTAATGTTTACAAAAATGCACAAATGTTTAAAAGTGAAATTTGTGAGAAATGTTTAAAGATCCATATCTTTTGGATCGTAACTCCGATCGAGGCATGGTAATAGTCGTTGTAAAGCTATGGAAATATCCTACGCTATGAAAGTGAAAAATAATGGCTTTGATACCCGATTGAAAGAATCGGAGGGAACCCGAAAGTGACGTTTTATGTGATTCTATTATGCAATTGTTTTATGCTTTGTGTAATTAATTGTTGTAAAACATGTTAGAATATGTATGCATGTTAAAATATGGAATAGGTAGAGTGAGGAACATTACCACCAAATGTGTCGAAAGTGTGAATTGTTCCATGTGTGGCAACGCTCGTGCATGAAAGGCCGAGGCGTGTGCATTTCAATCATAACCACTGTTTCTTGCGGTGTAGTTTCATGAGACTCGAGCACCTCCTCTGAAACGTTATGCACAACTAATTGGCAGGTTTGAGTCCCGTGTTAAGTACGATTGGAGCCTACGGGTAAAGAGACTTGTGACGGTGTACGGGCCATAAGAAGTGACGGATCACGGTGTACGGACCGGTGATCCCGAATCTAATTCGTATGCCAAGTAGCTACAAGGATCCATGGCTCGGGTCGTCTTCTAGACGTAGAAGCGGACGGGAATAGGAGATACCTTGGTATTGGTTATTGATTGTGAATCCTTGAGTTTACAGGCTCAGGGGGTACTTCGTTACTTTGTGAATCCTTGAGTTTACAGGCTCAGGAGGTACTTCGGTACTTTGTGAATCCTTGAGTTTACAGGCTCAGGAGGTACTTCGGTACTAGTGTGAGTTTACAGGCTTACCGTGGTGGTTACTTGTGTGTGTGTACTCATGGTCACTCCCCTTTTCCCTTTGACATGAGTTAGGTTTATTTAGAACCTTGTAAAGCCGATAGGACTATAGGATAGGGAACTCACTGAGATTTGATGTATCTCACCCCACTATAGTTGCTATATTTCAGGTTCGGATTGCAGGTTGATTTACAAGTGGAGCTATGCTTGGATGTTTCAAGAGAAGCTCAGTTTTAGTTTTTTCGCTGTGTATTTTATTGTTCTTGTACAATGAGGGATATTGTACTTTCTTAGATTTTATTTTCTTTGGCTAGTTTCCATGACTTGTGCCATAGATTGTATTTGTGTTTTTAGAATGGACAAGTATGTGAACTATGCCATTAGGCACTTTTGATGCGTCAATACCAAATACAATGCTTGTATAGTATTATTCTAGGTATATATTATACAGGGCGTTACAGTTGGTATCAAAGCAGGTCGTATCCTCGACCTAGCCTTGAAACATCATAAGTAAATCTATTCCTACCTCTTAAGTGTGTCTGGCCATCATGAAACTTAATATCATATTATGTAGTGTTGGGCCTGATCAACCTAATACTATGTATGTGATACGTAGAATCATGGTTGAGCGACCGCGAGGACTCCGAAGTGCTGTTGGAACTTGTGCTGTGAGGGTAGGCTCAAGCCAAGAGTTAGTAGTGTGGAGTTTTGGTCAGCTCAGTTAAAGGTTTAGTAGAAGTTATGCTTGGGTAGCATGGAATTAAGGAGTGGAGTGTTGCTGAAGCGATCCTTTGGAAGTTATGGAGTCTTAAGGTTAAGGATCTTTAGCGGACGATTGGTTAAGGTATCAAGGAATACGTAAAATCACAAGTAGAGATGGATTGACCACTAGTGTGGATAAGGATTTCAAGTAATCTCATTCCGTGGAAAAAAGAAAAGTGGTTTTGTGGAACGCGTGGCGTAAGGTCCGGAAGTGAGATAAGTTTTGGGTGCTTTAGCTTCTAAGGTTGTTATGGTATCTGAAATGGACGAGAGTACCTTAAGGAATGTGTTCGGAATAATATCTTCCGACTGGTTAAAGTGGAGAGTTAAGGACGTTCGGTAGTTGTGGGAACTTAAAGTAGTAGAAAAGTGTGTGAAGGAACACAACGATGTGTTTACATGCTTCAAGTGAAACAAGTGTGAGCCGAAAGAAGAGTAAGACGTGAGTTGTGTATTTTCAGTTATGCGTGGAGATTAAGTTCGGGATAATACTTCAGGTTTTCCGTTTTCAGTAGGAGGCCAATTTGGAATTTGGGATTTGGTAACTTACCCAAGGAAGGGTATAAGGTATTGTGTTGGAGAGAGTTTAGACTTCATTTAGTAATAGAAAGTGTAGTGATATGGACCGGAAGTAGTTTGTATTAAGAGACAGAGTAAGTATCTTGGATTGAAGGGAATCTTAGTAAGATGGTTTTATATTTGGACCTAAGAGGATTACCGTGGGGAGCAAAGTAAACGTGATATGGGAAAACGATATCAACAGTATATTATGAGGAAATGACAACGGAATGTATTTTAGACGAGTGTGCAATGGAATTTCTAAGTTGTTGACGAATCTATAGTTAAGGAAGTGTAATCAAGGATGGCTCACCCACGAGGACCCTAATAGTATGACGTGGAATGAGAAAAGTTACACTTTGGTATTGGAGAATACGTAGTAGTAACACCGTGGCCACAAATGTACGTAATGGGTTCTTATTCTTGAGACAAGTATGAAGGGACGTACTTTGTGGAGCAGTGAATATTGTGTTTTAAGAAACAAGATTGTGGTAAAACAACGAGAAGCAAAAATCAGGACTTATTACGGAATAAGTGTAAATCATGAAATGATTTATACCAGAAGGGTTTTGTAACTAGTTGATGAGAAATGTTGGTTACGAATCTTCCATTAAGTAATTTGGTGTAAGTGGGATGTGTAATGGGTGGTGAAAGGTAAGAAATCCCGGTTAGTGTGTACGAAGTGATAGAAAGGTTCTTCAAGAGGATGCATTACCCCGGTCTATTTTCAAGTATAGAGAAACTTCTGTATTTGTGAATGATTGGATTATTCGGAATCTATCTTTTGTTGGACTAAGGACGTTGTTGTCTTATTTCTCACCAAGAAAGTCAAGTAAGGGAATAAAGTTGTGGGCTCGACATGTTATGTCCATCGCTTTTGTGGTATCGTATAATGGTAGTGTGTTGGGTTTTGCTTGTGGACGAATTAAGTTGAATTGTGGCAAAAACTTCAGAATGTCGTCATTATTGACTTCCAGCCAGTGTAGTTGTTTGAGCAGAAAGATGAACTATCCCACTGAAGTTTTGTAGAGTGACCGCGTCAGAATTTGGAATTTTGCCTTGTTACTTGGTTGGAGTGTGTCATCTGCATGTTTTGATTTTATCGGTTTTACCTTGGATGGATTTGAATTATGAATAACTGGTTTTGTTTCTGCAGCAGTGTTAACCAATTAACCCGTGCATGAAAGGTGTCTTACGGGGAATTTGAGAAGTTAATCCGATTAGCTTGGAGGGTTAATCGATTAACGGGTGTGTAAATTGTGAAATCCCTTAGGAACCATCATCTGCGTTTTGCTACCTTAGGTTGCTCCTATTGGAGGGTATTGTGCGAATAGAGAACTGGATTGCAAGTTAATGAAAGACGAAATTGTATTCTGAAATTAGAACTTCTGGAAGGGTGTTACATAGTGGGTCATTTGTTTAGACGACAAGGGAGTTGACGTTTGAGGAAGTAATCTTGTGAGTTGTGTTGAGTATGAGAAATCCTTGAGGGTGAAGTTAAAGAATACTCACGAAGTGTTGACCCTGTAAGGAATATTTCGGTGTTTAATTATGGTGTTAATCAGGTATGAGCGGTTGGTCAGAATTTAGTAAGTGTTATCTTCCGTGAGTTCATGGTTTTGGTTTTGGACTCCGTAAGAGTTGTGTACAGTTGTGTTTACCCAGAGAAGGAAATTTAAAAGTTATCTTTCCAAGTACGAATAAGAATTGGGCGTTCCGAAGTTAAGTATGTAACTTGGATCGTTATGGATAAAACGATGGAGAGATGAGGATTTAATTGGGAAGCATGGTATAGACTTCGACAGCGTATGTGCGTGTAGAGTGTTGTTGTGAATTGGTGAGTGGTATGGAAAACTCACAATTTTGCTTTGAATGGTTTAAGTTTGATAAGTGGTGACTCACATAGGATTATGGTCCTATGTTGGTGTTACGTTGTTATTGGTTGAGATCTCGAAGTCATCAAGAAACCTTGAGTGAGTCAGAACCCCGTAAGAAGAATCGATTTGGGATGTGGTAGCCCGAACCGAAGGTTGTTAAACTATTTTGGATATAGATTCGAGTTTAGAATGGATTTGGAGTTGTATATGTTATGATTGTGTGTCGGTGAGGAAATTGTTCTACCATAGGACGTCAGTAAGTTTTGTACCGTTGGTTAGTAAGGATCCCAGTGGATAAGTGTGCTTCTCCGTGGACTATTAGCTACTTAATAGTGATTGAGAAACCGTGGTGTTCTACTGTTAGAATTTGGTTTGCGTAGTGGAAGGTGACAGGTGAAAGAGTTTAGTCAAACTGATAAGGATTAGAATGATTATTACTTGTAAGGATGGAAATGACATTCCTGTCTACTTGGCAACTATCAGTGTCCAAACAATACTAGATGTCAATGCAAGGATGGAAATAAGGAAATCTTGTTTTAAGTGTGTTATCCTTTGGTATGACACGAAGGAAATAAAATACCGGATGTAAGGAGTACCATGTACAGCATCAGACCAGATGGAACTGGTAAAGAAGTCGTTTGACTAATTGTGGAGTGGTTTAGAATGTTGAAGGATTTACAGAGGAATAGTTGTCGGTAATTGTATGGATTTAAGGAATCACCGAATTACCTTATGAGAATTTGATGAGCGGTTGTTACCCTGAACCAAGATAAGGTGTTATGGTTTCGTTTTGTGACTCGGTAGAGGGATGTAGAATGGTACATTCTTTCCGAAGTAAGTTGCGACCAAGTCTTTTAGTAAGAAACGACAGATGAATTACGGAAAAGGGAGAGTTAGAAGTCAACTTGATATTGGAACAGGAGTATAAATAAGAACGTGAAGTTTGATAATTTGTGAAATTAAGAATTTGGTCTGTGAAGTCAAGTTGGACTATGGATTATGTCAGAATTCTAACGGAAGTAAATTCGAGTGTGGAACTAAGACAATAATGCAAGTTGTGGTTATTGTTGAGCGAAGGAAATTCGGGGGCGAATTTCAATTTAAGGGGGGAGAGTGTAATACCCCATATTATTTAAATGCTCAATTGGATATCAGATGAGATCAGATGGGTATCTATGTGCTCTATCATTGGTAAATTGGATTAATGGAATCCTCTAAGTACTTTAAGTATTGACATTTGGGATCAATAGAGCAACTAATGAACTCTGAAGAGATCAATTATTTTATTAAAGGGATTAGTCCAAGGGAGGATTTTATGGTAACTCTAATAATTGATCATTTGGTGTGAGACGATAAAATATCAATTGGAGATATTTTACTCTATCGGATTATATTATATAATATTGGTATTATATATATATATATATATATATATATATATATATATATATGTTAAGACAAGAAAAGGAAAGTAAAAGAAAAAGATAGTAGAAGAAGGAAGAAGAGAAAGAAGAAGAAAGAAGAGAAAGAGAGAAAGTGAAGAAAGATGGAGAAGAGGAATTCATGGATCATCATCATCTTCTTCAAACTCCTCTTCGATCATCAGGTGGGTTTTAGTTAGACACTTTAAGTTCTAGAAATAAGTTGTTTTAGAACTTAGGTTAGATTGAGAGAAAATGCTTAATTTGCAAATCAAAGAATCTAACGGATGAAACGCGATATAAATTGTGTAGTATGACCACTATATGTGTAGAATCATCTGTCGATAATTGTTTTGGTTTCCCAATATGTTTAGGTATGTGTTAGAATGGTTTAGAATGAAGAAAAATGTGATTTTTTGGGTTCTGTTACGAAGTAACCGATTACACCATATGTGCTAATCGATTACCTTTTGAAAAATGACGTTTCTGGGCTATTTTTGGGAAAGTAATCGATTACCCAAATGTGAGTAATCGATTACCACTGCTGTTGGCAGAAAAATGAAAATTGAAACGGGCGTACCTTTTGAACCGTAAGTCCGTTTTGGTCCCCGTTCGAAGCGTCGGGAAGCTAATTTTATTCTCTATATGATAATGGATTAGAAAGATGGTTATATGCCATGGATTGATAAGAAAAATATAGAAATGTAATGTTTACAAAAATGCACAAATGTTTAAAAGTGAAATTTGTGAGAAATGTTTAAAGATCCATATCTTTTGGATCGTAACTCCGATCGAGGCATGGTAATAGTCGTTGTAAAGCTATGGAAATATCCTACGCTATGAAAGTGAAAAATAATGGCTTTGATACCCGATTGAAAGAATCGGAGGGAACCCGAAAGTGATGTTTTATGTGATTCTATTATGCAATTGTTTTATGCTTTGTGTAATTAATTGTTGTAAAACATGTTTGAATATGTATGCATGTTAAAATACGGAATAGGTAGAGTGAGGAACATTACCACCAAATGTGTCGAAAGTGTGAATTGTTCCATGTGTGGCAACGCTCGTGCATGAAAGGCTGAGGCGTGTGCATTTCAATCATAACCACTGTTTCTTGCGGTGTAGTTTCATGAGACTCGAGCACCTCCTCTGAAACGTTATGCACAACTACTTGGCAGGTTTGAGTCCCGTGTTAAGTACGATTGGAGCCTACGGGTAAAGAGACTTGTGACGGTGTACGGGCCGTGAGAAGTGACGGATCACGGTGTACGGACCGGTGATCCCGAATCCAATTCGTATGCCAAGTAGCTACAAGGATCCATGACTCGGGTCATCTTCTAGACGTAGAAGCGGACGGGAATAGGGGATACCTTGGTATTGGTTATTGATTGTGAATCCTTGAGTTTACAGGCTCAGGAGGTACTTCGGTACTTTGTGAATCCTTGAGTTTACAGGCTCAGGAGGTACTTCGGTACTTTGTGAATCCTTGAGTTTACAGGCTCAGGAGGTACTTCGGTACTAGTGTGAGTTTACAGGCTCACCGTGGTGGTTACTTGTGTGTGTGTACTCATGGTCACTCCCCTTTTCCCTTTGACATGAGTTAGGTTTATTTAGAACCTTGTAAAGCCGAGAGGACTATAGGATAGGGAACTCACTGAGATTTGATGTATCTCACCCCACTATAGTTGCTATATTTTAGGTTTGGATTGCAGGTTGATTTACAAGTGGAGCTATGCTTGGATGTTTCAAGAGAAGCTCAGTTTTAGTTTTTCCGCTGTGTATTTTATTGTTCTTGTACAATGAGGGATATTGTACTTTCTTAGATTTTATTTTCTTTGGCTAGTTTCCATGACTTGTGCCATAGATTGTATTTGTGTTTTTAGAATGGACAAGTATGTGAACTATGCCATTAGGCACTTTTGATGCATCAATACCAAATACAATGCTTGTATAGTATTATTTTAGGTATATATTATACAGGGCGTTACAATCAATAACAACAAGCGTGGATCCCATCGAGTACGATGGACGCGTGGGGGTGCTAATACCTTCCCCTCGCGTAACCGACTCCCTTACCCATTTCTCTTGGTCGCAAGACCATGCTTTTCCCTTCCCTCAAGTTTACGCAGTCTTTCGTTTCCCTCTCATGGGATAAATACACATTACTGGCGACTCTATTTCCTCGCCACTTTCACGTTTGTACTTAGATGAAAATCCCGGGAGCGACAGCTGGAGACTCTGCTGAAGACCCTGGTTTCCTAAGCGAGTCAATCCTAACGCTTGTTTGTTTTCGATTGTAGGGTGTTTTATCTGTTTGCTTTACTCGCTTTATTTATGGCATTGTTGCTTGTTTATTGTTTTATTACATTTACTTGCTTTTCATTTACTGTTGCAATATATATTGTACTATTCTGGACACTGCTGGATTTTTCTGTTTGGCGGGATGGGTGATCTGAGAGATAAGCCCATTACCCAGGCTTGAGTGTACACCTAGTACTAGAGTGGAAAGTAGTGTGGCCTACGTAGCGTCTTGGTACGTATGGTTTACATGAAATCCACGCCCAGACGTGGTTTTCTTGGGAGATGTTCTGATTTGCGCGTCTTGTGCATTTCGGGGTGTTAACCTAGAAAGTTGTCGACTCTGGTGACCATTCCCGGGGACTCAGTTGCGACACTCCTCCCGAGATGTGATAATGGCATACTAGAAATGGCAAACCAATTATGCATTCTCGATCCGAGGACCCAATGCTGGGAACTTGCTATAGGATATCCTTTTTTAGGGGAATCAATTGAGGCCTCCTCGATTGATGATGATGCCAAACCAGAAATGGTGAACGTATCATCATTTCTCGACCTGAGAGTCCGTGATATTGAGGATCTTCGGCTTTCTAGAACCTACATGTGAGAGGGGCGGGTTGTTTACAGGTTTGCAGGTAACCTTAACCTTCAACCCTACCCGGTATTCTGGTTTCCTTAGCAGTGTGGACTTATCAGCCTGTAATGGTATTCTGATTAGTTGGATATTCTGGCATTCTGGTATTCTCTTCAGAACAGACCCGTGAACTTATTCAAACATCAACACAGCACCATGATTATTCAGATTATATGGAAACTTTGATCCCATGTCTTATTGCATTCATAACATTGCTTTGCATTTGCATACTCATTTGCATAACAGGTGTTCGAGGCTTGGTTATTCTTATCCTGATCTGGTTTTCTTCAGAATTACAGACTTAACTGCTCGAGCCATTCAGAAGTTGACCATGGATTAAGTTCAAGTAGAGTTGAGGGAAATGCGAAGCCAAATGGGGCAGTTTATGGGGGACATGCAAGCTCTGATTCAAGACCAGAAAATGTTGAAGGAAGAGGTCAATCAAATGAAGATTCAGATGAGTCTGGTCATGGAAGTTGTGAGAAATGTGCTCAGATAAGATGATAATCCCATGCCTGAGGCTATAACAGAAATTGTCGTTCCACCATTTCCTGTGGGATCTATCTCAAAGTGTGATTTATCTCAAGGATTTTCTGCACAACGTAGGGTTCCAGAATTTTCTCATCAGCAGTTACCTCTCGTCTCCCAAGACAACCCCGAGGCTAAGGAGTACCCACCAAAGACGAAGAAAGCTGACAGATCTTTAATCCGATTCCTATGTCTTATGCTCAGCTGTTGAGGCATCTACTTCAGCTCCAGTTGGTTGAACTTCGGACGATAAATCCTCCTCGTGGAAAGCTCCCATTCGATTACGATGCAAGTGCCCATTGCGATTTTCACTCTGGTGCGCCGGGGCATGATGTGGAAAAATGTAAAGCCTTTCATCATGTGGTCCAGGATCTGATCGACTTGAAAGTAATTGAATTCACGTCGGGCGGCGTGAGCGTACAAGGTAGTCTTACTTCTGTTACTACGAAAGAAGTGAATATCCCGATTTTCCCTTCTAAAGTTGCACCAAGTCAGGGGCATTTCTTGCAGCATGTGGTTTTAGAACCTTCTCGCCCTCAACTGTTGCCTGTTCCTAAGCCAATCCTAAGGAGGAAAGGACCCGAACGGGAGGAAGGCACAAGTCGGTATCGGCAACAGAGCTATTATATGAAGAGTCAACAACGATCCAGAAGGCAGGAGAGGAAGTATGACCCCATTACTGTTCCTTACAGTTATCTGCATACTCGTTTACTTCAAGACTCTTTGATCGAGCTAAAGGAAGCTTCTCCTGTTCCGTATCCCCTTCCTCCAAATTATGACAAGAGTGTTAGATGCGAGTATCACTCGGGGACATAGGGGCATGCCATTGAAGAGTGTAAGGTGTTTAGACACAAGGTGCAAGATCTCATTGACGCTGGGTTTATCAATTTCACCAAAGACGGTCTGTACGTTAATTGAAGCTTCTCAAGTGAGCACTTGGGACCACAAAGACATCTCCTAAAGCAATCAGTCCAATCGGAGCCAAGCCTCCTCAGCAATGGCAAACATCATTTTTCTTTTACTGCATTTTCATTTGTAATTTTCATTACTGGTCATTGTCTTTGCATGTAAAAAAAAAAATTGTTTGTTCTTGAATGATGATTTTAATGCAATAAGTATGTTTTTCTCAAAGAAGTTCATTCGTATTCACTCATTTAATGTTTGTATGCACTACAATACTAACCATCTTGTTTAAACTCTTGGAGGGAGGATGACGAAATTGAAGACGTAAAACTTCCGATTGTATGCTTTTGAACGAAACCCTGCTGATGATGTACAGACATTGTTTCAAATTCCCATACAACCGGAGACATAAGGAAGATAATCCCTTGCAAATCCCGTTGAGCCTAGTAGTAGGAGTTTATTTCTGAAAATGAAAAACCCTCAATCTTAACCTGGGGCAGGGTAGGTGTCGGCTAATTTGACCGTGCGTTCAAATTTCAAAAGGAGTGTTCCGTTCGAGGATCAATTACACCTATGGTTATCCCTCATCGCAAGGAGTAAAGCAGTCACAATCCTTTCAACAAAGTCAAGACAGGCCAGTGTCACACGATTTGTTCCAAAGAAAATAGAAAGCTCGCTAAGTCAAAACTTGAAAACAAATGACTTAGGCAAAAGTTAGGGCATCCCGCTGGACTGCAGAATCAAAAAAATTCAAAAAGAATTACTCCAGGCAAGATCAGGGAAAAACAAAAGAATGAAAAAAGCGAAAAGGATGAAACAAAAGAAAAATCTTCGAGCAAAGAATAAGTCGTGTGACCACAGACGCCAAGGACAAAAGGGGTGATTGTCACTCCAAAAACCGTGTGGGTTCCTTAACCATTGATCCTCCCATTCATTAACCTTTTTGAAAGATGAGCGCTTGCGTCGAGTTAACTGAACGTAGGACTGGAGAACATCAAGGAGAAGGGGTGGGTACAAACAAAATTTTGAGCCATAAATCCTTTTTTTCTTAAGCCGTGAACCAGGCCACGTTACAACCCTCAAAAGTCCTAATTGAAACAGGGTTTATTCTTAAGGCATACTTCAACGAGATAGCGTTCTTGACTCCCATGAGTTGTGCTAAAAGACCTTTGTTGGTATTGCATGTGCATGCTATTTTCCATTTAAAAATTATGTGTCGAACCTTAACCAGTGACTCGTTCATAGGGGTTGGCGATATCTTTTTGATAAAAAAATTCGAGATTAATATACGTGTTGCATTATAATTCTAATTCTTGTAATAAATATTTTCTGCTCACTTACATGTACTTGACACCAGTAAGGCTTACATAGTGAACATCAGTCGAGAAATTTGATCCCGCCAAAGTGAGATGCTTGAAAGCTCCGGGGATGAATGTGACAGGGGATGTGTTATCAAGTGATTATGTTGGGTGTGTGCTTTCACGCCAATTCGTGCTAAGAAGTTGCTAACCCGGGGCAGTTACGTTGTGAAATATCTCTGCAGTTTGGTTAACCTGGGGCAATTGTGTTTAGAATCTGGGGCAATCAAGTCAATATTTAGGAAATCTCTCGGAGATTAGTCAGTCAGGGGCAAATCATATCAAACAGGCTATTCATTCCAAGATTCAGTTAATCTGGGGCAATCAAGTCGAGATTCAACAAATCTCTCGAAAGTCAGCTAGTCATAGTTATTCCTTCACAGATCAACCAGACAGGGGCATAAATCATTTCTAGGCTGGGGCAGGCCACCCCAAAAGCACAAAAGCACCTGCCTTCTGGAGGACGGTTAATCAAAAGTCATAGGGCAATCTATGTCAGATCTTCATGATACATCCTGAAGACATGTCCATTCACAGGTTCCTTTATGGGTTTCTGCTTCATCGGGACACCTCTTTTTGCCATATCACATCTGCAAGGCCCATGTTGATAGCTGACACGTGACGTCCCCAGTAAAGTTTCTCTCCCCGACAGAGATTGCTAAAGTTTTATCACTCTCGGCAGTGTATTAGGAAGATTGTGATTATGCTCCCCAGCAAGAGTTCAGGAGTTCGCTCTCCCTTAGCCAGTTTGGTGACGCTGATTGCTCGTCAGCAAAGGTTCATATGCTCGTATGGGATAAGAGTGTCGGGTTTGTGCTTCCCAATCAGTTTGCGGTAAAATTGTTTATGTCTCCCCAACAGAAAGGTAGAGAGTAAGTCTCCGACGGAGGAGTAAGCTCAATGATGTTCCCCAGCAGAGTTGATATCATCAACCATTGTTTCCTAAGCATGTCTATTGGTGATGGTTTGCTTTCCCCAGCAAGTCAAAGGTCGATGGTCATTGGCACTTTTCTTCAGCAAGATTCCTGGGATGTTTCTCCAGCAGGAGTTGGTTATCCGTACTTTCCTGCAGAATGGAGGTTTAATTGGGATCTCGAGTAGTTATGACACTGAAGGCGATTCAGTTTGTTATCCCCAGCGGAGGTGGCCTCGTCTCTTCAGCATTTATTTTGCTGGAGCGGTCCTGTTGCATATCATAAACATCATAGCATAATCATTACCACGCATATCATCGCATAGCATTGCATGAAGCCTTGTAAAACCGAACAGAAAATTTAAAGCCCAACCTTGCTCGGCATCCTTCCACAGCCCACTTTGCTGGCATCTTTCCAAAAAAAACCTGAAGCCTTATCCCTATTGGCGTGTCCTTCAAAGAAAAAATCCAATCCCTATTGGAACTTCATTCAAAATCCAATCCCTATTGGTACCCAGAAAGATTTCGCCTTTGAAAAAACAATCACCATCAGGTTTCACCTGTCATAGCCAGCAAAGTCCAATCATACTTGGCACATTCTTCTGTTCCCGGTAGCCCGAGCATACGTCGGCATTTAGCATATAGTAATCATTGCATCCTCAAATCGCGTAGCATTACCATTTGATATGGAGCATTACGCCATAGAAAAATTCAAACATATGCAAGCGAAGCATAAGCCAGATTTGGTACCTTGCGCGAAAGCCCGAATCAACTTTCAGTCAAGACGCTGACATTTCCTCAGCAGACATTACAATTAACCCATACGCCTACTCTTTTCCCGGGTCATAGATCATATGTCAATCTTCCCTAGGTCAGGTCTTCTTTCCGTCAAACCCCTTTGACGATGTGATTCCTTTGGTCGAGTGTTCTTTCTGTCATCCCCATGACAATGTGTTTCCTTTGATCGAGTCTTCTTTCTGTCATCCCTATGACAATATGTTTCCTCGGTCAGGTCTTCTTTCCATCAAACCCCTTTGACGATGTGATTCCTTTGGTCGAGTCTTCTTTCTGTCATCCCTATGACAATGTGTTCCTTTGGTCGAGTCTTCTTTCTATCATCCCTATGACAATGTGTTCCCTCGGTCGGGTCTTCTTTCTGTCATCCCTAGGACAATGTGTTGCCTTCGGCCAGGTCTTCTTTCTGTCATCCCCATGACAATGTGTTGCCTTCGGCCAAGTCTTCTTTCTGTCATCCCTATGACAATGTGTTGCCTTCGGCCAGGTCCTCTTTCTGTCATCCCCGTGACAATGTGTTTCTTTTGGTCGAGTCTTCTTTCTGTCATCCCCATGGCAATGTGTTTCCTTTGGTCGAGTCTTCTTTCTGTCATCCCTATGACAATGTGTTGCCTTCGGCCAGATCCTCTTTCCGTCAAACCCCTTTGACGATGTGTTCCCTCGGTCGGGTCTTCTTTCCGTCAAACCCCTTTGACGATGTGCGTTCTTTGGTCGAGTCTTCTTTTTGTCATCTCTATGACAACGTGTTGCCTTCGGCCAGATCCTCTTTCTGTCAAACCCCTATGACAATGTGTTCCTTCCGTTGAGTCTTCCTACCGTCAAATTACTTTGAAGATGTGTCCCTTCGGTCGGATTTCCATCTTCTTTCTGGCATCCCTATGACAATGTGTTCCTTCTGTGGAGTCTTCCTGCCATTAAATTACTTTGATGATGTGTCCCTTCGGTCGGATTTCCATCTTCTTTCCGTCAAACCCCTTTGACAATGTGGTTCGCTGGGTATGTTGTCTTTCCGTTAGATTCCTTTGACGAAGTATGACTGGGCTCCAGTTTACATTTTCGCTCCTCGCAGTAACCAAATTTTGCGATCCTTTTTGTATTCAATCACCTTCTACCTTGAATGTCTGAAAGCCATTGCTATCATCCTTTTAGGTCCAAGTTGATTGAAAGCCATTTCTAACTTTTTCTGGCTTTTGTTTCGCATCTATCTGCATATCCGTTAGGTCATAACTCGTTCGTAAATCATACACATCATTGGTTTTCCTAAGACATGGGATCACGGTGTCCTTTAAACAAGGGATTTCATGGCTATTTATCAAAGCACAGAGTGGCGAATCGAAACCGGGACTTCAACATCATTTCCAAGCAAATTTGGGTAAATTAGGCTGCAGTAACCGGTTAGCAGTTATGCTGTAACCGGTTACATAGTCTATTTTTCACCAGAAATGCAGGTTTTCAAGCATGTAACCGGTTAGCAGATATGCTGTAACCGGTTACTCTGTACAAAGTTGTAGATTTTGCTGCATTGTTGGTATAGCACCATTGCACACACTTGGTTCTTTGATTCTACAGTATTATAGCAGCAAGTGGAATATTTTAGACATCTCTAGACATTGCAAGGCTATTAAATTAATTCCAAGGGCATTTATTCTAATGTTTCATTTCAAATTGAATGCACCATATTCCATGTTTTCCAAGCATCTCCACCTTTGAATGTTGAAGTTCACCTTGGGATTGTTACCGAGTTGATCCCAACTAACCGAGTTAACTACCTTGACACGGTGAGTCAAGTCCAACTAACTCCGACCCTAGATCCAAACCCAAAGCTAAGTCCAAAGCTAATCCCGAACCTCCCAGACTCCGAACCTAAAGTCTATATAAGAAACCCTTCACTCATTTTTCAAGGGGGACCATTCTACAAAATTTCTCACACTTCTCACTCTCAATTCTCTCATTTTCTCTCTAAACTTTCTGCTACTTCTACATCTTCATCTCAATTCTTTCTTCCAAACCCTCACAAAAAGCTCTTATTTCTTGAAGGATGATCACTTTTCACATTGAAAAATGATTAATTCTTGAGCTCAAACTCCATCATTTGGCTATCTTTGGTTGGATTTCTGGAATTTCAGCTTATTCTACTTCAATCCAAGGGTTTCACACCATTTATTTTGGTGCAAGTTCGATCTTGGTGATTTTTCGCGATTTTGCTAGGTTTCGACGCGTTTCGGCTACTAATAGAGGAATCTCTGGTTTTCTTTAATTTTCTGCACCAAGATCACTTTACAAAAATCACCAAAGCAAATCTCGGCTTTGTAGGTTAGTTTTCCTTAGATCTTTGCTTGTTTAGCTTATTTACAACTTATTCGATGTAGATCTTTAGTGATTTTGATTTGGATCCATTGCGCTTGAATTTGATTCTTGATGTTGATGATTATTGGATTCAATTGATGTTTGATTGCTGTTATTCAATGTGAATTTCATGATTAAGTGATTACATGATCATTGGAGTTGTTTGAATAAGTCATTTGCTGCAGAAAAGTGCTTTTGGGGCTATTTTTTGAATTCTGTTGTTGTGTAACCGGTTAGTAGTTATGCTGTAACCGGTTAACATGTTGTTTTTTGCGTAATTTCTGGCTGTTTTGAACTGTGTAAACGGTTACAGCATAACTGCTAACCGGTTACCACTGCTGCAGAATGAGATTTTCTTGCATTTTCTTGCGTGTTTGAGGTCCTTTGCATGTCTAAACTTCATGGATTAATATGTTGATGATTTATGGATTATTCTTGATCTGTCTCACCCCACATCCCTGCATGGACATGATTCTTTGACACGCGATCTTTAAATTCTCATTGTTAAATGTTCATGTTTGCATTGATGTTTTCTTAATGTGACAAACACTTTGCACACACTCTTTGAGCATGTTAATTGTGAATTATTGCTGGTGTTGCTGGAGTTGTTGTGATGTATATGTGTGCTTGCATCTAACCTCATGAAATGCATATGTGATTGGACTTGTTCATGTGCTAAATATTATGCATTCTTTCATGATGTGGTGTATTCTTCCATGATGTTTTCAAGCATTGCTTACTATGGTGTGTGGTGTGATTGTGATCATGATTGGTCAAAGAGTGTATGATGTTTGATGTTTGCTCATTATGTCATGATTGAATCATCTTCAAATGTATTGCATGTTGCCTTGTTTCTACTGCTGTCTATGTGCATATATGCTATATATGATGCTACCTACTGTGTTTTTACACCCAATTTTTGTGCTGAACATGAGTTGTGGAATGTTGTTTGGTTTATGGTGTTGGATTTACTGTTGTATTGTTGCAGATTCGCTGTAATAGCCATTGTTTTCTTGTTTATTCGCCTCCCATTGCTTATATGGATTACATGATATAATGCTTGATGGTGTAGAACTTTCTCACATCCTTTAGGGATCCTAGCTCATCCTTAATTTTTTATTAAGGTGAGGTAGGATAAGCATTAGATAGTGTTATCCCTCTCTTCTTTTAGACTTAGGTGGTTCCTACTACCTCACATAACCATAGGATCTCCATGCATGATAACATTAGGATTATTAGTCTTTCCCCGCTTAGACTTTTTCCTTTCTCAACACCTTTGAGTCTCTCCTCTCTCTCTCAAAACAAAAATCAAAACATCTAATAAAGGATTAACATGTATTGCATATGAGCCTTGCATGTGGGAAATATGATAGTGGAGTATCTTCTTTCACCTTCTTAGAGTGTTTAGCGTATGTCCCGTCTTGGGTCGATATGCGAGGCATTCGATCCTATGTCATAGACTTTAATGCAATATGTGTTATAAACACATCATAATCAAAACACTTCTTCTTAAAAAACAAACAAATAATTCTTTTCTCATCTCCTCACTCCTTTCGTTAAGGATTCGTCACGTCCGTTCTACCGCAAACAGGTAAATGCCTAAAACTCCGTACAACGAGCAGCGACACCTAACTGCTGGAACGCACGCCTGGACGTACTCCACTTAAAAAACACAAACAAAGCAAATCCATCCCTAGTGAGGGGAACTACATCGCTCTGTTTCTTCATTGGTTAATGGAGATACGTAGGCAGGAGATCGTACGAGATCTCTCCGAGCACAACCTTTCCGTTTTCACCTCTTTATCTCTTTTCGACCCATAGGTCGAACTACGACTGCTCTAATTTCTTCTCTCTGGTTAGATTGAGGATACGTAGGCACAAGACGGCGATGTCTTGGCGAGCAACTTCCCACCTTAGTTCGTCTCTAAACTACGTTGACTCTGACTTTCCCATTGCACGAGGGAATACGTAGGCCTAGGGCGGCTATGTCCTATCGAGTCACTTATTTTTCTTTTATTCTCCGTTCCTTCGTTCTCTTCCGTTCCCATTCCTTCTCGTTTCCAGCAGCAGTGGAGCTCCAGATGACGACACCCTTTGATCGATAACAACAAGTTTGGATCCCATCGAGTACGATGGACGCGTGGGGGTGCTAATACCTTCCCCTTGCATAACCGACTCCCTTACCCATTTCTCTTGGTCGCAAGACCATGCTTTTCCCTTCCCTCGGGTTTACACAGTGTTTCCTTTCCCTCTTTTAGGATAAATACACATTGCTGGTGACTCTGTTTCCGCGTCACTTTCTAGTTTGTACTTGGATGAAAATCCCAGGAGCGACACTCTTGTCTTCGGAGAAAGCACTCAATGTCGTGGTACCAAGGTTTATCATCAGTGACCACTTCTGTAACGCCCAGTTTTTTGTTAGATTTATTTAATCGAGTCGATTTAATTATTTTGGTCTTTATATTATTTTATTCTTGGTTTTTATTTGGTAAATGTGTTATGTTTATCGTTATTATGTTTTATCGCGTTTTGGGAACGTTTGCGAGAAAATTGAGTGTAGGGGTATTTTGGTCTTTTTGGCTTGGTTAGATATTGTTTTTCATTTAGAATAGAAACATAGAGAGAAAAAGAGAGAAAATATGAAGGGAAGAAAGAAAAGAAGGAAAAGACAAAGAAAAGAAGAAAAAGAGGAAAAACTTGAAAGTTTAGAGATCGGTTCAACCGACACTTCAAAACACGATTAATCGGGTAAGGGTGCGAAACTCGGTTATTCTATGCTTGTGTATGATTATGTATGTATGTATTTGTTTGAAGTTTGGTTGAATTGAATAGAGAACTACAACAATTAATATGTTGAGATTGTGAGAATTGGATACAATTTTTGTGTCAGAAATCATGATTTAAGGTTCCTAATTATTGAAACCTGGTAGATATAGGTTGTTGTGCATTCAATTGGTAGTTTGCTAATGTTTAGATGAGATTTGGAGAGGAATTGGGTGATTTTTCGTAGCAGAAATTATGCAGGAAAAATTCTGGGTTTCGCTGCCCATACGCGTAATGGGCAAGGCAATACGTGTATTGGGTAGGGCAATACGCGTATGGCAAGGGCGAATGAGGAAATTACGCGTATGGAAACCCATTTTAATGGCCCTCTGCTGAAATGTGTAAAGGTACGCGTAAGGGGCAAGGCATTACGCGTAACGAGGGAGGTAATATGCGTACTAGTTTTTAGTGGAATTTTTGGAGAGAAATTAGTCTCTGCTCATACGCATAGCACTTTGGGCATTACGCGTATGGATGGGCGAGCGAGCTGGGCTATACGCGTATGGCCCAGGGCAATACGCGTATTACCAGCGAGGGTGCAGAATTTTGTCGTTTTGCGATTTCTTTCTCGATTTCGCGTCCGATGCGGTTCCTTTTGATCCGTAACTCGGATCGAGACGTTCTTGGTACCAATGGAAAGCTAATGAGATGTTCTTTCTTATAAAAATGGTTTTGAGATTGGTGGCTGTTTACCTTGAAAATTGGTAAACAACCACTGATCTTCTAAAACAACAAAGTTCTAGTAACTTACAGGATCGATCAGATTGATCCTAGGACATGTGCTATAAGTGTATTTTAGAATATCTCACAATTGGGCAAATCATACATTTCAACAGTGTATGTAAATAAAAGAACGTGTTTTGAAATGGAAGTGAAAGTGATAAAACGCAAAGAAATGTTTAAGTCGAACAACACATCAAAGAAAAGAAAGGCTGAATGTAAAGGTTTGGTAAAAAATTGGAGTTAAATGTTGGAAAGAAATGCATAAAGATCTTAAAATGCAGAAATGTAAATGCTTGAAAGTAAAGACTTTTTAATGTAAAACTGCAAAGTAAAGACTCGGTACTGTAAATGACTTGAAAGGTAAAAGTTTGTGAAAAGACTTCAAAGTAAAGAATCTAAAACAGAAATTTCAAAGTAAATTGCATTGCAATAAAAGATAATGGTGATTACAATCACGTACATTCTCACTTCACTTGTTTCTCGACACACTGGATACTTTGAGTGAATATAGAGTTACTTGTACAAATATGATTTTTCACCCCTATTCTAACTCTAGGACTAACCTATGTATAATACTCTAAAGTAACCACCATCTGACGGTTTTACTCCTAGAATACGCCACTTGGCACTTCGCATGTCTTCACCTTCTGGATCTTCGCCACCTGTCCTCTTTTCAAATTCAAATAGTAGAACTTCCCTCCACTATCTAGTTATAACTGCAGCGCATTATCCATAGCAGTTTTATCCTGTCGAATTGGCTCTTTGAACTTAGAAATATTTGAAGTCTTGAAATCATTCTATTCGACTCAAGCTTTCAACAAACATGGTCGAAGGCCTTCTAGTCGAAGCCTTCTTCTTTAACTTATTATTTTAAAGAATAACTTCCTTTAAAGCCAAATCGTTTGAAATCATGTAGCGTCGAAATTAGGAGCTAACAAATTGCCCCCCAAAAATGTCCTTTCGCCAGTGTTGGTAGGAAGGTCATTTTTTGATAAAACAATTTTCGACGCCTGCTCATTCAACTATAAAAGACATGGTCATAACTGACCAACCCACGATCTGGAAACTATTCAGTTTCTCTCAACCATGCTTATGACGTCATGTCATGATGGCAAATCTTCAAACGTCTTTTCAGCCGTATTTGCGAACAGTTTTCATCATCACCTTTTTGGGGATTAGACATTTTCAGTCTGATCATAACCACCACCATCCAACAATTTCAAAAGAGGACACGCGTCCCACTATCTATTTGTTTTAACGGTGGATTCACAATCCCTTTATCTTCCCAACGCCTATAAATACCCTTTTCCTCCAATTTACAAACTTTCGCATTCTCAAGCTTTTTTTGCAACTTATTTATTCGTTCTTCACACTCTCTCAAGAAAACCCAGAACGCATTCTTATTTTCTCTTCAACTTCCAACAATGGCATCTTCTCAAACCATTCCCCAAGCAACGAAAGGTCAAAAAGGTAAAGGCACACCATTCAAACAAACCCTTCTGCCATTTGCAAACATTCTAGGACCTAAGGTGGTGAAGAATCAATAGTTCATGCCAGAACCCCTTCTTCCGGAAGCAAGGAGTATTTACGAGTCTCAGGTAATGATCCCTCTCATTGTTTCTGACACACCTTATGCTCTAGGTGGCCCCTTAGCTGATGTTAAACCCACCGATGAGAAGCTTAGTGAGTTTTTTCCTTCTTACCGTAAGTCAAAACCTTTAGGGTAAAAAAGCAACCCTAAAGAAAATGAAGCTTCTCTTGATAAACCCACTTTGACTAAGATGGATCTTAGGTATCTTCATGATGGTACCAGATTGGTAAGAGCTGTTAACCAGTTAAAGGATTTTGACCTCTGGCTGACCCGAATGGAAAAGGTCAAAGCTGATCGTTGGAAAACCATTGGAATCTATGATCTGCTTATGCTGTCGAAGACCAACATTCCTTATTGTTTGAACCTACTAGCAGCATCACTCTACTTTTGGGATAGTACCCACTACACCTTTCATCTTCCTTGTGGGATGGTTACTCCCACACTCTTCGACCTTGCTGCCATTGCAGGTCTTCGACCAAATGGCATTTCATACGATCCTGATACTGATGCAGAGGATACCATAGGGATCTCTGACTCCAAGCTCACATACACCCACTTCATAAACCACCACAAACGTGACACTGACGAAATAACTGACAAGGAACACATTGCATTCCTCACCGTATGGTTGTCGAGGTATGTATTTTGCTCAAAATCCCTGCAGGTGGCCAAGAAATATCTCACTCTGGCCAACTTACTTCATAACAACAGAGGAGTTTGCCTTAGTGGGTTGATTTTGGCAAACCTCTATGAGTCTCTCAACGAAGGGGAGGCTCGACTCAAAGACTTGGAGGCCCAGGGTACTGTTCACTTGAATGGCCCCCTCTGGCTGCTTCAATTGTGGCTTAATGCAACTTTCAAAGCTAGCCTTCCCAGAAAAGGGCAAGTCGATGAGGACTCTGCTGAGATCAAAGAAAGGAGGGTCGAAGGTACTTGCCTGGTGAAACTCATACCTACTGATGATGGGGAAACTCTCAAAGGATCCTTCTCTAGTTACATTATGATGTTCGCCAAGCGATATGATTTCACACCCAGTATGGCCCCTTTTGCTGAAAGAAAATGTGGACCTGAGTGGTTTACAAGGCCTTTCCCTGATTCATCCAACAAACTCGACGCCGAATCTGTTTCAATCTGGGAAGCCTTTTTTATTCCTAGATTTATAATTCAGAGGCTAAATCTTGGAAGAGATATGGCAGCCTTGATTTCTTACCAACCAAACCTGGTCTCTTGACAGTTTGGGTTGGCTCAAATTTTCCCCAAGTGTCTGTATGGGAAGAAAGGCCATGTAGTCCTTCATACTGGCAGTTTTGATGAGGGAAGTGCTGCAGTCGCTTTCGACCGGTGGAACATGAGAAAAACAACTTTTTCCCCTGTGCACTTTCGACCCACATTTTTGTGCACTAAACCATTTCACAACTGGTGGTCGAAGTACTATAGTGAACAATTTCTTGATGTTGCTGCCTTCTCTTCCTTAATTTACCAAGCTTTTCTTGATGTGCAGGAGAAGGCCAAGAAGAGTAAGTTCATTCATGTCAAAGAAATTCAGGCCTTCCAAAAGTACTTTGAAACTGTCTATCGACCAGATGATATTAGTCGAACCGTTCGTGAGGCTGCTGTCACTTTGAAGGAGAAATTTCTACAAAAAATGGATCAGTTGAGAATCCCTTCAAACGTTCCTCTTGAGAAACGTTATGAGGTGGCTTTCGAAATCTTTCCTCCAAAGTTCCCTCGACTGCCTAACACTGATTTTAGAGTGGCACTTGCCCCCCCCCCCCATTTCCAGACTGGTTTGTCTGTGGTGAGCACCTAAAACTCCTTCGACAGCAGTCTCAACCGAAAGCCCAATAGGTGGTTGCGACTAAACATACGCTGGACAGTTTCAAAGGACACCTTCATATAGGGGTCGAGGATGTTCGTGTCGAATCCAAAATATATGAAGGTTTGAGGCCCTTGATTTGTGATTTTTAACTAACCACTCAACTATTAATCTTGTAATAATCATCTGTCTTTCAGCTATGGCCAGGAAGACTGGCTCATTGAAGGGTGTTGCAGGAGTCGAAAAAGAGACTGAAGGCACAAATGTATTTTATATCCCTTGCCTACATCTTCTTGTGTAACCAACTTCTAATATTGGCATCACCTTTTAAGCTGCTCGAAAACCTCCAACGCCTTCAAAAAAGGGCAAGAAAGGTGCTCAAGCAGTTGTCCCTCCAGATACTGATGATGAGTCCCCTGAAGAGATAGTGGTTAAAAAGAAAAGGAAGCTTACCAAAGCTTCTGGAGCCACCACCTAATCCTCCTCAAAGGCCGCCAGACTTCTTGAGAAGACACCTGCTGAAAGTGGTGTCAAGAAACAACTCTCTAGGGCTGCATCGAAAACGACTGCTGGTGATCCTGATAGTGCAAACTCAAGTCTTGATGCCGCAGCTGTATAGGTATGCATACTATTTTCACTCAGTATTTGGATTCCCTACTCAGATTTCTCCCAATCTTATTCTCTTTACTTGTGGTTTTCAGGCTGATGCAGGTGGTTCTAACCCACCACAATCTTCATTCAGCTTTGCAACAACTCTCCTGAATAGCCAAGGTGAGCAAACTTATCACCCTACCTCTGACCTTGGTTCTGGATATAGTTCACTGAGCGAAATTAACCAACCTATCCCTCTTACAGTTCCTCCTCCTGAAGCAGATGAAACAAACAAAAATTGGCCTGCCAGGACCAATACTCAATAATCCCAGACCAATGGCTCTGAACATGAAGAGGATGGTGTTTCTCACCAACAACCTCTCGACCAAACAGAGACCATTGGCATGGACATAGAAGAAAGGCCAACTGAAGCAGAAGAGGAGGAAGTCGAAGATGATGAAGACCAGGAAGAAGAGAGGGAAAGGACTGAGCAAGATTAAACCCATACACCTGTGGCTGAAACAGGTCCTGCCAACAATCCAACTCCTGGGCCTACAGTCACTTTGACTGCTGGAGGATCCCCCACTGGAGACCCATTGGCTGCCCTCAAATGGTCGAATCCTCGAGAGTATGCCAGGATGATACTTGGGAAGAAGTACAGCTCTTCAGGTACTAGCCTCAGTACTTCGACCAGTTCTGGGGGTCCAGCTCCAGATGACTTTGCCAGCCCTATCCTTCAAAAAATCAAAGACAAATTCTTCAAGGGAGACATCCACAATGTATTACTTTCAAATCGAACTGCTCCTCTCTTTCTGAAAGATAGCCTCCAAAAACTGGACCTTTCAACTCTTAGTAAAAATGTTTCTGAATTCCCTGTGGAGTTAACTGCTTTAATAAATCAGATGTCTGAGGACTTCAAACTCCTTCCCAAGATCCAAGACAACATTGAAGTCACAACTGGACTGGAACATTCAGCTTGGGATGAAGCACACGCATCAGAAGCTAGGGTCAAAAGTCTAGAGATTGACCAACAGAAAAGGCAGGCAGAGGTGGAGTCGAACCAAAAGAACATTGATGACTAGAAGCAGCAAATTGAAGAGCTGCAAAACAAGATTTCTAACGCTGAAAAGCGCAACCTTGAGCTGAAAGACTTCGATGATACTGAAATGGCCAGAGAGCTAAAGCGCACTATAGACTTCCTTGATAAGGCCCAAACGCTTGAAAAGGAACTTTCAGCAGCTAAGCTCAACAAAGCTCTGTGTGAGAAACGCCTTCAGAATCACAAGGTCAACTTTCTTGAGTTGAAGTCGAAGCTCCCTTTTTTATTGTCCTATTCTCGTTTGTAGTTTCTTCTTTTTTTATCATGTTTTATGGCCCCTTTGAGGCCCTATGTAAAGACAATCTTAATGCCCTATGGCATTTATCTGAATCTTTCTGTTTATTATTAACTCTTCGACTTGCAAAATTTTCTCTTAAACTTTGCTAATCTTTGTAATTAAAGTACTCTGCCTCTTTTCTTGGAAATCATGAAAACAGCGCAGCTTTTAACAGCTTAGTATTCCAATGGCACAAGTTTCTATTCCATAAAGGAATATTAATAGCGCAACCCTAGGGTATACTCCCAAGGGTAATTTCACGTATTTCCATCGTTGACTGGCCAATCCTTACAAGGCCTTGCCTCAATAAAACCCTCTTCACTCTTGGGATATTTTGCACCTACTGAAGCAAGCATGAGTACTTCCTCAAAGAAGGCAATGACCAAGAAGGTGGTTGGGGAGACAAAGAAAGTTGAGGCAACAACTACTGCCCTTAATGAAACTTCAATTGCAGTAACATCTCGCGCCAAGAAAAGAGAAACTAAGATGAAGGTACCCAAGAAAGGACATTCCAAAGCACAAAACTCTGATGATGAAGCTGACGAAGATTATGTTGCCTTCCTCAACTCTATCAATTGGAGAGACTATGAATGATCTTTCTCCTGGGTTTCATGTTATTGTAATTGTTTTCTTCCCTTTGTATGCCATTTTGGCCTCACATGGCCTATTTTGGCTTTTATAATCTGAATAAAACTTATGTCTTAATATGAATTTCTTGTAAAATAGGCTTATATTTCTTCAAATATTGCACATTTACCCTTAATACTCTTAGATCACTTTCAATTTCTTGAATCTCATAAGCATTATTACTGAACGCCTTAATAATTTGAAAAGGACCTTCCCACTTAGGAGACCACTTCCCTAAAGATCTGGTCTTTCGATCCATAAGCAAGATCACTTTCCAAACTAGATCTCCTGCTGAAAAGGTTTTACTCTTGACCTTTTTATTATAAGACATCTCCACCCTTTTCTTTTTCCTTTTCAGCAACTCCAATGCATGGAGTCTTTCTTCATCTAAATCCACTAACTCATCAAGCATCATATTCCAATAAGATTCAGATGGAATCTCATGATGCCCTTGAATTCTTATGGACTGAAGATAAATTTCTACAGGCAAAACTGCATCATGACCGAAAGTCAGTCGAAATGGGGTAGTATTAGTTGCCTCTTTGGGGGACGTTCGACATGCCCAAAGTATTTGGTCCAATGTCTTATGCCAATTTCTTGGCCTTTTTCCCACATGCTTTTTTATCAACCCAATAACTACTTTATTTGTTGCTTCGACTTGGCCATTAGCTTGAGCATAATAAGGTATGGACGTTACAAGCTTGAATCCTATTTCTTTAGCAAACTCTTGCATTTTTTGACCAGTGAAGACTGATCCTTGGTCTGTTGTAATTGTCTCTGGGATCCCAAACCTATAGATGACGTGTTTCTGGATAAATTCAATCACATCTCCTTGATCAACATTTGGTAATGGGATAGCTTCGACCCATTTGGTAAAATAATCAATACCCACCAAAATGTACGTATGATTTTTAGATGATGCTGGTCGAATCTCTCCAATCAAATCCAAAGCCCATCCTCTAAAAGGCCAAGGTTTCACTATAGAGTGTAATTCACTTGCAGGGACATGTTGAATGTCAGCGTGAACTTGACATTCCTGACAACCCTTAGCAAATTCCATACAATCTTTTAACATGGTAGGCCAATACATGCCTTGTCGAAACAACAACCACTTTATTTTATGGCCTACCTGATGTGCCCCACATGCCCCACTATGGACAGTTGAAAGGGCTAAGTATGCTTCTGCCTCACTGAGGCACTTAAGCAATACTCCCTCAGGAGTCTTTTTGAATAATTCATTACCCAACAAGACATAACTTAAAGCTTGATACTTGATCTTCCTTTCTGTCGAAGGCATTGGATTCTTTAAATAATCCATTATAGGTTTTCTCCGATCCTTGTCAGTTATACTATCAACTGCCAGAATTACAAAATTGTCTTCATCAACATATCCAAGCTTAGTTTCTTCCTGATCTGATGGGGCTAATCCTACTGACACCACCCTTGCTCTGACTTCGACTTCGATTGCATCGTGTAATTTATCTTTTAAAACTTTATACCCTGATGCAATCTGAGCCAAGTCATTAGCTACCTGGTTTTCCAGTCTAGGGATGTGTCGAAAACTAACTGCGTCGAACTTTTTCAACAGTCGATTCACAACTACAAAGTACATAATCAAGTTTTCTTTTATGCACTTGTACTCCTTGGTAACTTGTTTTATGACCAGTTCTGAATCTCCCATTATTTCGATATGTGTTGCCCCCAATTCCAACAATACTTCAAGTCCAGCAATTAAAGCTTCATATTCAGCTTCGTTGTTAGAATAACGGCCTTCAATTTTATACTTAAGTGTTGTTGGAATTTTATTAGGAGAAATAACAAGTACTCTTATGCCTGTCCCATCTTTATGGCTTGACCCGTCGAAGTATAACTTCCAAGGTTCCATTTCAAGATAGTTCAGAGGGATTTCATTCATAGAGTGGTCAACTATAAAATCTGCCACTACTTGTCCTTTAACAGCTTTTAAAGGCTTATAAGTTAAAGAATATTCAGTTAGTGCTAATGCCCATTTTCCAATTCGACTATGCAAAATAGGTTTGGACAACATATGTTTAATAACGTCATAACGAGAAGAAACATAAACATCAACTGGTTTTATATAATGCTTCAATTTTGTACAAGAATAATACAAACATAAACATAATTTTTCAATCATGCTATATCTAGTTTCTGCATCATTTAAAACTCTACGAAGGTAATAGACGGCCCTTTCGACACCATCATCATCCTCTTGAGCTAACATGCTCCCTAGAGTTCTATCTGACGCATCTATGTACAATCTCATACACTTATTGCCACAAGGTGGTGAGAGAATCGGGGGGTGACTCAGGTACTCTTTGATCTTGTTGAAAGCTTCCTGTTGAGCTTGCCCCCAGTCGAACCCATCCTTGCTAGCTCGAAGCAATGGTGAAAAGGCCTGCGTTTTCCCACTTAAGTTGGATATAAATCTCCTTAAGAAATTTATTTTGCCCAAGAGAGACTACAATTCCTTCTTTGTTGATGGCGCTTTTGCTTCCATAATGGCTTTGGTTTTATTCTGGGTAATTTCGATCCCCTTCTTGTGGACCACAAAGCCTAAGAAATCCCCTGCCTGCACACAAAAAGCACATTTGAGAGGATTCATTTTTAGACCATGCTTTCTCATCCTTTCAAAGGAATGTCGAAGATGGTTTAAGTGATCTTTCCCTGAGAAAGACTTAACAACAATATCATTAATATAGATTTGCATAAAAGTCTCAATAAAATCATGAAAGATCGAATTCATTGCTCTCTGGTAAGTTGCCCCAGCATTTTTTAGACCAAAAGGCATTACTACCCATTCATAAGTGCCTAATGCCCCTGGACATTGAAAAGCAGCTTTTGGGACATCTTCCTCAGTAATGAATATTTGGTTATAACCAGAATAACCATCCAACATACTCAAGTATTCATGTCCTGCAGCAGAATCAATCAACATTTCTACCACAGGCATAGAATATTCGTCCTTAGGGGTTGCAGAATTTAGATCTCTAAAATCTATACAAACCCTTAAAGAACCATTCTTTTTAATGACTGGTACAATATTAGCTAGCCATTCGACATACCTAGTTGTACGGATGAACTTGCATCTAAGTAGCCTTTCAATTTCCTCTTTGATTTTGGAAAGGATTGTTGGGGCAAACCGTCTTGGATTTTGCTTGACTGGCTTTTTCCCAGGTATGATTGGCAACTTATGTTCAACAAGCTCTCTTCTCAAACCAGGCATTTCGTCATAGTCCCAAGCGAAGCAATCCTTAAATTCCTTCAATAGTTGGACCATTTTGACTTTGAGTTATGGGTCGAGACTAGCACTAATATAAGTAGGCCTTTTTACTCCCCCTTCACCCAAGTCAATTTCTTCCAAAGGATCTTGCGTCAGTATTTTAATATTGTCTGACAGTGGATCCTTTTCAAAACCTAAAGGCTCATTATCATAGATAGCATCAAGCCTTTGGTTTTGGTCTTCGATTGGAGACCCATCAGGTGGTTCAGGTTCAAAGTCCTTACCAGGGCCTACTCCATAAATCTGAGTTGTGGCTTCGACAGCCATGTGATTGTGTGCAGCCTCCAAGGCCGCTTGTAACTTAGATTCGGCCACATAGGCCGAAATTCTTTGTAGTGCGTCGAATTCAGTCATTGTTACTGAATTCAGTTCCCCAGCCTGTGGGGTCTACTTCAGGCAGCCCATAGTATGGAACATTGCCTTCTTCCCTTATGACCTCTCTGTCCCATCAAAATCCCTCCACTGGGTGCAAGTGTAATGAGCAGAAGGCATGGTCATCTAGGGTGAAATCAAATTCTGCTGGAGTATAAGGCGCAATATGCGCCAAGTTTTTGTCGAACTCAACACCATCAACATGATTAACAGGCACGTTAAAGTACCCTTGATCAGCTTCAATGTTTTCAACTATGCCATCAGGCCTCCAAATGGTTATTCGTTGGTGCATTGATAAAGGTACTACTCCAATGCCATGGATCCACTCCCTTCCCAGCAGAAGGTTGTAGTTAGCTTCGCTTTCGACTACCATAAACAAGGTAGGTCTTGTTACTGTACCCACAGTCAAATCAACCTGTAAGACACCTAGAGTGGTCCCAATCTTCCCTTCATAGTTAGAAAGGACCATGTTGTGGGGTTTAAAATCACTGTCGAATTTACCAATCTTACTTAGCAGAAAGTGTGGCATTAAATTGACAGTAGCCCCACAATCCACCAAGATCTTATTCACAGCAATGTTCTCTACTTTCCCTGTAACGTACAGAGGTTTCAAGTGCCCTTTCATGGCCTCAGTTGGCCGTTCAAAGAAAGCATTCTGTTCTTCGACACAGGCATTGTTCATCACATAGTAGCACACAGGTTGGTGTGCTGCCATTTCAGCCTCAGCGTTAGCATCCAAGTTTTCCACCTCAGTTATTTTATCATATTCTCTTGGCATTACTGAGACTACATTGACAATGATGTTTAAAGAGGCATCGGAGTCGGAATCAAAGTTGTGAGTCGAATCTTCGTCCTCAGCTACTATGACTGTAAACCTCTCAGCTTCTTCTTTCTTGTCAAAAAACAACCTTCGCCCCACAGGCACCTGGTTTTTTATTTTCGTCCCAACACCTTTATTGCTAGTAGGCAGAACATTGCTACTAGTCTCAGTCAAGTATTTGGCCTGAGCCTCTCTCAAAGCCTTCCTTCGTCTCTGTTCCCTTCTCCACTGGGACCTGGACATAGGATTTTTTTCCTTTCTAATTCTCAGAAATATAGGCAGCTTTGTTTGAGGACTTGAATTCTTTCCGGTACTCAATTGAAGAACCTCTAGCCACGTCGAAATTCTTCCATCTTTGTTTTCCTTTCCCTGGTGCTTCCACTGGTTTGACCCACTTTCCAGTTGGTACATCGCTGTTAGGCTTGAAAGTAGCCTGCTTAGCCCTTGGCATTTGTGGCCTTTGGCCATATTGTTTTTTAGCAGCTTTCCTTGGGTCGAAACGCCCTGGCCTTTGAGCAGCCTTTTTCTCACGTCCAGATTTGGCTTCTTTCCCCGCTTGGATGCTATGAGCAGCTTCTTTGTTAAAGATAGCGCTGCATCGAGGGCACAGCATGACTTCAGAGTTCTTCCCCTGGCACCTGTGGAGAAAATCAACAATGGTTTCATCTTCTCTGGGATAAGCCAGCTTGTTGAAGTCTTCTTGATGGGCATGTTCGTCAATATCCATGGTCTGTATGTCAGTCACTTCGACCATGTTTATGTTAATTTCATCTTTTAAACGCATTTTGGAGAAGTTGAAATCAAGGCCTTCAGCAGCCTCGTCCATCTGTCTGAAATGATCAGCTGTCTCTTTTGTCACCATCTGCAATTTTGGTGCTTCAGCTCCAGCATGGGTCTTGATTGTAGTCTTAGCGTCGAACCTTTGAACTTTAGAAGATGTGCTAAAGTAGTGTTCAGCAGCCATACATATCAAATGCTCAAGTTGGTATCCATCCACTTTCTCAACTTCTCTAATGAACACAACATCATCGGTAAGGTCTTCAGTAACCTCCACCACTATGGAACTTCTGCCAAGAGCTTCGTTGGTGTTAACACTATCTAAACTATTGTCAGATTCTTCCACTAGTTCGACCATGTTAACCTCTTCGGGCTCTGTGTAATTTGCTTCAGCTACTTCAAGAGGGTTGGTATCAATTTTCATCTGGGTCTTAGTCTTCTCCCCAAATTTGAGTATGTCTTCCTGAATAGCATTCTGCACCAGATCCCTGAAAAGAAAACATTGAGAAGTTTTATGACCCAAATAATTATGGTATTTACAAAAGCCTCTCTTTTTTATTTGCTCTAAAGGTGGTATTTTAGCACCAGGAGGCACTAGTATTTGACCACCCTTTACTAACAAATAAAAAATTTCGTCACATTTAGTGATGTCGAAAGTGTATGTTTTCTTTGGGAACCTATCATTCTTTTCGGTTTCGACAGGGTTTTTTCCATTCGAAGTGACTAATAATTTACAAGAATAGGGAGGACCTTGCTTAAGTTCAGCAAGATCTATTTCACTTTCGTCGAACCTAACAGGCTCGTCACACAATTCTTCGATGCCCTCCTGCTATTCGACGTAAGCTACCTTCTTGTTTTTGTTTACCCTAGCTTTCTCATCTTTGAGATGCTCTAGCTGTCGAACTCTGTCAGCTAACTGGGCCATATCCCTTAAATACTGGGTGTCCAGTTTTTTCCTGATAGAGTAATCAAAGCCACCAGCGGCCATTTCGACAAGCTCATGCTCAGGCACTTGTGTAAAGCACCTAGCCTTGAGTAGTCGAAACCTATTCAAGTAATCATCTATTGACTCATTGAACTTTCGTTTCACACTAGCCAACTCTTTCAAACTAATTTTAGTCTACCCCATGTAAAATTGCTCATGGAACAAACGTTCTAACTGGGTCCAATTACGAATTGAACCAGATGGTAACATAGTGAACCACGTGAATGCATTTTTAGTGAGGGAACTAGGGAAATACTTCACCCTCAGACTCTCATCATTTGCAATCTCATCAGCTTCGATCAGGTAGCGCGCCACATGTTCGACGGTAGATTCTGTAGTATCTACTGAGAACTTAGTAAACTTTGGTACTTTTGTCCTGGGAGGCAATTCAGCTTGAAGTATATAGTCCACTATAGGCGAAGTAAAGTTTGGCCTAGAAAAACCCATATTCAGGCCATTTCGAGCCATTATTCTTTCGACCATGGCTGCCAAATTGTTCTCTACTGCTACATTGTTGCGTCGAACCTGATTCACCACATGATCAGCGTTTATATTTCTGTTTACTAGCACCATCCTTGGTTCCTCCTCTTCAAGTATTGGTATTTGATTTCTAGGAGGCTCCTCCCTAGGTGGTTCGACCAACTCTAGATTCACTTGTTAAGCGTTTTCCCTCCTCTCGACTCCTTGATTTTGGTGTTGAACAGGAGCGGGCATTCCCATGAAATCTGCTATACGCGCCATCTGGGCTGTCATCATTTGATTGGTTTGAGTAGTATTCTGGATTAAGGGCTAGAAAATCTCTCCCATTGTCTGAGACAAAGTATGTACCATTTTCATATTGCTCTCATCCATCTGTTGCCTCAAATATGCTGCAGACTCATTCGTTAAGTTGGGTCCTTAAGCAGAATATCCCAAACCTATGGACTGGCTGTTTCGACCCATGTTAATTCCAGAACCTGACTCCTGCAAAGGGGACGATATCACATTTTCTGAATATATTGGGGGTGCAGTACGCAAATTCTACATCATTGTCGTTGGCATGCCATAGATTGGGTTCTTAGGCAAAGGCTGTGAAAATCCTGGGGGAGGAAACTGCCTATACGTCGAACTTTCTCCTGGTGGAGTCTGAAGATTTGTCACTGATGGGCCAATGTACTCCAAGACTGGCTGAGTGTAAGGCCTCACGTATGTCGCCCCTGGTCCTGCTGTCGAAGGCGCTGGCTCTGTCACCATGGTTAACACTGTCGACCCTCCTGTCGAAGGAACTGGAGTTGGTGCCACAGTACTTCTTGGTAATTCTTGAGGATTGATGGTGTTGTTCTGAATGCTTGAACTGCTTGGTTGAGGATTAGTCCCAGCAGAACTGGGATTCGAATTCCCTTGGCCAGATGCCATTCTCCTCGTGTTTCTTCTCTTTGGTCTATATTCGTTTGAACTGGCTACCTTTCCACTTCTCAAGTGCATACAATAAAGTTTGCCACAATCTCAACCAATGAAACAAAAATATTCAAGAAGGTAGTTATAAAACTTTCCTTTTGACAGTTATTTAAAAGTTACAAACTTCCAAACACACGTCTAGCACTGTCCCACTGGGCGTGCCAATTTGTTTACCTTGAAAATTGGTAAACAACCGCTGATCTTCTAAAACAACAAAGTTCTAGTAACTTACAGGATCGATCAGATTGATCCTAGGACATGTGTTATAAGTGTATTTTAGAATATCTCACAATTGGGCAAAGCATACATTTCAACAGTGTATGTAAATAAAAGAACGTGTTTTGAAATGAAAGTGAAAGTGATAAAACGCAAAGAAATGTTTAAGTCGAACAACACATCAAAGAAAATAAAGGCTGAATGTAAAGGTTTGGTAAAAAACTAGAGTTAAATGTTGGAAAGAAATGCATAAAGATCTTAAAATGCAGAAATGTAAATGCTTGAAAGTAAATACTTTTTAATGTAAAACTGCAAAGTAAAGACTCGGTACTGTAAATGACTTGAAAGGTAAAAGTTTGTGAAAAGACTTCAAAGTAAAGAATCTAAAACAAAAACTTCAAAGTAAATTGCATTGCAATAAAGGATAATGGTGATTACAATCACGTACATTCTCACTTCACTTGTTTCTCGACACACTGGATACTTTGAGTGAATATAGAGTTACTTGTACAAATATGATTTTTCACCCCTATTCTAACTCTAGGACTAACCTATTTATAATACTCTAAACTAACCACCATCTGACGGTTTTACTCCTAGAATACGCCACTTGGCACTTCGCATGTCTTCACCTTCTGGATCTTCGCCACCGGTCCTCTTTTCAATTTCAAATAGTAGAACTTCCCTCCACTATCTAGTTGTAACTACAGCGCATTATCCATAGCAGTTTTATCCTGTCGAATTGGCTCTTTGAACTTAGAAATATTTGAAGTCTTGAAATCATTCTATTCGACTCAGGCTTTCAACAAACATGGTCGAAGGCCTTCTAGTCGAAGCCTTCTTCTTTAGCTTATTATTTTAAAGAATAACTTCCTTTAAAGCCAAATCGTTTGAAATCATGTAGCATCGAAATTAGGAGCTAACAATGGCTGATTTAATTGTGTCGGGAATTTGGAAATGTGTCATTTTGCTGACTTTTACTATCGTAACTGTGTGCGATTGATGTGTTATCATGTGATACGCTTGTGATATATAACGTATGACTTGTGTGCTATTATATGATGTGAATGCATGTGATGAAATGTTGTGATGATGGTTTGTGGCCTAAGGGAAAGTAAATGCATTGCCTTGTTTTTGATTGTATATGCATGATTATGGATGTTGGAATGGTTCACATGGTTATATATGTGTATGCATTTGATTGTCATGAGTCATTGTATGCCAAGCATCATGATATGCATCTTGTGATGTCGTGTGCCCTTGTGGGGTGTGAGCGACAAAACGATTCCAGAGGGAATCTGCTATAACGATCGTGTGCCTTATACAAAGAGGACCTAAAGCGACGTTATAGATGATCGCGTGCCTTATACAAAGAGGACCTAAAGCGATCAGATCGTGTGCCTTATACAAAGAGGACCTAAAGCGATCCATAAACGTCGTGTGCCTTATACAAAGAGGACCTAAAGCAACGGGGAACATCGTTTGCCCGACGGGGAGTTACACTAAGTAACAAGCGATGATTCCAATAATTCCTTAGTGAATTAATGATGAGAATGATGGATGGAATGGTACCGCATTGCATTGCATAGAGTCGTTGTGTCGGTCTCTGTGCATTTGCATAAGTCATGAATGGATTGATTATGTGTGGGAATTGTGAATGGAATTGATTAGTTGATATATATATATATATATATATATATGTTGGTGATAAATGTATTGAGCATGATTGATATGCCTTTGTGATGGATGTATGAGATATGATTTGTGTTGTTTTGTATTTGAATTATGGGGTAAGTGGTGGTGAGAATGTTTTACATGTGTATTTTGTGTTATTATATAATTGTATGCAACTATATTATAGTTGTGTTTCTCACCCTTCTACTGTTTTGAATGCTCTATGACGCATTGCAGATTAGATGCTGGAGGTCTTTTTGTGAAGATTATGTCTTCATTCTTTTGTCGGTCGGCTCTGATATGTAGCACCGGGTAGTCGGGGAGATCGTTATGTGACATTATGTATATATATCTTTTTGGATTTTACATGTATGACTCTGTATGTGACAGACAAACTTCTATGTTTATATATATGAGATTTCAGTTGCAGATTTTCCGCTTTTATTCTGTATTTGACTTGTGGGTGTTAGGAACTGAGTTCCTCTGTTTATGTTGCTACCTGATTATTGCATATCTTTATGAGTAGGTTATTATATTTCATCATCGTGATGTGACGCTCCGTATATGCCATGAATGTTTTAATTCTACTCTAATTATTTGTTATCGCTTTAATTACTCGGGTTATAAATTAGGGGTGTTACATTAAGTGGTATCAAAGTCAGTTTGTGTCAGTCTGTGCCAGTCTGTGTCGGTCATTGTGACCAAGTTGTTTGTTGTGCGACATTTGTGTTTTGGTGAGCTAGTTGTTTAACCATAGTTACTGTTATTGGATATGAACAGAATATGGCTGGTAGGAATGACGCTGCTCTTGCTGGTGCTATGCAAGCTATGGCTCAGGCTGTGCGGGGTACACCTAATGCTGGTGGGAATGATGAGTTCAGGAAGAACAAACCGCCTATCTTCAAAGGAAGACATGATCCTGATGGTGCTCAGATTTGGCTTAAGGAGATTGAAAGAATCTTTCGAGTGATGGACTGTGCTGAGGAACATAAGGTGAGACTGGGTACTCACATGTTGCAGGAGGAGGCTGATGATTGGTGGGTTAGTGTGCGTCAAGTATGGGAAGCTACAGGTGAAGTTGTCACTTGGGCTTTGTTTAGCAGTGAGTTTTTGAGGAAGTATTTTCCTGAAGATGTTAGAGGAAAGAAAGAGATAGAGTTCTTGTAGTTGAAACAGGGTAACATGTCTGTTATTGATTACACTGCTAAGTTTGTGGAGCTTGTTCAGTTTTATCCACATTATGCTGAAACAACTGCGGAGTTTTCCAAATGTGTGAAGTTTGAGAACGGGTTGCGTCTCGAGATCAAACAGGCAATTGGTTATCAAAGGATTAGGAGGTTTTCAGATTTGGTGGATTGTTGTAGAATTTATGAGGAGGATAGCAAAGCTCGTTTTACTCATTATAAGAGTGTGAACGAAAGGAAAGGAAAGCAACTGTTTCGTGGGGGTCCTTATGTGTCACCAGCTGACAAGGGTAAGCAAAGGGCTAATTTTGATAAAAGGCCAAGTGGGGGAGGTATGTATAATCCTCCGAGGTGTTTTAAGTGTGGTGACTTAGGACATCGTCAGTTTGAATGTAGAAAGGATATGAGGAAGTGTTCCAATTGTGGAGGTTTAGGACATGTCGCAACTGATTGTAAGAGGAATGTGGTGAAGTGTTTCAACTATGGTGAACCTGGTCATGTTAGTACGAAGTATCTAAAACCAAAGCAAGCTCAAGCTGGAGGGAAAGTATTTGCATTGTCAGGAACTCAGCCTTCTAGTGCAGATCGTCTGATCAGAGGTACTTGTTTTATTAATAGTACGCCTTTAGTTGCTATTATTGATACCGGAGTGACTCATTCGTTTATTTCGTCTGAGTGTGCGCAACGTTTGAATCTTTTGTTGTCATCGATGGGTGGAGAGATGGTTATCGATACTCCAGCAATGGGGTCGGTAACTACTTCTTTGGTTTGTTTAAGTTGTCCTTTGACTATTTATGGTAAGGATTTTGCTATGGATTTGGTGTGTTTGTCGTTGGAGGGTTTAGACGTGGTTCTAGGAATGAATCGATTGCAGTTCAATCGAGTTCATATCGATTATTATCATGAGTTGGTAAGATTTCCTTCTCTTGAGGAAGACGAGGAATCGAGTTTCTTATCTACCAAATAGTTGAAGAAACTTTTGGCGGAGGAAGCTCAGTTGTTCGGGTTGTTTGCATCGTTGACAGTGGATAGTCAAGTTGCAATTGATGTGTTTCCTGTCGTGTGTGATTTTCCAGAGGTGTTTCCGGAGGATATTTCTGATGTGCCGTCAGAGAGAGAGGTGGAGTTTTCTATAGATCTAGTTCCTGGTACTAGACCTGTGTCTATGGAACCTTATCGTATGTCGGCATCTGAGTTGGTTGAGTTGAAGAAGCGACTGAATGAATTGTTAGAAAAGAGGTTTGTGAGACCGAGTGTATCGCCTTGGGGTGCTCCAGTTTTGATGGTGAAGAAGAAAGATGGAAGTATGCGATTGTGTATTGATTATCGCCAGTTGAATAAGGTGACGATTAAGAATAAGTATCCTCTTCCGAGAATTGATGATCTGATGGACCAGTTGGTAGGTGCGTGTGTGTTTAGTAAAATTGATTTGAGGTCAGGTTATCATCAGATTAGAGTGAAAGAGGAAGATATTCAGAAGACGGCTTTTAGGACACGATACAGACATTACGAATATTCCGTGATGTCGTTCGGGGTTTCTAATGCGCCGGGAGTGTTTATGGAGTATATGAATCGCATTTTCCGTGAGCATTTGGATCAATTTGTTGTTGTGTTTATCGATGACATCTTGATTTATTCTAAATCTCGGGAGGAACATGCGGAGCATTTGCGTATTGTATTGCAAATTTTGAAGGAAAAGAAACTTTATGCCAAGTTGTCCAAGTGTGAGTTCTGGTTGTCAAAAGTGAGTTTTCTTGGGCATGTGATTTCAGGTAATGGTATTGTTGTGGATCCATCCAAAGTAGATGCAGTTCTACAATGGGAGGCTCCTAGATCTGTTACTGAAATTAGAAGCTTTTTGGGCTTAGCTGGATATTATCGAAGATTCATTGAAGGCTTTTCCAAGTTAGCACTTCCATTGACCCAGCTGACTTGTAAAGGTAAGGCGTTCATTTGGGATATTCAGTGTGAGGAAAGTTTTAGTGAGCTGAAGAGAAGATTGACTACAGCTTCGATTTTGATCTTACCGAACCCTAGTGAACCGTTTGTGGTGTATTGCGATGCGTCTTTGAGTGGTTTAGGTGGAGTATTGAGGCAAGAAGGTAAGGTTGTGGCTTATGCTTCGAGGCAATTGAGGGTTCATGAGAAAAATTACCCTACTCATGATTTGGAATTAGCTGCGGTGGTTTTTGTGTTGAAAATTTGGAGGCATTATCTCTACGGTGCAAGATTCGAAGTCTTTAGTGATCATAAGAGTCTAAAATACTTGTTAGATCAGAAAGAGCTGAATATGAGGCAACGGAGATGGTTGGAATTTTAGAAGGACTAAGATTTTAGCTTGAATTACCATCCTGGTAAAGCTAATGTGGTAGCCGATGCGTTAAGCCGGAAATCTTTGCATATGTCTGCTTTGATGGTTAAAGAGTGGGAACTTTTGGAAGAATTTAGAGATTTGAGTTTGGTGTGTGAATTGACATTTGATGGCGTGAGGCTTGGTATGTTAAAGGTCACTAATGATTTCCTGTTGACCGTTAGCGAGAAACAGAAGCTGGATGTGAAATTTATTGATTTGATGACGGTTGGAGATAAAGGTGTGAATGGTGACTTTAAAGTGGATGGTAAGGGTGTTTTGAGATTCCGTGGTAGAATTTATATTCCTGATGATTCGGAATTGAAAAAGATGATTTTAGAGGAAGGACACTGGAGTAGTTTGAGTATACATCCGGGATCTAATAAAATGTATCAAGATTTGAAGAAGATCTTTTGGTGGTCCGGATTGAAGAGGGATGTGGCTGTCGCTCCCGGGATTTTCATCCAAGTACAGACGCGAAAGTGGCACCGAAACAGAGTCACCAGCAATGTGTATTTATCCCAAGAGAGGGAAAGGAAACACTGCGTAAACCTGAGGGGAAGGAAAAGCATGGTCTTGCGACCAAGAGAACTGGGTTCGGGAGTCGGTTACGCGTAGGGAAGGTATTAGCACCCCCACGCATCCATCGTACCCGATGGGATCCACGCTTGCTGCTTCGATCAAGGGGTGTCGTCCACTGGAGCTCCACTTCTAGAGAACGGGAAAGGAAAGGTAGAGAGGAAGGGGGAAAAAAAGGAGAGAAAACAAGAAGTAAATGTAGGGAAAATAAAAGAAGTGCTCGAATGGACCCTACCCCACTGCCTACGTATCTCATCGGGAACATGAGAATCAGAGCGACGTAGTTCCCCTCACTAGGGATGGATTATTTGTGTTTTTTAGGGAACGGCTAACGTTCTAGCTCAGGTGTTGCAGGCTCGCTGGTCCGAGTGCGTTACTATCTTGCAAGAGAACGAGAAGAAGCACGTTCGTACGTTGAGAATGAGTGAGATGAGAAAAGAATTCCCGAAGGAAAGACGTTATTGTTTGTTTTTGTCTTTTAAGTAAGAAGTGTTTTGATTGTTTTTGGGTTTTGTAACATGTATTGTATTTAAGTCCTTCATGTAGGATCGAATGCCTCGCATATCGACCCAAGACGGGACGTACGCTAAACATTCTAAGAAAATGAGAGAAGACCCCTCACTATCTTATTCTCACATGAAAGGCTCAAATACAATGCATGATATGCCTTTTATTAAGTGTTTTTGATTTTGTTTTAAGGTGAGAAGAAGAAAGACTCCAAGGGTTGAGAAAGGTGAAATCTAATGAGGGAGACTAAGACTCAAACCCTAAAATTATCATACATGGATGTTCCTATGGTTAATGTGGTTTAAGAAACCTAATCCTAAGAGAAAGGAGAAGGAGAATGAATTAAACAACTCACTTCTAAAGTAGAAGATGAGTTGTAACTCAAAAGGGGAACGAAAGAAGTTATTCAAGGAAAGCATATAAATGCTTATCAAACACACATAGAAAGTTTAAAAGAAATAAGAGAATATAAGAGAAAGAAATGTATGTGGAACTAAGTCCACACACTTACTTACCTTTAGCTCCTACATGAAAAGGTTAGTTCACAAAACTATTTACAAGTAGTGAAATAAGGAAAGAATAACAAGTAATGATCAAACAAATTAAGAATCAATGGGAGAAGGATCCTAAAGGTGTGTAGACAATTCTACACAAAACAACATATCATGCTACTCAAATAAGAAAATAAAATTGGAGGGCACAATGACAACAGCAACAATTACAGCTCATAAGTGCAATGCAGCGGTAAAATCCATCATCTTGTACCAAACAGCAATTAACAGCACATGCTCAGCATACAAAATGGGTGTAAAAAGAAAATGGCAGCACATACAACAGCACATATGTGTGTAGACAGCAATGAAAAGTCAGGGGGAGCATGCACTCATAAATGATTCATTCGTAAAAAAAACAAACGTGCTTCAAGCCTTGCATACTATTCAATCAAACATGATCACAATCACACCGTAAATCATTGTAAACGATTCTTGAAATCACCATGGAATAATGCACATTGTAAGAGAATACACATTGTTAAGCATGTGAACAAATTAAAACAAATGTGCACCTCTTGAAATAAAAAGCAAATGAACATGCACATAGCCATTCCAGCAACACAAGCATCAATTAACAATTAACAAGCTCAATGTGTGTGCATTATGTGCTCATTACATCGATTAACCAACGACGCAAACATAAACATTCATCGATTAATGATCAAGAACCGCGTGTCGAAAAATCATGCTCATGCAATAGTGTGAAGTGAAACAGCTCAAGAATAGTCCACTAATCATCAACAGATCAATCCATGAAGTTTAGACATGCAAGAGATCTCAAACAAGCAAGAAAATGCAAGACAAACACAATCTGCTTCAGTGGTAATCGATTACTCACATAGGGTAATCGATTACTCAGTTGAAAATTGGCTAAAAACGTGAAAATAAAGCAGAGTAATCGATTACTCTATTAGAGTAATCGATTACCACTGAAACAGAGGCAAAAATTCAACTTTGAAAAGCACTTTTCAGCAGTAAATCACTTATCCAAGCATCCAAATGATCATGTACACAATTAGGCACGAAATTACATTTAATTACAGTCAACAAACATCGATTAGATTCAATTAACTGTCACATCAAGAATCATATTCAAGCACATGAATCCAAATCAAAATCCACAAAATCTACATCGAATAAGTTGCGAATAAGCTAAAAACAGTGTAGATTTAGGGAAAACCAACCTACAAAGCGGAGACTTGCTTTGGTAATTTTTGCAAAGTAATATTGGTGCAGAAAATGAAAGAAAACCAGAGATTCCTTAATTAGTAGCCGAAACGCGTCGAAACCGAACGAAATCGCGAAAATCCACCAAAATCCAACTTGCACCAAAATAAATGGTGAGAAACCTTTGGATTGAAGAAGAATACTCTAAACTTCCAGAAATCCAACCAAAGAATGCTAAATGATGAAGGTTAAGCTCAAGAATTAATCACTTTTCAATGTAAAAAGTGATTATTCTTCAAGAAATAAGAGCTTTTGTGTGTGGTTTTGGAAGAGAGAAGTAGAAGTTGATGAAGAATTAGTAGAGAAATGTGAGAGAATTGGGAGTGAAAATGGAGCAAAAATGGTTGTTTTTTTGAAAATGAGTGAAGCATCCCTTAAATAGATTTTAGGTTTGGAGTATAAGTGGTTTGGAATGAGGTTTGGAATGAGGTTTGGGTTTGGAGCTAGGGTCGGAGTTAGTTAGACTCAACTCACCGAGTCAAGTTAGTTAACTCGGTTAGTTAGGATCAACTCAGTTGCTTGGAAAACAAGGAACCACAATTGGTGTGTGGGTATGTGACTTGGGCTGCAAGCAAGGCCTTGTGACTTGTGAACTTTCAGCATGAAACCACCATGTTCGAGCCCTCGTATGACCTTCATAACTTGTTCAAATGAAAAAATGTCCAACATCAAAGTTGAAGAGGACATGGAGATGAACAACTTTAATGTGCAACAATTTTTCATTTGAAGCCTTATTAATGGAGAAAATTGGCTTGACATTTGGCACGCCAACTGTTCGATGAAATTATGGCCTATGGGCCTGGTCTTGCCTTGCCATGACTTGGTTTTTGCCTTGATTTTACCAAACTTTGATTGATCATAACTCCCTCAATTTGGATCCGATGGAAGAGTTCTTTATATGGATTTGAAGCTTGAAACAAGATATTTTGTTGTGGCCTGATGGATTTTTGATTTGATGCTTTAAAATTGAGAAAGCCTGACTCAAAGAGAGGTGCTAAAATGGCCAAAACTTACTATTTTTGGAAACCCCAAAGTTTCTATTTTTGGCAGTTTTGTAATTTCTTGATTTTTCATTATTCCTCCATCATTTCTTGATCAAATCTTGTCCAATGAACATATATAACTTGAATTTCACGAATTTGACCTTAAAAAGTCTTGACTTTTTTCACTGCACAGTTGACTTTTTCCCCAATTTCTTGATTATCAAGCAACTGATCAATTGAACCTCTTTTGAAATGAATCAATGGCCAATCTTACATCCTTAGATACTTGATATTATGTAGAAAACATTGAGATCAAGTTTGAATCAAAATTTCATCAGGAGACCACTTGAATCCAAAACCCTAATTTTGACTGTTTTGTGTAGGAGATGATGCACTGTCCAATCCTCTTGATGAATTCTCCTCTTCCCATGCCTTGTGAGATCAAGTGGGATGATATATGACATAAGAGACTCTTGAGGCATGTTTGAAGACCCTTGGCTCTTATTCTTTTGCTTTGAACAATCCACCTTTTTGAGGAACACCTGACCACATGCCCTTATGCAAGATGCAATGCAATGCTTAATGTTTTGTTTTTCTATGCTTGAATGCAATGCCATGAAATGAAAACTCATGCTAAATGATATGAAAAAATGAGAGGGAAAATTTTGGGGTATTACAGTGGCTCGGTTTGTTTATGCGTGTTTGACGTGTCAGAAGTCAAAGGTAGAACATTAGAAGCCTAGTGGATTATTGCAACCGTTGGACATTCCCGAGTGGAAATGGGACACCATTTCTATGGATTTTGTGACAGGGTTGTCGAATACTCAGAGGGGACATAATGCCATTTGGGTGATTGTGGATAGGCTGACTAAATCAGCGCATTTCATTTCGATCGACATCAGTTTTTCTTTGGAAAGGTTGGCTGAGATTTATATCCGTGTGATTGTGAAGCTACATGGTGTTTCGTTGTGTATTGTTTCAGATCGGGATCTGAGGTTTACTTCCAGATTTTGGGAAAGTTTGCAAAAGGCGTTAGGTTCCAAGTTAAGATTGAGTTCTGCTTATCATCCTCAGACGAATGGTTAGACCCAGAGAACTATTCAGTCATTGGAAGATTTGCTTAGAGCTTGTGTTCTTGAGCAAGGTGGTGCTTGGGATAGTTATCTTTCGTTGGTGGAGTTCACGTATAACAACAGTTTCCATTCGAGTATTAGAATGGCACCCTTTGAAGCGTTGTATAGAAGAAGATGTCGAACACCTTTGTGTTGGCATGAATCTGGTGAGAGTTCGGTGGTTGGACCGGAGTTAGTTCAACAAACTACGGAAAAGGTGAAACTTATTCGTGAGAAGATGAAGGCTTCTCAGAGTAGGCAGAAGAGTTATCATGATCGAAGGAGGAAAGATCTTGAGTTTCGAGAAGGCGATCATGTATTTTTGAGAGTTACACCTGTGACGGGTGTTGGACGTGCATTGAAGTCGAAGAAACTTACTTCTCGGTTTATTGGTCCTTACCAGATATCCGCGAGAGTGGGTGCTGTGGCTTATCGGGTGGCGTTGCCACCGAATCTTTCGAATTTGCATGATGTGTTCCATGTTTCACAGCTTCGGAAGTATGTTCCGGATCCGTCGCATGTGATTCTGATGGATGAGGTTGAGGTAAGGGAGAAACTTACGTTTGAGGCATTACCGGTGAGAGTTTTGGATCGCGAGTTGAAGCCATTAAGAGGCAAGGATATTGCGCTTGTGAAAGTAGCGTGGGGAGGCGCTGTTGAGGGCAATTTGACTTGGGAGTTGGAGAGTCGAATGCGGGAATCGTATCAGGAGTTGTTCATCTCAGGTAATATTTTCGAGGACGAAAATTTCTAAGTGGGGGAGAGTTGTAACGCCCCGGTTTTTATTAGATTTATTTAATCGAGTCGATTTAATTATTTTGGTCTTTATATTATTTTATTCTTGGTTTTTATTTGGTAAATGTGTTATGTTTATCGTTATTATGTTTTATCGCGTTTCGGGAACGTTTGCGAGAAAATTGAGTGTAGGGGTATTTTGGTCTTTTTGGCTTGGTTAGATATTGTTTTTCATTTAGAATAGAAACACAGAGAGAAAAAGAGAGAAAATAGGAAGAGAAGAAAGAAAAGAAGGAAAAGAGAAAGAAAAGAAGAAAAAGAGGAAAAACTTGAAAGTTTAGAGATCGATTCAACCGACACTTCAAAACACGATTAATCGGGTAAGGGTGCGAAACTCAGTTATTCTATGCTTGTGTATGATTATGTATGTATGTATTTGTTTGAAGTTTGGTTGAATTGAATAGAGAACTACAACAATTAATATGTTGAGATTGTGAGAATTGGATACAATTTTTGTGTCGTAAATCATGATTTAAGGTTCCTAATTGTTGAAACCTAATAGATATAGGTTGTTGTGCATTCAATTGGTAGTTTGTTGATGTTTAGATGAGATTTGGAGAGGAATTAGGTGATTTTTCGTAGCAGAAATTATGCAAGAAAAATTCTGGGTTTCGCTGCCCATACGCGTAACGGGCAAGGCAATACGCGTATTGGGTAAGGCAATACGCGTATGACAAGGGTGAATGAGGACATTACGCGTATGGAAACCCATTTTACACGGCCCTCAGCTGAAATGTGTAACGGTACGCGTAAGGGGCAATGCATTGTGCATAACAAGGGAGGTAATACGCGTACTGGGTTTTTAGTGGAATTTTTGGAGAGAAATCAGTCTCTGCTCATACGCGTAGCACTTTGGGCATTACGCGTATGGATGGGCGAGCGAGCTGGGCAATACGCGTATGGCCCTGGGCAATACGCGTATGACCAGGGAGGGTGCAGAATTTTGCCGTTTCGCGATTTCTTTCCCGATTTCGCGTCTGAAGCGGTTCCTCTTGATCCGTAACTCGGATCGAGACGTTCTTGGTACCGATGGAAAGCTAATGAGATGTTCTTTCTTATAAAAATGGTTTTGAGATTGGTGGCCGATTTAATTATGTCAGGAATTTGGAAATGTGTCGTTTTGCTGACTTTTACTGTCGTAACTGTGTGCGAATTGATGTGTTATCATGTAATACGCTTGTGATATATAACGTATGACTTGTGTGTTGTTATATGATGTGAATGCATGTGATGAAATGTTGTGATGATGGTTTGTGGCCTAAGGGTAAGTAAATGCATTGTGTTGTGTTTGATTGTATATGCATGATTATGGATGTTGGAATGGTTCACATGGTTGTATATGTGTATGCATTTGATTGTCATGAGTCATTGTATGCCAAGCATCATGATATGCATCTTGTGATGTCGTGTGCCCTTGTGGGGTGTGAGCAACGAAATGATTCCAGAGGGAATCTGCTATAACAATCGTGTGCCTTATACAAAGAGGACCTAAAGCGACGTTAGAGACGATCGTGTGCCTTATACAAAGAGGACCTAAAGCGATCGGATCGTGTGCCTTTTACAAAGAGGACCTAAAGCGATCCATAAACATCGTGTGCCTTATACAAAGAGGACCTAAAGCGACGGGGAACATCGTTTGTCCGACGGGGAGTTACAATAAGTAACAAGCGATGATTCCAATAATTCCTGAGTGAATTAATGATGAGAATGATGGATGGAATGGTACCGCATTGCATTGCATAGAGTCGTTGTGTCGGTCTCTATGCATTTGCATAAGTCATGAATGGATTGATTATGTGTGGGATTTGTGAATGGAATTGATGAGTTGATATATATATATATATATATATATATATATATATATATATATATATATATATATATATATATATATATATATATATATATGTTGGTGATAAATGTATTGAGCATGATTGATATGCCTTTGTGATGGATGTATGAGATATGATTTGTGTTGTTTTGTATTTGAATTATGGGGTAAGTGGTGGTGAGAATGTTTTACATGTGTATTTTGTGTTATTATATAATTGTATGCAACTATATTATAATTGTGTTTCTCACCCTTCTGCTGTTTTGAATGCTCTATGAGGCATTGCAGATTAGATGCTGAAGGTCTTTTTGTGAAGATTATGTCTTCATTCTTTTGTCGGTCGGCTCTGATATGTAGCACCGGGTAGTCGGGGAGATCGTTATGTGATATATCTTTTTGGATTTTACATGTATGACTCTGTATATGACAGACAAACTTCTATGTTTATATATATGAGACTTTAGTTGCAGATTTTTCGCTTTTATTCTGTACCTGAATTGTGGGTGTTAGGAACTGAGTTCCTCTGTTTATGTTGCTACCTGATTGTTGCATATCTTTATGAGCAAGTTATTATATTTCATCATCGTGATGTGACGCTCCGTCTATGCCATGAATGTTTTAATTCTACTCTGATTATTTGTTATCGCTTTAATTACTTGGGTTATAGATTAGGGGTGTTACAACTTCCACTACAAATACATGTGCAGGTCTGTCGAGACGCATGATCGGAAAAATAGCAAGTGTACTATTTTTACCGATGTAGTAATAGTTGGGGTTATCCCCAGAATCGATCTCTCGAGGACTGCGTGTGATTATAAGTGCAGATGCTACTTCAATTAAACAAAAAATTTCTTTGGGGTTTGTTTGGTTGAGAGAATTATAATAACAAAATAAAATAAGCAGAATAATAAAAGTGTTTTTTTACGAATATGATGAAACATGCTAGGGAAGGTGTATAAATTGCTAGTAAGAACCCGAAATTATCGTCAGAGATATATGTCTCAAAAACCTTAATTTTACTAACCCTCAAATATTTTTCTTAAATTCCTTTAAACGAAAAACCTTTGATATTCTCCCTTGACCCTAATTCCTTAGCAATCAAGAAAGAACATCAAGCAATAGTTCTGACAAAGTTGTTTTTAGTCACTACGGGATATCCCCATTCCTAGACAATATCTATCGTAATGTTATTATGCAAAATCAACGGATTGGTTTTTCAAACCAAATCCCTAATCGTAAATCGTTCCCAATTTAACCGATCAAAAAATATAAAATAATTTGCACAACAAAAGATTAAGGTAAGAAAACATAAATTCATCAAATAATTCAACAAAGGTTTATTACATCACAATTTAGGGACACCCCCTAGCATTGTGGGGTTTAGCCTCTCATAATATTCGAAACAAAAACAATAATAGGATTAAAAAAAGACATTACAAATTGATCGGAGTAATTTGATCCTTCAATCGCTTCCGCTCATGAACAATCTCCTTCTCCAAATCTCCTTGATCGCATAAACTATCGTAAAATTCTTTGTAAAGTAAAAAGTCCCTCTTCTACTTCTAAAAACTAGTCTAAAAAGTCACAATTCACCCAGATCGATTGAAAATACCCAAAGTGCCCCCACAACTTAATATGGGGAGAAAATATGGAAAAATTCAGAAAATCAGCGTCAAAGCTGACACGGGCCGTGTCAGCCAACACTGTCGGCCGTGTCAGCTTGCTAGATTTTATAACCGAAATTGTTTCGATCATAACTTTTGATCCGTAAGTCTGTTTTCGTCCCCGTTCGAAGCGCCGGAAAGCTAGTGAAGAGAACTACAACATAGTATAGACAAGGAACTTGGTAGCCCAATATTTTTCCATGTTTGTTGAATTTTAGGTCCAGGCATCCTCTGCTTCATTCCAAAAACGCTTCTAAATCCCCGGAACTTCCATTTTCTTCGCACGTGTCCTTTGGGCTTTTCCACTCAGACCTGAAACCATTGAAAACTACCAAACCAAAGCATAAAATGCAACTTAATTGAAGTAAAACACCAAATCATAAAATGCGAGAATAAAATACGACAAGTAAAATTGAATTGAAAAACAATGAAAAGACAAACAAAGTGCTACCGATTTTATGGATTCATGCCGAATAATTGACGAAAAACTAGTAGAAATGGTGATCGATCACAACCCCAAACTTATCTCATTGCTTGTCCTCAAGTAATGCTCGAGACAGTAGAAAGGTCACCCCCGAATTAATCAAAATTTTCTTACCACAACGCCGCTGAGATCTTTCGCGACTATCTTTCCACTTTTCTTTCAACATTTCCTTCTTACCTGAATTTTGACGGTCTTCTACACTTCCACATCAAAGTACCTCTTTACCTGTCAGCTTTTCACACTCTCACCAAATTTCTCGGGTTACAGTGTTTACACCCAATAATCATAGCATGCAAAGTTAACTCATAAGCTTGAATAACATCTATTTTCATCTCCTACGCACACAACACACACTTTTTGAGGGCTTTTATGGCTGTAACAGGGCTTAGGGACAAGGTGGGATAAACAAACAAAAGGGAAAAACGAGTGGTTTTTTTTTGGTTCAGACTCAGTGTCGTCATTCTTCTCACTGTGTTATTTGTTCTGTTTCACAATCAAGGGTATCGGGCACTATTTTGCTAGGATTCTTTAGTTTCTACTCAATTGTTTCTTTGAGCTTACTTTTTGAATTCTTCCAACTAAATCCTCCTCTAGGTAAGTGCTTTCTTCTTTCTTTTCTCTTTTTTTTTCTTTTTCAAAACTTTTTTTTTCTTTTTACACTTACCTAGTTCTTATAGGTATCCCAACCCCAAACTTAGAATTATTCACATATCAAAATCAACAACACTTATCTGAGCAGGGTGAGAGAGTGTTTGGGCTCATGGTTTAATTATGCGGTTAATAAACAAATAAAAGGAAGAAGGCTTAAGGGGGTTAAAGAAGGATAACATAAAAGGGTAGGCTGGAAAGGCTCAGGGTTAAAAACAAACAAGTGCCTCAGTGTGTATATGTGTGCATTGAAACTCCAACAGACGAGTAAGCAAACTAAGAGTGACAAAGACATACCTGACGAACTCTTATGATGATAAGGTGTTTGGCTTTTTATAATCCCCACCAAGTTTGGCATACTGACAAATTCCAAGGTACCTCTAGTGTAATGTCGCTTCATTTCCGTCTCAGGTGCACAGTATTCCCGTATCAGTCCAGTGTTGGAAAGTCGCGTCCAATCATCCACCTCAGCAGCACCAACTTTTAGGGGTTTCCTGGAGAGCAAGTATGGGTTGTGCCTTTTCATCCACTAACTATCAGTCTCCTCATTCATCCGACACGAATACCTTTAATCTGTAACACACAAAATACAAAACACACCAATCAGCGGTACGAAGATGAAATAACATAAATAAAAATACTGAAAGCAATAAAACCCCCCACACTTGAACTAAACATTGACCTCAATGTTTTAGAACAAGCTAGATAGGGGAACTCACAAAGCCTCAATGCAGAGGGACAAAGAAAGAGATATTTTTTTTTGCTACAGTAGGGATGACACGGGTCGTGTCAGCTGACACGGCTACTGTAAAATGTTTTTTTTTAATAATTTTCTTTTTCGCTACAGTAGGGCTAACACGGGTCATGTTAGTTGACACGGGGGGCCGTGTCAGCCTACTGTAATTTTTTTTTTAAGAAATAAAACTCGTGGGTTGCCTCCCACGAAGCGCTTCGTTTAACGACGCATGGCTCGACGGTCCACTCCCCATAGTTATAGGGGATACTTCAGCTTCCCCATCTTGTTGTGTGACCTTTCAGCTACCAACAATTGACCTGATGTAGAGATACGAGCTACTTGTTGCCTCAAGTCAACACCCACTTCCATATCCTTCCTGCGATGTTTCTTTTTCTTTCTTTTCTTGATTTCATGAGTGGACCTTGGCGTATTGTTGCCATGTGTAATAGATGACCGAGACTCTGCATTTTTGGAGATTATGCCCGAGACTTTTTCATGAGGTGATCTTGCACTTCTTCTTTTTCCACCATTCCGATCATTCCAATTGAAGCTTGGTTACCCTTACCTTCATTTTGCTTCTTGATATCCAGAACATTCAAAGTGATTTCCTCATCAAAAGATTTAAAAGTCACCGTGCCTTTGTCAATATCGAGATTGCACCGACTAGTGAGCAGGAAAGGTCTACCGAGGATGACAGGGGTGTCTTCATCTTCTGGAATATCCATGATCTCAAAGTCAACTGGAAAAACCAATTCACCGATCGTCACTAACACATCCTCAGCTACCCCATAAGATTTCTCAATTGTGTGGTTTTCAAATTTTAAATTTGTTCCCGTATCGCTCACCCTTCCAATTCCCAACTTTTTATAAATGGACAATGGCATGAGACTAACACTAGCACTTGAATCAATCAGAACTTTTTTGAAATTTATGTCTATTATAGTGCACGGTATTGCCACAGATCCAGGATCCTTCTACTTGGCAAGGATTCTCCTATTTTGGAGTACTTCACTACACTTCTCATTTACATTTTTCAGCTCTTCCTCCATAGGTTTCTTTTTAGTGATCATCTCTTTCATGAATTTCTGATATACCGGCATTTGCTCTAGTGTCTCAAAGAATGGCATATGAACCTCCAACTTTTTGAACAATGTAACAAATTTCTCAAAGTCCTTCTCTTGTGTCTCCTTCTTTGTCGCTCTTGAGGGGTACGGTAACTTGATCTCAGGTTTGACCGCTTCTTTTCTTTTCTCTCCGTAATTCTCACTTGACTCACCACTTCCAGTCATGATTGCATTCACATTCTGGTTATCTCTTAGGTTTGTCACTGTTGCACTCGGTACGACACCTGGTGTTTGGCAATGTGCTAGTTGTTGAGCTATCTGGCTCATCTGAACTTCAAGATTTTTTATGGAGGCTATGGTATTCCTATAGCTATTCCGGGTCTCTTCCTGAAATTGCAGGTTATGAGCTGCCATCTTCTCAATGGCAATCTCCCATTGTGCTTTTTGGGGAGCTTGTTGCTGCTGTGGGTATTATTGTTGATTCTGATCTTTCCAGGAGAAGTTAGGATGATTCTTCCACCCTGGATTATAAGTTTGAGTGTAGGGATTATTCTGCTTCAGGAATTTTATCTCTTCAATTTGTTACGGAGTCGCAACACAATGTGCAGTATAATGGGGTCCACTACAAATCTTACAACTCATGGGCTGACCAGTTTGAACTTGTGCCACATGTTGAGTACCCACTTTCATAGCCTTTAACCTTCTTTCAACTTCCGCAGCAATCTGATCTTCTACCTTCACAACCTGATTATTCAACTTCAAATCAATCACACCCTCAGATTTACTCACACTTCGATCATATAACTCCAAATGTTTGTTAGCACCTATGGCTTCAATGATCTTTTTGACACCAGTGGCTGTTGTAAAGTTAGATGAGCCACTGGCAGCTGTATCAATTAGTTGCTTAGTCTTTATCTGGAGGCCATTGACGAACACCTGCATCTACTCAGTTTGATCCATGTTGTGAGTCGGACAGGCTACCAAAACTTTCTTGAACCTCTTGTATGCATCTCCGAGAGATTCTCTGTCCTTCTATTTAAACTTCACAATATCATATCTTTTTCGGATATAAACAGATGCCAGAAAATACTCATTCAGAAACGCCTTCTCCATCTCTTCCCAAGTGGTAATACTCCAGCAGGTAACGAGTAGAACCACTCTTCAGCCTCTTCCGCCAAAGTGAAAGGAAACATTCTTAACTTTTTCGCTTCCTCGGTGTGCCCCTCAATCTTGAGAGTGGTGCTCATAGTCAGAAATCTCTGCAGATGTTTGTTGGCATCTTCATTAACCTTTTCGGTGAAAGGTCTCCTCTCAAGTTGAGTGATGGTGCTAGGATGCAGCTGGAAATTCGGCACATTCACTTCTGCTGAGGGATTGCCTCGCATATACAGGTTAGACAGATAATAGTAAAAAAATAACAGAAAAATAAAATTAAAAGTTTTAGTCACAGAGTGACAAAATTCCAATTGAACTAACACAAGCACTTAAAATTTGGCAGTCCCCGGTAACGGCGCCAAAAACTTGATCGGAAAAATAGCAACTGTACTATTTTTACCGATGTAGTAATAGTTGGGGTTATCCCCAGAATCGATATCTCGAGGACTGCGTGTGATTATAAGTGCAGATGCTATTTCAATTAAACAAAAAATTTCTTTGGGGTTTGTTTGGTTGAGAGAATTATAATAACAAAATAAAATAAGCAAAATAATAAAAGTGTTTTTTTACGAATATGATGAAACATGCTAGGGAAGGTGTATAAATTGTTAGTAAGAACCCGAAATTATCGTCAGAGATATATGTCTCAAAACCTTAATTTTACTAACCCACAAATATTTTTCTTAAATTCCTTTAAACGAAAAACCTTTGATATTCTCCCTTGACCCTAATTCTTTAGAAATCAAGAAAGAACATCAAGCAATAGTTCTGACAAAGTTGTTTTTAGTCACTACGGGATATCCCAATTCCTAGACAATATCTACCGTAATGTTATTATACAAAATCAACGGATTGGTTTTTCAGGCCAAATCCCTAATCGTAAATCGTTCCCAATTTAACCGATCAAAAAATATAAAATAATTTGCACAACAAAAGATTAAGGTAAGAAAACATAAATTCATCAAATAATTCAACAAAGGTTTATTACATCACAATTTAGGGACACCCCCTAGCATTGTGGGGTTTAGCCTCTCATAATATTCGAAACAAAAACAATAATAGGATTAAAAAAAGACATTACAAATTGATCGGAGTAATTTGATCCTTCAATCGCTTCCGCTCATGAACAATCTCCTTCTCCAAATCTCCTTGATCGCATAAACTATCGTAAAATTCTTTGTAAAGTAAAAAGTCCCTCTTCTACTTCTAAAAACTAGTCTAAAAAGTCACAATTCACCCAGATCGATTGAAAATACCCAAAGTGCCCCCACAACTTAATATGGGGAGAAAATATGGAAAAATTCAGAAAATCAGCGTCAAAGCTGACACGGGCCGTGTCAGCCAACACTGTCGGCCGTGTCAGCTTGCTAGATTTTATAACCGAAATTGTTTCGATCATAACTTTTGATCCGTAAGTCTGTTTTCGTCCCCGTTCGAAGCGCCAGAAAGCTAGTGAAGAGAACTACAACATAGTATAGACAAGGAACTTGGTAGCCCAATATTTTTCCATGTTTGTTGAATTTTAGGTCCAGGCATCCTCTGCTTCATTCCAAAAACGCTTCTAAATCCCCGGAACTTCCATTTTCTTCGCACGTGTCCTTTGGGCTTTTCCACTCATACCTGAAACCATTGAAAACTACCAAACCAAAGCATAAAATGCAACTTAATTGAAGTAAAACACCAAATCATAAAATGCGAGAATAAAATACGACAAGTAAAATTGAATTGAAAAACAATGAAAAGACAAACAAAGTGCTACCGATTTTATGGATTCATGCCGAATAATTGACGAAAAACTAGTAGAAATGGTGATCGATCACAACCCCAAACTTATCTCATTGCTTGTCCTCAAGTAATGCTCGAGACAGTAGAAAGGTCACCCCCGAATTAATCAAAATTTTCTTACCACAACGCCGCTGAGATCTTTCGCGACTATCTTTCCACTTTTCTTTCAACATTTCCTTCTTACCTGAATTTTGACGGTCTGCTACACTTCCACATCAAAGTACCTCTTTACCTGTCAGCTTTTCACACTCTCACCAAATTTCTCGGGTTACAGTGTTTACACTCAATAATCATAGCATGCAAAGTTAACTCATAAGCTTGAATAACATCTATTTTCATCTCCTACGCACACAACACACACTTTTTGAGGGCTTTTATGGCTGTAACAGGGCTTAGGGACAAGGTGGGATAAACAAACAAAAGGGAAAAACGAGTGGTTTTTTTTTGGTTCAGACTCAGTGTCGTCATTCTTCTCACTGTGTTATTTGTTCTGTTTCACAATCAAGGGTATCGGGCACTATTTTGCTAGGATTCTTTAGTTTCTACTCAATTGTTTCTTTGAGCTTACTTTTTGAATTCTTCCAACTAAATCCTCCTCTAGGTAAGTGCTTTCTTCTTTCTTTTCTCTTTTTTTTTCTTTTTCAAAACTTTTTTTTTCTTTTTACACTTACCTAGTTCTTATAGGTATCCCAACCCCAAACTTAGAATTATTCACATATCAAAATCAACAACACTTATCTGAGCAGGGTGAGAGAGTGTTTGGGCTCATGGTTTAATTATGCGGTTAATAAACAAATAAAAGGAAGAAGGCTTAAGGGGGTTAAAGAAGGATAACATAAAAGGGTAGGCTGGAAAGGCTCAGGGTTAAAAACAAACAAGTGCCTCAGTGTGTATATGTGTGCATTGAAACTCCAACAGACGAGTAAGCAAACTAAGAGTGACAAAGACATACCTGACGAACTCTTATGATGATAAGGTGTTTGGCTTTTTATAATCCCCACCAAGTTTGGCATACTGACAAATTCCAAGGTACCTCTAGTGTAATGTCGCTTCATTTCCGTCTCAGGTGCACAGTATTCCCGTATCAGTCCAGTGTTGGAAAGTCGCGTCCAATCATCCACCTCAGCAGCACCAACTTTTAGGGGTTTCCTGGAGAGCAAGTATGGGTTGTGCCTTTTCATCCACTAACTATCAGTCTCCTCATTCATCCGACACGAATACCTTTAATCTGTAACACACAAAATACAAAACACACCAATCAGCGGTACGAAGATGAAATAACATAAATAAAAATACTGAAAGCAATAAAACCCCCCACACTTGAACTAAACATTGACCTCAATGTTTTAGAACAAGCTAGATAGGGGAACTCACAAAGCCTCAATGCAGAGGGACAAAGAAAGAGAATTTTTTTTTTGCTACAGTAGGGATGACACGGGTCGTGTCAGCTGACACGGCTACTGTAAAATGTTTTTTTTTAATAATTTTCTTTTTCGCTACAGTAGGGCTAACACGGGTCATGTTAGTTGACACGGGGGGCCGTGTCAGCCTACTGTAATTTTTTTTTTAAGAAATAAAACTCGTGGGTTGCCTCCCACGAAGCGCTTCGTTTAACGACGCATGGCTCGACGGTCCACTCCCCATAGTTATAGGGGATACTTCAGCTTCCCCATCTTGTTGTGTGACCTTTCAGCTACCAACAATTGACCTGATGTAGAGATACGAGCTACTTGTTGCCTCAAGTCAACACCCACTTCCATATCCTTCCTGCGATGTTTCTTTTTCTTTCTTTTCTTGATTTCATGAGTGGACCTTGGCGTATTGTTGCCATGTGTAATAGATGACCGAGACTCTGCATTTTTGGAGATTATGCCCGAGACTTTTTCATGAGGTGATCTTGCACTTCTTCTTTTTCCACCATTCCGATCATTCCAATTGAAGCTTGGTTACCCTTACCTTCATTTTGCTTCTTGATATCCAGAACATTCAAAGTGATTTCCTCATCAAAAGATTTAAAAGTCACCGTGCCTTTGTCAATATCGAGATTGCACCGACTAGTGAGCAGGAAAGGTCTACCGAGGATGACAGGGGTGTCTTCATCTTCTGGAATATCCATGATCTCAAAGTCAACTGGAAAAACCAATTCACCGATCGTCACTAACACATCCTCAGCTACCCCATAAGATTTCTCAATTGTGTGGTTTTCAAATTTTAAATTTGTTCCCGTATCGCTCACCCTTCCAATTCCCAACTTTTTATAAATGGACAATGGCATGAGACTAACACTAGCACTTGAATCAATCAGAACTTTTTTGAAATTTATGTCTATTATAGTGCACGGTATTGCCACAGATCCAGGATCCTTCTACTTGGCAAGGATTCTCCTATTTTGGAGTACTTCACTACACTTCTCATTTACATTTTTCAGCTCTTCCTCCATAGGTTTCTTTTTAGTGATCATCTCTTTCATGAATTTCTGATATACCGGCATTTGCTCTAGTGTCTCAAAGAATGGCATATGAACCTCCAACTTTTTGAACAATGTAACAAATTTCTCAAAGTCCTTCTCTTGTGTCTCCTTCTTTGTCGCTCTTGAGGGGTACGGTAACTTGATCTCAGGTTTGACCGCTTCTTTTCTTTTCTCTCCGTAATTCTCACTTGACTCACCACTTCCAGTCATGATTGCATTCACATTCTGGTTATCTCTTAGGTTTGTCACTGTTGCACTCGGTACGACACCTGGTGTTTGGCAATGTGCTAGTTGTTGAGCTATCTGGCTCATCTGAACTTCAAGATTTTTTATGGAGGCTATGGTATTCCTATAGCTATTCCGGGTCTCTTCCTGAAATTGCAGGTTATGAGCTGCCATCTTCTCAATGGCAATCTCCCATTGTGCTTTTTGGGGAGCTTGTTGCTGCTGTGGGTATTATTGTTGATTCTGATCTTTCCAGGAGAAGTTAGGATGATTCTTCCACCCTGGATTATAAGTTTGAGTGTAGGGATTATTCTGCTTCAGGAATTTTATCTCTTCAATTTGTTACGGAGTCGCAACACAATGTGCAGTATAATGGGGTCCACTACAAATCTTACAACTCATGGGCTGACCAGTTTGAACTTGTGCCACATGTTGAGTACCCACTTTCATAGCCTTTAACCTTCTTTCAACTTCCGCAGCAATCTGATCTTCTACCTTCACAACCTGATTATTCAACTTCAAATCAATCACACCCTCAGATTTACTCACACTTCGATCATATAACTCCAAATGTTTGTTAGCACCTATGGCTTCAATGATCTTTTTGACACCAGTGGCTGTTGTAAAGTTATATGAGCCACTGGCAGCTGTATCAATTAGTTGCTTAGTCTTTATCTGGAGGCCATTGACGAACACCTGCATCTACTCAGTTTGATCCATGTTGTGAGTCGGACAGGCTACCAAAACTTTCTTGAACCTCTTGTATGCATCTCCGAGAGATTCTCTGTCCTTCTATTTAAACTTCACAATATCATATCTTTTTCGGATATAAACAGATGCCAGAAAATACTCATTCAGAAACGCCTTCTCCATCTCTTCCCAAGTGGTAATACTCCAGCAGGTAACGAGTAGAACCACTCTTCAGCCTCTTCCGCCAAAGTGAAAGGAAACATTCTTAACTTTTTCGCTTCCTCGGTGTGCCCCTCAATCTTGAGAGTGGTGCTCATAGTCAGAAATCTCTGCAGATGTTTGTTGGCATCTTCATTAACCTTTTCGGTGAAAGGTCTCCTCTCAAGTTGAGTGATGGTGCTAGGATGCAGCTGGAAATTCGGCACATTCACTTCTGCTGAGGGATTGCCTCGCATATACAGGTTAGACAGATAATAGTAAAAAAATAACAGAAAAATAAAATTAAAAGTTTTAGTCACAGAGTGACAAAATTCCAATTGAACTAACACAAGCACTTAAAATTTGGCAGTCCCCGGTAACGGCGCCAAAAACTTGATCGGAAAAATAGCAACTGTACTATTTTTACCGATGTAGTAATAGTTGGGGTTATCCCCAGAATCGATATCTCGAGGACTGCGTGTGATTATAAGTGCAGATGCTATTTCAATTAAACAAAAAATTTCTTTGGGGTTTGTTTGGTTGAGAGAATTATAATAACAAAATAAAATATGCAAAATAATACAAGTGTTTTTTTACGAATATGATGAAACATGCTAGGGAAGGTGTATAAATTGTTAGTAAGAACCCGAAATTATCGTCAGAGATATATGTCTCAAAACCTTAATTTTACTAACCCACAAATATTTTTCTTAAATTCCTTTAAACGAAAAACCTTTGATATTCTCCCTTGACCCTAATTCTTTAGAAATCAAGAAAGAACATCAAGCAATAGTTCTGACAAAGTTGTTTTTAGTCACTACGGGATATCCCAATTCCTAGACAATATCTACCGTAATGTTATTATACAAAATCAACGGATTGGTTTTTCAGGCCAAATCCCTAATCGTAAATCGTTCCCAATTTAACCGATCAAAAAATATAAAATATTTTGCACAACAAAAGATTAAGGTAAGAAAACATAAATTCATCAAATAATTCAACAAAGGTTCATTACATCACAATTTAGGGACACCCCCCTAGCATTGTGGGGTTTAGCCTCTCATAATATTCGAAACAAAAATAATAATAGGATTAAAAAAAGACATTACAAATTGATCAGAGTAATTTGATCCTTCAATCGCTTCCGCTCATGAACAATCTCCTTCTCCAAATCTCCTTGATCGCATAAATTATCGTAAAATTCTTTGTAAAGTAAAAAGTCCCTCTTCTACTTCTAAAAACTAGTCTAAAAAGTCACAATTCACCTAGATTGATTGGAAAACCCCAAAGTGCCCCCACAACTTAATATGGGGAGAAAATATGGAAAAATTCAGAAAATCAGCGTCAAAGCTGACACGGACCGTGTCAGCCAACACTATCGGCAGTGTCAGCTTGCTGGATTTTATAATCGAAATTGTTTCGATCATAACTTTTGATCCGTAAGTCTGTTTTCGTCCCCATTCGAAGCGTCGGAAAGCTAGTGAAGAGAACTACAACATAGTACAGACAAGGAACTTGGTTGCCCAATATTTTTCTATGTTTGTGGAATTTTAGGTCCAGGCATCCTCTGCTTCATTCCAAAAACGCTTCTAAATCCCCGGAACTTCCATTTTCTTCGCACGAGTCCTTTGGGCTTTTCCACTCAGACCTGAAACCATTGAAAACTACCAAACCAAAGCATAAAATGCAACGTAATTGAAGTAAAACAACAAATCATAAAATGCGAGAATAAAATACGACAAGTAAAATTGAATTGAAAAATAATGAAAAGACAAACAAAGTGCTACCGATTTTATGGATTCAGCCGAATAATTGACGAAAAACTAGTAGAAATGGTGACCGATCAACGCATAACATCAATTTTAGGAATATCATTCCCCCGATTCACAACAATCATGGAGGCCAAGGTTACCAAAGCGTCTGCCATTTGGTTTTCATCAAGGGGAATATGATGCAATTCAACTTTGTTGAAGAAGGTGAGCAACCTCCTTGCATAGTATCTATAACGAATCAAACCAGGTTGGCGAGTTTCCCATTCTCCCTTGATCTGATTGATCACCAAAGCTGAATCCTCATACACATCCAGAATCTTGATCCTCAGAACAATAGCTTCTTCAAGGTCCATGATGCAAGCTTCATATTTGGCCATATTATTTATACATTAAAATGTCAACCCTGTGGTAAAAGGAATATGGGAACCTTGAGGAGTGACAATGATTTCCCAAATTCCATTTTCATAAGCGTTAACATCTCTATCGAATATCAAACCCCAACGAAATCCTGGCTCAGGTCCTTCATCCGGTAATGGCTCTTCACAATCCTTCATTTTCAAATACATCACGTCTTCATATGGGAAATCAAACTTGATAGACTAATAGTCATCGATTGGCTGATGAGCCAAATGATTAGCTAAGACACTCCCTTTGATTTCCTTATGAGTGTGATACTCAATATCGTATTCTGACAACAACATCTGCCATCAGGAAATTCTTCCAGTCAAGGCAGGCTTTTCAAAGATGTACTTAATCAGATCCATCTTGGAAATCAACCAAGTAGCGTGATTGAGCATGTACTAGCAGAGACGTCAAGCAGTCCAAGCTAAAGCACAACAGGTCTTCTCGAGCATAGAGTAACGAGACTCGCAATCTCTGAATTTCTTACTTAAATAGTATATGGCATACTTCTTCCTACATGTTTCATCTTGTTGACCGAGCACACAACCAATTGAGTCTTCAATTTGGTAAAGTACATAATCAATGGTCTTCCTTCAATTGTAGGAATCAAAATTAGAGGCTCGAGCAGATATTCCTTGATACTATTAAATGCTTTCTGGCAGTCTTCTGTCCACACACATCCCTGATCCTTTTGGAGAAGTTTGAAATTCGGCCCATTGGTGGCAGTCATATGTGAGATGAACCGGGAGACATAATTCGGGCATCCAAGGAAACCTCTTACTTGCTTCTCGGTTGTTGGCGGGACCATCTCTTGAATGACTCTAACCTTATCAGGATCGACCTCAATTCCTCTTTGACCGACGATGAAGCCCAAGAGTTTTCCTGAACGAACATCAAAGGTACAATTGTTTGGACTTAAGCGGAGCTTATATTTCCTCAAACAATAAAACAACTTTAATAAATACTCCACATGGTCTTCTTCAGTTCTCAACTTGGCAATCATGTCATCCACGTAGACTTTTATCTCTTTGTGCATCATGTCATAGAAGAGGGTAGTCATGGCTCTTTGATATGTTGCACCAGCATTTTTCAAACCAAAAGGCATCACCCTATAGAAAAATGATCCCCATGGTGTGATAAATGTTGTCTTCTCCATGTCTATGGGCGCCATCCTGATTTGGTTGTAATCGGAGAACCCATCCATGAAAGAGAAGACTTTGAACTTGGCAGTATTGTCAACCAACATGTCAATATGCGGCAATGGGAAATCATTCTTTGGACTGGCCTTATTCAAATCTCTATAATTGACGCACATGCGAACCTCACCAACCTTTTTGGCAATGGGCACTATGTTGGCCAACCACTGAGGGTATTAGGACGTGACAAGGAATCCTGCATCAATCTGCTTTTGCAATTCTTCCTTGATCTTGAGAGCCATATCTGGACGAGACTTTCTCAACTTCTGTTTGATCGGTGGGCACTATGGCTTCAACGACAAATGATGCTCCGCAATGTATTTATCTAACCCTGGCATGTCTTGGTAATATCAAGCAAACACATCCACGTACTCTCTAAGAAGCTCTATCATTCTCTCCTTAATAGTTGGAACAAGCAGTGCTCCAATCTTTACTTCCTTTTTATCTTATTCGGAACCTAAGTTGATCACTTCTACTGGCTCCTTATGAGGTTGAATGGTCTTCTCCTCACGCTCAAACAATCGGGAGATCTCATCAAGAATCCCTTCTGTATTTTCCTCTTCAGCTTCGAACACAGGGAATTCAAAGTTGGGAGATGGCATAGGGTCATGGTTTTCAATGGGTTTTTCATGTATTAATCTGTACATGTGATTTATATTGGATTTTAGAAACAAAGAAATGTGGAGGTGTGTGTAGATATTGAAAGTGTTTATTTTTTTGTTGGTTTTTTTATATTACTATTTTCCGAAAAAGCAAAAAGTAAAAACAAAGAGATGGAAATAAAATAGCATTTTTATTAATAATTGAAAATCTTGAAACAAACCCCTGACACAAATACACTTTTGCCTTGGGCAGAGCGAAAGTAAATTATTTAAATGAAGCACAAACAACTACTTTTTCGCCTCTGGGCAGAGCGAAAGGATTTTCAAAATAACAACAAGAAATATTACTTAGAGATGTGAACAACAGAGGGGACATCAACGGTGCTCCAATTCTGGTAGACCGGTCCATGCACTACGAATTCTTGTAAATCCTCTTCTGGATCATCTTCAATAATAGCATCAACTTCAGGTGGAGTAGGATTGATGAAACCCTACTGCAAAAAACCTCTTGGATAGGACGAATAACCATGTCTGATTCAGCAACCTTTGTAGAACCGGCAAAAAAGCCAAGACCTTCTCGAAATTTGTTTTTTTGCAAGATCAAAACCTTTCCCCATCCATCAACAGAACCATTCTCCACCACACATTGTGCATATTTTAAAAAAGAAATGGATGCCCCACTCTTCTTGGCACTACTACCAGTAAATGAGAGAGCTTGGAATCAGGTTCCAATAGCTTCGTCAGTGTCTATGTAAGAAAATGAAGAGAGGTGGCTCACCACCAAAGCTTGTTCTCCACATACTGTTACCAACTTTCCTTCTTTGACAAATTTCAACTTTTGATGAAGCGTAGAAGTTATTGCCCATGCCTCATGAATCCTTGGACGACCCAATAAGCAGATGTATACTGCATGAATATCCATCACTTGAAAAGTGATCTGAAAGGTATGAGGACCGATCGTCAAAGATAGATCCACTTCTCCGATGACAGTTTTTCTAGAGCCATAAAAAGCCTTTACAATGATCCCACTAGGCCTCATGGGGATACCTTGGTACGATAACCTGGATAGTGTATTCTTGGGCATGACATTCAAGGAGGAACTAGTGTCAACCAATACACTGGATAAAGCATCATTCATGTAATTCATTGAAATTTGTAGCGCCAAGTTATGATTTCTGCCTTCTTCTGGGAGCTCTTCTTCACTAAATCCCAGATTATTACATGCAGTTATATTCCCCACGATCCCGCCAAACTAATCAATGGTCACATCATAATCAACGTACGCCTATTCAAGAACCTTCTATAAAGCTTCTCTGTGAGCCTAAGAGCTCATCAATAATGACAACACAGATATCTTAGATGGGGTCTGCAAAAGCTTATCGACAATCTTGTATTCACTTTTCTTGATCAACTTTAAGTCTTCATCGGAGTCAGAATTAAGACCATCCCCACTGGACTGTCCTACAACAAAGTTTGGTTCATCATTTATGATTGGTCATTCAACAGGAACTTCAGCTCTCTTCGGAGGCGTGGTTGCAAATACACGTCCACTTCTTGTGACTCTACTCACATCAGCAATGTTGATAATTGAAGGCATAACAGGCAAGGGAACTTCCTTCCCATTCTCCAGCATAGTGGCGTAATATTTGTAAGGCACCGCCTTATCAGAAACATAAGGAGTCGGGCCTGGCACAAAAATAAACAAAGGAGTAACCAAAGACTTTCGGTTGTCATAAGTGATTTCCACATGTTCAAGTTTGTTAAACTGTAGAACCACCACATTAAATTCATCATCTTCCTCTCTATCATAGGTGATCGTGATATCACCTTAATCCATCAACTTTTGAATGTCTTGGAGTACAGTGCGGCACGCACATGGACTCCTAGGACAAATCGCACAAGCAGCGTAATTATGTTCATTCTCAAAGAAGGCAAGTCTACTTAAGCTCTGATGCATTATGACCAAAGACTCTCTGATCAACTCAACACAAAAGACTTTGAATTTTCCTGGGCAACCATTCACCATGTTTACCTGATGAAAATATCAATTCTTGTAAGCACGAATACGACCTCTATCCATCATATTTTGGAGTCTGTCTACCACAACACGACATCCTCGTGGATTTCTAGAACAAACTCTAAAAGAAGTGTAGTTGTGCGGTGGCAAAATACCACGTCTAACCATACCATCGTGCATCTGTACCAGACTCTCATTCATCAATCGTATGTCAAAGATCTGAAAATCACCTGGGCAGCCATACACCATATTCACTGAGGCTCCCCCATGTTGAGGCAAGGGGTTAACTTGGACATTCGGGTTGATATATTTGAAAGACAAAATTCCACACTTGATCAATCTCTACACATTCGCCTTCAAACTAAAGCAGTTTTCAATATTATGGTCGGGCGCTCCCTGATGGTACGCACAAAACTGATCAGCCTTGTACCAATATGGAATGTCTTTTGGGACTGCAGGTGGAGACTTTGTCTATACATGACCTTTCTCTAACAGAGCGGGAAACAATTCCGCATAAGTCATGGGAATTAGGTCAAAGTTGGGCTTTCTCTTAACACATTTTTGATTATTGTACTGTGGGTGGGCATTCTGCTGAGGTTGTTTTTGTTGTTGTATGGGTTGTTGAACATGTTGTTGGGAGAACTGTGGTTGGGTGTGTTATTGTGAAAACTGTGGTTGGTAGGCGGAAGCTACCATTACAGAATTAATAATTGGAGAAACAGCTGCAACTTTCTGCTGTCGATACCCTCTTCTTGGCCTGTCATGTAGAACAATGCCAACGTCTTGCTATTTTTTCTTTGAAAAATTACTTCCAAATTTCTTAATACCACTGGAGGAACTTCCCTCTTTAGCGAATCGTCCCTCTCGGACACATTCCTCTAGACGCATTCCCATGTTCACCATCTCGGTGAAATCACTTGGTGCACTAGCGATCATTCTTTCATAATATAATGAGCTTAGAGTCTTTAAGAAGATCTTTGTCATCTCTTTTTCTTCCATAGGTGGACAAATCTGAGCGGTAACCTCACACCAACGTTGTGCATATTCCTTAAAGGACTCTTTATCTCTCTGGGACATGGCTCGAAGTTGGTCTCTGTCGGGGCCATGTCGACATTGTATTTGTACTGTCTGATAAATGCCTCTCCTAAGTCGTTGAAGGTACGGATTTGTGTGCTATCCAAGCTCATGTACCACTTAAGGGCGGCGCCGCTCAAGCTATCTTGGAAGTAGTGGATCAGTAGTTGATGGTTATCGATTTGAGTCGAAATCTTCCTCGTGTACATGGTTAAATGACTTCTGGAACAGGAGTCTCCTCTGTACTTCTCAAAATCGGGCACCTTGAACTTGTGCGGGATTTTTACATTTGGTACTAAGCATAAGTCATGGGCACTCTCCCAAAATAAATATTTTCCCCTAAGGGCTTTGATTTCTCTCTGCATTTCCAAGAACTGGTCTTGGAACTCGTCCATTCTTTCATAGACGCCAACAGTCTCGCTTGGAGCAGTATGGAAGATAGGTTCCTCAACATGTGGAACGGTGTGAACCACAAGAGGTGGCATAGATACCACGACTGGAATAGTGGGAACAGTAGGAATAACTGGAGCTTCTATAGTTGGTTGATATCCTTCTGGTATGAAATTCTAAGGCATCCCCCAAGAAAAACCAGGAGGCATTTGAGATGCATTGGCAGGTGTTGTAGAAACTGGTGCGGAAAATAATTTCTGAAATTATAGTTCTCTGAGGAGAAGGAAGTGGAGGTGGCTGATTCTGTGCAGCCACCAACACTTCCATCATCGTTGATGTCGTACCCCACATTTTAACCATCTTTTTTCGTTACATCTTCAGCTAAATACTGACATATGTAGGGTATCTTCACCAGTCATCTGGCCTACCCCATCAATCTAAAAAGTCAAAGGGTGCCCGTTTTTCCTTTTCAGTCCCTCATAAGGGTTAACTTGAGTTTAGAATTTTATTATTATTATTATTATTATCTTTATGGATTATACCAAAAAAGGTTTATTACCATTATTTTTAGGCAATATTATTAGGATTATTTATAAAATATATCAAAATTAGGATGTTATAGATTAAATAGTTTAGGAGAGTTTCTAATTATTATATACTTGTTGTTGGGTATAAAATAATATATATTACTAGTAAATATTATTACCAATTACGATTATATTTTAGAAAAAATAGTTGTTACTTTTAAAAGGCCAGATTCTATTTATATGATTATATAAATTAAAACATTTAATATTATATGAGTTTTTGTTCAACTTTATTTGGAATTATTTGGATAGCCCAAGGTCTCAAGTACAATGAGTTTTAAGTATGACGTTCTAGGTTCGAATCTTATTGAAACATTTTGTGTTTTTTTAGTTTTTCTCATTTTCCTTGTTTTATTGTTTTTTTTTTATAATTTATAATTGTTATTCTATTTAATATTAATTATTAGTAAAAATAAGAGGAATCAAAAAAAAAATTTTGTTATTTATTATTGAGTTAATGTAGTAATTATAAGAAACAAACAAAATATTTGTATTATTATTGTTATTATTACTAAATAAAAAAATTGAAATCCAAATATCCCAATTGATAAAAATCATCCCACGTAAAAAAGTAAGATTGTTCTTCACTCTAAAATATTAAAACAAATCTCTCCAAATCAAACTCATTCACAAACTTTTCAAATCCAAAATGAATCATTCTAAAACATGAACAAAAATCCTTGTTATCAATTTATATTATTAATAATTAATTAGTTATTATGAGAAATTAAAAAAAAATACATATTGTTGTTATTATTAGGCAAATGGGAGATCCCAAATTTCTAAACCAAACACATGTTTCCTATGTTTTTCCAAATCCGGATCCAAATGTTCTAAAACTCACACTCCATCACTCCAAGACTTTCCGAAATCAGTTTCGCAGATTCAAACGCATACAATACTTTTCCCAAATAAAATTAGAATAATAATATGAATCAATTCTTACAATTAACCATATTAAATATGAAATTGTTTAGTATCACTATAAAAATACAACACACATTGGTACACAGGGGATCGAAAAAACAGAATAACCTTATCGCAATTCCAAACCTATTCAAAAAAAAAACTCGTTAGGACAAACCGACAAAAGCCTTCACACTAAGGCTTTTGTTGGTTGAGCAAAAACCGCTGCAACCTCCAAATCAATAATGTCAAAGAGAGAGGAAGAGATTGTTGACGAAACCGACTCCAGAAACCGCGTCGTTCCCGACTGCCTTTGCCATTAGACACCGCCAATTGAGCTTCCTTCATCACGCCCCGCCTGTCGAATCCGCTGCAGTAAATTCACTTTCATTTATTTCTTTTCATTTGATGTCTCTTGGTTGTCTTGGATTTAACAGAGATTTGAGGCTTGATATGGCCAGTTGGTTTTAGCTTTAAAAAAATGAATTTTTTTTTTGTATTTTTGAAAATGGATTTTACAAAAATGTTTTTTGAAATATAACAAAAATTTTTTAAATTTGTTTTTTATAAATTAAAAGACTAATTTTGATATTCTATAACATTAATATATATTATTGAAAATCAAAACATAGTCAAAATCACAATTTTTTCAAAAAGTTGTATTTCAAAAATAATTTTCATGAAAAACTATTTGAAATAGCTTCAAAATTAAGTGATTTTTTGAAATTTTGATATTCAAAAAAAGTTTTGATACAACGATAAAATAAATAACTATTCAAACCAAATTTTTATTTAAAACTTTTATGAAATTTTTTTTTTTTAATTTTTTATAAAGTCAAAACAAACGGATCCATAGATATTGGTATATTGAAGAAATTGGTGTTTGAAAAGTGAGAGAGAACAACAATGTTTTCAAGAGGGAGTAGGTCTGGGTTGAAGAGAAACAAACTACTCCCTCCGTTTCACAATGAGTGACCCATTTGGAATAAAATGGTGTCCCAAAATATATTACCCATTTTAATTTCCAATGCAAATTTTCCTATTTTACCCTCTAATTAATATTACTTTCATCATTTCCAATACATCATAAGGGTACTTTAGTAAAAATATCATTCTTTCTCCTTTAATTATTCATTTTTTCTTAATCTGTGTGAAAAGTCAACTGCGTCGAAACGGAGGGAGTATTATTTTTTTCACGTTTTGATATTGCCTTTTTGTTCTCTATTTGAAAAAGTCAAAGTCTAAAAATACACCCCTTTTACATTTATTATTATAATGGTAAATTAATTTAATATGATGTTGTTACACGTGTCATTATCATGCCAACTGAATGTTAGTCGGTTATATCTACTATCCGTAAGTCTCTACGGGTAAGTCTCAACATATAAATTAGTTGTCGATATACCTTCTTTCATTTCAAAATAAAATTATAAGAAATAAGAAATTTCGAATTGAAATGTAGATAATGTAATATATACAACAATGAAGAATATAGTGGTCGAAATAAACTTCATAATAGTACAATGACTTTGAATAACAAAATCATAAACTGTCCAACAAAAAGTATTAAACAGTGAAGTGTTAAAAATTGTTAAGAACTAAATGTTACTTGAGGAATTGATAGAGCAAATTGTAGAGATGACATAACCTACAAACATGTTTAAAGAATTGTGAATTAGTTATATATTAGAGTTATAGATAAAAAGATAGTTATTTTAACAAATAAATAAAATGAGATAGTAATAAGCAATAATAAGCTCGAGACATTTGGTGAGGTAGTTTAAAAACATTCTTTTGATATTAATCTATCACAGAGGAGTTACATTATTATATACATGAATACGTCTACTTTGTGAATTTTACTTTATGATATTTTTCTGTCACGGAACAGTTACATTACTACATACATGAATACTTCTACTTTATCTGCAACTTGAAGTTTTATAGTACATACATGAAAACTTCAACTTTGATGTTGTTAAACATTGATGATAACTGTCAACCTAGAACAATAACCTTGTAGCTAAGATGCTTTCAGTATGCTCAGGGGTGTGCAAAAAACTGGCTTTTAGTTACCATAAACAAAAAATCATATCAATTTTCCAAAATTAATGGTGAACCGTAAAACCAGATGAAAATAAATGCACTATTAATGAGTGTCCCTTGTGTCCGTCATTCAAGTTCATATAGTTTTAAAAAAAAAAAACTTCTCCTCGTTTAGAAAATAAATCATATTATTCTTGTATAATACAATATAATATATTTAATTAAAAATATTTTGAAATAATATTTGACTTAATTATTTTTTTTTGTATAAAACTATACTCTTATAAATTTTGCATGAATTGTACTTTTGTTCTTTAAGTTATTTATAATTTTTACTTTGTTCTCTTCAATTTTTTTGTTTTATTTTAGTAAATTAACTTGGTCTTTTAATTTTTTTATTTTATTTGGATTTATTAATTTATAAATATCAAATAATTTTATCTAGAATACTTGCAATTTAAGAGACTAAAATGTCAAATTTTACTTAAGTGTCGAATATTTGTAAATTAAAGAGTATAAAGAAAGTAACAAATCAAAATAACTTATAAAACCACATCAATTGTCTGAATATTATTATTAGGAAGGAAAAAAATCAATAATTAAAAAAAAAAGATATTTAGGTTTTATAATTATTTCACTTATCCTTTATTTAATTTATAATAAAAACTCATAAGCTAGACAAAATTTTCACTGAAGTTAACAATAGTTCGTGGAATTAGAAGAAAAAGGTAGTTGTGCTGCATAGCAGTATTAAGCTACACAAATTCAAGAAATTCTAATAATAAAATGATATATAATTTCTTTATAAAACAGTTTTAATTAAAAACCGGTTTGAACCGATTTTAAACCGAATTGGAACCACATTTTCAAAGTGGTCTGGTTTTTAAACTTAAACCAATAAAATGGACCAGTTCTTGTAATTTGATAACCATGCACACCCCTAAGTGTTGTTGCAGAAACTCAAAATTTATAGTACATTGTCCCAAAAGCATTTCTAAAATATAATATTCACTATCTGTTATCAATTGTTTGAAGTTTATGTCTATCAATCTGAAATAACAATTTGATTGTGTTAACAATGGTGCACTATTACATTTTTATTTCTCAAGTATAATCACAGATTTTAATTTTGTATTTCTTATTCTAAATCTGCAATTATCATTATGTCTAACATATTTTACTTGGTAGGTTGAATTCCGTACCATTTTAATTATGGTTGAATTTTGGCTAGCTTACTTTGTTGAATACTTGATTTTTCTATGTATTATTTTCGTCTGCAAATTTACCCTTATATTTCCTTTATCTTGAACTTGAGTACTTTAAGTTGTTTATTTCTGTGTTTCACTTTTCATTACTACATACATGAATACTTCTACATTATCTGCATATTTGTACTACTTCAACTTCAAGTATTATTATTGTGATATTTTGACTGTATGTATTTCTTGGACGCGGAGATGAATATGACATCAAAAGTGATTTAGTAGATCAAGCATTCTTGCTAAAATTGTAGAATCAGTATGCATGTAATTTTTTTTGGCATTGAATATAAGTAAAATGCACGCACAATAGTTTTATCTTATCTCATAGTTCATCAGTCATAGATTCACAAATCTTTAACTATTAATTCTCAACAATAGTATTCTCAATATTTTTTATAATATTTTCTTCATATATTCTTCTAAGTTGATCACAACTATTAATTGATAAAATTAGTGTCCAAAGAGATATCCATTACACAAGCCGTTATTGACTTCAATGAGGATTATGAACATGGAAAATTTGTGCAGTACCATTAATTTTTCCTTGAAAACATTTAAAGGCCACGATTATGGATTATGTAATGTATTAGTACAATGTCTGAATTTGCAAGCATTGAAGGATGCACAATACAACAGAAAGCTTGCAATATCTGGTTGTCAAATTTGCCATATGAAATCAACTAAAAGAAAGCTCGACTAACAACTATCATTAACAAACATTCAAGGATGCACAATACAACAGAAACAACATGAAATTATATTTGCACATTAGGAGTAATACCTTTAATTAGAGCATGAAGTTAGGGAGCTTTTCGTACTTCAAATCCATCATGAGATTAACATGATTGAATTCAAAAAAATAAATCTTCTACAAATTTGGCCTCAAACAGACTACAACAAAGTATGTTGACTTTAATGTGAAAAACAAAAACAAAAAAGTCAACTTACGTGGGATAATAGTATTTTATACAAATGTTAATAAATTTTTTTAACTCAGAATACAGCCAGCAAGGCAATTTCACAAAGGTAGTTTGTTGGACATAGTTGAAATACAACTTTATCGTTGGACATGTGATTTGTGATGAAAAAAATTTGTTTTTCAATGACAGCCAATAAGCTATTATAGTGATGTAGACATGTGCTTTGTAAATGTAGAGAAAAAACATGGACTTTGAAATTCTGGTACAGATGTGTGATGTCTAGTGCAATGTCACAACATCGCAATCTGCTGTATGAACAAGGCAATAAGTAACAGTAAATCAACACAAGGATTGTTCACCCAGTTCGGTTCAACAACCTACATCTGGGGGCATACCAAGCCAGGAAGGAAGTCCACTATTAGTAGTATCAAATTACAGACTCAACAGACCAGTTGACAATCTACCTAATTCAATCACTACCCAATGACCCTTCTATCTAAGTCTTCCCTAGATAAGAGACTCTATCTCACTCCCAATCATCGCAATGATGTCTAACAGTCAACATCTCCGCCACTACATCAACAGCTTGATTACCAACAACTTTTCTAACACAGAAAACTGGAAGACACACTTCCATGACACACATTGGAGTTGCTTCAAAGCTTCCTCCAAGAACAATACAATACTCATTACCTACAGGTTTCTGAGTAATACCACAGTGACCATCTCACAACCCGAGTGATTCACTTAGACTAGGCCCTAATGATCTACATCTTGGACCCGTACCTCTACTAGTATACAAGCATTCTATTTATAACCTTTTTCCCAACTGGATTTGGGCCTTCAAATCATATCAAATCTTCTGTACCAAATCTGTAAAAGATTCTGCTCCTAAATAGATCTTCAATCAAATCTTCAATTAAATCTTCAATAATTAACTCTAAATATTCTCCATAACTTTATGCATTAAATTAGTAACAAACTAATCTTCTTCACACATGATTGCAACAGAATATATCTCCCATGATATTCGCCTGCAATCTCTGATTTTCTTCAGCAAAATATTTCATTAACCCAAAACCATGTGCAGCCCTAAACATCTCAGACCTGATGTTCACTACTGATGTCACGACATCGGGTGTAACATCAGCACACAGTTGCAACCCTTACATCTTTAACAAACCTGAATGTTACCTAAACACATCAATAATGCTAGAAGCTCATGTTGCAACATCAACCATGACATCATCATTTTTTAACAAAATTTCAGCCAATTACAAGAACTTACAATCTCCCCCTTTGGCTAATTTTGGCTAAAACACATAAACATTACAGCTCAATTTACAGCAGCAATTACAACCCTATACTACCATTAGAAGTCATCTGATCCTAACAATAACCATCAGTAGCTACTGTGTACTGTATCCATGGAGAATCATCTTCTTGGCTAATTTTGAATGATGTTAGGACATAACATCACCATATAACAGCAACTCCAGGCAGCACATCAGGACCTAAGTACAAGACAGTCCTGAAGTATTTGTGCACATGAGGAAGAAGATATCTGACACTCCCCCTCAACACAACACATTTCTTTTTCCTTCCAGGACAGACCCAGAACAAAAGTAGAAGGCTCCTCCAGAAAAGAAATGTTTGTCTAGACATCAAAGACCAATGGTGGCATAAGAGAATTCTGCACACCTCATTTGATCAGACGCCCCCGATCGACCTGTGGCATAAGATGACACTTAAGAGGTGCCAATCTTCCAACCCAGGTAACTCATAACACAAGTCACAACTGTGTTCATAACTCAGGACATAAGTCACAAAGACTTAACACCAACTTAAGGATAGAACATCCTATGCAACATCAGGAACTGCAAACTCCAGACATAACATCTGTGCAAACCAATTAGAACATCCTTTTCCTTTCTCCCCCTTTTTAGCCACAAATTGGCAAAGGAAGCCCTCACAGAACCAGACCCAAGTAGTGCTCACCCAAACACGAATAAACTCCATAAGACTTATGAGACAAGAACACTCACTGGCTGAGGGAGAACAGAATAACCCCTATAAATAGCTGATCAGATACTTTGGAATTAACGAGCTTTGAATAGTCAAGGTTCTTGGTCATAGAAACGATATTTTAGGAACTAAAAACTCCATCCAAATTCAATGTTTATCATCCAAAACAGTCTTGACCACTTTTATTGTTTCCTAACTGATTTTTACCATAAATTGTGCCAAAACAGTTCCATGCACAGTCGAAGCCACGTGTTCCACCTTATCCTTACACCACCGTCCAAAATACTTCCTTGTTTGGCCCAAGAAAAACATGTCCTATACCATGTTCTGACATCGTATCAGATATTGTCTGCTGGCTCACAAAATTAACAACCCAAGACTTCTCAGAAAGCAACTTTCAATGATCAGCACAACTCACAATCCCTTCTAGATTCCTTTAGACCAGCAGAGAAAAGATCAACTCCCCCTATCTAAGATAACCAGTGCACCTTTGCAAGAAGAACACCTTAAATGAATGGAAAACATAAGACTCATCTTCATGTCTTCAAGAGCGCACTCTCTGTTTAACTCACCTGCTGAACGCATTCACTTAGTGCTTAATCACATAATTCCCTCTTGAATGGTTATCTTCTCATGCTCCAAAACTCACATCTTGCCAAGCTGATCAACTTCTCTCAGGAATGAACTTCTTGATCATAGTCTTCATACATCCACAAATACACTGCCTTCCACTACACTTTAAGTCAAGTCTTCTTACTTTGAATTAAAAACACACACCTAGACAAGTGTGACATCTCCTATCAACAAAAAACCCTACTGAGTTCTTCCAGAAATTGCAGAGAAAAGCAAATTCTCCCAGACATAAGCAAAGCTGCCCTTCAGACTCCTCCTCAGTAACATGTGTGCATATGATTCAAACAATTAGCTTCACATGGCTAGAATCTGACATTATACCCTCATAGGATTCAACCAATCTTCACAATCTTGATCAGCATGCAATCTTCACAACGTATGTACCTTTGCAGCAAAGTCCATAGACAAGTACTCCCTCAGTCATGGTTAACTAATGCTCTAGATGAGGATGAACATTTGAGCACACTTCTGAGCACATGCATTTTGGTACCATTGTCCCTTTCTCAAAAGGCAGTCATTCCCTATCATACTTCTTCATCTTCAGACTTCCAATCAATCAGTACCTGATCTACTTCAGTCTTCTCTACATTCTCCATCCAAGGCAGACCTTCTACTTCATCATTCTCCCGTATGACTATGTAGATGCTCCTTAGGCATAAAGTAGGCACCAAGCTCCTGAACCAGGGCATAATCATCCTTCACCAAGGATATCCAACCAGATAATGTCCCAACACAGGTTAGAACATCTGCCACACACCAAGACATCATCACCATGATTCTTGATATGCTCCTCCAACTGGACTTACTATTGCATAGTAATCCAAAGAACTAGAGAATTAACCTCTCATCCACCTTCAGGAAGAATAATCTCCTTGAGTCTTCTGCCCAAGAGTAACTTGTCCTATAATAACCAGCTGCCACACTCTAATTATCTTGATTCTTCGAATCCACTACTGAGATCAACCAAAAGCCACAGTTTGATCACCTCATTCACGAATCCTCATATGAAAACAGCCAAATGCCACATTTTAACCTTTTTCACGTTTGTCAGAACTCTCACAGAGATATCTTGATCCGCCAAGGAAACTTGAACTTCAAGTCACGTATTCCACACACTTAGACTCCCTAAGCCATGGTCATGTAACATCTTCTCCTTCCTGCAGCTCCCGCAAACTGCCATGAGAACAATCTTTTTGAAGCATCCTATTGTTCATTCCTGTAGATCACCCTATCATTAGCTGATATGCCACATCACCAGCTGAGACTCCTGATGTTAAGCTAGATGTTAGAACATTATGTCATCCAACTGTTGAATTCAGCTCTACCTTCTGCCACTCAGAAGAACCTCCTCCCTTTGCAGAAATAGATTTCCATGCTCTCATAGACTTGATACAACAATCAAGTTTGAGTAGACAACCTCCATCCTGCTTAGAAACTCCAAAGACTTCAAACCTACCACATCTGAATCTTTAGAACATAAGTAGTCCAAGACTACCTCATAGCAATACTAAAGAAAGTCACTTCCCTTAGTAGAGCCGTCAGTAGAAAGCCAGAGATAACTGCCACTTATCCTCGACCTTCACAACCAGAGCAAACACCATGCTCCAAACCAAAAAAAACTAATCCAAGCTGTAACTAACAAGATGTGATGTCTTCATATCTTTCAGCCTTAAAACCAGCAACTTGTTTGACTTTGAGATATTGGATGTCATCAACAATCCACAATCAATCTGCATCCCACCAGTTGATTCAACTCCAAAGTGCTTAACCCTTGAAAATACTTCCAAAACAGCCACATAGTGAAGGGTAAACTCTCAACACTTCTTCAGTCCTGCACTTTTACCTCAGACATATACATAGTCTCCCGTCAATGTATATTGTCGTTAATTGAATGCATGACCTTATCAAAAGCAGACAAATACTCAACTATTGTCAAGCTTTTTATCACAAGGAATACCATTTGATCTAGTCTGACATCCTTTTCCTATAGACTTGAGGCACTAGTTGATCCCTCTTTTGCTAATCCACACCACTGATCACTTCAGATTAGGCAAGTGGTTTGACCTGATACTTCACCATGAGCACCCCTAACTTTCTTTGGCTGAGAAGGCACAGAATTGAAATGATGTTTCAACATCAGTTCCGACATCACCTTAAACAACTGCTATGGCTTTGGAGACTATATCCACACAAATATCTTGGAGGAAACACATGAGAACAAATTAAGCTCAGCTTCTTTCTTGATGCAACATCCTCCAGTTCATGTATCTTTAGATATACAAGAACTATCTCATAACCAGAAAGATCCTCCTAATTAAGTCACCACTACTAAGCATAAGAGATAACTTATCAAGATCTTCACTCCCGCATGAAAGATTTGACAGTGATACTCTTTTGCTTTGGTTTCACCCTCTTCTTCTAATCCATCCATGTCAAACATTCTTCAATAAGATCCATTCATCTTTTTGTCACTTCTTTCCCAAAACAAAGATATGAAATAATCCTCAAGTGACTTTGGTAACCCTAACAAAACGGTTGAAGGTTTCATGCATCAACTACAACATCAAGAATATCCTGCTGAGGAGACCAACCCCTAATATCTTTCCAAGAGAATACCTTCCTAGAATCTCACCACCAGAGATACAGGAACCAACCAGGGTTACATCAGATACCATGCAGCGGAACATACAACAACTCCTCAACAACCTTCAGGCACTACTCAACAATCCTGCACATCATCACCGAACCAAGTGCCAACAGCAGTTCATACTCTATTATGAATAGTCCATCCTTCACTTCAAGGGATAAACTGACCAAGTCCATAACCCAGCAAAACTATCTTCCTTGCTCATGAACCAGAAAGTATCTTCCCAAGATCTCATCCAGAAACAGACAGGATGCCTGCTCTGATACCAATTGAAATTCTGGTACAGATGTGTGATGTCTAGTGCAATGTCACAACATCGCAATCTGTTGTATGAATAAGGCAATAAGTAACAGTAAATCAACACAAGGATTGTTCACCCAGTTCGGTTCAACAACCTACATCTGGGGGTATACCAAGCCAGGAAGGAAGTCCACTATTAGTAGTATCAAATTACAGACTCAACAGACCAGTTGACAATCTACCTAATTCAATCACTACCCAATGACCCTTCTATCTAAGTCCTCCCTAGATAAGAGACTCCATCTCACTCCCAATCATCGCAATGATGTCTAGCAGTCAACATCTCCGTCACTACATCAACAGCTTGATTACCAACAACTTTTCTAACACAGAAAACTAGAAGACACACTTCCATGACACACATTGGAGTTGCTTCAAAGCTTCCTCCAAGAACAATACAATACTCATTACCTACAGGTTTCTGAGTAATACCACAGTGACCATCTCACAACCCGAGTGATTCACTTAGACTAAGCCCTAATGATCTACATCTTGGACCCGTACCTCTACTAGTATATAAGCATTCTATTTATAACCTTTTTCCCAACTGGATTTGGGCCTTCAAATCATATCAAATCTTCTGTACCAAATCTGCAAAAGATTCTGCTCCTAAATAGATCTTCAATCAAATCTTCAATTAAATCTTCAATAATTAACTCTAAATATTCTCCATAACTTTATGCATTAAATTAGTAACAAACTAATCTTCTTCACACATGATTGCAACAGAATATATCTCCCATGATATTCGCCTGCAGTCTCTGATTTTCTTCAGCAGAATATTTCATTAACCCAAAACCATGTGTAGCCCTAAACATCTCAGGCCTGATGTTCACTACTGATGTCACGACATCGGGTGTAACATCAGCACACAGCTGCAACCCTTACATCTTTAACAAACCTGAATTTTACCTAAACACATCAATAATGCTAGAAGCTCATGTTGCAACATCAACCATGACATCAGCATTGTTTTAACAAAATTTCAGCCAATTACAAGACCTTACAATCTCCCCCTTTGGCTAATTTTGGCTAAAACACATAAACATTATAGCTCAATTTACAGCAGCAATTACAACCCTATACTACCGTTAGAAGTCATCTGATCCTAACAATAACCATCAGTAGCTACTGTGTACTGTATCCATGGAGAATCATCTTCTTGGCTAATTTTGAATGATGTTAGGACATAACATCACCATATAACAGCAACTCCAGGCAGCACATCAGGACCTAAGTACAAGACAGTCCTGAAGTATTTGTGCACATGAGGAAGAAGATATCTGACACTCCCCCTCAACACAACACATTTCTTTTTCCTTCCAGGACAGACCCAGAACAAAAGTAGAAGACTCCTCCAGAAAAGAAATGTCAATCTAGACATCAAAGACCAATGGTGGCATAAGAGAATTCTGCACACCTCATTTGATCAGACGCCCCCGGTCGACCTGTGGCATAAGATGACACTTAAGAGGTGCCAATCTTCCAACCCAGGTAACTCAGAACACAAGTCACAACTGTGTTCATAACTCAGGACACAAGTCACAAAGACTTAACACCAACTTAAGGATATAACATCCTCTGCAACATCAGGAGCTGCAAACTCCAGACATAACATCTGCGCAAACCAATTAGCACATCCGTTTCCTTTCTCCCCCTTTTTAGCCACAAATTGGCAAAGGAAGCCCTCACAGAACCAGACCCAAGTAGTGCTCACCCAAACACGAATAAACGCCATAAGACTTATGAGACAAGAACACTCACTGGCTGAGGGAGAACAGAATAACCCCTATAAATAGCTGATCAGATACTTTAAAATTAACGAGCTTTGAATAGTCAAGGTTCTTGGTCATAGAAACGCTATTTTAGGAACTAAAAACGCCATCCAAATTCAATGTTTATCATCCAAAACAGTCTTGACCACTTTTATTGTTTCCTAACTGATTTTTACCATAAATTGTGCCAAAACAGTTCCATGCACATTCGAAGCCACGTGTTCTACCTTATCCTTACACCACCGTCCAAAATACTTCCTTGTTTGGCCCAAGAAAAACATGTCCTATACCATGTTCTGACATCGTATCAGACATTGTCTGCTAGCTCACAAAATTAACAACCCAAGACTTCTCAGAAAGCAACTTTCAATGATCAGCACAACTCACAATCCCTTCTAGATTCCTTTAGACCAGCAGAGAAAAGATCAACTCCCCCTATCTAAGATAACCAGTGCACCTTTGCAAGAAGAACACCTTAAATGAATGGAAAACATAAGACTCATCTTCATGTCTTCAAGAGCGCACTCTCTGTTTAACTCACCTGCTGAACGCATTCACTTAGTGCTTAATCACATAATTCCCTCTTGAATGGTTATCTTCTCATGCTCCAAAACTCACATCTTGCCAAGCTGATCAACTTCTCTCAGGAATGAACTTCTTGATCATAGTCTTCATACATCCACAAATACACTGCCTTCCACTACACTTTAAGTCAAGTCTTCTTACTTTGAATTAAAAACACACACCTAGACAAGTGTGACATCTCCTATCAACAAAAAACCCCTACTGAGTTCTTCCAGAAATTGCAGAGAAAAGAAAATTCTCCCAGACATAAGCAAAGCTGCCCTTCAGACTCCTCCTCAGTAACATGTGTGCATATGATTCAAACAATTAGCTTCACATGGCTAGAATCTGACATTATACCCTCATAGGATTCAACCAATCTTCACAATCTTGATCAGCATGCAATCTTCACAACGTATGTACCTTTGCAGCAAAGTCCATAGACAAGTACTCCCTCAGTCATGGTTAACTAATGCTCTAGATGAGGATGAACATTTGAGCACACTTCTGAGCACATGCATTTTGGTACCATTGTCCCTTTCTCTAAAGGCAGTCATTCCCTATCATACTTCTTCATCTTCAGACTTCCAATCAATCAGTACCTGATCTACTTCAGTCTTCTCTACATTATCCATCCAAGGCAGACCTTCTACTTCATCATTCTCCCGTATGACTATGTAGATGCTCCTTAGGCATAATGTAGGCACCAAGCTCCTGAACCAGGGCATAATCATCCTTCACCAAGGATATCCAACCAGATAATGTCCCAACACAGGTTAGAACATCTGCCACACACCAAGACATCATCACCATGATTCTTGATATGCTCCTCCAACTGGACTTACTATTGCATAGTAATCCAAAGAACTAGAGAATTAACCTCTCATCCACCTTCAGGAAGAATAATCTCCTTGAGTCTTCTGCCCAAGAGTAACTTGTCATATAATAACCAGCTGCCACACTCTGATTATCTTGATTCTTCGAATCCACTACTGAGATCAACCAAAAGCCACAGTTTGATCACCTCATTCACGAATCCTCATATGAAAACAGCCAAATGCCACATTTTAACCTTTTTCACGTTTGTCAGAACTCTCACAGAGATATCTTGATCCGCCAAGGAAACTTGAACTTCAAGTCACATGTTCCACACACTTAGACTCCCTAAGCCATGGTCATGTAACATCTTCTCCTTCCTGCAGCTCCCGCAAACTGCCATGAGAACGATCTTTCTGAAGCATCCTATTGTTCATTCATGTAGATCACCCTATCATTAGCTGACGTGCCACATCACCATCTGAGACTCCTGATGTTAAGCTAGATGTCAGAACATTATGTCATCCAACTGTTGAATTCAGCTCTACCTTCTGCCACTCAGAAGAACCTCCTCCCTTTGCAGAAACAGATTTCCATGCTCTCATAGACTTGATTCAACAATCAAGTTTGAGTAGACATCCTCCATCCTGCTTAGAAACTCCAAAGACTTCAAACCTACCACATCTGAATCTTTAGAACATAAGTAGTCCAAGACTACCTCATAGCAATACTAAAGAAAGTCACTTCCCTTAGTAGAGCCGTCAGTAGAAAGCTAGAGATAACTGCCACTTATCCTCGACCTTCACAACCAGAGCAAACACCATGCTCCAAACCAAAAAAAACTAATCCAAGCTGTAACCAACAAGTTGTGATGTCTTCATATCTTTCAGCCTTAAAACCAGCAACTTGTTTGACTTTGAGATATTGGATGTCATCAATAATCCACAATCAATCTGCATCCCACCAGTTGATTCAACTCCAAAGTGCTTAACCCTTGAAAATACTTCCAAAACAGCCACATAGAGAAGGGTAAACTCTCAACACTTCTTCAGTCCTGCACTTTTACCTCAGACAAATACATAGTCTCCCGTCAATGTATATTGTCGTTAATTAAATGCATGACCTTATCAAAAGTAGACAAATACTCAACTATTGTCAAGCTTTTTACCACAAGGAACACCATTTGATCTGGTCTGACATCCTTTTCCTGCAGACTTGAGGCACTAGTTGATCCCTCTTTTGCTAATCCACACCACTGATCACTTCAGATTAGGCAAGTGGCTTGACCTGATACTTCACCATGAGCACCCTTAACTTTCTTTGGCTGAGAAGACACAGAACTGAAATGATGTTTCAACATCAGTTCCGACATCACCTTAAATAACTGCTATGGCTTTGGAGACTGTATCCACACAAATCTCTTGGAGGAAACACATGAGAACAAATTAAGCTCAGCTTCTTTCTTGATGCAACATCCTCCAGTTCATGTATCTTTAGATATACAGGAACTATCTCATAACCCGAAAGATCCTCCTAATTAGGTCACCACTACTAAGCTTAAGAGATAACTTATCAAGATCTTCACTCCCGCATGAAAGATTTGACAGTGATACTCTTTTGCTTTGGTTCCACCCTCTTCTTCTAATCCATCCATGTCAAACATTCTTCAATAAGATCCATTCATCTTTTTGTCACTTCTTTCCCAAAACAAAGATATGAAATAATCCTCAAGTGACTTTGGTAACCCTAACAAAACGGTTAAAGGTTTCATGCATCAACTACAACATCAAGAATATCCTGCTGAGGAGGCCAACCCCTAATGTCTTTCCAAGAGAATACCTTCCTAGAATCTCACCACCAGAGATACAGGAACCAACCAGGGTTACATCAGATACCATGCAGCGGAACATACAACAACTCCTCAACAACCTTCAGGCATTACTCAATAATCCTGCACATCATCACCGAACCAAGTGCCAACAGCAGTTCAAACTCTGTCATGAATATTCCATCCTTCACTTCAAGGGATAAACTGACCAAGTCCATAACCCAGTAAAACTATCTTTCTTGCTCATGAACCAGAAAGTATGTTTCCAAGATCTTATCCAGAAACAGACAGGATGCTTGCTCTGATACCAATTGAAATTCTGGTACAGATGTGTGATGTCTAGTGCAATGTCACAACATCGCAATCTGCTGTATGAACAAGGCAATAAGTAACAGTAAATCAACGCAAGGATTGTTCACCCAGTTTGGTTCAACAACCTACATTTGGGGGCATACCAAGCCAGGAAGGAACTCCACTATTAGTAGTATCAAATTACAGACTCAACAGACCAGTTGACAATCTACCTAATTCAATCACTACCCAATTACCCTTCTATCTAAGTCCTCCCTAGATAAGAGACTCCATCTCACTCCCAATCATCGCAATGATGTCTAGCAGTCAACATCTCCGCCACTACATCAACAGCTTGATTACCAACAACTTTTCTAACACAGAAAACTGGAAGACACACTTCCATGACACACATTGGAGTTGCTTCAAAGCTTCCTCCAAGAACAATACAATACTCATTACCTATAGGTTTCTGAGTAATACCACAGTGACCATCTCACAACCCGAGTGGTTCACTTAGACTAAGCCCTAATGATCTACATCTTGGACCCGTACCTCTACTAGTATACAAGCATTCTATTTATAACCTTTTTCCGAACTGGATTTGGGCCTTCAAATCATATCAAATCTTCTGTACCAAATCTGCAAAAGATTCTGCTCCTAAATAGATCTTCAATCAAATCTTCAATTAAATCTTCAATAATTAACTCTAAATATTCTCCATAACTTTACGCATTAAATTAGTAACAAACTAATCTTCTTCACACATGATTGCAACAGAATATATCTCCCATGATATTTGCCTGCAATCTCTGATTTTCTTCAGCAAAATATTTCATTAACCCAAAACCATGTGCAGCCCTAAACATCTCAGACCTGATGTTCACTACTGATGTCACGACATCGGGTGTAACATCAGCACACAGCTGCAACCCTTACATCTTTAACAAACCTGAATGTTACCTAAACACATCAATAATGATAGAAGCTCATGTTGCAACATCAACCATGACATCAGCATTGTTTTAACAAAATTTCAGCCATTTACAAGAACTTACAGACTTTATATGAGATTGGCACAAAATGTAGTTGAAAGAGGTAGTACATTTGTTACCGTGTACATCAAATATCACCTTCAAACCATCAGTCAACAACACATGAGATGTTGTCGTGATTTTGCAGATATCTTCATATCAACTTGTGTACGAAATGTCAATATGATAGAAGACAAGTTTAGATAAGTTTACACCCTATGTGATTTTCCATAGCAACAATGCAGTGTATTCATAAGCAATATATTAATATAAAAAGGAAGACTACAGAACTTGTAAAGGAATTTTTGGCCAATGCTCGCTGTTAGTTCTTGTTATTGGCTATAATTTTGGTAAAACAATGTTGTTGTTGAAGATGTCATTTGTCTGATGTCTTAACATGAGTTCTTAACATTCAGTTTATGTTAAGTTATTGGTAAAATACCATTTTTGGTCCCTTAAGTATACCCCATGGTTCACTTTGGTCCCTTAATATTTTTTCGTGCCATTTTGGTCCTTTAATTATCTAAACATATCCACGTTAGTCCTTCCGTTAATGGAACGTTAGTCAAAGTTCAAAAAGACTCCAGCTGGTAGTTTGTATGCTGATGTGGGTAAGTGAAATCCAGATGGCAATGGTACAGCTTACGTGTACTACCAAATGTACCAGCAGTGAAATAAAATATGTTGAAGCCATTCATTCTTGTGAACATTGATGTTAATTTGGTTTGTTGAAGTGAAATAGGATTTTGGATTATTAGATTTGGTGATACAGAGATTTGTTCCTGTGTAATTTGAAGTGTATGATCATAGAACGAAAAAATCAACATCACACGCCATCAAATCCAACCTTTTTCCCGTCGCTCCTACCTCCGTCTCGTTCAATCCCTTCGTGCGATTCAGGTTAGTATCGGCTTGACTTCGTTTAGGGTTTTGTTTTGTTCCTCTTCTTCTTCTACTCCATCACTCTTTGGTTCTGAAATGGTTGTTCTTGGGTTTGGAGGTTGTTATTGGTTGAAGAAGGGTTTAATAGTTGGTTTGATTTGTGGGTTGATGAAAAGTTGGAGAAATGATAAAGCGAGGAAGGTTCGAAGGAAAATAAGAGTTTGGGTTGTGAGGGATTGAGGATGGTTGAAGGATTCGCATGGGTGTTTGAGGAAAGAGTGATTGTTTATTCAGCCGTTGAAGAATTGTTTGTAGGTTTGAAGGTTTAGAGGAATTTTGTAGAGGTTATTGTTGGTTCGGTGGAACCATTTTTGAAAGAATGAAGAGTGAGATTCATTTATAGGAGAGGCTTGAGGGTGAAGTGGTCATTGAGAGGAATTGTTGTTGATGCTGCGTAGTGGAACCTTGTTGCTGTTACTGTCTCACATCCATGATGGAACAATGGAGCAATGAAGATAACCAAATTCTTCTGGAAACAGTGAAACGATGAAGAAGATATAAAGAAGAAGGTGCCACAATGTCAGCTCAGACGCCAGGTGGACAAAACAAACGGTCGTTTGCATCAAATGGACGGAAGGGACTCTTTTGCATCTTTTATATAATTAAAGGACCAAAATGGCACAAAAAAACATTAAGGGACCAAAGTGAACCAGGGGGTACACTTAAGGGACCAAAAAGGGTATTTTGCCTAAGTTATTTAGGGTTGCAGTTTTGTGTGCTAATGTTAAACATGATGTCTTGACATCAATTGACAGAACATCAGTCTGTTGTGTTTTGTTAGGGCTGCGTGTATCAGTTTGCTTTGAGAGGTATGGTGGAGAGATTGCAGGCGAACATCTTGGTAAAGATATATTCAGTTGCAATCAAATATGGAGCAAATTTTGTTACTATTTTAGGGCAAAGAGATTTGGAGAATAAATCTGCTTTATTGTTAAATCAAATCTGTGACTTTATAATGCACAAGCCCAATGTAAGGAATGTTTCTGGGAATATTATGGTATCCTTTGTGGAGCTGATTTAAAGGTCTGGAAGATTCAAGATAAAATCAAGAGAAGATTGAGTATTTAAATATGGAGATATTTTAGGAAGATTTGATTGAAGATCTAATTTGTAGGAGAATCTTTTGCAGATTTGTAGCAGCTGATATGTTGTGATTTGAAGCCCAAATCCAGTTGGGTTTAGGTTATAAATAGAAGCATTGTAACCTAGAAAAACAAGCCAGCCATCATGTAAATTATAAGGGCGGTGTTGGTTGATGAACCACCTGGTTTGTGGGATGGTCATCGTGTTTATCTCGAAGCCTGTAGGTAAGAGATGTATTGTTCTTGGAGGAAGCTGTTAAGCAACTCTAAGTATTGTTCTTAGTCATGTGTGTCATGTCTAGGTATTGTCATTGAAGTGTGTCTTCTATTTTTCTGTGATTGAAGAGTTGTTGGAAATCAAGTTGTTGATGCAGTGGCTGAGGTGTTGACTGCTAGACATCATTGCGATGATTGGAAGTGAGATGGATTCTCTTATCTAGGGTGGACTTAGGTAGAAGGGTCATTGGGTAGTGATTAAGTGAGTAGATCATCAACGGGTGTGTTGATTGTAGGGTCTATAAATTGATACTGCTAATAGTGGACTTCCTTCCTGGCTTGGTATGCCCCCAGATGTAGGTTGTTAAACCGAACTGGGTGAACAAATTTTGTGTGTTGTTTAAGCTTTTTAGTACTGTTATTATTTATATCTTGCCATGTTATCTGTAACAGACCAGATGTCTCGACATCCTGTAGGACATCTGGGATCTGTCATACCAGAATTTCAATTGGTATCAAAGCAGGCATCCTATCTATTTCTGGATGAGATCTAGGGAAGATACTTTCTAGTTCATGTGCAAGGAAGATAGTTTTGCTGAGTTATGGACTTGGTCAGTTCATATAGTTGTTTGTATGATCCCTTGATATGGAGGATGGACTATTGGTGACAGGGTATGTATTAGCTCTGTTTGAAGTTGTCAGGCATGTGGTGAGCTGCTTTGTAGGGTGATTTATTTTCAACCTATGCTGACCTGTTGCACCTGGAGTGTGGTGTTTGTGCAATAGGTATTAAGTTTTTCCTGAAGGTTGTTGAAGGGTTTTCTCTTTCTATGTTCTGCTGCTCATGTATCTGTTAGAAAACTCCTGGTGGTTTGTGTGTTGAGGCTGCAACACTCTGTTCTCCTTTGAAGGTGTATCACATGGTGTGGTGATACTTGAGGATATCTTCAACTAGCTTGTTAGAGTTGCCAAAGATACTTGAGGTTCATCCCAAGTCCACTCATAAAGGCACTTTTATATGAGTTTGTTGAAAAGAGATCTAGAAGCAATTTATTCTAACTTCCAACCCTTAAAGGCCAGTCTCTGGGCTTTGATAAAAGATCTCTTGGTGTGTTTCTTGAGAAGGGAACTAATGTCCTACCAGATGGTGGAACATCAAACCAGCAGATTGCGCAGAATCTTGTTGGATAGAGGTATGGCATAGCAGATGCTTGGGGGGCTAAACAAATGTGTTCTGATCACATCTGTTTGGAACCTACTCCTGGCTTGGAAGAGGAGGCATATGGGTTGTGTGTCTAAGAAGTTTCTTTCAAGAAACATGTCTTAGATAAGCGTGTTGGATTAGTATATTTCTGATCCAAGTGAGTAGGAGTACAAAGGTTGTTGTTTTGTGGAGGTCAAGCTCAAATGTCAAGGACATTCTCTTTGAAATCTGGAAGTTCCTTCTGATCTAATGGGCCAGATGTATGGAATCTTGTTTATGGTCATGGAGCAGATTCTATTTGAAATGAGTTATATATGTGTACCAACCACAGGATGTGTAGCTATTGGATGGCAGAATGAATAATGCCCTTAGAAGTTCTTAGCAGTTAATAAAGGAGAGTCCTTAATCTGATGATGGAAGAACTCAAAGAAATGTCAGACATAATGTCTTGACATCTTTGTATTGAGAATTTATTTTTCTAAATATTTCTGGTGGTGTTTCTCAAAAACATGATGGAGATTGTTTACTCAAACTTGATGTCACTATCAAGTCTATGAGAACATGAAACTCTTTTTTTAGTGGAAGAGAAACTCAAAGGGTTGTGCACAAAGGAGATATATTAACCTAACTGGTTGACTCGTGTCTTCATTGTTGGAATGTCATCCAAACCATCTAGGATGAGCATTTTAGATTTGTGTTTGGAGCAAGGAGGAGTTGGTGTTTGTTTTGGGACCAAAGGATTATGGTTCCCTGGTATCTGCATGAGAAGTTTCTTCTTAAGCTGGAGTTCATTTATGTGGTGTCCTCACATAATGGAACTTTTTTTTTAGGATTGAAGGGCATCCTTGTAGGTTGAAGTGTTGGGAGAAGCATATTTTTTTAACAACCTGTTTGTGATGACCAGTCAATGTTTTTTTGCTCCAAAAACCTGTTAGAGGGAATCTCCTCTTTAGGTGCAGAAGGATGGCACAACATCTCAAAGTCAGACAGGAGGTCTGAACATTAGAAGTTTGAAAAGAAGATTCTTGAGATGTAGAGTATGCAGGTTCCTGCATGTGTGTATGATCTGGTTTTGAAGGTTGGTCAGCTACTGTTGGTTGATCTTCTTATGTCCCTTGCAAGAGTTGTGTGTGGATTACTATGGTTGTTGTCTCCAAAGCCATAGTAAATGTTTAAATCCATTTGATTTGGACTGATGTCGAAACTAATGTTGAAACATCATTTCAGTTCTTTGCTTCCTCGGCCAAGGAAGTGTGTTTAGCTCTGGGTGGAGTGAAAGGTCAAGACACTGACCTAATCTGGAATGATTTTGTGGTGTGAATGGATGTCATGATGGTTTGTCATCAGCAGATGCCTGATGTGTGCGAAAGAAGAATGTCAGGCCAATTTTCCTACCTTGTGTGAGAAGGTAGTCTCATCTGACTAGTGATAAATACTTTGACGGGAGCTAAGTATTTGTCTGTTGTGAGTATGCAAGTCTGCAGTCTGAACTCTTTGCTTCAGAGAGGGTGTGCTAGTTTATTCCTCTCTATGGTGTTCAGGTGTTTAGGTTAACCTGAATAAGCTGCTCTGGCTATGTTTTATTGGGAGCTTCTTGAAGGACTTCTATGTGCAATGAGTCCTTTGAATGGTGATGGGAAGCTGATGTCCCAAATGATGTTTGTAACATCATGATTGTTGATGGTTATATTTGGAAGATGATTGAGATTTTGCACTTGGAGTTGGATGCTCAAGCATTTTTGTCAGAAGAGGTGTTTCTGACTATGTGGATTAGAATGTGGAGAGTCTGATCTTGGTTTTAGTAGTATGTTCTAGCAAAGCATGACTACTATGTTTGAAGACCTCACTAGTATCATCAACTACTAGTGGATGTAATGGCAGAGGAAGTGTGTCAGATGAGGTGATTTGATCAGAAAGTTTTTTAAGAGTTGTTCTTTCTGTTGAAGAGATTGGATCTCAGTAAAGCTTTTAAGTAAGCTGAGAATTCGTGGAGTTTGTGAACAGTGTCAAACCAGTCAGGATAATTGGATGTGTTCTCTAGGAGTGAGAGTATAGTATGTGAATGTGCTCAGCAAGTGTGTGAAGATCTGGTGCTCAATGGTTAACCTCCATCTAGAGCATTGGTTATCCATGACAGAGGGAGTACTTGTCTATGGATTTTGCTGCAAAGGTGCATATATTGTGAAGCTTGCATGTTTGTGGAGATTGGTTGCATCTTATGAGGATATAATGTCAGATAACATGCTATGACATTAGGCTGCTGGATGGTGTTTTGGTGTGTGAAGCAAATTGTTTGGATCATGTGCGCACATGCTTCTGAGGAGGAGTCTGAAGGACAGTTTTATTTGTATTTGGGAGAATTTATTTTTCTCTGCAGATTTTGGAAGAGCTCTGTGAGGGTCTTGGTTGATGGGAGATGTCACACTTGTATTGGTGTGTGTTATTAATTCAAAGTAAGAGGACTTTACTTATAGTGTAGTGGAAGGCAGTGTGTTTGTGCTTCAGAACTTGGGGATGATTGTGTGAAGCATACCTGATTCAAGTGGATTGTATCTCAAGGAACAAGAATGTCTATGGTTGTAAAATTCAAGGTGGATCGATGGTGATTTTGGTCTCAATCCAAGAGTTTGTTGGGTGTAGTACAAGGATGTGATTCTGGTACTTTATTACTATATGATCATAAAGGTGTCATGGGATATCATTGGTGATTTTGTGGTGTTTCTTATTGAAGGAGCAACTTCTGTCAGTTAAATGTACTAGTGTTGTTTGAGGATCAAGCATTAAATGAATACGTTTAGCAGGTGTGTTGAACAGAGGGTGCGCTCTTGAAGACATGAAGATGAGTCTTATGTTTTCCATTCATTTAAGGTGTCATCTTGCAAAGGAGCACTGGTTATCTTAGATAGGGGGAGTTGAACTTTTGTTTATCAAGAATGTTTGTGGCTCTGGTGAAGGTGTTATGTCAGACAAGATGTCGTGACATTGTGAAGTTCATGGGGGACATGACAGTTTAGACCTGGTGTGTCAATGGATTGAACCAGTAGTGGACATTTACCCAAATATTTGTCAATTTTTGGCCAAAAAGGGGGAGAGAAGTAGGTTTGTTTAGCTATTGTGAGATGTAGAATAGTTTGTTCTGGTCTGAGTATGTTGCTTGGATGATTCAGAGTTTGCCTTTGGAATTTTTTCTGCTTGCTGCTATGTTCAGAGTTTGTCCAATTTGTGGCTAAAAAGGGGGAGAGTTAGCCTAGTGTTGCTATTTGCTGTTGCCTAACTTTTTGTTGTGGTTCTAGGTTTGAGGGGGAGTTTGTAGTTGTGCAGCTGTTGGTAGTTGTTGCTGCTGTTTGTGTGGTGAGAATGTTAGTTTGTTTTATCCGCTGCAGGTATCTCTGATGTTGGCTGAGATTGTTTTAGCCAAAATTAGCCAAAGGGGGAGATTGTTAGTTCTTGTTATTGGCTAGAATTTCGGTAAAACAATGTTGTTGTTGAAGATGTCATTTGTCTGATGTCTTAACATGAGTTCTTAACATTCAGTTTATGTTAAGTTATTTAGGGTTGCAGTTTTGTGTGCTGATGTTAAACATGATGTTTTGACATCAGTCTATTGTGTTTTATTAGGGCTGCGTGTATCAGTTTGTTTTGAGAGATCTGGTGGAGAGATTGCAGGCGAACATCTTGGTAAAGATATATTCAGTTGCAATCAAATATGGAGCAGATTTTGTTACTATTTTTGGGCAAAGAGATTTGGAGAATAAATCTGCTTTATTGTTAAATCAAATCTGTGACTTTATAATGCACAAAGCCCAATGTAAGGAATGTTTCTGGGAATATTATGGTATCCTTTGTGGAGCTGATTTAAAGCTCTGGAAGATTCAAGATAAAATCAAGAGAAGATTGAGTATTTAAATATGAACATATTTTAGGAAGATTTGATTGAAGATCTAATTTGTAGGAGAATCTTTTGTAGATTTGTAGCAGCTGATATGTTGTGATTTGAAGCCCAAATCCAGTTGGGTTTAGGTTATAAATAGAAGCATTGTAACCTAGAAAAACAAGCCAGCCATCATGTAAATTATAAGGGCGGTGTTGGTTGATGAACCACCTGGTTTGTGGGATGGTCATCGTGTTTATCTCGAAGCCTGTAGGTAAGAGATGTATTGTTCTTGGAGGAAGCTGTTAAGCAACTCTAAGTATTGTTCTTAGTCATGTGTGTCATGTCTAGGTATTGTCATTGAAGTGTGTCTTCTATTTTTCTGTGATTGAAGAGTTGTTGGAAATCAAGTTGTTGATGCAGTGGCTGAGGTGTTGACTGCTAGACATCATTGCGATGATTGGAAGTGAGATGGATTCTCTTATCTAGGGTAGACTTAGGTAGAAGGGTCATTGGGTAGTGATTAAGTGAGTAGATCATCAACGGGTGTGTTGATTGTAGGGTCTATGAATTGATACTGCTAATAGTGGACTTCCTTCCTGGCTTGGTATGCCCCCAGATGTAGGTTGTTAGACCAAACTGGGTGAACAAATTCTGTGTGTTGTTTAAGCTTTTTAGTACTATTATTGTTTATATCTTGCCATGTTATCTGTAACAAACCAGATGTCTCGACATCCTGTAGGACATCTGGGATCTGTCATACCAGAATTTCACTCGTGTTCTTCAATATGAGTCTGATGCTTGTATTATCCATTCTATTGTCTTTGGTTTTCCCATTATGATTAACTCCACAATCATCTCTCAAGCTATTGAGTGTAAGGAAGATGGAGAAATCATTGAAAAATACATAGGAAACAACCTTTTTGCTAAACATGTTCACATCATTTATGGTCACGAAGGACCAGCTGTCAGTGCCTCTACTCTCACTTCTATGGCAAAGGTTCGGTACCAAATCATAGGAACAAGTCTTAGGCCTAGAGAAAAGGTAACAAGATGGCTCTTTACAATGGATAGGCTTTTCATTTTCTTCTTAGTCTCCAAGATTAAGATCATTCTGCCTCAATCCATGTTCAACTATTTGAAAGAAGAAATTCTTTCATCCAGAAAGGAGTTATCGTTTTAGATTCCCTTCAGTAGAGTCATTTCTCATATTCTTGATCTACAAGGAGTTGTTACTCACATAAAGCAGACTGGAATGACTGAAAAACTTGCTCCTGATTGGTGCTCACCTATGAACTATTCTTAAACCATCAATAATCAATAAAATATCATTGATTAAGAATATATTTCTGAATACGATTGGTGTTTCTCCTTAAAGGGATTGATTTCTTTGTTCTGGATGGAAGGGAGCTTACAAACCTCACTTCTTAGACTTTACTGATAGGACTCAAGAAGAGCTTACAAACCACCTCTCAAAGACTATTTGACACAAGGAGAGCTTACAAACCTCAGGCCTTGAAAAGTTATTGAATCTTAGAACCTCTAAGTTCTTAGTTTTGTCATTAGCCCTAAGTATGTGTTGTGTCTGTCGTCTCCCATTGTAATTTCTTATTTAGTATTAATGAAATTTCTTTTTCTATTTCTTTGTAAATTTCTTTTCTATACCTTTTTGATTTCTGACAAAGGGGGAGAAAGTATAATGATTTTGATATGCCTAAATCTAAGAATCTCGATCCCAAATATTATTAGACATGTTTAACTTCAAACCTATGTTTTAGAATTGATCAGGAACTTCGAAAAAGTTCAATGTATGTTAGAACAGGTTATCAAAATACTGAAGAAAATTATATCAAAAGACAAGACATATTAGAATAAATGATATATCAGAATACATAATTTGTATTTGGTAAACTATCAGAAGATAGGTTCAAGAAGCAAGTACTTCAGAAGTCGTTGAAAAAGAAAGAAGAATGATAAAACAAGCTTGATCTGATAATATATAAATATCTGGTGTTGACCACCAAGTTATCAGAAGCAAAGGAAAATCAGAAGAGATGTCCATGAGTTTTGTGTTGATACCCAAAACTTATCAGAAGTTGCAAACTTTCTGAAAGAATGATTCAATTGGTATCTAAAACTCAATTGGTATCTAAACTTCAAATGTTATCTAGACTCCAGCATTAAAAGAATGTGAATCTTTCGGAGATAAAATCAAGTCATGGTCATTAAAGAAAATATTCGATTTATGAACCATCAAATGACATAAGGATATATGCACCTGTTGGTGATCTGTGCTAAGATATTGAAGATTTGGTTTTTGATACATGATGTGTGGCATCTAAGAAAGTATCTACTAGTTTCTGATATATAATGCATGACATCAAGTCTGATAAGACAAATCAGGTTCTGATACGTCTATAGTATTCTGATAGCAAGCTAGCTTCTGAGATGAATACCAGCCAGTTCTAGATAGATTCTAATGAGACGTCACTGAGAAGTAATTCATTTCTGTTGATATGATTCTACTTAAAAATCATTTTGAGAGTCTTGGGATTAAGGGGAGACTCTGAACAAGCATAAATGAATTTTGAGAGTAACAGAATCAGAGGGAGCCCGTTAAGCTTATCTTCGACTCTATGGATTTATGTTGATTACCCTATACGAATTGTCTATCAAAATGCATTGTTTATCATCATAAAAAAGGGGGAGATTGTAAGAACGATATTTGGTTCTAGATCTGGCCTTTAAGTTTTGATGATAACTGCACATGTTATCTAAGAGAACAATTTTGTATGATATAGTTTTTGTCTAGTGTGTGGTTGTTGTCAATATGATTCTGACTCTGATAAGAAGGCGTGTGATGTCATTAGACTTTGTTATCAACACTCTGGAAGAAAACATATATGTGTACAAGATAAAGTCAAGATTCATGAATGTTTCTAATGTAAGAATAAGATTTGGGTCTACATCTGGCCTCTAAGTTTTGATGATAACTGCACATGTTATCTAAAAGAACAATTTTGTATGATATGGTTTTTGTTTAGTATGTGGTTGTTGTCAATATGATCCTGACTCTGATAAGAAGGTGTGTGACATCATTAGACTCCATTATCAACACTCTGGAAGAAAATATATATGTGTGTACAAGTTAAAGTTAAGATTCATGAATGTTTCTAATACAACGGTTCTAATGAACGTTAGTTCTGGGCATTCTAATTAAGACTTTATGAGAAAGGTCTACAAGAATTTCTAATGTGATGCGCTTCTAATGTTACAAGTTCTGAATATTCTGAAGACGTGGTTCAGGTAAACAAAGTTCTAAAGATTATGAAGACACAATTTGTGAAGATCATGTTCTGAAGACAAGGTTCTGATTAGACAAAGTGCTGAAGACTATGAAGTCAAATAACGTGCTCAATGAAATTTGAAGACTCTGAAGACAAGGTTTTGAAGGAACAGGTTTTGAAGACTCTGAAGATAATGCTTCTAAAAGAACAAGTGCTGAAGATTCTCTAGATAGATTCTGCTGAACAAAGATCTTGGAATTCTGAAAACTGAGTTTCTGAAGACTACACACAGAATGATTCTTCTTGTGTATTATAATGATGAACTTCACATGTAGCATCCAAGTGAACATTGTTTCCATTATAATGATGAACTTCGCATGTGGTGACTGAGTCGACATTGCTTCCATTGTAGTGATGAACTCCAACCTTAGCCAATATAGCATAATATTCAATTTCACTAAGTCCCTAAGTTCCTCATCACGTCCTTCAACCTTGCCACCTTCGACCTGCATCACTTCATGTGACTTCTGACCTTGAGTTATATTGATCCTCATGGGGACTCACTCTATTTTCCCCTTCCACGTGGCATACTTGTGGCTAGTCTCATGAAATTTGCCATTAATAGTCAAGTCGAAAAATCCAGTGTAACATGTGAAGGTGCGAGAAAGACACAAGAAAGGGGGGTTTGAATTGTGTATTTACTCTTTTAACAACTTTTCGCTTCTTGTCAATAAGACACTTTACGTTACATCAGAGTTCATTGAGAGACTCTGACTTGCGAAGTTATATTCAGACTTGACAATGCTTAGAGCATGAGAACCAATAAGAGTCTGAACAATATGTACATCATCCAGAACTTGCAGAGCGGAAGCTTATCAGAGTTGCAAGGTTCTGACTTGCTTATGTAAGGTTCTGATCCTCAGTATAGAAACATAAACAAAGACATTAAGCATAAGAGTAAAGAACACACGATATATCCTGGTTCACCACAAAGGCTAATCCAGTCCACCCTCCTCAGGTGATTTCGCCTTGAACACAAGGTCTTAATCCACTATAATCAATCTCGATTACAGATGCACGGGCAACAGTCGGTGACTAACAAACTGCACAGCCGCACTATGACTAACATGCAATGAACCGTTCAGGGATTCAACTTAATGAATATAACGAACATTGACCTGCAGGTTCCAATCTCGCAAGATCTATTGCTAGGCTTTCACAGCTAGACGTTTAGGGATTCATCGCAATGAATATAACGCTACTGACCCTATTTCAGGATTTACCACAATGACATCTCGCCATTGTCTTATCGAGTCTCCGGTCACACTGACCACTCAAGGAATCCTAATTCACCAAGAATTAGTTTAACAGGAGATTACAAAGATGCTTCTTAACAAGCATATTACTCCTAAGTTTAAGTACAAAGAACACACAAGTGTTCAAGCAATATATGAGCAGCAGCTCCTTGCTATTCTAAGAAACTACAAAGATGTATTTGAATTTGATAGTTATTGGCATCTTGTAGATCTTCTTCTTCTTCATCTTCTTGGGTGAGCAAGCTTTGAGCAACAACTCCTTGCTTCAGATCTTTAATGTAGTCCTGACGAGAAGGTGAGTTGATGACTTGACTGATTTGCAATGTTGTCTTCTTCATCAATAGCTTCTGTTCCAAATTGTTGTTGTTGTGTTGAATGTTGATCGTTGAGCTCCAACAACAATGGCCATGTGTAAATAGTGATAGCTTTTGATATTAAAGTATTACAACGAGAACTCGTCGTTATTGCTATCTTCACACAATGACTTTGATCAATTCGTCATTCATGGACTAAATCGATACCTTCAGAAGCGAGAACTCTTTCCTTTAAATAGCCCAGTAGAAATATAGCCGTTTGAAATACTGTTGGCTGTTGGAAAAGAGACGTTGTGCAATAATTAGTTGTACTGACACATCTCCTTTTTGTTGTGGGAGAAGTGACGGTATATCTAGTGTGTACAGTTGTTCACAACGGTAACATTTGACTTCCAAACTTCAGAGGCTTCTGATGGTAATTTGATGAAGCTTGAGTAGAGCCTTCTTAACAGGATATCTGATACCTCAAGTCTTCAGTCATTTGAAGAAGTCCATTAGGAATCAGTCTTCAGAACTTCAGCACTTGTCTTTAAGAACATTATCCTTTACTACTTCAAGTCTTCCGAAACTTCAGAACTCGTCCATTAGGAATCCGTCTTCAGAGTCTTCAGCACTTGACCTTTGGAACTGTAATCTTCAGAACATATAAGTCTTCAGAGTCTTTCTGCACTTGGTCTTCAGAGCCTTCCGCCTTCAGAACTTCAAGCCATGAGAGTCTCCAGCACTTCGGTTCTCTTCTTTAGAAGCTTCGCAATCTTCAGAATCACAACCACTTTCAGCGAGCATCCACAAGAGCATTGCAACAGCAATATCGGCATCCTTGGATCTGACTGATCATGATCAGATACAAAAGCATTCTTGCTTCTTGCGACTTGTGTTACACATAGTAACTTCGCATTTTTGCTCATCTGGCTGGTGCTTGTTGAATCTGATATCTTCTATAATTATGATCTGCACACAACACACGTTAGAACATAAAATATGTTCTTTCACAAATACTTATTGTTATCATCAAAACATAGATTGACTTGTAGAGACAATTCTTGCTCTCACAACATGTGGTGATACATGTTTTGATGCATTTTAATTTTTATCTAACAATGTAATTGGGTGGTAACACATGTTTTGTATCTAATGTTGGATTGATATTAACGATGTAAACTGAATACAATTTGATACATTTTAATGAATGTTTTAGTTTCTTAAATTTTCTAAATTTTTTAGTTTCATAATAGGTATGTTTTCATATCAGGTTTTGTTTGAACAGTTATGGGTGAATCCATAGATGTACTTTCGGAAGCATCCCATTTTGTAAAAAAAAAATACTAAGATGGGTTAATGTGGAATTACATTTTCGTATGCACGTTGATTTTACAAATTAAAACAGGGTGTATACGAAAGTATATCTCTGAAATATCCTCTTAGACATGATTGGGTTTCTAAGGTCCAGATTGTGACAGTTATTTTTGCAGGTTACGACGGTTAAAACCTCCGTAATTTGCAAGTCACGACGGTTGATGCACTGTCGCAGAAACGTGCGTCGCGAGGCCGTATCGCGTCGGTTGTGAAAACTGTCACACCAACTGTCGTTATCTTTCACGACGGGTAGGGAACTGTCATAATTTGCATATTACGACAGTTCCAACCGTCGTAAATTTCCATTTGATTTTTGTTTTTATTGTTAATTACGACGGTTACATCTGGAGGTAAATCCATAGGAAATTTTTTTCCACAGGTAAATCCGCAGGTAATTTATTTTTAAAATAAAAAAAAAATCTTTGTAGAAATATGAACAGAATGGGAAAGAAAATCAAATATATTCTTTATTCTACTAAACATATATATCATATTATATTTATACAAGCATCATGTCACTTTATATGTTAGAAGCTTATCATATTACAATTACATTCAGATAAGGAATCAAATACATTGAAGAATATTTCACGCTAAGATGCATTGTTGGCATGACTTGAAGAATCCCTTGTCCTTTCTCCAATATTAATTATTCCTTGTTGTATTTTCATCCAGAGTGCTTAAACTGATTTGTTCATCAAAAGTAGCTGCATCAGGAGTATGTTCCTGTAGATAGTGGCATCCATAAGTGGCATTACTGCCATTTTCACCCTTCAGACAATATATTTAGTAGAAAAGGAGGTCCTGCAAAGGTAAAAATATGGACTGATACTGAGCATCACCAAATTTATTTTACCAGTTAGTTATCAGACGAAAACGAAATATACATCAACTTATTCAAACCTTAAATCACACTTGAAATAAAACTAAATTCAACACTTTCATCCCTAGAATGAGATCACAAATTAACCTCAGCAAGGGTCAAATTGTGCTACCTACAAGTAAAGAAGTGCTTGTATAGCATCAGAGTTATAGAAAACACTTAAAACAAACTGATAAAACATAAATAAGTACCTGTTCAGTATCAAAGTTATAATTCAAAAAACATAGAACAAGTTGATAAGATCAAAGACAAACTAAAAATTTCTTATCAATACAAATTTTGATCTATGCAGGACAAAAATTTTCTCTTCTAATAAAAAAACTTCAAGATTTAAGCCAAAATGATAAATTTCAAACGGTGAGATACACGTATTGATAATTAAATCATCCCATCATCCAAATAACAGACAAGCATGAAATAATGTGAGTGTGAATAGATGCCCCCAAGAACTACCATCGAAAACTCATAAGAAACCATTATTTCAGTGACCTTTCAAAGATGACATCCATTCTTGTCAAGAGGGTTATCAGAACTCAAGTTTCTACCAGCTGGTGATTTAAACTGAACTTTAACACCAGAACCAGTAGCGTTTCCTGATTTAATTCGTTCTTCACTGTGCCCTGAATATGCATTAAAAACTGGCAATTAGATCATAACAAACAAGATATTTGATTAAGTAGAAATCTAATTGTCATTCAATCCATCTTCCAAGACAAGACTTCGACACAAGGATTTAGCCAACCTTGCAGATAATATCATCATAAAAGACATGAGAATAAGCTATAATATCATTATAAAGAACATGTTCAACACATATTTTAGGAAGTCTTATTTATTATTTATATAGATACTAAATAAATTAATTATAAGTCAATTAAAAGTTAAAGAAACAAAATCAATACTCACATTACACAACCTGGACAACATGTTCAACTTGCATGATGATACAATTGTATAGAAGGAAATGGACTTCTTTCATGCTAGCTCATGCCTTGCAAAACCAAAGAACTTTTAGAAGACACCAAATTTCAAGATGATGGAAAACTTACATATAATTAGTAAAGAAAATATTATGTGTCTCAATCCAAGATACGGATTAAACTATACCAAAACAATAAAGATCCTAGAAATCAAATCAGAAAAACACTACACCGAATAGTTGCTTCTATTAGGAAATAATAAATTACTCCTATTAGGGATAAAAATAGAGAAAAGGTAAAAAGAAGGCTAACTTTCATTGATTACGGATTGACTTATATAAGGTACAATACAAACAGAATTGATCACTAGCTTCTAACTAGCATATAAGTTATAACTAGTAATCACTAGCTTCTAACTAGCATATAAGTTATAACTAGTTTCTAACTACAGACTATATTGATTGAGGATTGACATAAATAAGGTATAATGCAAAATGAATTGAAACAACCAAATATATTAAAATGAAGGTGCACCCAAGAGATTGAAAATGATACAATAACCAAGTCATATCAGGAGCTACACACATAAAAGTAATAGAGTGCAATTGCCTATCCAATTCTAAACTACAAAAAGAAAATTGAGACAATAAAATAGCACCTTGTAATGCTAACGAAACTAACACCATGATATCACTAACTAAATAAAAAACTTCTAATAAGAAAAGAATAAGATTTAGTGTCTTGTGAACAATAACAAAAACAACTTCTATAAACAATTCCATGGCTAAATGAAGATCCTGATAGACAAAATAAAATACCCAGAAATAAAAAAGTTACATTTGACATGCAAATTGTTAAAAAATATAAATAAATAATGAGTAATACACCAAACAAATTAATAAGGATAGAAATAGTTCCACAACCTGTAATCCCACATCTCATATTAGTAGTTTGATGGTCCTTGAGACTTTGCACATTCTCATATGAGTTTGTGCACAGTGTTGATTTCCAGAGATGGATCGCAATTTCGACACCCCTATAATAAGCTAACCGTAAAATAAGAAATGAATTCCCGGTACAAACTTTACATGCACCAAAACCCAAAGTTAACTAAATAAGGTGTTTACATCTTGATTTGAGAAAGTTAGAAATGTCATTGTGGAAAAGATAGATAGAAATTATACACTCAAATATGAAAACATCTTGTTTTCAATAACTTGCCATAGAATCTGAACATTGATTTTGCAGCAAACCTAGAAAAGATGAGAAAATTATTAAAACCTAAAAAATCTTAAATGAAAATCAATAAATCAAAAGAAACTGGTGAAGAATAGTCATACGTGAAAAATGAAGGTCGAGAAATGTGAACTACGATGATAGCGAGGCATCCGCGATAGATGACAGTGCGAACGCATGAGAAAGAATTGACAATCCCTTCCCCTTTATTAAAACCCTAATTAGAAAAAATATTATGAATTTCAGACTAATTTCAAATTGAATTTGAAAGGGATTAAAAAACCTACTGACTCAATGATGGAAGTAACAGAGCGAATGAGTATTGGATCTATGTTATAAGAATAGTTGAGATCTTGAGTTGTGTACCAACTCTCACAGTGGTATAATTGTGGAAAGCAGTAGTCTCGAGGTGTTCTCGCAAATAGGGTTAAGATTTCAGACAGAAGGATTTGATAATCGGAGCTCTAATTGAAATTGTAACCTTCGATTTTGAGATAAGAATAGAGGGTGATCCGGTGAAGGTGGGGGTGATTATGAGAGTTTCTGAGATTGATTTCGGTGAGAGAGTGATACATGTTCGACAGAGGTAAAGGTTTGTTCATTGAGAATGGGAGAATTTATGGGAAGGCAATGTTATTTTTTAATTAAAAGATAGTGACTTTTTTTTATTAAAAAGGATGATACATTTTTTTTTGTTAAAAGAGGATTAGCCTTTTGAGAGCATAAAAAAGTGAAATTAAAATTATTATTAAAATTGATTAATAAAATTGAAAAGGTGGGAGAATAAAAATGAAAGAAAAAAAAGTGGGAAAGTAAAGGAATAAAAAAATAGTGATTATGATTGGCTAAAGTAGTCGCGACAGTTCGCCCTAACTGTCGCAAGTGTGGAAAGAGGACAGTTCTTTGGTAAGTGTTGTAATTATTTTACATAACATGCCTAAAAAATCTGCGACGGTTGACCCAAACCGTCGTGACAACTGTCGTAGTCCAGGAATAAGGGCAGTTTTCTGATAACTGTCGCAAAAAATCTGCGATACTTGACCCTAACTGTCGTGACAACCGTCACAATCTAGGAATAAGGACGGTTTTGTGATAACTGTCGCAACTCAAGTGTCGTAAATCTCCTTTTTTCTTAGCCAATATAGCATAGTATTCAATTTCACTAAGTCCCTAAGTTCCTCACCACGTTCTTCGACCTTGCCACCTTCGACCGGCATCACTTCATGTGACTTCTGACCTTGAGTTATATTGATCCTCATGTGGACTCACTCTATTTTGCCTTTCCACGTGGCATACTTGTGGCTAGTCTCATGATATTTTCCATTTATAGTCAAGTCGAAAAATTCAGTGTAACATGTGGTGATACATGTTTTGATGCATTTTAATTTTTATCTAACAATGTATTTAGGTGGTAACACATGTTTTGTATCTAATGTTAGATTGATATTAATAATGTAAACTAAATACAATTTGATACATTTTAATGAATGTTTTAGTTTCTTAAATTTTCTAAATTTTTTAGTTTCATAATAGGTATGTTTTCATATCAGGTTTTGTTTGAACAGTTATGGGTGAATCCATAGATGTACTTTTAGAAGCATCCCATTTTGTAAAAAAAAAAATACTAAGATGGGTTAATGTGGAATTACATTTTCGTATGCACGTTGATTTTACAAATTAAAACAGGGTGTATACGAAAGTATATCTCGGAAATATTCTCTTAGGTCCAGATTGATCCAAAAACTTGTATAAATATGGGTGCGCCTCGTGTTGTTAGCAAAATCACATACATAATGTCTTAATATTTATATCTCGCTTTGTCTACTTCAACGACGAGAGGTCCCCTCTTTGAATTTACGTTCACAAAGATCATTTGTCTTGTCAATCTAAAATCCACACTCTCGATTGACAACAAAGATGAGATACAATTCAACAAATTTGAGGTGAATGTAAAGGTTACAAGATCAAGCAAATATACCTAGACAATAATATTGAACAACCTAAATTTTTTTGAAACCAATGGGCCGCCAGGTATTTGCAGCATATTTTATATTTGGAAGTCCATGTATGTGTTTGCTTTATAAACATTCGATTTGTTTCTATACAAAATAATATGGGACTAATCCATTAATGTATTTCTAGAGATTGAGTGCTGTACTAAAGTGTTCTTCCACGCCTAGCACAGAAAATTTACAGCAAGAAAAATGCCTTATTATTGGTAGTGAGTTGATCCAAGGTATCATCTTCAGCAGACCTCTTGACGCGAACAACAACCTTTTTAACCTACAAACTGTTAAATTGTAATTCCTTGTGTCGAAGTGTCGAAGCAAGGAAATGTTGAAGTAGTGTCGAAGGGTGTGTCGAAACAGTTGTTTCACACAGATTTGTTTTAGATTTAATTTAGATATGATTTAGATTAGATTTGATTTAGTTTAAAATAGATATTTTGGGCTTTTTATAGTTTTGGGCTTGTGCTTGGAGAACAAGTAAACCTAAATCTATAAATAGGGAGAAACCCTTGTATTTTGTAACAAAAAGTAGTGAAGAATCACAGTACTTTGTAATTCACAGTTGTAGTTAGCAAGTGAAATAACAAGAAATCCCACAGTTCGGGGGTAACAGTTATCCTCCAAATATTATTTTTCTTTCGTTTCTTTCTTGTTGTTCTTTCTCAATCTCGTTCATTGTCATTATGTGTTTGTGGGTTTGTTAACAATCTTGAGATCAAGATTAAAGAGGAATTCCCATAGGTTGTGGGTTAATTCCAACATCTGGTATCTAGAGCTCCGGTTGCGATTCAAGGGAGGAAAATCGTGACGGCGATGAACTATCCAAACGGGAACTTTCCGGCAAGTCTTCCGATTCTCAAGAAAGACAATTATGAGAATTCGTGCAAGCAGATCAAGGTGGTTTTTTGTTATCAAGATCTTTGAGATATTGTGAAGGAAAGAGTAACACCGCTTGCGGAGAATGCGATGGATCAAGAAAAGGCTGCACACAAAAAGTTGAAGAAGAAAGATTATAAAGTTCTCTTTATAATCCATCAGTGTGTTGATCCAGATAACTTTGAAAAAGTTAGCAATGTGGAGTCAGCGAAGGAAGCATGGGAGATTCTTGAAAAGTCATTTGGAGGCGCAGAGAAGGTGAAAGAGGTGAGGTTACAAACTCACAAGAGAACCTATGAGTTGCTTCAGATGGAAGACAGTGAAAGTATAACAGATTTCTTCACCAGAATTACAAAGCTGGTGAATCAAATCAAGGTATGTGGAGAGGTGTTGACATCAAGATCAATTGTTGCAAAGATCTTGAGGTCATTGGCTCCAAAGTTCGACCACGGGTAGTTGCCATAGAAGAGTCGAAATACTTGTTAGTATTGACGAAGGAAGAGCTTCAAGGGACGCTTGAGTCTCGTGAACAAAGGATGGCTGAAAGAGCTGTAGGAAAGTCGAAGAATGATATGGCTTTGCAGACGCAATCAGAAAAGGAAAGGAAAGGCAAAGGAAGCGTGAATGGCAACAAAGGTAGAGGAGGCTACAACAATCAGAAGAAACCCTGGAACCAAGGCAACCAAAGAGGTGGTGCTACAGGTAAAGGAAGAGGTGGTGGTCGAAAACCAGACAAAAGTCACATTCAATGTTTCAATTGTCAGAAGTATGGTCAATATGTTAGTGATTGTCCAGAAAAGAATAAAAATCAAGAAACTGATGCAAAGCTGGCGAAACATGAAGAATAAGAGACGTTGCTGATGGTCACAACAAGAGATGACGAAAGATTCCAAGATCAGTGGTACTTGGACTCAGGATGCTCATCACACATGACTGGAAGGAAAGATTGGTTTGTCAACATGAAGCCCTCGTTGAAGAACACTGTGAAGTTTTCAAATGACAACACTCTAGCAGCTGAAGGTGTTAGTGATGTTCTGATTATGAGGAAATATGGCAAAAGGTCAACAATTTCCAATGTGTTGTACATACCAGGCATAAAAAGTAATTTGCTCAGTATAGGGCAGCTTGTCGAAAAGAACTACAAGGTAGTTGTCGAAGATAAGATGATGAGAGTCCTCGATGCAGGTGGTAGATTGATCTTGAAGGCTCCAATGTCTCAGAATAGGACCTTCAAGATTGAACTCAAGGTGATGGAGCACAAGTGTCTAGCAACTGCAGCCAGCAGAGATGAGTGATTATGGCATTTTCGACTAGGCCATCTCAACTTCAATGACATCAGAGAGCTAAAGAGAAGAAATATGGTTTCAGGATTACCAAAAATCGACATTCCAAGTGAAGTCTGTGAATAGTGTGTTCAGTCGAAACAACACAAGAATAGCTTCAACAAGGATGCAGGAAGGAAGTCGAAGGCAATTCTGGAAGTCATATACTCTGATGTATGTGGTCCAATCCAGGTGAATTCGATTGGTGGAAACAGGTACTTTGTCACGTTCATAGATGATTACAGTCGAAAGTTGTGGACTTACCTCATCAAGAAGAAAAGTGATGTGATCGAGGTATTTTCCAGATTCAAATCTATGGTTGAAAGACAGAGTGGTCGAAAGCTAAAAATTATGTGGACTGATGGTGGTGGAGAGTATGTGTCGAAAAATTTTAATGCATTATGTGAAAAAGAAGGGATTGTGCATGAGGTGGTGCCACCCTATTCTTCACAGCAAAATGGAGTTGCAGAACGAAAGAACAGAACCATCATGAACATGGTGAGAAGTATGTTGAATGGAAATCATCTACCCAAAGAATTATGGGGAGAAACGGTTTCGACAACAACATATATTTTGAATAGATGTCCGACAAAGAAGCTTGAAGGAATCACATCAGAAGAATGTTGGTCTGGTGTCAAGGCTGGCCTCAGTCACTTGAAAGTGTTTGGATCTATAGCACATAGACATGTGCCAGATCAGTTGACAAGGAAGCTTGATGACAAGTCGAATCAGATGATCTTGATAGGATATCATTTGACTGGAGGTTACAAGTTGTTCGACCCAGTGAATAAACAGGTAGTGATCAGCAGGGACGTGATCATAGATGAGCTTAAAGAATGGGATTGGACTGAGAATGCCAAGAAGGATTCAGTGAGAATCTCTTGTGAAGAACCAACCACGGAAGTCGAAAGAGAAGTTCGACAAGAGCCAGTCATAGATGAAGCAGGGCCAAGCAGACCTCGACGAACAAGACAAATGGCTGCAAGGTTGTAAGAATGTGAAATTAGGCATGGCAAGAAAACCCGGGGCCGCCGGGGCCGGCCCGGACCCCGCCCGAAATTAACGGGGGAACCCCGATTTGATTGGGTGCGGGTGCGGGTGCGGGTAAAACCCGGTTTGTAATTGCGGGTGCGCCCGCACCCGCCACCGCCCCCACCCGGTCTTATAATATTTACTTTAATACCCATATTTAAATTATTTTATATCATATTTATTCACTTTTGAAGAAGTAATTAAAAATCCTCATTAGTCATTTATCACCATTCACTCAAACTCACATCTTTAGAAACAAGTTTATTATTAAAATGGTTAAGTTTTTAATAAAATTGTTAATTTTTATTATTATTTAAAAAAATATGTTTTTGCGGGTGGGGGCGGGTGCGGGCAAACCCGTTTTTATCGGGGGCGGGTCTGGGTGGTAAATTTTCACCCCCGACTGGGTATGGGGGCGGGGGTGGGTCTATAACAGGGAGGCGGGTGCGGGTGCGGGGCTAGCTAAACCCGCCCCATTGCCATGCCTATGTGAAATTACATCAGATGATGTAGTTAATGAAGAGGGTGAGCTGGTACATTATGCTTTCTACGCAGATGTCGAACCAGTCAATGCAGCTGAGGCATTGAAAGTTTCGAAGTGGGTGAAAGCAATGAATGAAGAGTTAGAGTCCATCGAAGTCAACAACACTTGGTCACTTATCGAATTGCCTCAAGGCAAGAAGGCAATCGACGTGAAGTGGGTTTACAAGGTGAAGGTGAATCCTAGAGGAGAAGTAACTCGACACAAGGCGAGACTTGTGGCGAAAGGATTTCTTTAGAAGGAAGGAATCGACTTCGATGAAGTGTTCGCACCTGTTGCTAGGATCGAAACAATCAGGTTGGTTGTTGGCCTAGCAAATATGAACAATTGACACACATGTCAGATGGACGTAAAGTGTGCATTCCTTAATGGCCCCTTAGATGAATAAGTTTATGTCGCACAACCAGCTGGGTATGTGAAACGAGGCGAAGAAGGAAATGTGTACAGGCTGCATAAAGCCCTGTATGGACTTAAGCAAGCTCCAAGAGCTTGGAATAAGAAAATCGACAGCTTCGTAAGGGAGAAGGAATTTGTGAAGTGTACGACTGAGCATGGAGTGTATGTAAGGAGAAGCAGTAATGAATTGCTTATACTATGCCTTTATGTCGATGATTTGTTGATAACAGGGAGTTGCAAGAAGGAGATCGAAGATTTCAAACATGACCTAAGTGAGGAGTTTGAAATGTCAGACTTGGAAAATATCTCATATTTCCTTGGCATCGAATTATACAAGACTAGTAGAGGTTTGATGATGCACCAACGAAGATATGCAGGCGAAATACTCAAGAGATTTGGGATGCAAGATTGCAACCCAACTTCGACTCCAGCTGAGACCAGACTGCAACTGTCGAAGGATCCAGATGAAGATGATGTCGACCCAACCCAATACAGAAGACTTATTGGGTCACTTAGATACCTTTGTCATACAAGGCCTGACTTAGCATACAGTGTGGGTATGGTAAGTAGATTCATGCAGAAGCCAAAGGTATCACACCTAACAGCGACGAAGAGGATACTGAGGTATCTGAAAGGGACTCTCGACTACGACATTTTGTTTCCTGCAGCTGATGAAGGGAAATAATGAAAGTTAGTGGGATACACCGACTCCAGCTGGTGTAGTGATGTTGAGGATAGAAAATTCACAGCTGAATATGTGTTTATGTTAGGTGGTGCACCAGTTGCTTGGAGTTCGAGAAAGAAGGCAGTAGTGGCATTGTCATCATGCGAAGCAGAATATATAGCTGCTTCACTTTGTGCATGTCAAGCAACCTGGATGGTGAACTTGGTCGAAGAGATTACAGGAAAGAGTCATGGAGCAATCACCATGAAGATCGACAGCATGTCAGCTATCAACTTGGCGAAGAATCCAATAGCTCACGGTCGAAGCAAGCACATCGAAATGAGGTTTCATTATCTTCGAGAGCAGGTAGCAGAAGGGAAGATGAATTTGAAACACTGCAGAACTTAGAATCAGATTGCAGATATCATAACGAATGGAGTGCAGGTCGAAGCTTTCAGAAGACTAAGAGCCATGATGAATGTAGACAGCTTAGACACAATGAATTAGGTGGTGTGTTAAATTGTAATTTCTTGTGTCGAAGTGTCGAAGCAAGGAAGTGTCGAAGGGTGTGTCGAAACAGTTGTTTCACACAGATTTGTTTTAGATTTGATTTAGATATGATTTTGATTTGATTTGATTTAGTTCAAAATAGATATTTTTGGCTTTTATAGTTTTGGGCTTTTGCTTGGAGAACAAGTAAACCTAAATCTATAAATAGAGAGAAACCCTTGTATTTTGTAACAACAAGTAGTGAAGAATCACATTACTTTGTAATTCACAGTTGCAGTTAGCAAGTGAAATAACAAGAAATCCCACAGTTCGTGGGTAACAATTCTCCTCCAAATATTACTTTTCTTTCGTTTCTTTCTTACTGTTCTTTCTCAATTTCGTTCATTGTCATTACGTGTTTGTGGGTTTGTTAACAATCTTGAGATCAAGATTAAAGAGGAATTCTCGTAGGTTGTGGGTTAATTCCAACACAAACAACGTCACAAATAAATGTCAAATATCTTTAGCCAATGTCTCACAAATAAATGTCAAATATTGTTCATTAACCAATACGATATTTGACAGAAAAATTGGTCGCCTAGAAGAAAGCACGTGGCTGCATTAGTGAAGCAGACGAGTGTGCAATTTAACTTGTATAATAATACAATGGGAGATAAATCAACAAAAGAAAATTACATTTCAATGAAAAAATTAGTTTGTTGTAAAACCTTCATTTTATAGAACAATCTAAAATCTTAGCCGTTGTAAATATATACTTGGGCTTGACCTCTGTTACACATATTTATACATATTCCCTCCTATACAATCTAAAAACTCGTATACTTTTTTTAAAAAGCAATTATATTGAAAAAGAGCACAACCGTCGTAACAATTACAAAGTAATTTCAACATGAGATAATCTAAAGGATTTTTCCACCAATTGTAAAAGAACAAAACCGAATTACTCTTTTCGTACATAAGACAATCCAATTGCAAGAGGTAACTTTTATATGATTACACGTTTCTTCTAAATTCAGCCCTGCATTATTGAATATCATATTGTTTCTCCGGATCCACAAACACCAACACGTCGCCAACCAAATCAACATCCTCTTTTTATTCCCAACCTTTTGACTCAATAACGAATCGTATACTTTAACTATTTATACATAGTCCCTGCTTCGAAAATTACATTATGAACTACAAATAAGATGCATATACAACAAGCATAAATCTTTATCTTTATTTCAAACAATATGAAGCAAAACTTTTGGCCATAAACAAGATTTTTCTATTTCATGTTCTGCATTAATTGTTTTTCGTATGGGAAGGTGTGAATCGATTTATGATGTTGTTTGCAGGTTGAAAAAGTTGTTGTTTGCGTCAAGAGGTCTGCTGATGATGATACCTTGGATCAACTCGTTGCCAATAAATAGAGGCATTTCTCTTGCTGTAACTTTTTTGTGCCAGGCATGGAAGAACACTTTAGTACAATACTCAATCTCCAGAAAAACCTTAATGGATTAGTCCTACATTGTTTTTTATAGAAACAAATTCAATGTTTATAAAGCAAACACATACATGGACTTTCAAATGAAAAATATGTTGCAAATACATGGTCCACAAACCCATTGGTTTGAAAAAAAATTAGGTTGTTCAATATTATTTCCAAAATGTGTGACATGACACCATGTGGCGTTGCCACCTCTACAAATCTAAAGGGGTTTCATTTGTTTTGGTGCATTCAGATATGTATTTTTATATTTGAAAGGCATTTTGAATTTTTTACAAGGTGTGTAAGCACCACTAAGAATACAGTATGCAATTCCCATTTCTCTAGAGTAAGATTGCTTCCTTGTTTTGGGCTGTTTGATATCGCAGAATATTTGAAATGGGCCAAAATCCGTCAAGGTAAATTTTCCAAGGACTTTAATATGTTGTATTTCAAAGACATCATTCCCTATGTAAATTAAAAAAAAAAACGAAAATAACACAGCAAGAAACCAACATTTGAAACTAAAAAAAGGAAAACTCACAAAACAATAATTGTAGCAAAATTTAATTAAGAAAAGTGATTTACAGCATTACAGAACAACGAGCTACATACATGAACGATGCCATCTTTAGTTGTTCTCTCTTTTTCTTTACTAACTAGCCTATTCTTAAATACTCCCTCCGTTCCATATTATAAGCAAATTTTACTTTTTAAATACATTGAATAATTAATATATCTGATTTATATATAGACCGGATACATTAATCATTCAATGTACCTAAAAAAATAAAATTTGCTTATAATATGAAACGGAGGGAGTAAATGTTGAAGTCTTGCTATATTAAATATTCTTCTAACAAAAGAATAAAGATAATAATTTTCATACTAAATAAGTACCTCAACTACATCAAAATTTACCATATTAATTAACATACTAATTCCTCTGAAAATTCATCAAGAAGAAAACAAAAGATAGCAACCTCAACCTCTCTAGCCAACTCTTTTGTCACCTCATCATTTTTCTTCCACCCAATTTCCTCTCTAGAGAAATCCTCTTCTATCATCATATCGATAGTGTTAGATTCCACTTGTTTCCACAATTCCATCTTCTTGCATACCCTTTTCACTACATAGTTCATATCTTGTGAATAATTAAGTTCCTCCTTAATGAGATCATAAACAAGTCTCTTAAGAACTTCTTGCTCTTGCCATCTTTCATGATGGTAGAGGATTTCACAAACTATTTCTCTTAGACCCTTTTCTTCACATGATGGTTCACTTTCATCTTCTTCGAATAATGTCTCGTACTCGTTGTCTTCTTGCATTCTTTTCTCAAGTTCTAGTGGATCTAACTCAGCAAGTTGCTCAAATCTTCGAAGCCTTTCTAATAGTTGTTCCTTGGTTTCTGAAAAAATTAATACGCAAAAAGTAAATCGATAGTATATAAACTAGATATATTAGTTATTCGATGATTTAAAAAAAAACTATGAAGTATCTTTCTTGGAGTCTAAATGGTCTTGAATAGCTCAAGTGATTAAATGCAGACATGTGAATGAAGCAATAACTCACATGGGTTGCACAACTTGCAACACTTTGACCAAGTTAAATACATGATCACAAGAGTAGTAAATTCTCAACAACCAAAAATTACCATCAAAACATGATAAAACTTCATATTACTGAAACCTTATAAACACATTGAATAGAAGCATCACAATCAGGACAGATTTTCTGACACGTAAACATTTTGTGGGTCATGTTAAAATTTATAACGACACAGTAGTAGTAATAATCTCTAAGGGTAAAAACATACTAGGCCAATTCAACAATAGATGTTAATATGTTTCCAATCATTTCACCAACTAGTCCCTCTTATGGTATTTTTGTAACGGACAATCAACTTGGAAGAAACGTGTACGATGGTGTATGTTCATGGAAAACTACCATACAACAACATAAATATAACTTCATTAAAAAATAAACATGTTTTAATAAAGTTGTGCAGAGACATTTGATTGTAGAGGCTATATGTGACCCGTCATTAGACTATTAGACTATTGGATTAAAAAATTAAGAATTAATTTTAAAATGAAATTAATACATGACATACTTTGTACATTGGCGTAGCTACAGTCCAATTCAAAATCAACTTCTTCATAATCATTTTCATGGCAATAATCGTCGTGATAATCCTCAAAAGGTGTATCTAAAACAGATACCGGACTACGTTGTTCTTTCTCTTCTTCATCTTCTCCTCCATTATTTTGTTTGTCCTATGAAAACACAACAACTTTGATTAGAATAATACATGATGATGTATATTGAGGTAGTTAACATTATTTCTTAATCATTCTAATAATGTCTATGATATAGACTCAACACTTGTGATTCATGATTGGGTTATTTATTTATTCATAAATTTGGGTTGTTATTGACTTTTGTTTTGTTTTGGTTACTTGCTAGAAAATAATACCATTAATGCCAAACAAAAATACAAATAAGAACCTATTCATTAGTAAATAGAATGTCGGAATCAGATAATAACAATACAACAAACAAAAACGTTATTTATCAAAGTGAAAAGTAAAACACACCAAACAAAACTATTGAATTGTATTGACCTATTTAACCCTATTGTAACTTAATATTCGAACAGATTTGGAAAAATTGAGGGTATAAATGGAATTGTCACTACAAACAAAGTTCCGGCAAACATCAGTTATAGAATCAAGATCTTATTTGCCGACAAAAATTTAAACACCACAGTACAAACAAACATGATAAACTCACGAGTTAAACTCGTTGCTCCAACTCACTAAAAGTACCGAGTCAAACCGGCGAGTTGAACCGGATCTTATTATTAATGGAAAACATATTTTATCTAAATTATCAGAAAATGACAAACCTCTAGTTGGTGGCGGCGAGGTGAATCCACCGGGGAGGAAAACTCTGGCGTACGGCGGCCGGAAGTGGAGGGGCTCTTTTCGAGAATGAAACGAAAAGGGCTTTCGCAGAAAAACCCATGCTGATCAAAACAAAGGCAATCTGCATTTTGTTTCTTCGTGTTCATCATAACAAACTCAACCTCTTCAACTGAGTCACAAGAATGGCCACTGCTTGAAGTTTCTGCTTCGTTGCTCTCAGACCACACAGCACTACTGCTATGTCTTCCATTGCAAGAACACGTGAACCCCACCTCACAGGAACATAACTCAGTGCTTTTGTTGAAAGATTTTCTACTTCTTCTAATAGAAGAATCCCATCTCAAAATATCCTTAACAGAAACATCACCTTCGATTAGTTCACTCTTTTTGTTTCTGCTTCGTTGCGTTAGTTTCTTGAAAAAGGAACCGAAAACCCCAAAGGATTTGTTTTTGTTTTTGCAATGGGGTTTCTTGTTGTGTATTTTGAGAGCGGCATCGAGTAAAAGCGACGCCGTTTTCGCCGGGATTTGGAGGAAGATATCATTGGAGGATCTGACCGGGCTTTTGAGGGGTGAATTTCTTATATCCGGTGTGTTTTGGAATGAGAAAAAACAAACGTTTTTGCAGAAGTTAACGTTTGTTGTTGGTTTATGTTTATGTTTCTTCAATTGTAAAGTGGCGTTTGGTGAAAGTTTTTTCAGTTGGTTAAGTCTATCTGAAATGTATTTGTTTAGAAGGAATGGTTCTTGATCTTCTTTGAGTAGCTCGTGTAAGTGCTTCTGAGCCATCATGAAAAATGAAAGTCAAAAGTTATGTGAAGATTGAAGAAGAAGTCGAGAAAGGTTGAAGAGGTTTGAAGTATGTTTTACAAAGAGTTAAATAGAAGAAGAAAGAGAGAAACTAGGAAGGAATGAGAGAGGATAGTTGGTGATTCAAATCTAGATGGGTTAAAAATATTGCCAGTTGTATTTGGGTGGAAACAAAGTGTAGGTGTGTTATGTCTTGGTTTGTGACTAGAAGAAGAGAGAGTATTTTTTGTCGTCTAGTGGAGATATAGGTACGTAAAAAAAATGATGGAACAGTGATATGATATTTTAGTTAATTTAATTTGGATGGGTATTAGCAATTTAGCATATATGGATAAGCTATAAGATAAACTATTATTAATTCATATATGCTAATAATGGGTTTAGGGTGGTACTAGTTTATTAGGGAGAGTGATTACGACGTGGTTACTAGGAAACAAGACAGGGAGTCAATCGTAGTACTTGTTGTGAGCTGCGTGGTTAGTGAGACCCGGTTCTTGTTCTGGTTTTTGTTGCTGTGGTGTGGTTCTGCTTCTTTTGTCGTGATTGTGTAGGAAAGGGTTGGTTTTCACTTTCCTAGTGGCTTCTATCAAGCCCATGTACTTACTATGGAGTATGGAGTACAAGGGGTAAGACATAAAATTACAGTAGTCAATGGTAAGAAATATAGATTAGTTCTAGTTGATGAATTTAATAATAAGCGTAAAATTATTAAAACATGAGGATGATTGTGTTTTGCAAATAAGTACAACTTAAATTGGAAATTGCAACCATAAGTAGTGATCATAGCAAAAAATTTGGAAACAACCTTTTTAAAAATATTTCGGAAGAAAATGACATTTTCTAAAGATTTTCATTGTCCTATAACTCAATTTATAATAGATTTATATTGAATAAGACTCCCTATAATTATAGAAAGGTAAAAAAAATCCAATACTTTATATTTTCATCGATTTCGATGTACTTGTTATGTCCTAAACACTAAAGAACATATTAACAAGTTTGATTCACAAATATAAATAGGTATTTTTTTAAGATATTTTAAACGCTCTAGAGTTTATATGGTGTATAACACTAACACTTTAGTTATTGAATAATCAATTTATGTTAGGTTTAATGAAAAAGAGATTGAGTATGAAATGTCAAAACTAGTTAAACAACAGGAAAATCCAACATCAATTTCTTTTGGAGATAAATATCTACCAATGGTACCTTTGGTGAAAAAATTTATGACAACGCATAAAACTATGTGGTAAGAAGCCTCCAGAAAACTAGATTATACTAGTGTCTTTGGCTCTAGCCATCAATGGGAGTATAAGTTTTCACATTCAGAAAAACTTATCTAGGTAAACAAGAAAGATCCAATAAAAACCAAATCATCTTCCATAAATGACTTTACTTTTATGGGATTGTTATCGATTAATTAATCATATTTTATATATGAGGCTCTAAGTGGTGATGGTTGGTTATCTGTTAATTAATCACTTTGCTGAAGTTGATGATTGTTTAATGTTTGGGCTTGTGCCTTTATATTTAAGTATTTGAATTATTTCATTCAATTTCTTAATAATTTTCTTCTTCTTTGATTTTTTTTCTAAAATTTATGAAAACTATCATCTTTGATTAAATATTGGATTGGATTTCCAATTCTTAATTCTTAGATATTGATTAGGGAAAAAAGTTCCAAAATGATTTCTAACATTTGAAAAGTATTTATGGCAGAAACCTTCATATTCATCGCCTCGTATGTTTATCTTCTCGTGATTGATACTTTGAGAAACTCCATACATCATTTCAAGAGTATCCCATATTTTCTTGGCGGTTTTACAATTAAGGATATAAAGAAGTTTACTATCATCCAAGGTCAATACTAGAAGGTTTTAGGCTTTAAAGTCTATTTCAGAATTTCTCTTTTCTTATACGGTCCAAAGAAAATTGAGTTTATCTTCTACTTCTCCATTTACTTGGTGAGTAGGGATAAATGGATTGTTGATGATAGTTTCCCACAATTCAAAACTAATACTTTGAATAAAAATTCTAAATCTAACTTTCTATATTTCAAACATGGCACTATTAAATGGTGGAGGTGTGTTTAGAAAAGAAATCCTATTTAAAAATGTGTTGGAACTCATCTTATTTCTAAGACGATTAGTCCTTAAATAAGAGTTAGGCTCTGATGCCATTTGTTCAACATATGACTCCACACACACGATAGGAAGGAGGTGAATTGTGGGTTTCAGAAAAAACTTGATTTTGAAAAACTTGTTGGATCATTATCAGAGTATAAAAACACTTTTAAAACATTTTATAATCAAGTTGTGGAAATTTAAATTGTAGAAGGTAAAATGCGAAAATATAAAGAGTTTAAAGGAAGAGAGAAAAACACCATGAATTATACAAGTTCAGATAAAGACATCTTAGTCATGTCCCCAAGAATGATTGTAATAGTATCCAATAAACTCAAGATTTTTTAGCGGGTTTAACTCACAAACCCCTTTATACATGGAATATGAAGTTTATGGCTACCTTCCAACCAAACAGCAAACACAGAGAGAAGCAGTGAGTCTTCCTTCTAAATATCAACTTGAAGCGGTTAGCCTTCAAACCTTAAAACCAAGATCTTACATGGACTGATATCGAACCTGTGTGAGCTTTTAATACGGGCTGAACTCAAGTCGAACTGGGGTTTTCACAGGTTGTCCTCGAACCTAAGATATTTTATACCAGGATTATCTCCAACCTTAGTAAGCTTTTAACTGGGCTTAGCTTACAAACCGAAAAGAGATTTACATAGGATAACCACCAACAAACTTGAGATTTTAATATTGGGTTGATCTTAAACCTTTGAAATTTTTTGAATGGGCTGGGCCATAGAACTTAAATGAAGACTTAATAACTAAATCCCCAAACCAAAGCTTTTAATTGGTTTAGCTTCGGACCCAAATAAAAATACCTAAATGGATAAATTATTCAACGAAGGTAAAAAACAAATGTTTCTTGGTGAATTTACACTTCTACCCTTCTAGAATTACACAAATGTCTCACTTGCAAAAGACCTTTCTCGAAAGCACAAAGGCTAAATTTCTTAGTGAGAGAAAGTGAAAAAAAATTAGAAAGAGAGTGAGGTGTGAGAAAATGAGACCTCGCGATTCTTGATGTTTGAAAGTGTGGGAAGGGACCTCTATTTATAGGCTAGAAGTTAGCACAAAAAAATAAAATTTTTGTGGCCAAAATTAATGAGCCAATTGATTGGATTCATACACCTATCGATTGGTTGGCCTAAAATTAATCCATTGGTAAGGTTAAAAAGGAAAGAAAAGATATATATCAATTACCATTCATTAAGGGTATGTCATAATCAATTAGGGCGCATTTTTACATTACTCCAATCGATTGGATATAAGTGTCAATCGATTGGCCAATACGAAAAATTGCCCATACCTTTTCTAACAACTCCCAAATTATCTGGCACAACTTCAAGGCATTTTTAATGATATTTTCTTAAGAAAAATCAGTTATAAAACTCGTTTGTGTGTGTGTGTGTGTGTGTGTGTGTGTGTGAGTGTGTGTGTGTGTGTGTGTGTGTGTGTGTGTGTATGTGTGTGTGTGATTAGTTGTATAACTTTATGAGAAATCCCATAAGCTTTTACAATATTTACTCAGACGTATTAGGGCGAGCTTTCACATACTTCAAGACTTGTCAGATACTTCAATATTGTTGACACTTGCTTGGGGATGAGGCTTGAGTTTCATTCCATTTAGATACCATCATCAGATGATTAAGCTTTTCAATTCCTACTTATTTAGCGTGCATCTTTAACCGACTTATACTTGACTTTAGAGTTTCATTCGTCTAAGCGTATTAGTCATCATTCAAGGCAGATATAATTGTCATCATCAAAAGCGTATTCATTTTCTTTGATCACTAACCTGAAAAACATGATTTTACAAATAAGACTTCCCTTCACCTAGAAGCTCCAAAATCTAGGACGATCGATGTTTGACGGACGTAATACGCCAAATTCTATAACTCCTTCTGGCAAGATTTTTCAAATTTATTTGAAAAACAAGAGTAACCAATTTTAAAGATGGAAGATCAGAGATTCCTAATTGTTCTTAGACCAGGGAGAGCCAATAGTGTAGAAGGAAACCAAGTTACACTCGACGCATGTTCCTCAGCTTACCTCAGATGGGGACGCTTAGAGAGTGGACGGTCCACTCAAAAATCATCAAGAACAAGACTAGACCCCGAGTATCTTCCATCGCTGGGTTGTAAGGATCCTAAGGCATCTTCCACCACCATACGGTAAGATGAAATCTAGGGCATCCACCTCCGTCAAAGTAGGCAGACCCCGATCCACCACATTGAAAACGATGGGCAAAATGGGGAATACCCAGATGTCCCTCTTCATTTGTTGCATTATTTTCCCACATTTCATCATATCTGCATGAAATGGATAAAAGAGTTACATGAAGGATCACAAAGCAATATTAAAAATAGGGAACAATCTCAACTTACTTACCAAAGATATATTTCCTAGCCTCCTTTAAGTTGACTGATAATGTGAAAACGTATCATTCTTTTAGGCCCATAACGCATGTTATTCGTTGTTATTTTAGTTTGTTTTATTGCATTTACGTCGTGTTTTGTTCGCTTTACAGGTTTTAATAAGTGTTGGAGCAATTCCGCGAAGAACTCGGAAAAGGAGCAGAAGAGCAGAAGAAAATGCAGAAAATGCTTTTCTGGTGCATGGTGTTCGCCATTACCCTAATGGCGTCCGTCATGTACCAAGTCCACATCATTTAATGAATGACCAAATGGCGTTCGTCATTATGTTGCAGTAGCACAAATCGTGGAGTCAGTTTTGGACTCCCTCTTCCCACTTTCCTGTTTCTTCTCAACTTCCTTGCATGTTGGAAGCAGTTACCAGGCCCATTCGACCTCTATATATAGGCTGCTTCTCCACATTTCTGAGCATCCAAGTCGTGCGGAAGCTCTGTCGAATTCATTTTCTAGATTTAGGCAGAAAATTACTTGTAAAAGTGACAATAACTCACATCGAGGGATTGTCACAAATTTTGTTCTTGTTTATTTCTTGTACTCTTGGATCAATAACAAGCTTCCCGGCATTAATCGAAAGTTTTATTGTTTCTTCAACTTCTTCTTTTACTTCTACTTTACAGGTTTTTAATCGCTTTAATTTAATTATTGTTATCGCATTCTTCCACTTATTGATATGTTGTCTTTAAATTTAAATACTGCGTTTATGTTGTTTTTATTCGAAATAATGTCTGGCAAAACGTGTCTGAGACCGGTGTATGAGGACCTTCGTCACCGACGGGACTCGGTAGAAAATAATAGGTGCGATATGATAGTAAAATTCTGTTTTGGTTTTAGTTTCCAATTGTAAGTCTTAATGTTTTGTCACGATAGTGAAAAGCAAACTAAGGTTCGAACCGATAGCGCGAGAGTGTGAGGATTAAACCGGATAGTGGAAACTAGGCATCGATCCTAAAAACAACGAGAGCACTTTAGGTATCTATTAGGATCTAATTGATTTTCAAAATACGATTTCTAACTAAAATGGGTGAGCGAGAGCAAAATCTCATGGTTAGGGAGTGTGGCTTATGTCAATAGCGCGAGAGTGTGAGACGGAGTCTTTAAGTTGGTATTTTCTACAGAACATGGTCTAACTACATTCAGTGCCTATAATTTACAGAGTCCCTGAGGAACACGAAATCCATATTCCAGCCTCTCTTTATTATTATTTCCAAACCTTTAGTAAATTACGTTTTTATTTCCGTCCAAATCTTTTTAGTCATTAGCCTTAGCTTTACATTGCATCAATCGATAACGGTAGATTGATTATTAGTCCCTGTGGGTTCAATATCTTTTAAAACTACGCAATAGACTATATAATTGTAGTTAGATCATTCGATAGACTCGTAAGGTCGCGATCAAGTTTTTCGCGCCATTGTCGGGGACTAATTTAGTCAATATTGTGATTTCGTTGTTGCGCGGTATAGACTAAGGCAACAAATTTTCCTTTTTATTTCGTCGATTGTATGCCAAACACTCGCTCTCAAGGTGAAAAGTTAGATCAACCAATTGACGATATCAAGCGTTTTATTAATTTAAGATGCCGAATCAACGATTTTCGAATTAGATATAATCTTCCTGAACCTGAAATTCCTTTTCCAAAACTAAGAATTCCCATGGCTGAAAATCCACCGAACCGTCCTCTCAAGGACAATGTTGTTCCATCACAAGATGAACCTCACAATAGCATTGCTGCCCCTGCCATCGAACGAAACGATTTCGAGCTAAAACCTTCATTGTTACAAGTCGTTCAACAGAACCAGTTCTGTGGGAGTCCTACAGACGACCCGAACCTTCAGTTATCAATGTTTGTGCAATACGCTGACACCGTAAAAGCGAATGGTGTTAGTAATGAAGCCATAAGACTACGTCTTTTTCCTTTCTCTTTAAGAGATAGAGCTAGAGCTTGGATCCAGACTCTGCCATCCAACTCTATCACTACGTGGGACGAGTTGAAGAAAGTCTTCTTAGCCCGATACTTTCCATCTAGCAAAACTGCTATGCTAAGATCCCAAATCAACGGATTTAGGCAAAAAGACAATGAATCTCTTTTCGATGCTTGGGAAAGATACAAGGAAATGTTGAGACTCTGTCCGCATCATGGACTTGAACAATGGTTAATAATCCATACCTTCTACAATGGTCTTCTATACAACACTAAGCTGAACTTGAACGTTGCTACTGGCGGCGCCCTAATGGACAAACCTTATGAAGACACCTATCAACTCATTGAAAACATGGCTCAAAACCACTTCCAATGGGGAGGTGAGAGAACTCCTACAAAGAAACCTGCTACGAAGAGCGGAATGTAGGAAGTTAATAGCCTAGACCGTGTCAGTGCTAAAGTGGATGCGCTTACTCAAAAGATTGAGAGTTTAACTGTGACTCCAGCAGCCACTGTGGCTGCCGTGACACCCAACTGTGAATTATGTGGAATCCATGGGCACAATAACGTTGAATGTCATTTGTTGGCTGATATTCCTACCGGGCAAGTAAATTACACCCAAGGAAACCCGTACTCAAACACTTATAATCCTGGCTGGAGGAACCATCCTAATTTTTCCTACAAGAGCAACAATGCTTTATTCGCTCCAAACTAGTTGTTCCTCCAGGCTATCAGAAAGAAGCCCAGCTGCTCCTCAAGCACCTAGGAAGTCAAACGTTGAGTTGTTATTAGAGAATTTAATTGCAACCCAAATTCAACAAAACAAAGAGTTCACCAATCAAAACGCACACACGAGTGAACTAATGAAGCAAATGGAAAGTAAGCTTGATGCAAAGGTTACGCATACCAAAATGTTAGAAACCCAAATCTCTCAAGTAGCCCAACAACAAGCATCAACAGCAGCCCCAGCCAGAGTATTTCCTGGCCAACCACAACCTAATCCTAAAGGTCATGCGAATGCTATCACATTGCGAAGTGGGACAGAATTAGAAGGACCGGTAGATCCTAGAATCCAAAATCCACCCATGTGTCAGAACTCTGAGAAGGGAGCGAAGAGTGACCAATCAGATAAACCAAGGAAGATGACAAAAACGAAGAGGCCGTAGAGAAAGAAAAACCATATGTGCCTCCACCACCGTATAAACCACCGACCCCTTATCCTCAAAGACTTGCTAAGTCTAAAAATGAAGGGCAATTCAAGAAATTCGTAGAGTTTCTTAAACAACTTAATATCACTATACCTTTCACAGAAGTTATTACGCAAATGTCCTCATATGCTAAGTTCCTCAAAGGGATCCTATCTAATAAGAAAAAGCTCGAGGATAATGAGACTGTTACACTTACTGCAGAGTGTAGCGCTATAATTCAAAACAATAAGCCTCCGAAATTAAAAGATCCAGGTAGTTTTTCCATACCACGCGTAATCGTAAAATGTGTCATAGACAAAGAACTATGCGACTTAGGAGCTAGTGTTAGTCTAATGCCCCTTTCTATATGTGAAAAACTCAAATTAGGAGAAGTAAGGCCAACGAGGATGTCTCTACAACTAGCTGACCGTTCTATTAAATTTCCTGTAGGTATGCTAGAGAATGTTCCCGTCAGAATAGGTCAATTCTATATCCCTACAGACTTTATAATAATGGACAAAAAGGAGGATTCCAACATTCCCATCATACTAGGAAAACCCTTTTTCGTCACTGTTGGCGCCATCGTAGACGTGAAGAAAGGAAAGCTAACCTTTGAGGTTGGTGAAGAAAAAGTCAAATTTATCCTTTCACAATTCCTAAAGGCACCAACTATCGATGATTCTTGTTGTTCCCTAGATATCATTGATGAATGTGTAAGAGAAATAGAGGTGAAACAATCTAAGTATACTGAAATACTAAAGATTCCAGCACCTCCTATAATAGAAGATGATAACTGGTGTGAACCATATGTAGATGATAGTCTGAGGGAATGCTTAGCACTAACTCTAAATCATATGCCTTTTCTAAAGAAACCTTTTGTAGAACTTAAAACACTACCCAAGAATCTAAGGTATGAATTCCTAGATACATAGCTCGAACGCCCTGTAATAGTTAACACAGACTTAGGACAGATAGAAATTGAGAAACTATTACATGTCTTAAGGAAATACCCTAAATCTCTAGGCTATAACATCTCAGATCTGAATGAGATAAGTCCCTCTATGTGCATGCATCGCATTATGCTAGAGGAAGACTGCAAAACCTCTAAAGAAAACCAGAAAAGAATTAACCACATCCTGAGTGATGTAGTTAAGAAAAAGGTACAAACGCCGTTAGAAGCAGGAATTATATACCTGATATCTGATAGTAACTAGGTCAGCACAATTCATGTCGTGCCAAAGAAAGGAGGTGTTACGGTTGTCAACAACGAAAAGGGTGAAGCTGTAGCAAAACGTGTTGTAATTGGATGGAGGATGTGCATTTATTATAGAAATTTGAATAAAGCCACTCGTAAAGATCACTTCCCTTTACCTTTTATAGATCAGATGCTTGAACAATTGGCTAAACACTCTTATTTCTGCTATTTAAACAATTATCCAGGATTTTTCCAAATTCCTATTCATCCTGATGACTAAGAAAAGACCACCTTCACTTGTCCCTATGGTGCCTTAGCCTAGCGACGAATGCCATTTGGACTATGTAACGCTCCCGCAACATTTCAAAGATGCATGATGGAAATCTTTGCAGATTTTCTAGACGACATCATGAAAGTATTAATGGATGACTTTTCCGTTTGTGGGCAGATTTTTGAAGGATGTTTAACAAACGTAGAAATGGTACTTCAGAGATGCATAAAATTTAATCTCGTACTTAATTGGGAAAAAGTGCTATTTCATGGTCCGATAAGGAATAATGCTTGGACACATAATGTTCGATAAGGGGATTGAGGTCGATAAAGCTAAGATAGAAGTCATAGAAAACCTTCAACCCCCAAAAAAGAGTTAGAGAAATACGTAGTTTCTTAGGACACCCCAGTTTTTACCGACGATTTATAAAATATTTCTCTAAAATAACTAAACCACTAGCAGTGCGGCCAACAGGAAATGGCTCTGGCACCGACAGTTAGAAAATTTATCTGAGCATTAGTAGGGCGGTCGAAGATCTATGGATATAATTATATAATGAGGCTCTTCATTGAGAGGGATGACCAAGAAGAATCATTCCTTGAAGTGTTTCACGCTATCTGAATAGATGTCAAACATCCTAGCACACTATTGAAGAGATATTAAGCCTTGACCCCTCGTCAAAGCAGTCATATTACGCTAGACCTTGATGAGATGGAAAAAAAGTATCAAGGTTGACTTACTCTCCTTGTATTCACACCACTATTATAATACTTTAATGTAATCTCAACTCACTAGGTGCAATTTCGAAGTGATTGAAAATGCTAACCTCAAACCTGTTGAAAGGGACACATAAACCTATCTAAGAGTACAAAAACCCATGAAGAGAGATAACACACCCATTATGCTTATTCCGCGCCATCTTATCTTTCTCATGGATAAGCACCCTCGGTCAAACTGGGTCCCCACCTAAGTAGATTCTCAATCTAAACCACCCTTAGAAGCAAAAGTAGAAGTTGTGTCCAATGTCTCTGGATCATCCCATGCTGAAGAAATATTCCCATTGGCCTTGTGATGCATGGTAGGGGGAATATCCATTATAAAGAACAATATCAACATAGAAAGGGTAAGTATGAAAAGTCAGTACTCCAATCGAATACAATAGTAACAAGAGTTCGAGTGACAGAGATATCAAGAACTCATTGCACAAAAAACCCTAAAAAAGAGGTTCAAGCCAAAGGAAGACATTGACTTTACCTTAAAATAAATATGTTAGTTGAAATTCTGGCATATGCATACAGCAGATGTCCTAACACATGTCAAGACATTGTACTACATAATCATTTAAACTCAGAGGCGCAACAGCAGACTGATACCTTGAATATCAGAACTGCAGGATCACAGATGTCACGACATCTGATCCAACATGTTAATCAAGACTGAACTAAAAAAGAAGAATGATAAACAACACACAGAAATTGTTAACCCAGTTCAGTGCAACCCACCTACATCTGGGGGATACCAATCTAGGAAGAAGTAATCACTATCAGTAGTATAGTTTTATGCAAACAACCTCAGGTTTGCAAAAAGCACCCACGCTAACTTATCACTACCCAATGAAGACTTTATCATTATAAGTCACATCTAAATGATAAGAGAACCCCCTCTCACTTCCTAAATCACAACCTGTGATTATCTAATAGTTACTACACCATAACTGTATCTACCCTATTAAAAGACACCCCTTCCAATACAGTATTCAGCCAAGACTCTTGACTAACAACAATACTTGGTTTTGCTTAAAAGCTTCAACCAAGAACAATACTCAACTCTTGCTTCAAAGCTTCGAGTGAGAATAATTTACAACAGCCTATGTCGACCACATAATATCAAAAGATACATGGGTGACTTACAAACTACACAAGAGACTCTCAAAACCCTGAACCCTTATGTTGCACCGACGGCTTGTTGTTGTGTGTGCTTGCTATTTTAGGTCTAGCAAGTCCTTATTTATAGACTCCTGCAGTATGGGCTTGGCGCTTCAATCAGGTCCAATCTTCACGTTTTAATTCAGCTGCAAGATCTTCTCCCCAAAAATAGGAACAAATCTCCAAATAGTTTCCTAAAAAGTGTCCAAGATCCTTTTTATGAAATCCAATTAAATATACACTCTGTTCCTAATAAATCTCCTTGACCTACGTATAATGATGAGACATATTTTGAGACATATCCAAAATATTCTCATCAAAACAAAATAAATCTGTCAAGAGATATACAGCAGCAGTACATGCTGTACTAGACAAAGATGTCGTGACATCTCCTTCTACATCTTGATTAAAAATCATATGACAGCAAAACAGCAACACCTGCTGTACCAAACTATGATGTCATGACATCTGTCTTCGACATCTGTCTGAACCACATAACACCAGTACCTGATGTACCAGACCAAGATGTCATGACATATGTCATGACAGTTGATGAAGATGCTTCAACATCTTACTCAACATCTTGCCAAGTATTATAACTATATTTGTACTGATGTCTGATCAACCATGTCAGGAATCTTTCCCAACATCTTGCTGTAAACTTGTTTTAGCCAAAATGTAGCCAATCAAAGACCTAACATTAGTTTTTTGCATGTATGAACTACCAACGAGTGAAGATCACGTATGAGCTTAGTCAAGAAAATGGAACAGGAAATCTCACATGGAAGAACGAAATTGGCAAGGCAAGAAGAAGATCATTTACAAGTCGCAAATGGCATAAAAGAGAAAATGACACTTTAGAGATCACTACTGTTTTGAATCCCAACGCCTTATATGACGGAGTTTTTGCAAATGGCATAAAACACATTCTATGATTGAGTTTTCAAAACTATTTTGAAACTGTGGTAATATCTTGTTCTGGCTATGAGTTTGAATCCAAATGCCTGCAAATCTATTATTTATTTGACATTATAGAGGTGTATTTCTTTTTAAATATAAAACAGGCAACTTTTCACCACGATTGTATTTTCCAACCATGGTGGAATGTTATACTCAGTTTTTTGTTCAAATTGTCAAAATAATAGCCCTTTGAAAAAAAAAGGAAAATATAGGCTTTCACCATGGTTGGTTTATCCAACTGCCATACCTTATTTTTATGCCTAAGATACCACCTATTATCATTTGCATCTCATCGTGATCACAAGCATGGTATCACCCTCCTAACCCTCCTTTCTTTGGGTTTTTCTTTGAGATCACCTAGCACATTTGTGTTTCTTGTTGCTTTTATGTTCATTTACACTTCAATTGTTACTAACCCTTATTCAAAATACAAAAATATGTGTTGTTTCCTTTTCTTATTATGTAAGGTAGGGACTTACCATCAAAGGATCAAGTGTGGTTGCTAAATTAGTGTTTTGATTCCCAAAGTCAAAGCAAAGTCAACCAAAAGTTCACAAGGCTCTTTCTTCAAGGCATGATTTATAATCTTAAGCCATCTTCATGTCAAGCTTCATTCAACATCATTTGATCAAGAGAAGTTCAAGTTTGATACATAATTTCACAAGTTATTCAAGTAAGGTTCATATGTTTATTTCCATGACCTTTTCATTCAAATATCAAGCAATCATCAAGGTTCTTCAAAGGACAATCAAGCTTCTCTCATTTTTGTGAAGTAATCATTATTGAGCCTTTGGATGCAAGGTAAATCAAGAAAACTCAAGTCAGTACATGGTTGGTTGACCTAAAATCAAGCATGGCATGCCTTTTGGCTCAAATATCATAACTCCCTCATTTCTCAACTTTTTTGGGATCTTCTTTGAGACAAATGTTGCATTTGATGTCCTCTATAACTTTGCTTCAAGGGTCAAGACTCAATTAAGCCTCTAAGGCCATCAATTTTTGAAGTTGCTCAAATGTCACATGTGCATAAAACTAGGCTCATGACATGTTTGACCTAATGCCATACCTGTTTTTCAATTCCACGGCCTCAACTTTTAACTCATGCCATTTTCACCTCAAATATTCTTTTGAGTTGGTTCTTTTTGCATTTATTCTCCTCCATAAGAAGGTCATTTGGCTCAAGAAAAATCACAAAACACATGAGTAAAATTCATTTTGCCTAGGCATGAACATGATGACCTGAAATTTGATTTGAACCGTGACCTATAATTAGTAATCATACAAAAATCAACTGGGACCACCCAAACCATGTGCAAACTTGCTCCTTACCACAAAAAGCGTTTCACCACAATGCAAAACGACCTGAAGAGTGCCAAAACTCACATATTTCGTGCCATTTTTCACACGAATTGGATCTAGAATTTTCTCAATTTGGTTGACACGTTTGGGATCTCATTTGGCACGTACCCTGACCTCATTCATTCTCCTATAAATAAAGTATCATTTTTCCTTCATTTCTAAGCTTTGAAAGCCACAGAACCTCTGCCATTTTTACTCTCCAAAAGCTCCAAAAACCAGCTAATAGTTGCACTAAACCAAGCTTGTTTATTCTCATTTCTTTTCACAGAAAGCTTCACTTGCATCCTCTGCACCTTCTCCAATTGAAACCGAGCCTTGAGATCAAGTGAATTACTCTAACAATTTCCATAGTCTTCAACCTTGAGCTTCGATTTGGACAAGGTAGATAACTGTAAAATTACACTTCAAACAAGTTACCACTCTCTCTGTCTTGATCTTCTGGTGCTAAACCCTCACTTACCTTTGATTTATTCATTGTATTAGTCATTTAATTTTACTTTGAAACCTTAGGGTTTTCTACGTATTTAAGCAAATTATCTCTGCTTATAGCCAATCAATGGCTCTAATGCAGAGAGACATGAATGATGAATGAAGTAGAAGCTTGCACGTTTGGTGTTTGAGCTTAAAACTTCAAGTTCATGAACCTACAAAATCAAAAATCTGGAGGTTGAAGACGAATCTCTTCGCGCGTTTTGGAGCAAAATTTGAATTCTCGATCCAATGAGTGAGCAGCGCGTATCCCAGCCGTTGCTATTTTTGAATTTCTTTTTTCTTTTTAATTCTTTTAAGTTCTATTTTCTTTCAAAAATCATTAAAAATAGCTCCTAAAACCTTTTTTATTCCAATTTTTTTCATAAATTTCTAAAAATATTTTCTTCCACATATGTTTTTTTCCAAATTTTTAAAATGAGTTTTTGTATTTTTTTTTGCTATTTTCGCTTTAATTTCTTTTAAACATTTAATTCTCTACCATTTCAGAACATTTTTTATCCCAACTTTTGAGGTCTCAATACTTATAGTATTTGTGATTTTCTCAAATTTTTTGGAACATTTATTTGATGTTTTGATACCTCTTTGGTATTTTCCTTTTAATTTCCATTTAAAAACCTTTTAAATTTTGTTTTATTTGTTTTATTACTATTTTTGATCCTTGTGATGCTGTGACTTTTGTTGGCTTTGATCATTTGTGGTTGATTGATGTTTCATCTTATTTAATTCGACTTTGGATTGATGCTTTGATGTTTTGAACTTTCTTTATTTCAAGTCTATCATTAAATGATCATCTGATCATTTTTTATACTTTGGATTGATGATAAGTTCATCTCAAGGTATCATGAAGATAATTGATTGAATTTGATGATAGATAATCCCATTTAGCCTTTGTGGTTGATCATCTCTATCTCCATCTCTTTCTTTTCTTTTCTTTTTTGACTTGTGTTACATTGTTTTAGGAGAATGACTTTGTGTCATTTCTCTAACATGTATGACACATAACTTGTTATTGACCGGCCTCATATAACTTTAGCTTCTACATAAGTTCCCTTACGATTGCTTAGTATAGTGCTAAATTTTTCTCGAATCAGTTTAATTCTCATTAACACTAACATTAACCAATATTAATTGTGCTAACATTTACTTTATGCACTTTATATTAATGCAATTTATTTTATACCATTTATGTTTTATGCAATTTATTCTATGTCATTTACATTTGAGCATTTACATTCAAGCATCTTTATATTTACTTTTATTTTTATGCTTCATCTTTTGCTTTTTGTCTTGAAAAGACCAAAGACATTAATAAATGATCAAAACCCTAAAAAACTTAATGTGATTCTCATTTGGACTTTGTGTCACTATCCTATGATTGGAGACTTTGGACTATTGGACTTAGACCTAGGGTTTTTCCTCTCCTTGGAGTGATTCATCTGAGACATTGTGGTATCCGAGACTTTGATTCATCTAGACCTTTGAACTTCATCTGAGATGTGGCGTTTTTCTGAGAACTTTGAACCTTGGCTTTGTAACTTTGTCTGGACTTCTTGGTATTCATCTGCTCAGTTGCTTATCTTGTGGCTTACTCCAAAGGGAAAGGAATGCTGGTTTTGACCTATGTCAAATGCTTGCTCTTCTTGTAGTTAGTACACATGCACACACAAAGGATTTCTCTTGGGCTACCTTACAATGAGACCTTTTATTTCATGTCATTTACTTTATGCTTTAGGATAATCTCTTCATCTCCCCCCCTTCTTCAATTTTCAAAACTTCTCCCAATTTAAAAAACTTCTTGTTTTCAAACTTCACTTCTTTCTTAATAAACCTTGACTTTGTTAAGTGATCTAGAAAATATTTTTCTTAATAAATGCTAAGAAACTTAAGCATATTCAAACTCTTTTCAAAACATCTAAAAAAGACAAAACTCATCAAACTCTTTTAGTGCCTTTGTGCACTTTTTTTTTTCTTTTAAGAGCCTTTTTCAGAAAGATTAGATATTGGTCTAGTTCTTGCAGTGATGCAAACCACTATACTTCTATAAGATGCTGAGAAATGATTGACATCTTCCACTTGAATGTTGAGACGTACTTGTGAGAAAGTCCAAGTAAAATTTCTCCATATCAAGATTGATGCAAATGCTCATTTCCTCATACTTGTGGGTAGTAAGTTGAGTTTTCCACTCGAATAAGACACAATGTCTTTTCAATTAAAATCAATTAACAAACAACATAGCCTTTTTAAACACAGATAAGCAAAGTGGTTCATATGTGGTACCACATATGTGAGGGGTGCTAATACCTTCCCCTTGCATAACCAACCCCCATATCCAGATCTATCTTTTTTCTTTTTATGGGTTTTGTTCGATCTTTTCCCATTCTTTTTGGAAACATAAAAGTTCGGTGGCGACTCTTGCTTTTCTGAGTTAAGTTAATCAATGGCTTAATCTCAACGATTTTTCTCTCCGCGACACCAATCATGGTGAAATGTTTATGCTTTATTAAATTTGCAGAATCTTATAGCTTTATCATATCTCTTATGTTTTGTCTTACCATATCCAGCCCTGACGAACAGAGCTCCATTAATGAAATTCACCATCCTATCACCTCATTTTCTTCACCATCAGATCTTCAACAAACAAGCTCGAACATTCATACAAGGGCAAGGAAATACCTATAAGGAAAGACCATCTTCATGTCTTTGACTTTTTTTAGCACATTTCTAGTACATGAACTATTTCCACTACTCATGTTACAATAATATTGTTGTTTTTGTTGTTGTTGATACCATAGACACTATTATTCAAATTGATTCTTAGACGTTGAGATAGGTAATAGGTTTAAATTGAGATTGATTGTTATATGTTGAAATATGTAATAGGTTTAGAATGATATTGATTGTTATATGTTGAAATAGGTTAGGTTGATTGTTGTTGTTATTGTTTTGTTGAGATTGAGAATGTTATATGTTGTTATTGTTGTTTTATTGATATGACTTAGAAAAGTTTTGAACTTCACTAAGGATATTTATTTTCATTTCAGAAAGTATTATGGATCGTATTTGGATGAAAACTAATATATTAAGTCTGGTGTATGAGAAAGGAGTTGTTGAATTTCTTGCTTTCGCAGAAAGAGACCTTCCTAACAATAATGGAGTCTTTTATTGTCCTTGTGTTTTATGCAAAAATATACAAAAAATCATAGAGATGTAACAATAAGTCATATAATCTATGATGGAATTAGTCAACATTATACAAAATGGGCGTAGCATGGTGAAATGGATAAAAACCAAACTACAACGTCATATAGAGATGGAGTTGATGTAGATATGAATGATCGACTAGAAGATATGATCCACGATATTGGTGAAGATTCTTTTAGGAAAGTTCATGTATATGATACTTTATGTAGTGACAAGGAGGAACCTTTATATAGGGGTGCACCAATTTTACACGTTTGTCAGTGGTGTTAAAATATTTAATTTAAAGGAAAAAAGTGGGTGGACGGATAAAAGTTTTACATAATTGCTTGAATTGTTGAAAGAAATGCTTCTAAAAAGTAACATGTTACTAGAACGTAGTTATGAAGCCAAAATGATATTGTGTGGGTTTGGATTATATAAAAATAAATGCATGCCATAATGATTGCATATTATACAGGAAAGAGTGTGAAAACTGAATCAATGCCTAAAGTGTGGGGAATCCCACTACAAGTTGAAGGACAACAGTGTTGATGACGATGAAGATATAAGCAAGAAGCGTCCTCCTGCCAAAGTGTTATGGTACCTACCAATAATTCCAAGGTTCAAGATATTGTTTGCAAATGTAAATGATGTAACGAATATTAGATGACATGCATATTTAAAAAAATTTGATGGAAAAATTCCCCATCTAACTGATTCTTTGCAATGAAAGAAAATTGATTCATTGTTTTCATATTTCAGAAATGAACCAAGAAACCTTAGGCTTGAACCTGGCACTGATGTAATGAACCCCTTTGATAATTTGAGTACCAATCATACTTAATGGCCTGTTCTTCTCATTATTTACAACCTATATTTGTGGTTGTGCATGAAACACAAATATATATATATATGTTATTATCTATGATGATTTCGGGGCCAAGACAACCACAAAATCACATAGATATTTATCTCATTCCATGGATTAAAGATTTAAAACTTTTTTTGGGATGAAGACATTGATGTTGATGATGCATTTTTGGGTGAAAAGCTTAAGATGTGTGCCAAGTTATTTTTCACAATCAACAACTTTCCTGCACATTGTACTTTTTCTGGGTACATCGTTAAGGGACATAAAGCGTGTTTGATATGTGAAGATGGTACATTCTCCCATGAACTACAAAATGAAAAAATAACTATTTATCTTGGGCATATAAGATTTATAAGACACAATCATCCATATCGTAGATTGCGAAAGACTTTTAATGGAGATCAAGAGTTTAAAATAGCTCCAAGGCCCTTAATCGGAAAGGAAGTTTAAAAAGGACAACAACGCATTAATGTTGCCTTGGAAGTAAAGAAAAAGGGTTCATTGAGAAAAATATGTGGAAAAAAGGTTAGTGTTCTTTGATCTTCCATATTGGTCTAGCCTCGATGTAAGACATTATCTTGATGTGATGCATGTGGAGAAAAATGTATGTGATAGTTTGATTGGAACACTTATAAACATTCAAGTCATGACAAAAGATTGTAAGAATTCCCGTCTAGATATGGTGGTGATGGGTATACGACAAGAGTTGGCCCCAAGAGAAGATGATAAAAGAACATATTTGCCACTGGCATGTCACACTCTATGTAGATGTGAAAAAAAGTTTGTGCGAGTGTTTGTGTGGTATCAAAGTTCCCCAAGGTTACTCATCAAATGTCAAGAAAGTTGTATCAATGAAATACCTCTAGTTAATTGGCTTAAAATCTCATAATTTTCATGTCTTGGTGGAAAACACTTCTATCAGTGGCTATCCATAAAATCTTACCAAAAAAGTTAAGGGTAACTATAACTAGATTGTGCTTATTCTTCAATGTTATAGGTAATAAAGTATTTGATGCAGAAAAATTAGATGAGTTGGAAGATGAGACTGCAATAATATTGTATTAATTGAACATGTATTTTTCCTCCATATTTTTTTGATATTATGGTTTTTTTAATTGTCCATCTAGTCTGGGAAGTCAGGATTTGTGGTCCGGTGTATTTAAGGTTGAGGTATTCAATAGAGAGATACATAAAGATCTTTAAAAGGTATGCATGAAGTTCATCCGAAAGCTTTTATCATTGAAAGGTACATCACATAAGAAGCTATTGAGTTTTGTTCAAAATATTTGTCACAACTAGACTCTATAGAAATTCCTAAGTCTCGTTATGATGGAAGATATGAGAGTAGAGGTACTCAAGGTTTAAATGTTAAGTCAATGGCTAAGGATGTAGTTCTTCAAGCACATTTGTATATATTGAATAACGTTGATGAAGTTCAACTTTACTTATCCGCTCACAAAAGGATTATCAAGAAAAGTTCCCTCGGATGAGTGATAAGTGGTTGTTGAAAGAGGATAACAAAAGTTTCATAAATTGGTTTAATGAAATGATTTCTAATGATGAGAGTGCATTTGAGACAATTAGATAGATATTATACATGCCCAAATTTAATGTTATAAATTGGATTGCATATGACATTACTAGTTTTTCCTTCTATACAAAGCCAAAGGATGATCATAGTACAATAAAAAATAATGGGGCTATGGTTAAGGTTGAATTCATGTACTTCTCTAGTTCTAAAAATAAGAATCTTGTAATGGCATATAGACCATACTTTGGGATCATTGAGGATATTTGGTAGATTGATTATGCTTTATTCAAAGTGTCTTTATTTAAATACAAGTGGTTTGACAGTAACATTGGAGTACAAACTGATGAGTTAGGATTCACACAGGTTGATCTTCGCAAGACATCTCATATGAACGAACCATTCATCATGGAATCCCAAGAAAAACAAGTGTTTTATGTCACTGGTCCTTTTAACAAGAGATGGTCAATTATTATTAAAGAAAAATACATTTCTCCTAGTGATGAAAATAAAGATTTAACTCTTGATCTTGTTATGACCCATTAAGTGAGTACTTCATTTGAAGAAAATGATACATATGATATGCATGCTATTTGTTTTGTTAATGTTTGCCATATTCTGTTTGTGGTATCAAATTTGGTTTATATTGTAAATACAAAAAAATGGGTCTTGCTAACGAGTGTCCCAGAGACACTCTTTAAGCATTCCAAATAAAGAAAATATTCTATAGAACATATGCCACACGTATAAACCATGTCACGTCATATGCCACACATGCAGAAATTGACTCTGTTTGTGAGAATTAGACGAAAAGGACCTAAATGACGCCATTTGAAGACATAAGGGACTACATTAGTCTTTTTAAAAATTAAGGGACCAAAGTGGACTCCGAGGTAAAGTTAAAGGACTAAAAAGGGTATTTTGCCTAATTTTTTCTTGGAAATGTGCATATTTAATGCTTCGAAAATTGAAATTGTTAACTTTTCTATAGAATATTTTCTTTATTTGGAATGCTTAAAGAGTGTCTTTGGGACAAAAAATTCCAAGTGTATGGACATTTTCCTGAGAATCTTAAAGAGTGCTCTTGAGGCCCTCGTTAGCATTTGCCCAAAAATTATTAAAAAAAACAAAGGAATTCACCACTGGTAGAATTTCCAATTGTGGTGACATGTGGCGCGTTATCCATTTTTTAATTATGGTTTACTTGAAAATCGAACCCATGCAAGGCAACATTTCATTACGCTTAAACTTTCTACCGTGGTGATAAGTAGAGACTTTCTATCACACCCTTCATTACCTATTACAAGAAAGACATGTAATGTGCCTATTCCAAATAATAATGACATTCCATCAAGGCGTTTTGTCTCCTCAGAACAATCACCCGATCTAGGGCGTGAACGACAAACCCTTGTCCAGCGAAGCATGAACAATGGCTTATAGGGAAACTGTTTTGGACCGCTCACAAAGCCTGGAGCGAAAGACCCATGACCAAAGCAAGGAAGCGCTTGGGAGAAACATGTGTTCCTCTATCCTCACCTATAGCATATAATTCCTTCACTGAAGCATTACCAATTGTCCAGATAAATCAGACCGTGAACCACAATCCAAGCTGCACTCCATATTTTTCGGTTTAAATTGTTCTCCCTATAAAAGAAAGAAAATACGCCATTATCTAGTATTCAAATTCATCCCCATCCTCCCTGACTTAAGCATTGGAATGTTAACATTGTAGGTTAACCCCTTCTCCGCCGTACCAAAAGCTTACTCCACCACGCAAAGATTTTATTTCACCGTTCACCAAACAATTCTGATTTCCTAATGAAAAAATATTCCACAACCAGAGCAATTCCAGTTTTCTCTTATCATCCTCCGCCACCATAATAGAAACAAAGTTATCGTTGTTATTTCTATCCATAAGTCTTCATATAGCTTTAGGGGGTCAAGGTAGTAAGTCAGAAGAAGGTAACAATATTGTTGCCAACATGAGTATGGATTAGAATGATGTGCACCGTTTCTAAATTTATCTCTTTTATGTTATTTTTATATTTTCATTTTCAGTCTTAATTTTATTTTTATATATAATATCTTCAAACAACTTTTGAATGATATTTTCATCTCCCTATTCTGATCTTTTAAGTTAACATGGTATGAGTGATTTAACTTTGAATACTTGACTACAATGTTTTTGTTAGTTTATCCTCAACTTTAGAAAGAAATGGCAGCCAACATTATTGTATGATTTCTCATTATATTAATTATATACTATAACTTTTAATGAAATGAATTATGTTTGTTTAATATGATTCCCAAAAGCTATATTCTTTCTTTGTTATCTTGACTGTGCGAAATGTATACTAAACCCTTAATAGTTTCTTGATGTCTGATTGTTCAAACATGTATTTTTTTTAATTTTAATAAAATAATATTATATATTTATCTTATGGGTCATTATCAACATAATATCTATTTTATTTTAATAAATTATTATCTTAATTTGAGAGACAACATTCTTATTTTTAAATATTAATTTTGTTTCTTTCTCCATCTCACGATTCCTTTTTTTATATAATTATTTAATACAATTAAATTTATATGATTATTGTTCATTTTACAATTAAGTAAGTCATTTTAAATTTTGCATTTGTAACTAAATATATTTATATCGCATCAAATAACTTTTTTATCTCACGGATCATTATCGAATCAAAAATTTTTTTGTCTTTCTTTATCTCACGAGTCATTTTTTTCTTTTTGCATGATTATTTAATACAATTGAGATTATATAATTTTTTTATTATTTTACAATTAAGTAATTAATTTCAATTTTACTTCTGTATATAAATACATTTTATATTGTATCAAATAAAATTTCTATTTCACGGGTCACTATAAACACAATACATATTTTATTTTAATTAATAATTACCTTAATTTGAAAGATAAAATCCTTATTTTAAAATATTAAATATTCCTTTTTTTTTCATCTCACGAGTCCCTTATTTTCTTTGTATTTTAATACAATTGAATTTATATAATCATTGTTCATTTTAAAATTAATAGCTAATTTCAAATTTAAATACGTATATAAATACATTTTATATCGTACCAAATTTACATATACATTTAAATATGTTTTATATTGTATCAAATAATTTTACCCGTGCAGGAGCACGAGTATCTTACTAGTTTTTTCATTACAATGAGAAACTTTATTGGATAATTCAAGCCTTTATACCCATTATGTGCATTTTTTATCCGTTAGTAGCTCATTTGAGATTGTATCCATTTATTTTACGAAGCCACATTACAAGTTAATAGACCGATTTAAATTTATCCACCTTATTTGGATTTAGTAGGAAAGTTCTGTATTGCCTTATTAAAAGTTTCTAAGTTTGGGGTTTCTCCTTGTTTGTGGAAAAGATGTCATCCATTCTAGTTGCTGAGAGGAAAGCTCTTTTGGCTAAGAAGAATGCTGGGCGTAACGAACAATGGATTAGTAGTCCAAAAATTCACCGGGGAGGTCTAATTACAAAAGGAAGCAAAATGAGCGTTGAAGGAAACACCATCATTGAGTCTTATCCCCTTAAAATCATGAGGCCAAAGAGGCATAGAGGGAGTTCTTCTTCTTCAACTCCCAGTCAGAATGACAAGGTCACTGTCAAACTTGAATATGATGAATAGGGAAAGTGACATGCGAGGTTTTCAATTCAAGTTGACCCGCCCAAAAAATTATGTCATCATTGTAAAATAACCAGTTCGACACGCGAAAATACGCTAGTACCCAACTCCCCTTCCATTAAGACTTTCCCAATGACTTAAAAGTTATCAGATCGATGGGAACTCAGAAGTTGTCCAACATGGTGGAAAATCACTTATTGAGGGGCCTAATGATGTAGTAAGTGCTTCTTGAGGCTCATGTCCAATCAGATAAATTTTTGGGATATTTTAAAGGTAACTTGACTTCCACAAATATGGTGCTTACTCAAGAGAAAGAGTTAGTCAAAAATATGATTAAGGAGTGCGATGGGATAAAGCATTTAAGGCGAGGTTTAAAAAATCCCTTAAGAAAGCAGAAAAGATGCCAAAAGCTTGCCTTATCAAAGAATAACTTGAAGGAATCTCTTTACGTCTTCGAGCAATTTGCTTATGTTTGTGTAGGTTCACTTATTTTCCTAAGTTTATTAATCGAGATAGCCTTTAAGGGAATCAAGTCTTTTCAAGAAAAGCCTAATGAGAATTCTTCGTTTATGGCTTGCTATACAAATACCTCTAAGGGAGTCCAGAGTTCATGTTTAGAGATCTATCATTGAACTTCTTCTCAGATGTAAATATTCCACATTAAGGATCCAATAGATTATATTTTTGTTTGGGCAGCAAGGATACCTCATTTAAGGTCGAACATAACTTATGGCCACTTGGGCGGAAAGGATTATTTATTTAGTATCCAATATAAAATATTGTCACTTGGGAGGCTAGGATTCCTTACTAAGGATCCAACATTCATTAGTCTCATAGGAGGCAAGGATACTTCTTTGAAGTTCCAACATAAAATATTGCCACTTGGGTGACAAAGATTACTTATTAAGGATCTAGCATTAAATAGCCTCATGGATGATAAGGACTCCTTACTAAGGATCCAACATTCAATAGCCTCATGGACAATAATGATATTTTGTTGAAGTTCCAACATAAAATATTTCCACTTGGGCGCAAGGATTCCTTATTACAAATCCAGCATAAAATATTGTAACTTGGGAGGTAAGAATTCCTTATTAAGGATCTAGCATTCAATACTCTCATGAGAGGCAAGGAAACTTCATTGAAGTTCCAACATAAAATATTTCCACTTAGGAGGCAAGGAATCCTTATTAAGGATCTAGCATAATATATTGTCACTTGGGCGGTAAGGATTCCTTATTAAGAATCCAACATACAATAGCCTCATGAGCGACAAGGATACTTCGTTGAAGTTCATGCATATAATATTACCACTTGGGAGGAAATGATTTCTTAATAAGGATCCGAAATTCAATAGCCTCAAGGGCGGAAAAGACATTTTGTTACAGCTTCAGGATAAAATTTTACAACTTAGGCGGCAAGGATTTCTTATTAAGGATCTAGCATTCAATATCCTCATCAGAGGCAAGGATACTTGGTTGAAGTTTAGCATAAAATATGGCTACTTGGATGACAATAACTCCTTATTGAGGATCCAACCTTCAATTTGAACGTGTCATACAAAATTCAAGCAAAGGCATATGTGAGTCTGGTAAAAAGGTGTGGCGCCTCATTAAAAGTTCCTGCCCATGCAGGGGAAAGAGTGTCACTCCATTATTATAAGAAACTCATATCTTTACAAGGAATTATACAATTCGTGTAGGTGACACCTAACCTTAGTTAACAAAACTAATATGATAGCTAACTAAAATATGGCATTAAATTTATCAAACCTTCTACATTTGCCTCATCTTATTTACACATTAATTCCATATTCTCTTGCAATAGATTTGTCAGCCCCTCCTCTTCAACTTTTACAACATGGTTGCATCGATTGGTGGCACTTTTTCTAGAGGCATTATCTTCTTCATCCTGTGATATACTCTGAATTTCAAATCCACGATGTTAACTTCTCGCACATATAGATATGAGTGTGACTCACAATTATATTCGACTTCTTCAACCTCAAGCTATCTTGGTAGAATCTTTAGGTGGTCTTCACATCACCTTGGATGGCCTCCACATGCTCGATGGGAAGTGGGTACTTCATGCACAAATATAATCTAAACATGACGACTCCCAAAAGATTGATAGTGTGTTACTCTGTAACCATAATGTATGAGGAAGGGTTATATATCACGAGGTATCTTACCTTGATCATCTCCGTGCTTTCCTTCATTCCAAGAATAGTTTTTAGGGTGATGTAGCATTTTACTTGTATCTGTTCTCCAAAAATTCCAACTAGTGAAACTTGGAAAGTTTTAAGATCGTCTAGATGTAGGAAAAGTCTCTTGGATGCGTCCCACTAGAAAATTCTTGCAGAACTTCCTTGGTCAATTACCACTAGCTTGATTTCCTTATCGTCACACCTTACTCTTATGAGCATGAGGTTGTTGTCTTGGAGATTGATTCCAATGGCGTACTTCCTTGAGAAAGTGATTTCATAGTCCAATGTTTCTTTTGAGCTGGCGGGTAAACCCTTTATCGCCATGATTTGGCAAGCATATCTCTTGCGAATGGAGATGGTTTCTCCACCCCCGACAAACCCTCTGTGATATTATTTAAGGTATGGTGTATTGGCATGGCATTGCCTCATTTGCTAGCCTCTTTTATGTTCTTAAACCTAGGGCTTCTGAGAGGATCTGACCTCTAAGGTTTGGAGTCGTTCGATGACTTGTGGGAACCTCCTTGAACTTACTCCTTCAGGTGGAATTCTTGGTGATATGTTTAATATCTTTATTAAACTAGTAACACTCTTCAGTGTGGTGACCCTTGAACTTATGGTATTTACACTATATGTTTTGATCAAGTCTAATATGTCATACTTGGGAGCTAGTGAATAAGGAATATCATGGGTATAGAAGATTTCACACCATATTTGTTCACGTCAAGTGTTCATATGAGTGAAGTTTTCTATAGGCATCCCTCTCTGCTTGAAATATGCCATGTACCTGACAAGCGAGGTGTAATGGTTTCTATGTTGTTGTTGTGATAAATCAGGATTTCAAATGCCCGCTCCTTAGCATCCCTATCCTTTTTATCAATGTTTTTATCCTCTTCCTTTATATAAAATTCGACGCACGTCACGACCTCTTCCATGGAAGTGGATGGTTGCTAGGTGAAAGATTCATTGAATTGTTCGGCCATCAATCCATTCGAGAAAGCTTCTACAAACATATCCTAGTTCATGTGGGTGACCTTGGTAGTCTCCTAATTGAAACATACGAGGTGCTCTCTTAGAGATTTGAAAGACCCCTAGCGAACATTGAACAAGATGGTGTTGAACATCTTCCCGTGTCTTCTCGGTGAAAAATGGTGGACAAACTTCTTCACCAAGTCCTGATATCTAGTAATTGATAATTTCGATATGTTCATATACCACCTTAGTGCGACCTCCCTGAAAATGGTGGAGAAGAGCTTGCACTTCAAAGTGTTTGAGGCTCCGATGATCGCCATATGTGTGTTAATGGAGGTGACATGCTCATGGATATCACTTATTCCATCAAACTTTGTGAGTGAAGGCGATTTGAAACTTTCTAGTACGGGTGTAACACCCCAAATTAGATTAATTGATTTAATTGAATTATTTAGAATTGTATTTGATTATTTGGTGTTTTAATTAAAATGAAATTATGTGGTTATGGGGGTGTAACGGTATTGGTAGGGTGTGGTGAGAAATATATGTTTGGTAGAATGATTAGAAAATAATTAGAATATTGGAATTTTAATTAATAATAGAATATAGTTATTTTATTTATTTAATTAGAATAAATAGTGAAGGAGATTGGATGGAAAAATAAGAAAATTAGAAATATTAGAAAATAAGGGAGAATATGAGTAGTATTTTTATTAAAACAAAATTAGAGATGAAAAAGGCACGTTGGTAAATAAGAGGATATGTGAGGGTAATGTTGGAAGTTTCTAATTGAGGAATATTAAGTTACTAATAAAAAGGTTAGTAAAGAGCTTTTGAAAGTTTTTCTACGTAAGAACAGAATTTGTGGTGAGAATAAGCAAGGGCTAGGGAAAAAGGAAAATCCATTATTAGAGCGTGAAGTTTGCATATTGCTAAAAATATCTAAGGTAAGGGGGATTACTCCTAATAGGGTGTATTTTGCATGTTTGGGTAGAGGGGGATCCTTAATCCCAATAGATTTTCTTACTTCTATTCCTTTTGATGAATGAATAGTGAACATGAAATCAATTCTGGAATTGTATGATTGTGAGTTGTGTTATGAGATTTCCGTGCACTATTTTACCATGAGTTTTGTGTGACCATATTCATGATGATTGTATGTGTGAGTGTTCATAGGTGAGTGATGAACTTGATGAACAAAGTATGCAAATCCATGATTATATGAGTGGAATTGCATGTTAATTGATGGACAATTGATGTTTGGATGTTAGATGTTAGTCCCCTTGTTGTTGTGCGATTTGGGGTCAGAGGATGAAAAATCGAAGTTCTGATTTGAACTCCATTGTAGAAAACACAAATTTTATTATTGTTCAGGGTGACGAGTGTCACCCTGGTGACGCCTTGGTCGTCATCATTGTGGAGGCGCTGACAGGCGTCAACTACCTAACGGGTAGACCGTCATGGTCCCTAGGCATGCTTGATTAGGACGATCGTCACACGTGTAACGTGTGAGATGACAGGACGGTAAAGGGTAATGTGTCACGCTGCTAGAATGAGTGCCTTACGCTCATTAGCTTGGAATTGAATGTCGATTTCGATTTTTTTGGTGTTGTGTCGTGTTTGGGCTACTATTCGCCACTATTTGGAAATATATGGTGTTGTTTGTGATGTTACTATTGAATTAATTCACTTATGTTTAATGGAGAATTTTGTTGTGCATATTGGTGATTATTCGTTATTGTATGGTGATTTTTTTTGCTGAGATTGCATGTTATGGTGAATCATGCATCATGGTGTACGAGCTTCAGTCCAGTTTTGGTGTGCTCTGGTCTGGTGGTATGGATTCAGGAGCAAATAGCTAATTCCAATGAAGAATTAGTCAGTTTTTCTTTAGGTGATATCAACGAATTTTGGTGTGCTATAATCCTATGGCGGGGATTCGGGAGCGAGTAGATAGTTTCATATGGGAATCAGTGAAGCGTTACCTATGGTGATGGTAACCATTTGGTGTGCTCTGATTCTATGGTGGGGATTCAGGAGAGAGATAGATTTGTGTTGTCCATAATGGTACTGTATGGATTGTTGAGTAGTGGTGTTGAGTACACTTGCATTCATTATTTGTATATGTAATAATTATGTTACTGTTGGTGATTGAGAATACTTTTGTGATGTATACGTGTGACTTGTGTTGAATAATTGTTGATATTTATTTAGGCTACCCTTACATATTCTTGCACCATTATATATTATGAGAATATTCTCACCCCTTAGTTGTTTGTATGGTTCTGTGCTCCTTCTTGGGGTACCGTCGAGCAGGTAAATGAGTAGCTGCTTAGAGGCTGAAGGATGGTGTAAACATTGTTCTTCTTTTCCTATTTTATGTGATTATTCAGTACTTCGTTGCTCTGATCTATAATACTGGGAGGGTGAACGATTTGTTTGATCATTTGTTGTTATGTGCCATGTTGTTAATGTGGAAGGCATTTAGCCATAATCTTGTTTTATGTTATGAGACTTAATTGGTTGTTGAGTTAGTCCAATTAATTTGTTTCTGCTGCGATGAGCCTATGTAAAGGAGAGCATATGATGTCAGGTGTTTAAATTAGTGCATGTTTGATTAAACCTGTTTTATGGAGCATGTTTATGTTGTGTTTGAGTGACACCCTATGTGTGTAATTGTCTTATTTTTGCATAATTTCGCATTTCGGGGTTTAGGGTGTTACAACTTGTATTTCCCTTGATCTTCAAAATTTACAGCTGCAGCTTTGATGGCTATGTCAATTTGATATTTTGGAGGAATAGATGGATTCAACTGCATGCTTTCATCATTATCAATATCAAACTTTGACTCTTTATGATGAGACTAGGAGGGCTGACAGATGTTAGTAGGATAAAAATGTAAATATAGCTTTTCACCCCTTTATTGTTTATGAGGTTATGTGTTCCTTCTTGGGGTACAGACGAGCAGGTAAATGAGTAGCTTCTTAGAGGGTGAAGGGTGGCTTAAAGGTCGTTCTTCCTTTTTCCTATTTTATGCAATTATTAGTTTAGTTGCTATAATCTATAACACTGGGTGGACGAACGTTTTGTTTTGCTAATTGATATTGTTTCAATGTTGTTATGTTGAAGGCATTTTGTCATGAACCATGCTTTATGTCATGAGACTTATTTGATTGTTAAGTTACTTTAATTAATATATTTCCGCTGCGAAGAGCCTATGTAAATGTAAGCATGTGATGACATGTGTCTAATTTAATGCATGTTTTAAATAACCCGTGTTACGGAGCAGGTTTATGTTATGTTTGAGTGACATCCTTTGGGAGTATTTGTTTTATTTCTGCATTATTTCGTGTTTCGGGGTTTAGGGTGTTACAACGGGGACTTCCTAAATCTCATTAGAGAGAAAATAGGGGTTTAAAATTTATTTCTCCTCGATGTGATTTGTCTCCTGCTGGTGCTACTAGAGGTTAAGGACATTATCCTCCAAATTGTCCATAACGACGCATATCTCTGTTATGTTTGTATTGTCGTCGCTGGAGCTGCTGCCAACTGAAGTGGTTGCTCTCCTGTTAACCACATTGGAGAAGATTATGAAGGCGGACAGTAAGTTGGTCATTGATTGCAAGGCTGGCATATGTATGTTTTACCGAGATCTCACGGTGGGTGCCAATTATACTTGTTAAAAAAGTACAATGAGAGACAACCCCTAGTTGTGGTAGGTTGTTTCAGATTTAGGGTATATATAGGAGACCTCTTGGACTTGGATTAGAGGAAAAAAGAAGCAGTTTTCCTCATTCCTTAACTAATTTTGTGTGTGCCACGTACCCCATTAGTTGAATCGATATGAAACATGGTTTGATTAGGGTGGTTAGACTTAGGCCCAATACGACGACAAACTTTGAATGTCCATAGTCTCCATTCGATTAGGGCGACATGCTGCCCTCTGTTGCATACTCGCCCCATATTGATACAACTATTTTGGGTTGAATCTTTTAAACTATGTCTTCCAGGACCCAATAAAATTATTCTAATCCAATTTAAGTAATTAAATACTCAATAAATATCATAAGTTTTAAAAATATGTAAATTTTGAAATCTTCTTTTCATCCATATATATATATATATATATATATATATATATATATATATATATATATATATATATATATATATATATATATATATATATATTCTTATCTTTCTACTATAGATCCCTTAGGAGGGGCAAAAGGACCTCAAAAAAGTGTAGACATTAGACAGGGTTCAACACAGCGGAGAATCGGATCTTGACTCCCTCGCTAACTATGATATAATGCATTAATGCTTTCCTATCTTTTTCTGCTAGCTTAGCTTCTGCTCTATCTTGCCTCCATTATAAGAAAACATCCTGACTTTACGACCCTACCTCAGATCCTCAATCCTGCCACTATTTTCCTTTCCCATTTTCGTTTACTCTGTTACTGTTAGCTCCTTGTCCATATCCATTTAACTCATCTTTAACATGATATTTTTTGTTCAAATATATACTTAATTAGTTGGTTTTTTGTATTAATTATATATTTGATATAGATAGTGATAGAACCGTTTACTATACTTCCATAGCTATATATTGCACCATTTGAAAAACATGTGTAGATTAGAATTGTCTGGACTAGGGAAGAGTGATGCATGACCCACTTGATTTAACAGTTTCAGAATTTTTGTTCGCCCCAAAATCTCTCATGTGTTTACTATAATAAATTATGAATGCCATAGGTTTCGACTTTATTTCAAATTTCAAATTGCTACATGTGAGCAAGATTGGGAATGAGTAGAGTTTAGTCCAAACACAAATCAATTTAAATTAAAGAATAAAAATCCAATTTTTTAAAGTGGCAATATATATATATATATATATATATATATATATATATATATATATATATATATATATATATATATATATCATTTTTGTTTTTTCAACCTTCAGAACGTTAGAGATGAAGTTAGAGAGAACAGTTTGAAAATCTTACTGGTAATTTTAGAGAGGCTGATAGATTCTTAAAGGCAAAATAATCTTTTTCGTCCTTTAACTTTACACCATGGTCCAAAATGGTCCCTTAACTTTAAAAAGTGGCGATTTCGTCCTTTAACTTTTTAAAAAGTGCCAAATTAGTCCTGCCGTTAGTTTGACCAAACGTCTGTTTATATTTACTTACATGGCAGGTGACTTGGAATTTGTTTATAGTCTTCTTCCTTGGTTGTGCATTCTGCAGACGCCCATTCTTCTTCCTTGTTAGGGCAAACTCAAATCATCTTCCATCCTTACAATTTTTTTCCAAAGCAAAAGCTAGGGTTTAGGGAAAATGAAATCGGGTACTTCTTCTTCTTCTTTGAGCAAGAGAAATGCAGAAAATGGGGATTCAACAGTCAGTGGAAATCGTTGGAGGAAGCCTTCTTGCTATTGTGGAGACATGGCTATTCTGTAAAGGGCAAAAACAGTGAAGAACATGGGAAAGTTATTTTGGGGTTGTCCCAATTTTAAGCAAGATGGATGCAATTACTTTGGTTGGTACCATGAAGATGCATTTGATGAGAAAGAAGAGCTTTTAATGCATAGGATTGGGGTGGCTGTAAAGGGATTAGATGAGGCAAAAAAAGACATTGAAGAACTTGGGAAAAAGCTGATGAATATTGATGCTGAAATGAAGATGGTCATGAAGTGGAAAAAAATATGGAATTTGTTGTTTCTAATTGTTATTGTTGTAATGTTATTTAGGTTGAATTAGGTCACTTATGTTGTGTATGTGAAAGTATGTTTTGTCCCCATTTAAATGTTTTCTGGTTTGAATGTTGTTTGTAAGGTTGAATGTTGTTTTTGAATGTTTTATTAATGAAAAAAATTTGCTGTTATATTGTATCATTTGTAATATTTGGACATGACCTATAATATTTGGACATGACCTATAAGTATATGGTACATGACCTATAATTTGGAGCTGTAATATTCTGAATGTTATTGCCCTATAATTGGGACTTATATCAGATTAACCTATAACAGATTCAAAACAGGTTTATAACAGAAACATAATTACAAACTGGTTCATAAAAGGTTAAGAACCATAACAGCATTCTTGTTGATTACATAACAGACCAGAAACATAACTAAAAATAGGTTCATAACATGTTCAGAACCAAAATAACATTCTTGTTCATTACAGCACAACCTTAAAAGTGCAAACAAAAAACAGGTTCACTTCATAACAAAAACCACAAAACCATAGTGACTAAAACACCTAATCCTAAATCATCAACTACACCATTCGCATATACAGTCAGACCCTCATCAGTAAATTCCCCACTATGATGAATTTTAAGTTCAATAATTTCATCCATGATACCTAACCAGACCAAAATATCTACAAAATTAGGGTTTACCCTATCAAATCTACAAGAAGACTAAAACTGAATACGAACCCTAATTTTCGTAACTTTTAACCCTAACAAATATGAAAGACGAATTAACTAACCGTTTGATCAATGGCAGATGAAGATCTTCACTCCTTTTCGTCTGGAACCGTCTCGTCTGGTGAGAAATCGTTCGTTTTGCACTTCGTCTTCTCCAATTCGCATGCCCTAGCAGAGTGCTACACCACTGAGAAAGAGATTGAATGGACTTTTCATTTTCTGAAGATTAATTAAAACATTCAACACTTCCACGTCACAGCCATATCTCCCACGTGGACAACATTATCAAAAAGGGACTAACGGAAGCTAACAGAAGGATAAACGTGGCACGTTTTAAAATGTTAAAGGACTAAATCGCCACTTTTTAAAGTTAAGGGACCAACTTGGACCCTGGAGTAAAGTTAAGGGACGAAAAAGGTTATTTGCCCATTCTTAAATGTGTGTTCTTGGAATTTGAAAAATCCTTACGATGGAATGAAACTGAACATAAATTTCATTCTATTGTTTGAATATTTTAAGATGGAGCAGAACTAATATTTCCAATGTTTGAGAATTGGATGAAGCGGAAACCATTATAATCCTTTTATTCCAATTTTACCTTTTACTTAAAAACCATTAATATGGTTAATGAAAGTGAAAATTTAAAGGACAAATTTGTAATTGTGTTACTAACTCGTTCCATTCCATTGAATACACCCCAATTTGGATTAATAAAAAATGGATTAAATTAGTGGTATTGGATAGAATGGGTTCCATCATATTCCATTCATTATTTGTAAAATCAAACTAGCAAGATACATGTGCGTCCGCACGGGTAAATATATTTGATACGATATAAAATGTATTTAGATATACATGTAAATTTGAAAGGAATTAACTAATTGTAAAATGAATAATGATCATATAAACTCAATTATATGAAATAGGTATTATGTTGATAGTGAGTTGTAAGATAAAAAATTAGTTATTTATATGACTGTTGAGTATTATCTAATTTGATATTGTATAAAATGTATATAGATACACATGTACATTTGCAATAATTTACTTAATTGTAAAATGAACAATGATCATATAAACTCAATTGATGTTAATTAAAAATAAAATAGTGTTCTGGACTAGGTCAGAGTCTGACCCACCGTCGGGCACGACCCAATCCAGCTCCTCTCGAGTAGGGCTCAACACAAAGGCCCAATCCATCATCCCGCGGGAGGAAACGCTCCTCACGCGTCTTTCCCACGTACCTCACATGCTCCCCACACGGGAACACGTCACCAACTGAACTCGCGCCTTCCGCAGGGCAGTTGACCCTGGACGAAGACCACGTGATGGTCTTCCCTACTCCACGTAGATCCTGATAGTTATCTGTATTGGGCCTAATGATCCAACCCACTACAGATAACCGTTGGCCCAGCGTTGGGGGCACATTATAAATACCCTCCTCTAGAGGAGAGTCAGGTATTCTAAACTCACACTTTCTGTACTTGCTCTCTTTCGCTCTGAACCTCACTTTGACATCGGAGTGTCTTGCAGGTACACCCCCTCCTCTTCTCCACCAACTTGGAGCTCACGACGTGTTGCTGACTGCTGATCCCTTTTCTGAGCCGGTAAGATCAATATGTATTATATTAATAATGACCAGTGAGATGAAAAGTTAGTTATCTGCACAACTATGAAGTATTATCCAATTTGATACGGTATAAAATGTATTTAGTTATCTATGTAAATTCGAAATGAATTATTTAATTGTAAAATGAACAATGATCATATAAACTCAATTGTATTAAATAATCGTACAAAAATAAAAATGGAACTCGTGAGATGGAGAAAGAAAAAAAAATTGACATTTGAAACTAAAGATTTTATCTCTCAAATAAAGACAATTGTTGATTAAAATAAAATAGATATTGTCTTGATAGTGACTTGTGATATGGAAAGTTTGTTGTCTATCACTACTATTGAATATTATCCAATTTGATACCGTATAAAATGTATTTAGATACACATGTAAACTTAAAATGATTTACTTAATTATAAAATGAACAATGATCATATTAATTCAATTAATGTTGATTAAAAATAAAATAGATATTGTGGTTACAGTGACCAATGAGATAGAAAGTTAGTTGTTTATATTACTATTTAATATAGGATCAGTTTGTTTTAGGTTTAAAAACATAAATTTTTTCTTTGTATTTTTGAAAATGGATTCTACAAAATCGTTTTTCAAAGTATTACAAGTTTTTCTAAATTTATTTTTTATAAATTAAAAGACTAATTTTGACATACTATAACATAAACATACATTATTGAAGATCAAAACATAGTCAAAATCATAGTTTTTCCAAAAAGTTGTATCTCAAAAATGATTTTTATGAAAAGTTATTTGGAATAGCTTCAAAATTATGTGATTTTTTAAAATTTTGATATTCAAAATAAGTTTCGATAAAATGATGAAATACCCAAAATATGTTACACTATAAAAATCATTTTTAAAAAAAGTCAAAGCAAACAAGTCAATTATCTAATTTGATATTGTATAAAATATATTTAAATATATTTGTAAATTTGAAATGAGTTACTTAATTGTAAAATGAACATGATGATATAAATTAAATTAATTTTGATAAAAAATAAAATATGTATTGTGTTAGAAAAAATAAAAAGGGAAAGAGAAAATAGAAAGAGAAAAAGTTAAAAATAAAAATGAGAAAGTGTGGGAAAATGAAATGTAAGAGAAATTTGAAATTTGAAAACTAATTTTGTCACTTGTCAAGTTGCGGCTGATTTAGAAAGAGAATAATTGATTCATTAGATAATTATCAAATAGTCCTTAATGTAGTGTAAATAGTATTAACATCAAAGGATAATTTAGATCTTTTGTTAGTATGTTTTTTTAATAGATAGATAGTTGAAAAGAGAATAATTGATTCATTAGATAAATACCAAATAGCCCTTAATGTAGTGTAAATAGTATTAACATCAAAGGATAATTTAGGTATTTTGTTAGTATGTTATTTTAATAGATAGATAGTTGATAGTTGATAATAGAATATGACATCATTCCACTCTATTCAATTTTATTTCATCACATTCCATCAATCCAAACAAATTTTTAAAATGTGTTTGGATTACTGTTATGAATAATTGGATGATTTGTCTCCCAATAACTTCTTTCCTTATTTAATCAATTTGTATTTATTATAATGTTTATATGATGTCCTATAAATAGGACCAATCTCATTGTATACGTGAGACGAATGAAATAATACATAATCATTCTATTCTTTCTCTCTTCTATTTTATATTCTTTCTCCTTATTTTATAACACGTTATCAGCACGAAGCTCCGACATTTAGAAGGTACTAATTTTTTTAATATTCTCTATGTGTTATTTATAAATATTGATTAGAAAATGAAAAAGAAAATCAGTAATGATTTTCATGCATCCCAGAAGAATTACATGAATAATGTTAAAGCATCCCTAAAGGATCGCAAAATAATTTTTTTTATATAGTTCCTGAAGAACTTATCAAACTATCCCTGAAGGATAGCAAAATAAATTATTTATATAGTTCCTAAAGAACCTATAAAGCATCCCTGAAGGATTGCAAAACAAATTTTTTTTATAAAGTTCCTGAAGAACTTATCGAACTATCCCTGAAGGATAACAAAATAAATTATTTATAAAGTTCCTGAAGAACTTATCGAACTATCCTTGAAGGATAGACAATTTTTTTTTATCATTTGTTATATCGTTCACTAAGAGCTATATAAATTTTTTTTGTATTGTCTTTGATGATTGAGTCATTGTTTATGGGTTTGGTATTAAAATATTTTACTAGAAGAAATCTCGTTATGTATATCACTTAATATATTTATGTATCAATTAGTCAATGTTATATATTTTGTTGCTGCTATTAAATTTTTAAATTAAGAAACTTTTTTTTTTAAATATAAAAGGTGTGTTTGATATTTTAAGATAGTTTTTATATTGCTTAATTAATGTCCTTTGGTACAACAATTTTAATGGTGTGTTTGCTTAATTAAATAAGGAAAGAAAAAAAAATTATGTACTAATTATCTCAATATAATATTTAATACTTAATATTTTATCTAATTTTTATTTTTTATGATAGAACTAAGTATGTCAAATCTTACGAAATTGGATTTTGGGGTTCTTGATATTTCGGGAAAGAACTATTTGACATGGGCTTTAGACGCTAAAATTTATTTACGCGCAGAAGGTCACGGCGACACTATTAAAGAAGGAAATAACTCATCTGATCAACAAAAGGCAAAAACCATGATATTCCTGCGTCGTCACCTTCATGAGGATCTTAAAAATGAATATCTTACCGTAACTGGCCCACATGTCCTGTGGAAAAATTTGAAAGATAGATATGATCATCAAAAAACTGTTATCCTACCAAAAGCTCGATATGATTGGATGCATTTACGTTTTCAGGATTTTAAAAGTGTAAGTGATTATAATTCTGCAATGTTTAGAATAACTTCTAAGCTGACACTATGTGGAGAAAAAGTAACTGATGAAGATATGGTAGAAAAAACATTTTCCACTTTTCATGCATCCAATGTGCTCCTGCAGCAGGAATATCGAGAAAAAGGATTTAAAAAATATTCTGACCTAATATCTTGTCTTCTTGTGGCTGAGCAAAATAATGAACTATTGATGAAAAATCACGAGGCTCGTCCCACTGGTACAACTCCATTCCCAGAAGTGAATATGGCAAGGCACGCTCATTATGGGAAAAACCGGTCGCGGTCGTGCATGCGCACGTGGTCGTGGTCGTAATTATGCTCATGGTCCTAGTTTTGATCGTGGCCGCAATAGTAATCATAAGAACACACATTTACACTAGAAGTGGAAAAATATTGAAAAGAATGAAAAAGAGGGTCAGAGTAGCAAAACCAATGAAAATACTTGTTATCGTTGTGGAGGAAAAGGTCATTGGAGTCGCACTTTTCGTACTCCAAAACACCTTATTGATCTTTATCAAAATTCACTAAAAAATAAAAAGGTAAGGATTGAGACTCACTTTGCTAATGAAGATGATGATCAAGATTACGGTAATATAGATGTTACCCATTTAGATATTGGTGACTTCTTTCCTGATCCAGATGGAAAAATTGACTACCTTATTGGAGATAGAAGTGTCAAGAAATAAAATACATGGAAATCTTCTTTTTAGTTATTAATAAGTGTTTATGGATGTTTTGAATTTTATTTTATAATAATAATAAAGTGTGTTTTCTACTTGTTTATTTACATAATTTATTGTTTAACTGACTTTTGTTTTTAAAGCGCGCTTATAACTTATTGGTAAAAATTATTATTGCTCTTAGAATGAATATGGACACTAGCACCAGTAATGAAGATATGTGCCTTGCTGACAGTGCAACAACCCACACAATTCTCAAGAATAAAAGATATTTATATAATTTAGTGAATCAAAAGACTGATGTCAGTACTATATCTGGCACCTCGAACGAAGGCTCCGGAAGAGCCAATATGTTGTTACGTGGAGGAACAATATTGCACATTGATAATGCATTATATTCCCCCAAGTCTCATAGAAATTTATTAAGTTTCAAGGATATCCGCCTAAATGGATACCATATTGAAATAGGATATGGTGGAGGGATTGAATATCTTTGTATTACAAAACACAATTCGGACACAAAATGTGTAATGGAAAAGCTATCGGCTTTATCCTCTGGTTTGTACTACACTTATATTAGTACAACTGAAGCACATACAAATGTAAACCAGAAGTTTACAAATAATGATAAATTTCTAATTTGGCATGACCGGCTGGGCCATCCCGATTATATAATGATGCGAAAAATAATTGAAAATTCATGTGGTCATCAATTAATAAGTAGGGAAATTATTCAATCAAATAATTTCTCATACAGCTCTTGCTCGCAAGGGAAGTTGATAATTCGGCCATCGCCAACAAAAATTGAAAATGAATCTATCAGTTTTTTAGAGCGTATACATGGTGATATTTGTGGGCCAATACACCCATCATGTGGACCATTTAGATATTTTATGGTTTTAATTGATGCATCAACTAGATAGTCACATGTATGTTTGTTATCAACTCGCAACCAGGCGTTTGCGAGATTGCTAGCTCAACTAATTCGAATAAGAGCTCATTTCCCCGATTATCCTGTCAAGAAAATACGTCTTGATAATGCTGCAGAATTTTCATCTCAAGCATTTAATGAGTATTGTATGTCTATTGGAATTGACATTGAACACCCAGTAGCACATGTTCATACACAAAATGGACTTGCAGAATCATTTATTAAATGAATAAAATTAATTGCAAGACCACTTATTATGAGATGCAAACTCCCAGTTTCTGCTTGGGGACATGCAATCTTGCATGCTGCAACATTGATTCACATAAGGCCAACGAGTTACCACACATCTTTACCTTTACAATTAGTCTTTGGTAAAGAAACTAATATTTCCCATCTAAGAACTTTTGGATGTGCGGTGTATGTTCCAATTTCTCCACCACAACGTAATAAGATGGGTCCTCAAAGGAGAATGGGAATATATGTTGGATATGAATCTCCATCTATTGTAAAGTACCTTGAACCAACAACAGGTGATTTATTCACTGCTCGTTTTGTTGATTGTCATTTTGATGAATCAAATTTTCCAGCATTAGGGGGAGAGAATAAGAAGCTGGAAAAAGAGATCAGTTGGAATGAATTATCATTATCTCATATTGATCCTCGAATAAAACAATGTGAACTAGAAGTTCAAAAGATAATTCAGCTGCAAAACTTAGCAAATCAATTACCAAATGCATTCAATGATCCAAAAGGTGTGACTAAATCATATATACCAGCTACAAATGCTCTAATAAAAATTGATATCCCTGTTGGACAATCCAATGAGTCTCAACCACGCCTAAAGCGTGGCAGACCAATCGGTTCCAAAGATAAAAATCCTCGAACAAGAAAGGGAACTAAGAATAAAGATGGCCCAGGTGAGGATATACAAAATCTAAAAGAACCTTCAGACATAATAAACATTTCATCTCTAGAAGAGATTGATCAGGTACCTGAAACTCATGAAAATAAAGAGATCTCGATAAATTATGTCGAAAATGGAATACAATATAACCGAAACGAAGTCGACATTGATGATGTTTTTGCATATAATATAGCGCTAAATGAGATAAAGGACAAAGAGGATCAGGAACCAACGTCTATAAAAATTTGTAGACAAAGTGAGGACTGGCAAAAATAGAAAAATGCAATTGAAGCAGAATTAAACTCACTCTACAAAAGACAAGTTTTTGGACCTGTAGTCCGAAAACCTAAAGGTGTGAAGCCAGTTGGATACAAATGGGTTTTCGTACGAAAACGAAATGAAAAAAATGAAATTGTGAGATACAAAGCTAGACTTATCGCTCAAGGATTTTCGCAAAGACCTGGAATTGATTTTGATGAGACATATTCACCTGTAATGGATGCAAGCACTTTTTGATATCTAATAAGCCTTGTAGCACATGAAGGGCTTAATTTACACATGATGGATTTTGTAACAGCTTATCTGTATGGTTCACTTGATAGTGAAATTTACATGAAACTCCCTGAAGGGTTCAATATACCAGATGCACACAACTCTGAAAACTCGAGAAAGTTACTCCATAAGATTGAACAAGTCTCTCTATGGGTTGAAACAATCTGGACGAATGTGGTATAATCGTCTCAGTGAATATTTGCTTAGAGAGGGATATACAAATAACTCCATTTGTCCTTGTATTTTTATAAAATGATCAGGAAAGGAATTTGCAATAATAGCTGTCTATGTGGATAACATAAATATTATTGGAACTCCTGAAGAGCTTCCAAACGCTATGAGTTGTTTAAAGAAAGAGTTTAAGATGAAGCACTTAGGAAAGACAAAATTATGTCTAGGTTTGCAAATTGAACATTTGGACAAACGAATATTTGTACATCAAGAAGGCTATATAGAAAAGGTGTTAAAACGCTTCTATATGGACAAATGTCACCCGTTGTCTACTCCAATGGTTGTTAGATCATTAGAAGTGGAGAAAGATCATTTCAGACCTCAAGAAAAGGATGGAGAATTGCTTGGTCCTGAAGTACCATATCTCAGTGCAATTGGAGCACTAATGTACCTTGCTAATTATACATGTCCTGATATATCATTTGCTGTCAATCTATTAGCAAGATATAGTTCTTCACCTACACGAAGACATTTGAACGGAGTCAAACATATACTCCGTTACCTTAGAGGTACAATAGACATGGGTTTGTTTTATAGCAAAGTATCCATATTTGAATTAACAAGTTATGCAGATGCAGGTTACTTGTCAGACCCTCATAATGGTAGATCACAAACAGGTTATTTGTTTACATGTGGGGGTATAGTTATTTCATGGAGACCAGTCAAACCAACCATAGCAGCATCATCATTTAATCATGCAGAACTTTTAGCACTACATGAGGCAAGTCGAAAATGCGTTTGGTTGAGATCCTTAATCCCACACATACAAAATACTTGTGGTTTGTCTTCACGAAAAATAAATACGACGACCATATATGAAGATAATACTGCATGCATCACTCAATTGAAAGATGGTTACATTAAAGGAGACCGAACAAAACATATCTCTCCAAAGTTCTGTTTCACTCGTGATCTTCAGAAGAACGGTGATATAAACATCCAACAAATCCATTCATGTGACAATCTTGCAGACCTTTTCACAAAGTCACTCCCAAGTAGTACTATTAATCAACTAGTACAAAAGATTGGTCTTCATCACCGAAGAAATAATCGTTCAGCTGAGGGGGAGAAATAAATTTGTTTCAAAAGGATATTGTACTCTTTTTCCTTCACTAGATTTTTTCCCACTGGGTTTTTTCTAATAAGGTTTTAACGAGGCATATCCAAAACAAATATTCAAGGGGGAGTGTTATGAATAATTGGATGATTTGTCTCCCAATAACTTCTTTCCTTATTTAATCAATTTGTATTTATTATAATGTTTATATGATGTCCTATAAATAGGACCAATCTCATTGTATACGTGAGACGAATGAAATAATATATAATCATTATATTCTTTCTCTCTTCTATTTTATATTATTTCTCCTTATTTTATAATAGATTAGTTATTTTAATGAGCGAATGTAATGTTTTAAAAAGATTTAAAATGATTTGGACAAAATTTATTGTTTGGAAAAAAAAATATGAAGAATTGTTAAAATGATGAAATTCTATGAAGTATTTTATTCAAGTTAAATTTTATGATTTTGAAATAATATTTATAATTAAAGAATTTCAAATTTCTCTATTACTCCATAGAATTTTAATGTCAAATTGATTAATGTTATTATTTTAAATTTTACAAGTTAGTCCCCATATTTCTTAAATTTTAAAATTAACCTTTAAAATTTTCAAAAAATTTTGCAATTAGTCCTTAATAATTTTTAAAAAATTTAAATTGGTCCCTTTAAATTTTAAAATTTGCAAATTAATTAATTCTTATTTTAAAAATTTTAATATGGCACTAAAACTTAAATTAATAAAAATGACCCCAAAATTTTAACTATGATTTATCTTAATGTTTTATTCAAACAAAATAATTTAAAAATGAATGGATTTCAACTTAATTATCTTAATTTCATAGATTTTTAAATTTCTTAAAATTTCCAATTACCTCATTCAAACACAGTGTGTTTGGATGAGTTATTTTAATGAGGGAATGCAATATTTTAAAGATTACAAGTTTGTCCCTATTTTAAATTTTAAAATTTGGTCGTAGAACTTTAAAATTTATAAATTTAAAAAAAGCCCTTAAAATATAACAATGATTTATCTTAATACTCTATCCAAACAAAAGAATTTAAAAACGAATAGATTTCAATTGAATCGGTTGAATTGCTTAGAATTTTAAATTCCTTTAAAAATTTTAATTACCTCATCCAAAGACACTTAGAGATATCTAAGGGAGATTGAGAAACATTTCTAAACACCATGGACTTGTGTGATTCATATATATATAGAGAGAGAGAGAGAGAGTTGAAGAGATTGGAAAACACTTAAGCAGAAAATATGGTTTGTTCTTGGGAACTTTGATGACTATTTTCTTCTAACTGATTTGTAATATTTTCTAACAAATTTTAGAAGTATACTGAATTAGAGAGACACTCTCTCCTGCACAGTAGAATGTTTGATCAAACTGGGTAAACTAGTTATTGTACTTTTTATCTTTAGTCTTCTTCTACCAAGTTAAGTTGTTGTCTTATTGCACAGAGAATTATATTTGCTAAAGATCGTTTTCTTTTATTTCCATTGTTCTTTGTCCCCTCACATCAAATTTCTAGGGCTCATTGAACCTTTCAATTTCAAAATAAGTGGAGCCTTTCGTGGGGAAAAAGAATTTTGTTTATAAGGGAGCACCATGGAATCCAAATGGCAGATTAAGAAGTTTTTCGGAGACAACAATTTTGGGTTATGGAAAGTGAAGATGCAAGAAATTTTAACTCAAGAAAAGTGTATTGAATCATTGAAGTATGAGACATCGATGCCTGCACACCTAACACAAGGAGAGGAAATTGGGATAGTGGATAAGTCCAGAAGTGTCATTATCTGTGCTTCAGGGATAAAGTTCTAGGCAAAACCGCTAGGGATAAGACTGCGAATTCAATGTGGGAAAAACTAAAATCATTGTATATGACCATGTCTTAGCTCACAAGTTGTGTCGGAAACAACAACTCTTCTCATTCCAAATGACATAATTTCACAAGACCATTGATGATCTAGAGAATATTGAGATGAAGATAGATAATAATGATAAGACTCTACTATTGTTGAGCTCATTATATAGGTATTTTGAACACTTAAAGGATACCCTTTTTTATGGCAAGGGATTTATACTTTAGATGAAGTCTATACGATTGTAATATCTAAATAATTTTCAAAGGTTTAAGATTTGAAGATTGACAATAATGGAGAAAGTTAGAGTGTCTAAAGAGGAGGAAGTGAGCATAGAGAGATGTACAAATCAATGAGGTTTGGAAAGTAAAATTTAAAATGCTTTATTTGTCAAAAACCCAATCACTTCAAGAGGGATTTTACCGAGAGACTGGGCAATGAAGATTTTGTTCAGATTAATGCTGCCTCAGATGAGGATAGTTATGAGAGTGTTAGTGTACTAGTGGTTTCAAGCTTAGAAACTGAAGAAAGTTCGATCATGGAATCAGGTTAATCTTATCATAGGCGTCTAAGAAAATAATACTTTGAGACTTTGAAGATGGAGCAAGGTGACGTAGTTCTCCTTGGGCACAATAAGGCTTACAAGGTTACATTATTATGTATTCCACTTAAGTGCATTGTACCTTACGGTGTTCTATGATTCACTTAATTATATTGTACCTTATGGTGTTCTATATTTCTCTTAAGTACACATCACCTTACGGTGTGCCTTATTTCACTTATTTATTCTATCTTTCATCAATTTGTCCTTATGTTTGTGACCATGTAGGTTCTCGCCGCGTTGGTAATTATACTAAATCACATATTTAATTTAATAAATAGTGAGTGGTATCTAGCAACACATACATGCTACCCAAGTCATGAAAAATGTCATGTGATATGACAAAACCTTCTTTGATAATGTTTGTGTGTAGAATTACTCTTTCGCCCTCATATCTATACTAAACACAAGGCATATACCATATCATCTTTGTCTAGTTAAATATTGGGTTCACAGACAATATCATGTTACACAGGAATGGAAAATTATATCTAGGTCACTCATGTCCCTCAACATGATTTGTGGAGAACCCATCAACCATCTTTATGGTCATCCTGTTATGAACAACATTTGATTGGCAATGAAGTACTCGACTGCACATCAAGGGTCCTTAGTGGTTTCCGGTCGAAGGGTGATATACACCACAATTGAAGTTGCATTTCCCTTTAGGGCTTTGGTTTTGTTGCTTGTCTCTTTTATCATCATTTATCATTTATCGTTTTAGTAATTGAGTCTCCTCTAGTTAAATCGTTGCAAATATCCTAGAATTGAGTGCATTGCTTTTTAAATAAGTGTTTGGCATAAATCATATTTTTGCATGCTTAAATCAAACCTCTTAGATAAAAGTCAATGCAATATGGTTCAAGTTAAATCAGACGATTATTTGGGTTAAGAAACTCATGAATGAATGGTTCATATCATACTAACTTTAGATTCAAAATTACACCTCAATTTACTTTAAAAATAAAATTTAAGAAGTGTGATTTGAATAATGGTTAGGCATGATTTGAATCAAACATGAATGTGAAAATTCAGATTTTGTTGAAATTTTAGATTTTGCCTTTGCCAGCCATGACTCGAATCACATATAATGCAAAATCTGAGTTATCTTTTGATTATGTCATGTTTGATTTGAATCACAAGTTGTACTTGATTCGAATCACAGTCTACCATGATTCGAATCACAGATTACACTTTATTCGAAACACAATGAAAATTTTGAGTTTTTAGTTCTTTGTTCAAACCATTTCACTCATTTGACTCAAATCATACCCATTTCTCTTTACTCGAATCAAAAGGGTATTTTCACTCATTTTTGTGCATAATCTCAGGCACCTATATAAACCCTTTTCCTCTCTCTCTCTCTCTCTCTCTCTCTCTATCTATCTATCTATCTATCTATCTATCTCTCTCTCTCTCTCTCTCTCTCTCTCTCTCTCTCCATAAATTTTTGATATTATCACTTTTCATTTCTCACCATAATAATGAGAATGATTATTGTGATGATAATCATATCTTTGAAAGTCTTTCTAAAAACTTGGAAACACACTTTCAAAGAACACCTTTTCCATATATATATATATATATATATATATATATATATATATATATATATATATATATATATATATATATGGCCTCTTAACTCATCCTTAACCTTTAGCAAGATAAACATCATTATTGCTTCTCAATTCTAGGGAATGTGAAATCTATTGTAGATAAGGTTCATTCATGTTAATATTTGTGAAGTTCTTGAGTTGCAGGTTAAGATTCATATTGGGTTGTTTCTCTAGAGTTTGGAAATCCAGTAGGAAAAAGAATAAGTTTTTTTCTCCAGGATTACTTCACCAGAGCTGTGTGAAGCCTATAGATAAAGTCAAAGCTTCTATGTTCTTCAGGCAGGCCATCGCTCAAGAAATCGATGGAAATTGGGGGATTGCCACATATAAAGACATGGAGCAGGTTGGTGATTCTAAAAGATTTAAGTCAAGATCATGTGGATCTTGCAAGATTAGTGAAAGAGACGTCGTATGCAATAAGAGAGGATCAAGATAAGAAGACTAGCTATTTTTCAGGAGTATCTTGTATCAAGCGGTTGCATACTTTTTGTAAAAAATTATCATATTAGTGGAAGAAAAGAATTTCCAATGGGAAACCACTAAAGAGTGGATTAAGCTTCTGCTAGGATGACAAAGTTGAACCACGATATATCCAATGTACTTTTCTTTCTCTCTCTCTCCCCCTCTCTCTCTCTATCTATCTATCTATCTATTTATCTATCTATCTATCTATCTATCTATCTATTTATTTATTTATCTATCTATCTATCTATCTATCTATCTATCTATCTATCTATCTATCTATCTATCTATCTATCTATCTATCTATCTATCTATCTATATATCTATCTATCCATCTCTCTCTCTCTCTCTCTCCCTCTCTCTTATTCTCTACATAGTTTTGCATGCCTATGTTTGTAATGCAGCCGTCTAATAGTATGTTGTTAGAATTTATCTGCTTATAGCAATTTCGTGATTAAAGTTTAAGTATGTGATAGATATAATCATTTGAACATTGTCTCTTAAGATTGTTGTTGTATGAACTTCTGTTGTTAGACTGATCATTCTATTAATCAAATTCAATTTGAGCTTTTGTGAAAATTAAATTATGATAATTCTTGAATTGCTTGTGTAAGCAAACTCATATTTCTCAGTTGTTTTAATTTATGATAATCTGAGTTAACTCTAATATCCATTTAATTGTATGTTTTATAAAACTGCCGCTATCTTTTGCTTACGTTTCTAATTTGTTTTCATGATATCAACAATTGGCCTCAGAGCTTGTAATCTGCACAATTGTTTGAAAATCTTTGATTTTATAAAAAGGAAATGTTTTTGAAAATAGTTTTAGGGATGTCTATTCAACCCCTAGACCGTTTTAATCCTCATATCCTCCACCAACAAGTGGTATCAAAACTATCATATATTTATTCTTAAACCTGAGTATGACCTTTTCGAAGTCTTGATTAGTCTGCTACCCTACATAAAGTCCTATTTATTTAGGCATGTGTAAATAAGCAATTCAAATAATGTTTAAATAGACTAACAAACTAAAAGACCAATGAAACTAAAATTTTATTTGCATTAACTTATTTTAAATTACTTATTAGCATAAGTTTTGTGAGACTATTTGTTTAAGAGAACTTATAAAAACAACTTATGACATTGTTCATAAGGTGTTTTCATTTTATTTTCATAAGTTCTATAAAATAATCAAATTTTATTTATGTATTTTAATTCAAAATACAAAACATAATATAATGATAATAAAAAAAATTATTCATATTTATGTAAATAGGTCGGTCTGATAGACTTAAGCGTTCTTTTTTTTTTTTTTTTTTGTAGTTTGAGACCTAATATTTTTAACTAAATATGATTATAATAAAATCCGAGTCTTTTCTATTTAAAAAATAATATGGTTTAATCTGAACCTATGTAAGTTAGACCATAGGTCGTATTAGTCGTTTTTGACATATTTTCACCCCTATTAATTGAGCTATTAACCAAGGTAATTAAAACCGGACCAGATATTGAACCGGTATAGACTGGGGTTTAAGGTTTAAAGGTTTGACCCGGTCGGACCGAGGATCGGACCGTTATTGTATATGTTATATGATTTAATACTAATTTTGTATCATATAGATTGATGACTTTTATTTCCTATAATTTCTTAACTAGAATCAGTTTGAGAAAGAGTTAAAAATGCTAAAATTTTGTATCTTATGTAAAATATATTAGATGGTGCTTGATTTAGGCCAAAGAATATTAGAATTCTAGGCCTTATTATTAAGAAAATCCAAATTCTGAATGGATTAGAGTGAGGTCTTCAATTATAAGACCTATTTGGTTCAATAATATTAAATTGATTTTTTTCATCTTTTATTATATTTTTATTTTAAATAAATTAAAAAAAAGCTGAAAAAGTTAAAATCCAGTTCAACCCATGTAATTGGACGAACCCCCGATTTTAACCGATTTTTTCAATTTCCACCCGATTTTCCAGTTTTTGCCCCAATTCCTTGACATGGCGGTTTAAAGAGTTTAATTGATCGACATAAAACCGATTTTCGGTCTAACCGGTTGAACCGGCCGGTCCAATCCGATTTTCATAACCTTGCTATTAACTGAGCTATTAAAAACTTAGTAATTAAAATATTATATATACATTAGTTTTTTAGAAAAATATTCAAATTCTTTAATGTTTTGGGTCAATCAACAATGTGCGCATGCATGGATTAAGGACGGAGAAGAGAATCCAATGTTATGACGAGGATGTACCACCGCGTCTGTGTTAGAGGAACAAATACGAGAAAGTATCGGACACGTGTGCATGGTCCATTCCTTACCTCACACGTGGGAAAATAACTCCCACCACCAAATGACGGTGCATTTACTACACATTGTCCTCTCTGCTTTGTCGTTTTGTGTAGCCTTTGTATCTTGGTGGGACCACCTTCCAATTAATTACTTTTGCCATATTTTCGTTTCATTTTTAAATCTGACATGAGATTTTAAAAAATTTGCCAAAATTACAAATTTAAAAAATAATATGGGATTGTTCAAAGATGGATTCCAACTCAGGATTTTTAATTAATACAGAAGAAATTCTCATCAAAATGCTTTTGTATCAAAATAATATTCATTCACAATTTATCTTTTTTATATAAAATAAATAAAAAAAATTGCTACCTCTAATTTCTAAATATAAAACTTTATTGAATAAATAGCAAAAATTAAAAAGTTGATTGAATTATTAATATGTTAACTATTTGTATAAATTTGTAAATTGATCTTTAAAAGAAAAAATTATTTAATATTTTATTTAATTTTTTTATAAGCAACTTTGTATTCAAATGAGAGTATTAGAGGTACTCTAACTCAATTATAAAAGAGAAAATAAAAAAAAAAAGGTAAATTCTTTGGTACCCATGAATTTAAGTTGGGTATCGGTACCTTTAATACAAATTGTAAAAAATAATTGATTTTTTTAAAAATAAAATAAAACAATAAAATGATGTGATATTGAATTATAATATTTGATTGGTTGAGGGCATCGGTACCCAATTAATTTCAAGAGTATCAGAGTGCTCACAAAAATAAAACCAATCAAGACAGTTTAAGAAAATCAAGTGGACATTTACATCATTCATTCGTAATAATTACATTTTAGCCTTTCTTTAGAACCTATTGCAAGCCACCACCAAGTAAACATCTTGACTTTGGACACAATTTCTTTTGAGTCTTCTACTGCATTATTGGATATGATCTCATTTCTAAGTCTCCAAATGCACCAACATATAACCAACCATATGACTCCCTCTCTATTGTTTATTACCCTCCCTTTAAGTTTTAGAACTACCTTCAAGAAATGACTGCATCAATCCTTTTCAACATGAATATATATTTCAAACCACGACTGGATCTTCTACCAAACTATCCTCACCATAGAGCAATTTAACATAATATGATTAATGTTTTCTTACTGTCTAAAACAGAACACACAGACTTTGTCATGATGATTATGGATTATTCCTCTTTTAGCTAATTGCTTCCTTGTTGGTAGTCTATCTTGGACTAGTCTCCATTCAAACATCTTTACTTTAGAGGTTACACTTGCTTCCCAAATCAACTTCCAGACCTGCTTCATAATGGGATTAATGGCTATTTATTGTGAAATTTAGTAAACAAAAATAAGTTTCATTTCACTTAAGAGATTAAACTCGAAAAGATCCCATGACATATTTGTGTGAATCATAAGTGATCGGTCACCATTTCTACTTGTTTTCCGTCTGTTATTCGGCACGAAACCGCGAAATCGGTAACACTTTGTTTTGTATTTTCATCACTTTTCTAATTAATTCTACTTTTCACATTTTCTTTCTAGCATTGTTACTCTTAGTAGGTTATGTTATTTTGTTGCATTTTATGTTTGTTTGTGGTAGTGTTCTTTGTTCTCAGATTCAGGTAAAAAGCCCAAGGGTCTTGTGCATGCGAAACGGGAGTTCCGGAGTTTCAGATAGGGGTTTTTGAAGTTACAGTAGTCCTGACACGGCCACCCGTGTCACCTGACATGGCCCGTGTCAGGAGAAGGCTAGAAGCTGAAGATTGAATGGAAGCCAAAGGGCTGACACGGGTGCCCGTGTCAGCTGACACGACCCGTGTCAACAAGTCTGGCATCAAGAAATTTTGTGTTATCAAGACAGAAAGCCAACACGGTCTGTCGTGTTGTCTGACACGACCCGTGTTGGCCTGGGCGAGACATTTTCTGATTTTTCTTATTTTTATGTTTGGGGTCCTCCAAAGGGCACTCTGGGTATTTCATGTCGCTGTTAAGTGAATTATGGCTATTTAGGGTTGTTTTTGAGAAAGGGAGAAACAATTTTGACATTACGAAAGATTTTACTATAAAGTTTGGATGCTATCAAGTGATTCAGGGAAGGAAGATTCTTCATGAGCCATTGCGATTGAAGATCGAATTCATCCGTTATTCTTGTAATGTCTATCTCTTATTTTGTAATTTCTTTTAGTACTATGAGCGGCTAAACCCCCAATGCTAGGGGGTGTCCCTTAATTGCATTTGTAATGACTCTGATTTTCATTGTTCTATGAGATATTGCTTTTTCCTTAATCTTTTGTTATGCAATGTTTTTAATGCTTTTTCGATCGGACAAATTGAAATTGATTTACGGTTAGGGTTTAGGTCGGACCAACCAACCTAACACTTTTGTTTAATAATATTACAGTAGATGTTGCCTAGGAATAGGGATACCCTGTAATAACCGAATTATTCTTGATAAAATATAATGCTTGTGATTCTTTCTTGACCGCTAAGGAATTAGGGTAGAGACAAAATCTCAAAGGTTTTTCCGCTAAGGAATTAGGGAAAAATAATCTTAAGAATCGGTAAGGTTTGTTTAAAGTAATGTCTCCTAGAATAAGGATTGAGGGTTTTTGCAGTGCAATTCATACACTTTCCTCTAGCATGCCTTCTCATATTTGTTTTAGTAAATTTTATAATTCTGCTTACATTATTATTATTAGTTATAATTTCTCAACAATCAAACCCCAAGGAAATTTTTGTTTAATTGAATTAGCATCCGCCCTTACAATAACGCGCAGTCCTCGAGATCGATTCTGGGGATAACCCCTATTATTACTACATCGTAAAAATAGTACACTTGCTATTTTAACGATCAATAAGTTATAGATAAGTTTAACATCAAAATTGAAATGAGAGAAAACTTAAAAGAATGACTGAAACTAAATTCAATGCAGTAAATAGTTTGAAAGTAAATACTTTAATTTCTAAAATGGATCGCATATACCTACATTCTTGACTATTTTCTCACAAACACACGGTTACTTTGAGTTTTACAGAATTTTGTATACAATTGCGGACAGTTAATACTCAAAGTGAATTCTACTTATATTCTACTCCTAACTTAACCGTATGCAATGGATGACTAAGCAAAATATGCCATGTCTTCATCTCCATGCAGCCTTCGTCTTCGACACACACCCACGTGTCCTCCAATAATCGTCTGATCTTATCCACTTACACCTCATTCGACTACGTGAAGAATAAACAATCTAAGTACTCTGAATTTCACTAAGTCCTAAAACCAATAACATCCATGGTCTTACTGACTGAACATTCGACCAAAGCTAGGACCTTTTTTCAACAAGTCAACTTCGTCGAGAAATCCATGGTCACAACTGACCACTTCAATTTTGGCAATAAACCCATTATCAAACAAGAAAACTTATTTGATCTTTATAATCAATGCTTGTGTAAAAAATGAGGTAACAAATTGCCCCCAAAATGTCATGTTTTGACTTTTCTTTTAATAAAAAAGGAGAAAGGTGGCATTTTTAAAAGTATTTTCAACATTATTCAAACTCTTTCACTGACGTCGGCGTCATCATTACCACTTTAATCCACAATATCATTTTCCAGAAGATCTTCTCATAAATTCATCATTACTCCTGTTTTCTAGGAGATCATGGAATTGCACGTTTCATTAACTGCTCCACTTCTATCAACTTTCCCATTTCTTGATAAATGAAGCATTTCACATCAACACGCGTATGCCATGTGTCCGTCATTAACAAGGAAAATGACTCTATAAATACTTGCTTTGTATTTTCTTCTTGTCTTCTTGAACAATTCATTACATATGATAATGTAGCTTAAAGATTTGTACTTAACCTTTCGATCAGTTGATCCTGTTGGACTTTTTAGATATTTGACTATTGGTCTTCGCTAATCAGTATCAGTCAAATTTTCAATGGAAAATACCTCAAAGTTTTTAGGATATGTTGACCCCAACTTCGTCATTAATAGATTTGAAGGAGATAACCTTGTCAAATTTACTCTTCCTCGTACTTTAATCAAATCTTCTAGATTTTCTTTTAACACTTTGTACCTGAGGCAATTTGTGCCAGCTCATTTGCCTATTGATTTTCAAGTCGAGGGACATGTTGAATGTCAACAAATCAAAACACCTAATTAGTCGGTTTACTATAACGAAACACATGATTAAGTTTTCCTTAATACATTGTATTCCTTCATTATTTGTTTAACAACAAATTCAGAGTCTCCTCTTACTTCAACTCTTTTTGCCCCCAAGTCAAACAAAATTTCAAGACTAACTATCAAAGTCTTGAACTCGACCTCATTATTTGAGTAAGAGCCATTAATTTTGTATTTGAACTTCATTGGAATCTTATTAGGGGAAGTTATTAAAATTCCAATGTCAGTTCCATTTTTATGGCTGGAGCCATCGAAGTACAACTTCCAAGGCTCTTGCTCCAAATAATTTTGAGGTGCCTCGACTATCGCATGATCCACGTTGAAGTCGGTGAATACCTACCCCATAATTGCCTTTAAAGGCGCATATGGTATGGAATGTTCTGTCAAGGCAAGTGCCCATTTTCCAATTCGACTATGCAAAATTGGCGTAGATAACATATGTTTAATGATGTCAAAATGCGAAGGAACGTACACATCAACTGGTTTTATATAGTGTTTTAACTTCATACATGAGAAATAAAAACAAAGGCACATCTTTTCTATCAGACTATACCTAGTCTCTGCATCGTTCAAGACTCGACTGAGGTAATGAATGGCCCTTTTGTCGCCATTATCATCCTATTGTGCTAACATGCTTCCTATAGTCCAGATTGAAGCAGAAATATAAAACCTCACGCACTTATTTCTAACAGGATGGGACAAAATTGAAGGATTCATCAAGTACTCCTTTATTTCATTGAAGACCCTTTAATGTTCTTGCTGTCATCTGAACTCTTCCTTTTTTTAGGCGAAGTAACGGTGAGAACACTCAAATCTTGCCACTAAGGTTTAAGATAAATCTCCTCAAAAAATTTATCTTACCCAACAAAGATTAGAGCTCTTTCTTCGTTGAAGGAGTTCGAGTCTCCATGATGGCTTTGGTCTTGTTCTAATTTATCTCAATGCTCTTCTTGTGGACAACAAAACCAAGGAAGTCTCCAGCCTACACACAAAAAGCACACTTAAGAGGGTTCATTTCTAGTTTTTACTTCTTCATTCTTTTGAATGATCGTCGAAGGTGGTTAAGATGACCATATCCTGACACAGACTTAATGATTATATCATCAATATATATTTGCATAAATGTTTCGATATAATCATGGAAAATCGAATTCATCACCCTCTGGTAAGTTTCCCCCATCATTCTTCAACACAATTGGCATCACTACCCATTTATAAGGGCCTAAGGCTCCTGGACATCGAAATGAGGTCTTCAGCACATCTTCATATGCAATAAATATTTGGTTATAACCAGAATAACCATCAAGCATACTAAGATACTTAAAACCCGATGCTAAGTCGACCAACCTCTCGTTGACATGCATTGTGTATTCGTCTTTTAGGGTTGCTGCATTCAGATCTCTGAAGTTAATAAAAACCCTCAATGTTCCATTTTTCTTAATCACTGGAAAAATATTTGCAAGCCATTCGACATACCGTTTTGTGCTTATGAACATACTTTTCAGGAGTCTTTCGATCTCCTCTTTCATTTTGAACATAACCTCTGGTCCAAACCGTCTTGGCATCAGCTTGACCGGGTTTTTACCAAGCTTTATTGCCAGATTTATATCCGCTAAATTTCTGCTTAAACCTGGAATTTCATTATAATCCCAAGAAAAATAATCTTTAAATTCTCGTAGTAAATTAATTACCTCTAACCTTAAACTCGGGTCGATGTTGGCAATGATATATGTCGGCCTTCTATTAGTTCCTTCGCCCAAATCAATTTCCTCCAATAGATCCCGAGGCTGCATCTTTATTGTTGATGTGACAGGATACTTTTTGAAGCCTAAAATCTCATCATCATAGAGGCAGTTGAGCCTCTGGCCTTTTAAGCTATCATTTTCTATGCTTGCTGAGTGCAGCTTTTTGAGCAGTTTTGGCTCAATGTTTATCATTTGACCCACGTCGAACACTTCTAATTCATTGGATTTGACAACCATATGTGGTACCTCGGTCTCTAAGGCCATTTTTGATATATTTTTGGCTATGTAAGCCAAAATTCTCTTTAACACATTGAACTCAGACATCGTCGTCAAATTCGTCCCCCTAGCCAGTTGGTCGGATGGTGTCATAACTTCTCTCGCCCATGATTTTCCTGTCCCACATGAGCCCATGGGTTGGGTGAAGTATAAGAGAATAGAACGTCTCTTCTAGAGGCATATATGCAAATCCTATTAGGGTGCAAGGTGCGATATTAGATAAGTTCTTGCCAAAGTTCCTTTTGTCTACATGATTTACCTCCTCCATCAAATACCCTTGATCTGCTTCCACATTTTCTACAATTCCGTCATCTCTCCAAATTTCTATCCTTTGATGGAGCGATAAAGGTACAACTCCTACACCTTGAATCCACTCCCGACCAAGGAGTAGATTATAGCTCACCTTCGATGCAATAACCATGAAAATAGTAGGTCGGGTTATCGACCCGACCGTCACATCGACCTGAATAACGGCCATCGTCTGCCCAGTTTTTCCTTCATAATTTGATAAGATCATACTGTGTGGTCTCAAGTCAGTGTCATATTTTCCTATTTTTCTCAGCAAGAAATGGGGCATCAGGTTAACAGCAGCCCCTTCATCGATCAGAATCTTATTGACTTTTCGACCTTAGTTCTTTTGAATAGAGACTTCATGTGATTCTTCATTCCTTCATGTGGTCTTTCAAAGAATGCATTCTGCTCTTCGATGGAGCCATTATCCATTACAAAATAACACACAGGGTTGTGCCTTGTTATTTCCTCCTCCTCACAATCTGGTGGTTCAGACACATTCGTTATACAGTCGTACTCCATTGGGGGCACCGACACCACATTGCACATCACATCGAAAACGTCCTCCGATCGTGATAAAAATTATGAATTACCAAATCATCTTCCTTGGATGGTGCAACACCCATATATAATACATGTCTAGAAATACATATTATACATAGCTGTTATGTTTGTAATGCCCTAGTTTAATTCAATTTATTTTTTGTAATTAAATTATGTGATGTTGTTTAATTGTACGTGTTGATTGGTGTTTTGGTGTGTTAGGGATACCCTTGGTGTGGGGGTAGTGGCCTTAAGAATAGAACTTAAGGTGTTGAGGGTGTGTGAGCAAAAGTATAGAGATTGGGGGTGTTGTGAGTAGAACTAAATAATTGATATTAGCAATATTGATTTAATTAAATAATAGGCTTAATACCATTTTTAGTCTCTTACCTATATCTCGGGGTCCATTTTGGTCCTCTTTCTTTTAAAAGTTCCAATTTGATCCCTTACGTTGTCAAAGGGAATAAAAAAAGTCATTTCCTTCAAATATGTATAACAACGTTAGAAAAAGAGGACGTGGCAACTAAGGTGGATTGTCCTATTCATCACATAGCGCTGATGTGGATATGCTCATTAAAATTATTATCAAAATATTGCCCACACCAAGATTCGAACTTGGTACACTTGGGTGAACAACACAATTCTTTACCACTAAACCACTTTCCTTTTGATAAATAATTTTACACATTAAAAATATCAGCTATTTCTAAAACATCTTTTGAGAGTAAAATATATCAGACTGGTTTCTCTTCTTCCCCAAACAATATAGGGTTTCATCCAATCATGAACTGTGAAGTTTTTCATCTAATTTCAATTTTAATTTCATCTATTTTTTCTCTAACAAAACCTCATGCTTGCCTTGTAATGATGGTAATTTGAAGGTAATTTAATCTTGATTGGATGAAACATGAAACAATTCAAACAGCTGCTACTGGATAGAATGTATTATTGTCAATAATGGCTTATAGAGACTTATTTCAATTCTAGATTAATTTGGAGGAGGGAAGAAAACGACATCAGAGGTCCTCTTAGAACGAAAAAGTTTCTCAGTTTCAGCATCTACATTGAAAGCAGCCTGCAGAACTGTAGATGATAATGCCTTCCACACCGAAGAACTTCCAGCCATGTGTGTAAAGATAGGACTGAAAAAACAACAAGAATTCATAATCATAACATGTTGACAACAACTTACAAAGAAAAGTAACGAGGTTAGAACGTAAGAAAAACTCACTTAGGGGTAGTGATGATAGAGAACCATTCCATTCCCTCAGGGTCACAAATCTTGGAGACGACGAAAAACCTTGGCACGATGAACAGATTTCCATCCTTCAAAGTTGTCTCCAAAACTCTCTTGCCATCGACACTAACAACTTGAACTCGTCCGCTCCCCCTGACAACATAAGTGACTTGGAAAGCAGAATCGCAAGAGAATCCAGGAGAGCACATGGCATTTCCGTCATGTCTCACAAGGTCATCAAATCAGGATTAAATTACCTTCAAATTACCATCATTACAAGGCAAGCATAAGGTTTTGTTAGAGAAAAAATAGATGAAATTGAAATTGAAATTAGATGAAAAACTTCACAGTTCATGATTGGATGAAACCCTATATTATTTGGGGAAGAAGAGAAACAAGTCTGATATATTTTACTCTTAAAAGCTGTTTTAGAAATAGCTGATATTTTTAATGTGTAAAATTAATTACCAAAAGAAAAGTGGTTTAGTGGTAAAGAATTGTGATGTTTACCCAAGTGTACCAAGTTCAAATCTTTGTGTGGGCAATATTTTGATAACCTTTTTAATGAGCATATCCACATTAGCGCCATGTGATGAATAGGACAATCCACCTCAGTTGCCACGTCCTCTTCTTCTAACGCCGTTATACATATTTGACGAAAATGACTTTTTTGATTCTGTTTGACAACGTAAGGGACCAAATTGGAACTTTTAAAAGAAAGAGGACCAAAATGGACCCCGAGGTATAGGTAAGAGACTAAAAATGGTATTAAGCCTAAATAATATTAGGTGAATATTATTTAATTTAAATAATTGATGGAAGTTATTATCATTATTTAATTAATTGAGAGAGGGATAGAAACTGATAGATTGTGAAATTGGAACAAAAAGGAGAAAAAGAGAAGAGTGGAGGCTAGGGCTCTAGGAGAAAGAGAAGGAATTCATTGTTGAAGAACCTTGCAAGAACTCTAAGGTAAAGGTGGGATTCTGATTTTATAAGGGACTGTATAATGATTTGTGGGTAGGGATTCTGATTACTATGTTGGAATTGTGATTCTCATATGTTAAGAACTTGCAATTGTATGAGTATGTTTAGTAGTTGTGTGTTTGAAGTGATTTGTGTGATTCATGCAATTATATGTTTGTTTGGATGATTTGGATGTGTTAGAATGTTGCTAATATTGTAGATGAATAGGTGTTAGAATCCAAAATATGAATATATGAATTGTATGAGAGTTGGGGGTTTTGGGTTAAGAAGAAAAGTGATTTTTGTGTCAGAATGTAGCAGAAAAGTGATTGTGCTACAGGTGTAATCGGTTACTAGAAAGGGGGTAACTAGTTACACTATTGTGAAACTGCATTTTCTGGGCAAGTTTGTGAGGGTGTAACTGGTTACCTCATTTTGGGTAACCGATTACACTGAGGAGGAATTGCATGGCAGAGGCTGGTTACAGGGGTGTAACCGATTACCTCATTTGGTGTAACCAGTTACACTAGGAACAATTTTTGGAAAAACTTCAAAAAATTATATCTTGAGTTTTGGGTGTCTGATTCAAGTGTTGTTCGAAGCGTTAAGAAGCTAATGACATGAACTTTGTTCTAAAATTGGTTTTAGTACCTGAAAATGAATAAATTATTATTTTATGGTGTTAAATGCATAGTAGAGTTTATGTTGTGGTGTGACATGTCCGTAAATGCATTGTTGCTTGTTATGTCATTGCTTTGTTGTTGTTGAATGTTATAGCATGTGTCTGGTGCATGGTGGCCAACATTGGCGTGGTACCTTGATTAAGGTGATGTCATTATAGTTGTTGTTGTTATTGCATGTCTGTTATATATGTCATGCATCATGGTGTGGGACGGTGGTCCGTGATGGATTGGGTGCGAGTAACTAATTCCTATGGTGATAGAATTAGTGAAGCGTTACCTATGGTGGTGGTAACAGGTTTTTGTGAGCCTCAATCCCATTGCATGGATTGAGTGCGAGTAGCTAATTTCTATGGTGATGGAATGAGTGAAACATTGTCTATGGTGACAATTTTGGTGAGCTCTGATCCTAGGTGGGGATCAGAGCGGTGAACCTGAGAGTTCACGTATTGGTACCACATGCATTGAGTCAAGTTGTTAAGTCTCATTGCATTGCATATATGTTGTGTTTTGTGTGGGTTGTATAGAAGTATGATTGGTGGAATGGGTGATTGTGCATGAATATTCTGATGCTCACTTATTATTATGTTTTTCTTTATATAATCATGATATATCACCCTTTCTGTTTGAATGTTGCCTTTACCTGGGAATCGTGCAGATAATCCGCAGTAAAAGCGTGAATGTGATTGAAAGATGGTGTTCTTCCTTTTATTTTTACAGAGTCATCGGCTGCTCTGACGTGTAACACTGGGAAGAGGGAACGCTTATTGTTGTTTATGTTTATTGGGGATTTATGGATATCCCTTAAGTTGTTATTTCTTTTGATTACCTTAAATCATGATTATGTTTTAATTAATTAAATTGTGAGTTGTTGATGTTTCCGCTGCTTTATAAAATTGAAGTTTAGGTATGATCAATGTTATTGTTATTATTATTATTATTATTATTATTATTATTATTATTATTATTATTATTATTATTAATTTTTAAATATATTATGTGTTACATATCTGATTACATAAGCAGGTGTTTGTTGAATTGTATCATCCTATATGTCGTGATTTTTAATTTACTCTGATAATTTTATTTAAATTACGCGGGAGATATTTAGGGTGTTACAATGTTGGTACTGAAATACATAAGTGCCTAGTGGCAATATTTTACATATTACATGCCCAAAAGAAACTACACAATGGCATAAAATATACACAAGGGTGCCCAAAATAAAACTAGGAACTAGATCATTATAGAATGATCTCAGAATATATCTACACAGCGAAAAAGCCATCCCAAAAAGGTCAAACAAGCAAGGAAATAAAGCGATCTTGTCCTTACCCTTCAACGGCTCAGAACTACCTGAAAATAATCAACAAACATGGGGTGACATAATAATCTCAATGGGTTCCCTATCTTTTGGGTCTACTTGGCTCTACAAGGTTCTAATTAAACCTAACTCAAGTCACAAGGGGGGAAAAGACTTAAGTTCACAAAACTCGCAATGTATGGAAACATGTCTCTTGAGTTCATCAACTCAAACAATCACTAATCGAAAACAAAATCAAGGCGTCTTTCCCCTACAAGCCCTACGTCTAGGGTTATCGACTCGAGTCACGAATCCTTATCTCATACTTTGACATACGCATGGACTTCGGATTCTAAGTGGTAACATCCACTTCAAGAATCGTCGCTTCCCACGGGACTCCAAATCCATTTCAAGCCTTTTACCAGTATGGAACTCACTCCACTTTGGGATCCACCGCCTTTAGGATTTAACCCAGGTCATTCAAGTATGGGTGCATACTTCCCAATTTTTACTCTATAAGAGCATCACAACTTGGTAAGGCACAAGCAAGGGGTTGCTTCCGACTACATAATTAGATATAATATAACATGATTGTATTCGACAATCACAAGGTGATCACAATCACCATAGCATTCATAACAACAATAACACATGTTCCGTACAATGCCTAGCATCCTAGTTAAAAAACTACTTGTCCATGACACACACCTAGGTATCATTGCGTACAAGCATTTCCATCTAAGTCATTCATCATATCCTAATTATCTTTCTAATTCATTCAATTTGTCTTACTTCTAAGGGTTCCTCACCAATCATTATGAATTTCCAATCATATTATCACATATACACAAGCAAGCAAATCATACACATAAAAATATGCACAATAACACAACCACAATTCATAGCATATATCATAATATAGTTCATAAACATGCTTAACCAATTCATGACTAATACCCCAAACAAGAATCATAGCACGAACATGATTTCTCCTCACTCATATAATATACATGATAGATATCATCACTATCCTATCCATGATTGGCATATATTTATGTCTCTACTTTGCTGTCTTATAGAGCATTGAAAGGGCTTTCCGATGCTTTAAGTCTCATATTAATCTGATTCACGGTTCTCGAGTTACGGTGAAAATAAGGACCAAACATTTTTTTGTGTGCTGTCATGCTCGCCCGACGAGCTAGGGGTGAGCTCTGGCGAGACAAATTAGTGGAAAAATTCCCTGTGCTCTCCTGGAGAAGATTAAGTGAGAACAGCTTGCCCGACAAAGTTAACAGGATCCAAAAAGTGCAGAAACATGTTTGGATGGTAAAAATGGACATACACATCAACACATATGATCATACTACACTCAAGACCTAAATTCTTCCTCTGTAACTTTCATTTCTCATTTCCTGCATAATATTGTGTCTTTTCTAACAACTATAGTACTCAATTTAACCAAGGCATGGTTCTTTAACAACATGAATACATACTCATAACAACAACCATATTCAATATTGAATTACAATAATCATGAAGAACATGGCAAAACATTTGTTCATAGAAATTATCATAATCAAGAGAAAACACTCATCATGTTATCATGGAATTCTCCTAACTATCCTATGATTCAAAAAGAAAACCAAATTTCTAGAAATCATAAGGTGTCTATCTAGAACCAACCTTGAAATTATGAAGAAATTGTTGTTGCAAGATGATGAGATGAAGGGAAGATGGTGATTCCAAGCCTTGACCCTCCAAGTTTTTCCTCTCTTCTTCTTTCCCCACGAGTTCCTCTTCTTTCTCTCTAAGTCTCTTTCTTTCTCTGCTAAAGTTCTACTGAGAAAAGGAAAATGATACATAGAATATGCATAATTTAATATGTGGTTGACACAAGACCACTAAATGGAAAACACGTGGTTACAATTGGTTTAGTAGAACTTGTGTGGATAGAACTGAAAAGCATTTGTAGAAAATATCTCAAGTGATATAACACTTTAATAATTACTCTATTAGAGCAATTAATCCATTATTAATGTTATTAAAATATCCCATTTAATAAAAGGTCAGTTCCAAATAATATTAATTAAGTCTACCTGGGTTCACTAGTTACTCTATTTATCTTAACTGATAACTTTCAGAGCATATAGGAACTCAATTGATCTTAACTGATATGCATTTGAGTATCTAAGGAAACACGAGATATTACAGATGGTTCCTCCTCCATCCCCGCCTTCCCCTTCGACTTGACTGGTGTGGAGGAAAACAAATGTCTCCCAATTGGTTTATTGATCTGGTCACAAACTCGACCTTGGTATGGTTTGTTATTACTTGATTCAACATCTTCTTTCTTATCTTTCTTTTTCCTTTGAAATATTCTCCACTTAGCCTCGACATAGGATTCTTCCCTTTGTAGTTTCTGGGACCATATGAGCGCCTCTTTGATACCTAACATTTTTCTCAATACGTCAACGAAAACCTTATACCCATTTCGAAATTTCTCCACTTCTGTTTCCAAATTGCTCCTTGCTAGAAGTCCTCATCCATCTCACTTGGGGAGCATTGGATGTGGGAACATAGGTGCCAGGCTTGCCCTTTTGATGGGTAGGAAACTACTCCTCTTTTTTGAGGGACCCCCTTTTTATCGAAATAGAAGTGAGGCTTGTTCTTATTCCACTTTTCCTTTCTCTATGCTTGTTGAGCACTCTCCAATTTATTTGCAACCCTCTTGTAAAAAATAACATTGCACCTTGGGCACAACATTACTTTCGAATCCTCAGCCTTGCATCGGTGAAGGAAATCGAGCAAACCTTCTCCAACTTTGGGGTAGACAGCCTCTATCTGGTTCTCACTGGCTTCGAGAGTTTCATCCTCAGCTTCCATGTCAAAATCCTTAATGATCTCAACCATGTTAATTTCCACAAGTTCAACATAACTAGCCTCCTCGACTTGTAGGGGGTTGGAATCTCTCTTCATGGGCACATTGCCCTCAGAAAATTTCTCCCTTTCATCGTTCAAAGCACTCTGGACAAGACCCCTGAAAAGAAAATATTGAGGTTTTGTGCCCCAAAAAATTGTGATATTTACAAAAACCTCTATTCTTTCTTTGTTCTAATGCTGGCACTTTTGCGCCTTGTGGAACTAAAATTTGGCCATCTGCAACCAATAAGTCAAAGATCTCGTCACATTTGGTCACATAGAAAGTGTAGGTTTTCTTGGGGAAGTTATCACTCTTTTCAAAGTTAGAAGGGTTCTTCCCATTTGCTGGTGTAAGAAGTTTACACACATATGGGGGTCCTGGCTTCAACTCGGCCACATCGACCTTGTTCTCTTTGACATGGTTATATTCGACATTTGACGCCAGGTCATTGTCTTCCATATTGACATAAGCCACTCATTTTTTATTACCTTTGTTTACTATGGCTTTCTCAACCTTCAACCGTTTGACTTGTCGAACTCTATCTTCTAGTTGGGCCATATCTCTTAGATAATGTGTATTTAACTTCTTCCTAATAGAATAATCTAAACCCCCATTGGATATTTATACTAATTCGTGTTCAGGAACTTCGGTAAAGCACATTATTTTCAATATTCTGAACCTATTAAGGTAGTCGCCGATTGATTCAAGGAACTTTCGCTTCACACTTGACAACTCCTTCAAAATGATCTTAGATTGTCCCATATAAAATTGCTCATGGAACAACCTTTCTAAACAAGTCCAATCATTAATTGAATGCGCAGGGAGCATTGTAAACCATGTAAAATCTTTTTTTTCGTAAGAGAACTAGGAAAATATCTCATCCTTAGGTTCTCATTATTCTCTATGTCCCCCGCTCCTGTTAAATATCAAGTGATATGGTCGATTGTGGATTCATTAGTATCACAGGCAAATTTGGTGAACTTAGGGACTTTCCATTCCCTTGTGTAGCGAGCGATTTTGGACGTGGTTCTTAAGGACTGCCGCTCTGGGGTACTACAGGTCGATTCATTTTTTATCCTATTGAAGCTAATGAAGAAAGGGAAATAGATGTCTCCAATTAACCCTGCTTGCATACTAAGTTTAAACAGATGACAGTTGGTTTACAGATGCGGTTTGGATTGTGGGCCTCTCTCTGCTTATTTTGCTAAGAATGAAATGACGGGACTATGTTATTGGTAGGATGTTAGGACTGATGCTTTTCGATTGATGTATGAAGGTACGGGATTTTGGGTTTTTGATTAGTGTGCTCGCTAAGATTTTTCAATCTTATGCCTACGTATTCCCGTTTAACGAAATAGGGAAATCAGAGTGATCGTACTTCCTCCTATTCTATGGGAGGAAAAAGGTTGTTTTGGTTTCTTGTTCAAAGCCCAAGACGTGAAGCTAAAGGTGGTTTGTATCTTGTTCAAAGCCCAAGATGTGAAGCTAAAGGGTCTATTTGTATCTTGTTCGAAGCCCAAGATGTGAAGCTAAAGGGTTTTGACTTTAGAGAGAATTTGTCATCTCTAAAGGGGGGTATTTGGTCTGTTTGTCACAACTGTTGGGTGACTGATTATAAAGGAGAATTACTTTAGCTGGGATATGTGAATCCAACATTGCCATAATTTCCTTTATAGGGGATTTTTAACCTGAAGGAGAAGACTTTAACTCAGTTTAGAGTAATGCCATCTTTCCTTAGGAATTTCTCATGCTAAAAGAGGGACAATGGCATGGATGTAAATAATCCAGAGGTTTGCCGCTTACAGCAATTAGATGAAGGAAAAGGAGTTGTTGATGTTTGTATACTGTAAACGAGGCACGGATTTTGATGCTAAAAGGTTGATTGACTCAACCGGGGTTTCCTTATACAAAGCCTTAGAGGAGGCTATTGACCCAACAAGAGGGTGTTTTTATGTGTCTCGTACGAAGCCTGAGAGAGAAGCTAAAAGGGTTGACTCAACAAGAGAGTGCTAACAAGTGTCTGACTCAATAAGAGAGTGTTTTTATATGTGTCTTGTACGAAGCCCAAGATGGAGGCTAAAAGGTTTTGACTCCATATGAGGGTGTTTTATACTCAACAAGAGAGTGGTTTTGTATCTCGTACGAAGCCCGAGATAGAGGATGAGAGGGAAGTGACTCAACAAGAGAGTCTTTTATACTCAACAAGAGAGTGTTTTTGTATCTCGTACGAAGCCCGAGATGGAGGCTAAAAGGAGGATTGACACAACAATAGAGCCTTTTATACTCAACAAGAGAGTTTTTTTAGTATCTCGTACGAAGCCCGAGATAGAGGCTGAGGTTAGCTCCGCTGGGGAGAATCATTGTACAAAGCCCAAAAGGAGGCTAGGGTGCTGGTGACTGTTTCAGTTTAGTGACAGGTCCAGTATGTTAGATAAAGAGAAAATCAGTTCTTATATGGGCAATGTTGTGCTCAGGGATTGATCGGAGGATTGGGGTTATTTCCTGTTCTTTAAGGAAATGGGAAATCCCAAAAGGGTATTGAGACTGTCCAAGTCTACGGGTGTTTTGAGAAATCGATTCTCAGGTAGTGAATGATCTTTGTATGATTTCCAAGAGAAGGCTGGGATGTTAAGGGACGAAGGTCAACCCATTAACAGGTCTGACACTTGACTCAGAAAGACAACTCTAGCAAATTGATGACTAGGTTCTGTTCCTATACCTGTAGAGGTCTCTGGGTCCTTGTACTAAGCCCAAGAGGAGGCATGAGAGCTTTTAAGAAGCCGAAGGGTCCTTGTACAATGCCCAAGAGGAGGCGGGATGCTTTTAAGAAGCCTGTGGATCCCCAAACCCCGAGAAGTTCAAGACATGCCATTCACCGAGAATAGATCAAGCCAGGAAAGTCCGAGAATTTGGAAGAAACTCAAGAGATGCCATTCACGGAGAAAAGATCATCTCTGGGGAGTAGAGTTTCTTTGACAATTTCTAAGGGTGACAGTCTGAGAAAGGGTTCACCGAAAATGCTGCCTTTCACGTCTCCATATTGTTTAACCCCAAGAGGAGGGAAGACTGTGTCTGGTAATCCTATGGGGATCTAGTTTTGTTTGTATTTAAGAGTGACCAACAGGGCTTTACCTAGTGCTAGACGTAGTTGCCGGGGAAAACTCTATATAACTATACTAGTATTACACAGTTGATATTTGACAAGTATATAAAAGTTCGTGAAAGAAGACTTACAGTGAGCAGCCCCACAATACAATTATATATATGAAAGCGGATAAAGAAAGCGGGTAAACACTTACTCGGTTGTAGAGCTTCCATGCTGTTTTGTTAGTTGTTCAACAAAGAAAGCTTTGATAACAATATTATATTCAAAATCAAAGGAGAAAGTGCTTTGAAAAGATTGTTTGGGGCTTACAGCTCAAGGAGAGGCCCAAGGTTTTATTAGTGATTGCACTGTGGTTTTGAATTTGTACAGAGGGACTTATACAAGTGACTGAGGCCCAAAAAGGTTTTATGTACAAAGGGATGGGTCTTACACTCTCTCAAGAGGCCCAAAGGTTTATTTTTGTACAAGTGGTGGGGCTTACAGCTCAAGGAGAGGCCAAAAAGTTTTGTTTTAAAAGGCGACGATCGTGTCGAACTTTTTGATGGTATCGGGACTTATACAATAAGTGAGGCCCAAATTATTTTGGTTTTCAAAAAGGGTTGGGTCTTACACTCTACTAGAGGCCCAATGATTTTTTAAAGAATGGGGCTTATAACACGAGGGTAGGCCCAAAGGGTTTGCTTTTTTGAACTAGCGATCGCGCCGAGGTTTTCTTTTAACGCAGAGGGACTTATACAATATCTGAGGCCCAAAATTGTTTTGGTTAAAAGGGGATTGGGTCTTACACTCTATTAGAGGCCCAAAGTGTTTGAAAAAGTTTGATGAGGGTTGAATTAATCAAAAACCCTAATTTGTTTCCAAAATATATTTTAATTGAATAAAAATTCAATTAAAATGATCAAAATTTGTTAAACATGTGGAAAACAAATTGTGACCTTGGATTAATGTTTCAAAAATCAGGTTTTGATCCACACAATGATTGGAAATTACTAAAATTTGAAAAATCAAGAAAGAGAAAATATTTTAAATGTCAAAAACAATTAAAATATTAATTCTTTACAAAAATATCAAGTATATGAAATAAATAATATTTTTGGGATTTTTTGGGAAAATAAAATATTTTAACATTTTTGTGAATTAATAAAAAAAAGAATCAACTCAAAATCATTAAAACTCAGAGAGAAATTAATTTTTGAATCAATTAAATAAAATCACAAAATTCAAATATTTAAATTTTCAAAAAAGGGCGCCAAGAACACACGCCACCCTCTGTTTCTGCAGATTTGCATTTTCTATCCAATCTCACTGAATACTTGATTATATCATGCAATCTACATATCAATCTACTCATTTCAACCTCACGATCATGTCTATGGTCTTTAATTTTATTTATTTTAAGCATGGAATAAGAAATCAAAGAGAAACCTCAAGAACCCTAAATTTTGCATGAAGGTTCAGAAATTCCATACGCGATTCAAACAAAACAATTGATTGAGGGTAAACATTCTATGCTTGATCATGAACATATAGCCAAATTACTGTGCAGCAAAAATGCATGGATCATAGAGTTAGAAGAGCTCATGCTTACCTCTTGCAGCTGGTGATCGTGTTTTGTGTTAGAGGTGTTACAGCTTGGTTCCAAGATTATGGACAGCTTCCCTAGGTGCTATGGAGTGTGTCTCGGTGCTTGGAGTGGATTGAATTGAGCTGGAACTTGATTTGGCACCTCAATTGCAAATCTGTCAAAGGCTTGGGCAGTTGGCTGGTGATTTTGTGATTTTGATGTTCTAGATGTTATGTGAGTGTTTGGATCACTTCTATATGATGTTTATGAAGTGTGTGTGATTGGTTTGGTTGGAATAACTCTCAAACTCAAAACCCGAAAGTGACTTGCTTTGGAAGGCAATTTTGGAGCGAAGGAAGAGATTTTGAGGAAAGCATCTGTTTGATGGTTTTGGTGTACTCAAACTGATCACAAATGACCTCTATTTATAGTAGAGCAAGTTTGTTTTGCAAGGAATAGTGAATGGCAACTGCTGCATAGGTTTGGCCAATGTTGATCAATGAGAATCCAAGTCTCCTCTAGCCATTGACTAGAGGTTAGGGCACAGGCTGCTGGTCCCCTTGGTCTTAGATAAGTCTTGACTGAATTCAGTTGGAAATGGCTCAGTCCATGCCACCTTGGTGCTTCCATTGAATGCTCTAAAACAAAATTGGAGTCTTGTCCCTCTTTTAGGCATTTCTAGGTTTGACATGCTATTTTTGGTTCCAAAGACTTGGGAGGCTTGGGATCAGAGTTGGTTCTTCCTTGGTCCCCCCTTGAGGTGTTCAGATGGATAGAGTTGCTTCCCCTTTGCAAAATTTGAGCAAATCGAGCAAAACTCCCAAATCTGCCTTGCCATGATAGTTTGCAGCAAGGCATATTGGCATTGTCATATCTCATGGCTCAAGTGGAATTTGATGGAGTTCTTGGCCATTTTGGAAAGCCCTCATATGATACAATAACTGTTTGATCATAGTTAGTTTTGATACTTTTTGGATCCAAGTGAAAAATGCCCCTATATTTGGAAAAAAGTGAAGGCAGATTCTGACTTAGTGAAAATTTCACTAAGTGCTGGAAAAAAGTGATATTTTCACTTTTTGTGATTTTGATCATTCCATAACTCAAAATCCATGATGAATTGGAATGAGGTGTAGTTGATGCTTTTGTAGAGTGCCATGAGAGCTACAAATCCAGCTTTGGATGGGGAAAAATGGCCTTGTGGTTTAGGAGTTATGATCCTCCAAAGTTGGTACCCTAGCCACTTTGTTCCATAACTTAGAAAAATTTCAAAGTTTTTTATTGTTACCCCTTTTACAAGTTATCCCACTTTCTTTAATTTTTCTTGATGATTGATGATTCCAATCACACATTAACATCATTTTAGGGTCAAAGAACCATAATTGTGAAAAATCTTAAAAAGTCAAAGTTGACTTTTGTGCACAGTTGACTTTTTGTCAGATGAATTCCAAACTGTGCGATCCTTTATGAAATCAAGTCCTTGACCTAAATCCAACTTGATGGATTGATTTCATAGGTGTTATAGGGTGTATTGAATCATGTCCTAGGGTTTGGGAGCATGTCCTGGTCAAAAGTCAAAGGCACAGTTGACTTTTCTCGCGAAACCATAACTGTGGTTCAGATAAAATTGAAACTTGTTGCTCAAGCTTCTTGGATCAATCCATTGTTGCAAGTGGATCAATATAGTGTATTAGAGACCCTCAAATCATGTCTTGAGGTCTTGGCTCATGCTTTGCCCCAAAAGTCAACTTAGGGGTGAATTAGGTCAAGAAACCCTAATTCCTGATTTTTTGTGAATGCATCCCCTGAGATTAAATTTACTTGATGATTGGGTCCATGATGTCCCTTGGAGCATCATGGGTTATGCTTTGAAGCATAGGATCATGCCCAGAGGAAAATTTCCATCTGGAGGCCCTGGTTGACCAAACCCTAATTTGGTGACACTGGTGATCTTGAGGCTTGATCCACTTGGAAGGTTGCAGCCTTATGCTTAATCCTTGATGTGGGAGTCCTCTTGATCCTTTGTGGATGTTTGAGAGGTTAGACAAGTTGAAGATCATGTCATTCCTTGATTGATCCTTTGTCTAAGGCTCAAAGAGGGCCTGAAACCTTGATTATTGTTTGTAGTGAATGCTCACCCATCTTTGGGGAGACTGATGAGGCATAATGATTCATCCATATTGTGATGAGGATTTGCCCAATGATGGGAAATCTTAGTGGTCAAAATTTGGGGTATGACAGATGCCCCTATTTAATCTTCTTGGACCCGAAGGTGTGAATGGCGAAGGTATTCAGGCATTTGGGGTGCAAGAGGATTAAATATCGGAATACCCGGAATTTTGATGGTGGTTAAGAATGGCAGTTCACGCATCCTTCTTCTTTTTCTAAGCAATGATGCTTAGAAAAGTTAAAACTTCCCCTCGATCCTGGTTTCCTACCGAGGAACCGGTCTAAGTTTCTGATACAAACTTCCCATCGATTCTGGTTTCCTACCAAGGAACTGGTCTTAGTTGCTGAAATAAACTTCCCCTCGATCCTGATTTCCAACCAAGGAACTAGTCTAAGTTGATGAAATAAACTTCCCTTCGATCCTGGTTTCCTACCAAGGAACTGGTCTCAGTTTCTGATACAAACTTCCCCTCGATCCTGGTTTCCTACCAAGGAACTGGTCTTAGTTTCTGATATAAACTTCCCCTCGATCCTGGTTTCCTACCAAGGAACTGGTCTCAGTTTCTTTTGTCAATAAACTTTATTGACAAGAGACGCTATGCATAGCGGTTTTCGTCAAACTTCTTGCCGAATTTTCCTGGGGAGATGCCATTTGATAGAAAAACTTTTGATGTCAGACTTGCTGGGGAACCCAGTTGTCTGAGTTATAGAGGTGTACAAACTTCTCTGTTGGAGACGCCATTTGTTTACTCTACTGGCGAAAATGAGTCTCTGGAGAGACTGCTTCCGCTTGGGTATTTACATCATACTTTTCTCGAGATCTTCTCGGAGAAATGCCATATGATGTGATCCAATTTTGAGGTGCTGATGACCTTTTCGTCAGCGGATTTTTCAGAGAAAAATTGCTGTATTGCCGAGTCTCTGATTAAGAGGCTTTCTCTGGGGATTTTCCTTAATCCGGGAAAGCGGAAATATCATCTTCAATGGCGAAGAGTGATGTTTGTCTGAAGGTTCTCTGGCTTTTCAGAGGTTCAAGTTATCAAAGTGGTCGAGGACCGTCTCTAATCCAGAGATAAACTAAAGGAGAGAGATTGTTCAGACGCAACATTTCCTGACGAGGAAAGACCCGACAACTCGATTGTGAAGACTTTTATCACTAGGGGACAAGACCGACTAGAGTGATAATGATGCAATATGAATGTGAATGCCAATCAATAATGCATGATGTATGTATGTATATGCTGACGGAACTGACACGACATACAGACTAATAGATGAACATGATTGGATACTCGACCATTGCAGGGGACGAAGAAGCATCACTGGTCCAAGATAGTAACTCTGCCTTGCTTAGGAGAAAGTAGTTCCCGCGGGGAACAATCGTTGATCGGTCTTAGGAGATGAGAACTCTGCCGGGGGTATCAGATGGGAAAGTCACATCTGATACAGCTGATCCTTCAGTCAGGCGCACTGGTCTAGAAGGAGTACTTCGATTCTGCACTTTGAGTAGAGTATTTACAAAGTTAGAAAATGGTAATTTATGGGAAAAGGGCTATATTGAAACATGGCGACCACTATCCTTCTACCAACTTTGGATTCAGGACATCCTGAGCTTCTGTCGAAGATGACCGTGACTGGAGTTTTCCTTCGATGGATGGCATTACTGCTGAGGAGTTGAACTGATTAGACGTAGTTACTTGCCATTATCCCTAACTTTTGCCTGGATTGTACTTTGAGATTTCCAATCCATCGGGATGATTTTTTGATTATGTCTCTAACTTTTTCCTGGACCGCCCTTTCGGGTTTTCAATCCACCGAGACGTTTTTTTTTTTTAGTTTAGGCGAAGTATTTCTTGACTACATCAACATTTGTGGGGTAGGCAAATTCCTCTCCATCCATGGTTGCGAGTCTCAAGGCACCGCCAGAGAATGCTTTCGTGACCACATAGGGGCCGTCATAATTTGGAGTCCATTTGCCCCGGGAATCAGTGAGGAATGATTGTATCTTCTTGAGCACAAGGTCTCCCTTCCTGAAGACGCGAGGGCGGACCTTTTTGTCAAATGCCTTCTTCATTCTTTGTTGATACAACTGACCATGGCATCGAGCCGTTATTCTCCTTTCTTCGATCAGGTTGAGTTCGTCGTGTCGACTTTGACACCATTCAGCTTCTGTTAGCTTAGCTTCCATCAATACCCAGATTGATAGGATCTTTACTTCAATGGGGAGCACTGCTTCCATGCCATATACTAGAGAGAAAGGGGTTGCCCCTGTTGAAGTGCGGACAGATGTGCGATAACCGTGAAGAGCAAAGGGTAGCATTTCATGGCAGTCTTTGTAGGTTACAACCATCTTCTGAACGATCTTCTTAATGTTCTTGTTAGCCATTTCTATTGCTCCGTTCATCTTGGGTCGGTAGGGAGATGAGTTATGGTGTTCGATTTTGAACTCTACGCACAACTCTTTCATCATCTTATTATTCAAGTTATATCCGTTGTCAGTAATAATCTGGCTTGGAACACCATAACGGCAGATGAGATTATTTTTGATAAATCGGACCACCACTTGTCGGGTTACATTGGCGTATGACACTGCTTCGACCCACTTGGTGAAATAATCAATGGCTACTAGGATGAACCGATGTCTGTTTGAAGCCTTGGGCTCAATCATGCCAATCATGTCGATTCCCCATATAGAAAAAGGCCACAGGGAAGAAAGGACTTTGAGATGTGTAGGCGGTACATGGATTTTGTCTGAGTATATCTGACACTTGTGACACTTCCTCATGTACTTGTAGTAGTCAGATTCCATGGTCAACCAATAGTACCCTGCTCTCATAATTTTTCTGGCCATTGTGTGTCCGTTGGCATGAGTGCCAAAGGATCCTTCATGAATTTCTTTTATCAGTATGTCTGCTTCTGGTTTGTCTATGCATCGGAGCAAGACCATGTCAAAGTTTCTCTTATAGAGGGTATCACTGCTCAGGAAGAAGCTGCCTGCCAACCTTCTGAGGGTTTTTCTGTCTTTCCTTAGTGCCCCAGGTGGGTACTCTTGTTTCTGAAGGAAGCATTTGATATCGTGATACCAAGGTTTGTCGTCTATGACTGCTTCAATTGCGAAGATGTAAGCGGGCCTTTCAAGGCGCATTATGTCGATCTTAGGTAGGTCATTCCATTGACCTACACTAATCATGGAAGAAATGGTGGATAAGGCATCAGCCATATGATTCTCTTCACGAGGGATATGATGAAACTTGATTCTGTTGAAGAAGGGTAACAACCTTCTCGCGTAATCTTTGTAAGGGATCAATCTGGATTGGTATGTGTTCCAATCTCCTTTGATCTGATTGATGACCAGACCTGAGTCGCCATATACATCCATGTTTTTAATCCTCAAATCAATCGCTTCTTTGAGACCCATGATACAAGCTTCGTATTCGGCCTCGTTGTTTGTGCACTTGAATGTAAGTCAGGCAGTGAAAGGAATGTGGGTACCCTGAGGTGTTATGATAATTGCCCCAATTCCGTTTTCGTAATGATTGACAGCTCCGTCAAAGATTAGTCCCCATTGGGAACCTGTTTCTGGCCCTTCACTGGGTAGTGGTTCATCACAGTCTTTCATTTTTAGATACATGACATCTTCGTCTAGGAAGTCAAATCCGACTGATTTCTGATCGTCAATCGGTTGATGAGCCAAATGTTCGGCTAAAATACTTCCCTTAACGGCTTTTTGAGCCTGGTATTCGATGTCGTATTCTGACAACAACATCTGCCAACGGGCAATCCTTCCCGTGAGAGCAGGTTTTTCAAAGACATACTTGATCGGATCCATTTCGGAGATTAACCAAGTAGTGTGACGAATCATGTACTGGCGAAGATGTTTAGCTGCCCAAGCCAAAGCGCAACAAGTTTTCTCAAGCATAGTGTACCGAGTCTTGCAGTCGGTGAATTTCTTGCTCAGATAGTAGATGGAAGACTCTTTTCTTTTGGTTTCGTCTTGTTGGCCAAGTACACAACCCATTGAGTCTTCCAAGACTGTTAGGTAGATGATCAGTGGTCTTCCTTTCACTGGAGGCGATAAAATCGGTGGGTTCAACAGATATTCCTTAATACTGTCGAAGGCAGTTTGGCAGTCTTCTGTCCAAACGCAATCCTAATTCTTTTTTAGTAATTTGAAAATCGGCGTACATGTCACGGTCATGAGGAATATGAATCTGGAAATGTAGTTTAAACGTCCCAGGAATCCTCTGACTTTTTTTTTTCAGTTTTCGGAGAAGGCATTTCTTGAATGGCCTTGACCTTGTCAGGATCAACCTCAATTCCTTTTTGGCTGACGATGAACCCTAAAAGTTTCCCTGAACGGACACCAAAGGTGCACTTGTTGGGATTCAAGCGGAGTTTGTACTTTCTCAACCGCTCGAATAGTTTTGACAGGTGGGTCACATGTTCCTCTTCTGTCTCTGATTTGGCAATCATGTCATCGACATATACCTCAATTTCCTTGTGTATCATGTCATGAAACAGAGTAGTCATGGCCCTTTGATAGGTTGCCCTGGCGTTCTTTAAACCGAACGACATTACCTTGTAATAAAAGGTACCCCATGGGGTAATGAATGAAGTTTTCTCCATATCTTTCGGCGCCATTTTCATTTGATTATAGCCCGAGAATCCATCCATGAAGGAGAAAAATTTGAACTTTGCTGTACTGTCTATCAGCATGTCAATGTGTGGCAAAGGAAAGTCGTCATTTGGACTAGCCTTGTTTAGATCTCTGTAATCGACACACATTCTGACTTTTCCGTCCTTTTTTGGAACGGGTACGATATTGGCTAACCATTGAGGATATTCTGATGTGGCGAGGAAACCCGCGTCAATCTGTTTCTGTATCTCCTATTTGATTTTAATGGCCATGTCTGGGTGAGTCCGTCTCAACCTCTGTTTTACTAGCGGACATTCCGATTTCAATGGTAAATGATGTTCCACGATGCTGGTATCCAACCCTGGCATGTCCTGATAGGACCAAGTGAACACATCGGGAAATTCTTTGAGAAGCTTTGTCAAACTCTCTTTGGCAGTTGGACTGAGCAATGCTCCAATCCTGATTTCTTTTCTCTCTTTTTCTGAACCCACGTTGATCGTTTCCAACGGCTCTTTGTGAGGTTCAATGGACCTTTCCTCCAGTCTGAGTAATCGGGAGATCTCTTCTGGAATTTCGTTGTCAACTTCTTCAACCCTAAATACCGAGAACTCAAAGTCGGGAGAAGGCATCGGATCGTATGTTTCAATGGGGGTTTAAAACAAGCAATCTGCATGACATGATGATTTGTGTTTAGAAGAGATAGAGAAAATGCAAGCGTGTGTGCATTGTTTTTTTTATAACTTGTTTTTATTATTTGTTGTTTTTTAGGATTACCATTTTCTGAAAAAGCGAAAAGAGAAAACGACAATAAATGCAAAAATTACAGAACGACGTTTATTTATTTATGAACAAGTCGATTCTTGAAACTACAACCCTATAAAACAAAACTCTATCGCTTTGGGCGAAAGGAAGAGGGATATTTACAGAAAGTGAGCCCTATCAAAACATCCGTTTCACCTGGGCAGGGTGAAAGGTTAAAGACGACAATTACTTTGACTTATGAACAATCTTCGGAACATTGACAGCAACCCATTGGAGGCGAACTCCTTGGTGAATCACAAAGTCTGGTACCTTCCTTGATTTGTCTTCAGAGATAACGCTGATTTCTGGTGGAGCAGGATCATTAGAATCTGTCTCCTAGGAAGAGTTGTCGTAAGAGGATTCCTCAGTTGTATTTTGCATAGTATTTGTGCTCTCAGGTATATCTCCCCATCCAGTAGGCTGGATGTCTTCGAGGCTGATACGAGAGCTTTCAAGAGCGGTGTATTTGATCATGAAGTCGTATTTTCCACTTGGTTGTCCCAAGGTGTCCCACACTTCTTTGGAACTGGAGGAGTCATCTCTCTCGTTGACGTTGACCTCAGGAAAAACATAATTGATGAATTCTAGTTTGGCAAGCTTTTCCAATTCATCGTCGTATTGGATATTTTCTGAATGACCTGAGTGTTGATCCCATGACATGGTGGGGGCGCAGGTATTCTGTTCAATGACGCTCAGCTGATTTTCATTGTTCGGATGATTTTCTTGCCCCAAATCTCCTGGGTACGGCTGCCAGATAGGAAAGCCATCCATTGGACCATAATAGTCGTGGTCAAAGTTGTCTCTCATCAGAGTGTCTTCCTCTAATGAGTTTGGTGGAGCACGGCATCCTTCCGGATCACAATCTCCGTATATCATTTCGACATCTGACCTTGGTATAAATCTCGAACTCTGTGCGGGATAGAAAAATGGCGTATGCACCTCTTTCTGAGACATATAATCGTCCTCGTTGAGATAGGAATTCCATTCCTCATCCGTATCAGAGGGATCTCCCTCGTTGATATTATGGAATGTTTGAGGCACTGGGTGAAGGAAACCTCCACTGTGGAAGAAGTCCTGAATGGGATGAAGACTTTCATCGTTAGCAGCTGTCTGGGTGCAGGTTGCAGAAAAACCAAGACCCTTCTTTGTTTTATTATCAGTAGGAATGACAAGCTGTCCCCATCCTTTCGCATTGTTATTCTCGATCACTTCGAGAGCATCTCTGTATGAGGAAATCGAGGTTCCTCTTTCTGATTGATTCTTATTGCTCACCGACAGTGTCTGGAACTGAGTTCCAATAACCTCCTCAGGTTCTACACAAGTAGATAATGACAAGTTTCTCACAAGCAAGGCTTGCTCCCCACAGACCGTGATGAGTTAATCGTTCTTGACGAACTTCAGTTTTTGGTGAAGCGTCGAAGTGACTGCCCCAGCCTGGTGTATCCAAGGCCTTCCTAATAAACAACTGTACGCTGCCCGGACGTCCATGACCTGGAAAGTGATTAGGAAAGTGTGAGGACCGATAGTTATGGGAAGGTCGACTTCGCCGATAACTGCTTTCCGAGACCCATCAACTGCTTTGAAGATGACCTCACTGCCCCTCATCGGGGATCCTTTGAATGATATTCACATTAAAGTGGACTTCGACATAACGTTGATGGCCGATCCTGTGTCTACCAGTACGCTGGCTAAAGCATCGTCCTGGTAGTTAACTGTGATATTGAGCGCCATGTTGTTGCTTTTTCCCCCCTCTGGCAAGTCCTCATCACTGAATCCTAAGTTGTTGCAGGAAGTGATGTTAGAGATGATGCTATCGAACTGTCGTATTGACCCATCCTGTTCCACAAAGGCCTGCTCTAAGACTTTTTGTAGAGCCTCTCTGTGGGCTTCGGAACTGAGTAAAAGTGATAGCACTGAGATCTTTGAAGGAGTTTGTAACAGCTGATCAACAACGTTGTATTCACTCCTTTGGATGAGCTTCAGCATCTCATCATTGTTTTTCGAAAGGTCAGGATTACTGGATGGACCGACTGGCGGATTAGGAGCTTCTGTCTGAAGTTCCTTTTCTTTGTTAGGTTCTCTAACTCCTCAGTTGAAGATTCGACCGCTCCGTGTTACTCGGCTGATGTCTGCAATATTCACGACGGAGGGTAATGGAATTCCTTTCCATTCTCAATTATTGTCGCACCGTATTTGTAAGGGATCGCCTTAGTTGATTCATACGGTAATAGTCCTGGCAAATAGATAACTACAGGAGCCTTCTGACTTTTCTGACTGTCGTAAGTAACTTCAATCAGTTCCTTGCTAAGAACCTTTGATTCGTCCAGTAGAGGGATGATGGTACAAACATCCTTGTTCCTCTCAGGGTCATAGATTACAACCACATCTCTGATTTGATCTGCGAAGTAGTCTGGCGTCCATTCAATGGACCCCGAAGCTAGGTATGGGTGAATCTCCTTGCGATCCAACTGACCTTGAAGGGCTGCTCGCACGAGGTAACATCCTTGGTTATTTTCCGAACAGACTCTACAACGTTCATAGTTGTGTGGTGGCACCTGGCCACGCCCGCTTTGAATGCAGTGCAACCTCACTAGATCTATTTTCGTAGATCGGACATCCTGACTTCGATGCCGAGTAGGGTTCCCATCAACCACACTAATTTGTTGTATGTCTTCATCCATATATATTGGAAGCCACCAGTGGTTTAACAAGTGTTGTAAAATTCTCTGAACGAGAGCGCATCCTTGGTTACTCTCACAACATCCTTTACAATTCAGATAATCATGTGAAGTGAGAAAACCGAGTTGGACCTGCCTGGCATGTAACTCCACCAAGCTGGTATTCATCAGACGAATATCAAAGATTTGAATCATGTTGACCTGATAGGGATTCCTATCATGGTAGTCCTGGATCCATCCAAGATCCATCTGACGCTGAAGGGCCTCTTGTACAAAAGAGCATCCCTGTTTGTTTACCGAGCAAGTCAGAGAGGAGTTGTAATCGTGCCGCGGCAGATTATGATACTGGCTTTGCCTTGAGTGCATCGCCACCAAGTTGAGATTCATTGCACGGATGTCGTGGTTCTGAATGATGTTGGAATTTGTATAGGTCATGCTGACTCCACGAACTCGATGCTCTTGGATCCATCCGAGATCCAATTGTTCCTGTAGAGCTGATTGTACCACAGAACATCCTTGATTGTTTTTAGAGCAGATATCACACTGGTGATACTTATGAGGTGGCACATGGCCATATCCACTATGTCTACAATGCATCTTGACCAAGTTGGCCCTTAATAAGAGTACATCATGAATTTGATAGATGTTGTTAGACTCTTCCTCTATCAAATTGACTGCAGCTTTCTTGTTTTGAGGCAGCGAGTTTGTGAGAACATTAGGATTCATATCCTTGAGAGATAAGACCCCTCTCCTAACAAGCTTTTGCACATCAGATTTGAAACTGAGACAGTTTTCTATGTTATGCCCTGGTCCTCCTTGATGGTAAGGACAAGTCTGATCCATTTTGAACCAAAAGGGCGGATATTCCGGTACTGTAAGAGGAGACCTGGTTTGGACATGCCCCTTGACTAGTAGTAACAGAAACAATTCTGCGTACAACATGGGTATAGGGTCAAACCCTGGCAGTCGCGTTGTACGGTTGTTGTTGTACGGAGGACGAGTCTGCTGAAGAGACTGTTGATTAGGTTAGCTCTGCGCAACCTGAGATTGATACGTAGGAACAAGCGCAGGATTGATAGTAGGAGTTACAACTGCTACCGGTTGATATCGTTGCCTTTGCTTTTTGAGAAAGATAATCCCAATACCCTGCTCTTTTTTCTTAGGGAGAGCACTACCGTATCGTTTTGTACTACTTGATGATCCAACATCTTTTACTAAACGTCCTTCTCGGACGGCTTCCTCAAGACGAACTCCCATGCCCACCATCTCGGTGAAGTCACTGGGCGCACTGGCGACTATTCTGTCGTAGTAAAATGAGCTTAAGGTCTTTAAGAAGATCTTTGTCATCTCTTTTTCCTCAAGAGGTGGACAAATCTGGGCGGCAATTTCACACCATCTCTGAGCGTACTCCTTAAAGGTTTCCTTGTCGTTTTGTGACATCGATCTGAGTTAATCTCTGTCCGGTGCCATGTCCAAACTGTATTTATATTGTTGAACGAAAGCAGTCCCAAGATCTCTGAATGTACCGATCGTAGCGCAGTTTAAACCCATGTACCACTTTAATGCGGCACCGGTTAAACTATCCTGAAAGTAGTGAATCAGTAGCTCCTGGTTCTCTGTCTGAGCTGACATTCTCCGAGCGTACATCACTAAATGACTCCGAGGGCAAGAATTACCCTTGTACTTTTCAAAGTCGGGCACTTGGAACTTGTGTGGAACTTTCACATTGGGGACCAAGCAGAGGTCTGCGGCGTCCTTTCCAAATAGATCTTGACCGCGAAGGGCTTGCAGCTCTTTCTGCATTTCTAGGAACTATTCCTGGAACTCATTCATTCTGTCGAACATGCTTTCGTTTCCACCAAAACGTATCTGGGGAGTCTGTCCTTCCGGGACAGTGTGTACCACGGGTGGTGGTATAGTCATTATGGTCGAGACTCTCGGTGCCTCCCGAAGTTTGTAACCTTCAGGACTTGCTGTCATGCCCCTGGCATCTTCGCTTTCCCGAAGTTTGTAACCTTCAGGCCAAGTGGTTCATGCTGTGGTTCCCTGATCCTCAGCGATCGGCGGAACATATCCTTCCGGGATATAGTTAAGTGGCATGCCCCAGGGACGATCTTTCGGCATTTTGTACCTAGGATCATACTTCTCCACTATGGGCGTAGATGTGATCTCCAAGATCATGGTCCTTTGTTGTTGCATCTGAGCTTCTACTAGAGCTTGCATGTCGCTATGAATCTTTCTCAGATCCTCTTTCAGAGTGTCGATCTCTTCTCTCAACACTCTGTTCTCTTCCTCGAGATCATCCATCTTTTTCTGACGATTGGCCCGAGTATTGTACTCATGAGACAATTTGACTCTAGAATCGAGACGCAAATGTGAGATTCGTAGGTAAGAATGTGTTTATCAGAATGATGAATGTAATGATTATTAATTATTTTTGTTTATTCAAAGTAAACTTCGACAATTAGATTGCAAATATCAAACAGTGGGGAAACCCCGTTTTATTGAATTCAAAGGATTGCGGAAATGGAAATACAGTAGATTACAAAGTGCTGGAAAAGGAAATCTAAACTAATGGATCCTGAGTCCTCTCTGAAGAGAGCTCAAGTGCTGGTTCGGGTGCTTTCCTTTTCTTTGACCGGGGCTCTTGGGCCGTTGTCGAGTTGTCAGTCCTTTGCCAAGTGAAAGGAGCGAGCAAATTCCTTTGGTCATCCTGATTCTCTACAGCATGTTGGTCTAGAATCTCAATCAGGGCATCTTTTTCTCTTAACAGTTGCTGTATTTTCTTGCACTCCACATTGAGAATACAATACTTGTTCCTCCAAGACCTCTTCTTCTGCTGAACTTTGCTGAGAGTAACCTGAAGTTTTTCCGTCTCAGACATGAAATAAAGGGCAGAGTCCCTTAATGGAAGAACTTCCTGACGAGGGTAAGGCATCCTCAGCTTGAGAGCTCTAGTTTGTACCCAGTGGAGATAAGGCTCCATCGAGACACAGTTTGGTTTCCCTAGAGACTCTCGTCCTTTCCTATGAACGTGTTTCCAAGCATACACTATTTCCGTCTTTAGTGCCCTGTCATTTTCTCCTTCTTTGAAGAAAAGACCTTCCAGATGAGCATTTCGTGGGACGTGCCTCATCGGGTATCCAAATTGACGACGAACTAAAATTGGATGATAGTTGATTCCTCCCTTAGTTCCTATAAGGGGTACATTTGGGAAATTTCCACAACGGTCAATGATTCTGATCCCATGGTAGATTCGATTGTACCAATCAATGTCAGAGTTGGTAAGAGACATGATTCTCTGCGACCAACGTAAAGTATTCTTTTGGTCCCAAAATGCAGCAGACTTGGGTAAGTGGGAAGTGAACCATTTGTATAGCAGGGGTACACAGCACGTGATCATTCCTCCGCTGTATAAATTCCTTAAGTGTACCGAATGATACGCATTTGCGAGTAAGGTCGGTACGGGGTTTCCGATCAGGAAAATCTTAATGGCGTTGATATCTACAAAGTTATCAATGTTGGGAAACAAAAATAACCCGTAGGTGAGCAAAACAAAGATGCTCTCGAAAGCGGCCACGTTCCCTATACTAGCAAAGTACAGGGCTTTCTTTGTTAAGAACTGGGCTGGCAAACCTTGTATGCCACCTTTAGTGGTCGTGTGAGTCCTGACTTCTGACTCGTCCAAATAAATTGCTCTTGCAAATGGTTTGATCCTTTGGAATTTCTTCCAGTCCAGAAAAGGGAGCTTGATCAGTAATATGTAAATCAGTCAGGTGAGAGTACTCCTCCAGGGTTGGTGCAAGCTGATAATCCGGGAATGTGAAATAGTGATAGACCGGATTGTAGAACTGGATTAACGTGGACATGATTCCTTCGATTACATGAACCCTTAACAAGGACAGCAGTCCTCCATACTTGGCTCTGAAAGCCTCATGGTTGGTGATCATTCTCACCAGACCTCTTAAATCCTCTAGTTTTGGAACCTTGAAGGTGTACTTATGAGTTTTCCTTCTACCAAAATCCATTAGCGCAATCTCCTTTCTTTGACATTTGCAATCATTGTCTTAGTTTAATTTGAAAAAGAGATACTAGAAGAGAAGATTTTCTTTGTTTTAATGTTTTTTAAATGAATGCATGAATGCAGCACACAAAAACATATAAAAAACATGGGGTCAAAGGGTCGGTGTCATGAAGTCAAGGCTCTACCCCCCCCCCCCAAAGGTTTATACTGGTGATTTTTTGTACCTGTCCGCAAAATCATTGACCCCTCTGGGATAACAACAGCAAGCGGATCGCCAGCGAACTGATGTATCCTGGAGTGATCTCAGATGAGGGTAGTATCGCGTGACAACTATTTCTGATAGCTTCCGCACTACAAAATGGCTTAAGTCTACTAAAAACCTCAGCTTCTCAGATAACCCAGTTGACCACACTACTTTCAACAACCGAAGTCGTATAGGCAATGTATCTGCAAAGGGAGTCTCCACTGAGTTTGATGGTCAATCGGGGGCTCTTAACTGGAATTCACTCCTAGTAAGATTAACCGCATTGCCATCACCTATCTTAGGTGTTTACTCAATCTTTCCACATGCGGCATCACACGCATTCCCGTTAGCACAAAAATAAACACAGATATCAATTAGGAAAAGCAGTATATATATATTTGTCTTAATCATCCTAGACCTCTAGTCTTATGATCCTATACAGACAATGACCCCCCCGCAGAGCTGTCATTTCTGTGACATGAATTTAGGGTTTCAACCAGAGAGATAAGAGGGACAAAATGCCCTGCGTGGCCCCACGGTGGGCGCCATTTTCTGTAGCGAGCGATTTTGGACGTGGTTCTTAAGCACTGCCACTCTGGGGTACTATAGGTCGATTCATTTTTTATCCTATTGAAGCTGATGAAGGAAAGGAAATAGATGTCTCCAATTAACCCTGCTTGCATACTGGGTTTAAACAGATGACTGTTGGTTTACAGATGCGGTTTAGATTGTGGGCCTTTCTCTGCTTATTTTGCTAAGAATGAAATGACGGGACTATGTTATTGGTAGGATGTTAGGACTGATGCTTTTCGATTGATGTATGAAGGTACGGGATTTTGGGTTTTTTATTAGTGTGCTCGCTAAGATTTTTCAATCTTATGCCTACGTATTACCGTTTAACGAAACAGGGAAATCAGAGCGATCGTAGTTCCTCCTATTCTATGGGAGGAAAAAGGTTATTTTGGTGTCTTGTTCAAAGCCCAAGACGTGAAGCTAAAGGTGGTTTGTATCTTGTTCAAAGCCCAAGATGTGAAGCTAAAGGGTCTATTTGTATCTTGTTCGAAGCCCAAGATGTGAAGCTAAAGGGTTTTGACTTTTGAGAGAATTTGTCATCTCTAAAGGGGGGTATTTGGTCTGTTTGTCACAACTGTTGGGTGACTGATTATAAAGGAGAATTACTTTAACTGGGATATGTGAATCCATCAATGCCATAATTTCCTTTATAGGGGATTTTTAACCTGAAGGAGCAGACTTTAACTCAGCTTAGAGTAATGCCATCTTTCCTTAGGAATTTCTCATGCTAAAAGAGGGACAGTGGCGTGGATGTAAATAATCCAGAGACTTGCCGCTTGTAGCAATTAGATGAATGAAAAGGAGTTGTTGATGTTTGTATACTGTGAACAAGGCACATATTTTGATGCTAAAAGGTTGATTGACTCAACCGGGGTTTCCTTATACAAAGCCTAAGAGGAGGCTATTGACCCAACAAGAGGGTGTTTTTATGTGTCTCGTACGAAGCCCAAGAGACAGGCTAAAAGGGTTGACTCAACAAGAGAGTGCTAGCAAGTGATTGACTCAATAAGAGAGTGTTTTTATATGTGTCTTGTACGAAGCCCAAGACGGAGGCTAAAAGTTTTTGACTCCACATGAGGGTCTTTTATACTCAACAAGAGAGTGGTTTTGTATCTCGTACGAAGCCCGAGATAGAGGCTGAGAGGGAAGTGACTCAACAAGAGAGTCTTTTATACTTAACAAGAGAGTGTTTTTGTATATCGTACGAAGCCTGAGATGGAGGCTAAAAGGAAGATTGACTCAACAAGAGAGTCTTTAATACTCAACAAGAGAGTTTTTTAGTATCTTGTACGAAGCCCGAGATGGAGGCTGAAGGTTAGCTCCGCTGGGGAGAATCATTGTACAAAGCCCAAGAGGAGGCTAGGGTGCTGGTGACTGTTTCACTTTAGTGACAGGTCCAGTATGTTGGATAAAGAGAAAATCAGTTCTTATATGGGCAATGTTGTGCTCAGGGACTGATCGGAGGATCGGGGTTATTTCATGTTCTTCAAGGAAATGGGAAATCCCAAAAGGGTATTGAGACTGTCCAAGTCTATAGGTGTTTTGAGAAATTAATTCTCAGGTAGTGAATGATCTTTGTATGATGCCCAAGAGAAGGCTGGGATGTTAAGGGACGAAGGTCAACCCATTAACAGGTCTGACACTTGACTCAGAAAGACAGCTCTAGCAAATTGATGACTAGGTTCTGTTCCTATACCTATAGAGGTCTCTGGGTCCTTGTACTAAGCCCAAGAGGAGTAATGAGACCTTTTAAGAAGCCGAAGGGTCCTTGTACAACGCCCAAGAGGAGGCGGGGATGCTTTTAAGAAGCCTGTGGGTCCCCAAACACCGAGAAGTTCAAGACATGCCATTCACCGAGAATAGATCAAGCCAGGAAAGTCCGAGAATTTGGAAGAAACTCAAGAGATGCCATTCACGGAGAAAAGATCATCTCTGGGGAGTAGAGTTTCTTTGACAATTTCTAAGGGTGACAGTCTGAGAAAGGGTTCACCGAGAATGCTGCCTCTCACGTATCCATATTGTTTAACCTCAAGAGGAGGGAAGACTGTGTCTGGTAATCCTATGGGGATCTAGTTTTGTTTGTATTTAAGAGTGACCAATAGGGCTTTACCTAGTGCTAGACGTAGTTGCCGGAGAAAACTCTAAATAACTATACTAGTATTACACATTTGATATTTGACAAGTATATAAAAGTTTGTGAAAGAAGACTTACAGTGAGCAGCCCCACAATACAGTTATATATATGAAAGCGGGTAAACACTTACTCGGTTGTAGAGCTTCCATGTTGTTTTGTTAGTTGTTCAACAAAGAAAGCTTTGATAACAATATTATATTCAAAATCAAAGGAGAAAGTGCTTTGAAAAGATTGTTTGGGGCTTACAGCTCAAGGAGAGGCCCAAGGTTTTATTAGTGATTGCACTGTGGTTTTGAATTTGTACAGAGGGACTTATACAAGTGACTGAGGCCCAAAAAGGTTTTATGTACAAAGGGATGGGTCTTACACTCTCTCAAGAGGCCCAAAGGTTTATTTTTGTACAAGTGGTGGGGCTTACAGCTCAAGGAGAGGCCCATAAGTTTTGTTTTAAAAGGCGACGATCGCGTCGAACTTTTTTATGGTATCAGGACTTATACAATAAGTGAGGCCCAAATTATTTTGATTTTCAAAAAGGGTTGGGTCTTACACTCTACTAGAGGCCCAATGATTTTTTAAAGAATGGGGCTTATAACACGAGGGTAGGCCCAAAGGGTTTGCTTTTTTGAACTGGCGATCGCGCGAGGTTTTCTTTTAACGCAGAGGGACTTATACAATATCTGAGGCCCAAAATTGTTTTGGTTAAAAGGGGATTGGGTCTTACACTCTATCAGAGGCCCAAAGTGTTTGAAAAAGTTCGATGAGGGTTGAATTAATCAAAAACCCTAATTTGTTTCCAAAATATATTTTAATTGAATAAAAATTCAATTAAAATGATCAAAATTTGTTAAACATGTGGAAAACAAATTGTGACCTTGGATTAATGTTTCAAAAATCAGGTTTTGATCCACACAATGATTGGAAATTACTAAAATTTGAAAAATCAAGAAAGAGAAAATATTTTAAATGTCAAAAACAATTAAAATATTAATTGTTTACAAAAATATCAAGTATATGAAATAAATAATATTTTTGGGATTTTTTGGGAAAATAAAATATTTTAACATTTTTGTGAATTATTAAAAAAAGAATCAACTCAAAATCATTAAAACTCAGAGAGAAATTAATTTTTGAATCAATTAAATAAAATCACAAAATTCAAATATTCAAATTTTCAAAAAAGGGCGCCAAGAACACGCGCCACCCTCTGTTTCTGCAGATTTGCATTTTCTATCCAATCTCACTGAATACTTGATTATATCATGCAATCTACATATCAATCTACTCGTTTCAACCTCACGATCATGTCTATGGTCTTTAATTTCATTTATTTTAAGCATGAAATAAGAAATCAAAGAGAAACCTCAAAAACCCTAAAATTTGCATGAAGGTTCAGAAATTCCATACATGATTCAAACAAAATAATTGATTGAGGGTAAACACTCTATGCATGATCATGAACATATGGCCAAATTATTGTGCAGCAACAATGCATGGATCATAGAGTTAGAAGAGCTCATGCTTACCTCTTGCAGCTGGTGATCGTGTTTTGTGTTAGAGGTGTTACAGCTTGGTTCCAAGGTTATGGACAACTTCCCTAGGTGCTATGGAGTGTGTCTGGGTGCTTGGAGTGGATTGAATTGAGCTGGAACTTGATTTGGCACCTCAACTGCAAATCTGTCAAAGGCTTGAGCAGTTGGTTGGTGATTTTGTGATTTTGATGTTCCAGATGTTATGTGAGTGTTTGGATTACTTCTATATGATATTTATGAGGTGTGTGTGTGTGTGATTGGTTTGGTTGGAATAGCTCTCAAACTCAAAACCCGATAGTGACTTGCTTTGGAAGGCAATTTTGGAGTGAAGGAAGAGATTTTGAGGAAAACATCTGTTTGATGGCTTTGGTGTACTCAAACTGATCACAAATAAGCTCTATTTATAGTAGAGCAAGTTTGTTTTGCAAGGAATAGTGAATGGCAACTGCTGCATAGGTTTGGCCAATGTTGATCAATGAGAATCCAAGTCTCCTCTAGCCATTGACTAGAGGTTAGGGCACAGGCTGCTGGTCCCCTTGGTCTTGGATCAGTCTTGATTGAATTCAGTTGAAAATGGCTCAGTCCATGCCACCTTGGTGCTTCCATTGAATGCTCCAAAACAAAATTGGAGTCTTGTCCCTCTTTTAGGCATTTCTAGGTTTGACATGCTATTTTTGGTTCCAAAGACTTGGGAGGCTTGGGATCAGAGTTGGTTCCTCCTTGGTCCCCCCTTGAGGTGTTCAGATGGATAGAGTTGCTTCCCCTTTGCAAAATTTGAGCAAATCGAGCAAAACTCCCAAATCTGCCTTGCCATGACAGTTTGCAGCAAGGCATATTGGCATTGTCATATCTCATGGCTCAAGTGGAATTTGATGGAGTTCTTGGCCATTTTGGAAAGCCCTCATATGATACAACAACTATTTGATCATAGTTGGTTTTGATACTTTTTGGATCCAAGTGAAAAATGCCCCTACATTTGGAAAAAAGTGAAGGCAGATTCTGCCTAAGTGAAAATTTCACTAAGTGTTGGAAAAAAGTGACATTTTCACTTTTTGTGATTTTGATCATTCCATAACTTAAAATCCATGATGAATTGTAATGAGGTGTAGTTGAAGCTTTTGTAGAGTGCCATGAGAGCTACAAATCCAGCTTTGGATAGGGAAAATGGCCTTGTGGTTTAGGAGTTATGATCCTCCAAAGTTGGTACCCTAGCCACTTTGTTCCGTAACTTAGAAAAGTTTCTAAGTTTTTTATGGTTACCCCTTTTACAAGTTATCCCACTTTCTTTGATTTTTCTTGATGAATGATGATTCCAATCACACATTAACATCATTTTAGGGTCAAAGAACCATAATTGTGAAAAATCTTAAAAAGTCAAAGTTGACTTTTGTGCACAGTTGACTTTTTGTCAGATGAATTCCAAACTGTGCGATCCTTTATGAAATCAAGTCCTTGACCTAAGTCCAACTGGATGGATTGATTTCATAGGTGTTATAGGGTGTATTAAATCATGTCCTAGGGTTTGGGAGCATGTCCTGGTCAAAAGTCAAAGACACAGTTGACTTTTCTCGCGAAACCCTAACTGTGGTTCAGATGAAATTGAAACTTGTTGCTCAAGCTTCTTGGATCAATCCATTATTGTAAATGGATCAATGTGGTGTATTAGAGACCCTTAAATCATGTCTTGAGGTCTTGGCTCATGCTTTGCCCCAAAAGTCAACTTAGGGGTGAATTAGGTCAAGAAACTCTAATTCCTGATTTTTTGTGAATGCATCCCCTGAGGTTAAATTGACTTGATGATTGGGTCCATGATGTCCCTTGGAGCATCATGGGTTATGCTTTGAAGCATAGGCTCATGCCCAGAGGAAAATTTCCATCTGGAGGCCCTGGTTGACCAAACCCTAATTTGGTGACACTGGTGATCTTGAGGCTTGATCCACTTGGAAGGTTGCAGCCTTGTGCTTAATCCTTGATGTGGGAGTCCTCTTGATCCTTTGTGGATGTTTGAGAGGTTAGACAAGTTGAAGATCCTGTCATTCCTTGATTGATCCTTTGTCTAAGGCTCAAAGAGGGCCTGAAACCCTTATTATTGTTTGTAGTGAATGCTCACCCATCTTTGGGGAGACTGATGAGGCATAATGATTCATACATATTGTGATGAGGATTTTCCCAATGATGGGAAATCTTAGTGGTCAAAATTTGGCGTATGACACCTTGGGAGTTCGGTCTGTAATACATACTCCAACAAGGGAGATGTGTAATTTGGCCTTTGTAGACCCATGTTTACACCATTCTGCGCCATTATCCTTTCGACTATGGTTGCTGGATTATTTTCTCCCACCATATTGTCTTGTTGAACTCGATGGATCACTTGGTTATCGTCCTAATTTTGATTGACTACTAGAACTGGTGGGCGTTCAGATTCTCTAGGCCTCTCTTGTTCGACTACATGGGGCAGGAATGGTTACCCCTGATTAACTGTATTTTCTTCTAGGGTTATTTCCTTGTTTCGAATTGGGCTGGCCAATTGGGGTTGTACAACAGGTCAAGCTTGTGTTGGAGGGGCGCCAAAGGAGTCATCGATTTGATTCATTTGAGTTACTAATTATTGGTAACTCTGATTTGTATTTTGAATCAACGGGTTAAAAACAGTACCCATTTGTTGAGTAAGTGTGTTAACTATATCATGGTTACTTTCATCCATTTGTTGTCTCATCGCCATCACATAATTTGTAGTGAATGTTTGCATTGCTTGGGAACTAAATCTCATCCCTAGTTGGGGTTGTATGATCCGACCAGGGTAATCTATAGTCGATCCAGATGCCAAAAGTGGCGAATATGAATTCTTAGCATTGTCAACAAATGTCGAAGGTTTTGTATGTAAGTTTGCCATCAATGATGTTGGCATACAATAAGGCTGTTCACGCCCAGACATAGGTGTGACACCCCCAATCTATACCCCAAAGCTATTAAAGCGATAAATAAAAATTCAAAATTTTATCAGAGTATAATTAAAACATGCACGACATAGACCGGAGACGCCACAACAATTTGAAACAAACATACAACACCTGCTCATGCAGATATGCAACTATTCAGGTAGTATTATACCCACAATTCAGAAACAGAATATAAGCGGAAAATCTGTAACTGAATATCAACATATATATATATATATATATCTCATGAAAGTTTGTTTGTCATATACAACATCATACATGTACAATCCAAAAGATACATATGCCTAATACAAAATAATCACAAACGGCCACCCTAACTACCCGGTGTCACATATCAGAGCCGACCGACAAAATAATGAAGATGCAAAGCTTCACAAAAAGACCTCCAGCAACTCTAATCTGCAATACCTCATAGAGCATTATAAAATAGCAGAAGGGTGAGAAAAACAATCATAATACAGTTACATATAATTATATATTCACACAGAAATACACAAATAAAACATTCTCACCACAAATGCACGACAACCAAATACAACACAACACAGTACAATTCTCAAGTATCAAATACCCATACACCTCAATCATACACAATACACTCATCATCAATACAATTACACATATTCCATCTCATCAATCACATTAACAATTCCATGCACAATTAATCCATGATTTATGCAAATGCACAGAGACCGACACAGCGACTCTATGCACATGCCATGCGGTACCGACTTCCAATATTTCTCATCACTAGTTCACTCAGGAACTCTGCTGGAATCATCGCTCGTTACTGAGGATCACTCAAATAACACCCCGTCGGGCCTACGATGTTCCCCGTTGCTTTAGGTCCTCTTGGTATAAGGTGCACGACGTTTATGGATTGCTTTAGGTCCTCTCAGTATAAGGCGCACAATCCGATCGCTCACACCCCACATGGGCACACGATCGTCTATAACCATCGCTTTAGGTCCTCTTATTTTTAAGGCGCACGATATATCAAATCGCTTTAGGTCCTCTTATTTTTAAGGCGCACGATGTTATAGCAGATTCCCTCTGGAATCAATCCGTCACTCAGGACGTCACAACAATGCATATCATGATGCTTGGCATACAATGACTCATGACAGTTAATATGCACACATATACATATCCATGATCATGCATATATCAACAATTACCATACATCGTATTTTCTTGCCGTAAGACCACTAACCATCATCACAATATGTATTTCATGCAATTTCATCACTCAATAGTACGCAAGTCATACAATATCCACACCAACAGCATATTGCACGTACCCATCAAGTTCACACAATTAAACGGCAAAAGTCGGCAACAAAAACAACACATTTTCTAATTCTAGACATAATTTAATCGGCCAACAATCTCAAAACCATCATCATAAGAAAGTACATTTCACAAGTTTTCTAACGCATCAAACCACACCTCAAACCGATCTACGGATCAAAAGTTACAAAGAAAACAAATTGGGAAAAACTGCTACATTCGCAATGCGAAGCTCCTAGCGAGTCCTTCGCTACTCCATTCGCAGTGCGAATGTCCCAGCGAACCAAGGCAGAAGCAAAAATATCCTAGAAAATTCCCACCGTTCGCAGTGCGAACCATCCAGCGAATGCTCGCTACCCCATTCGCAGTGCGAACCCTCCAGCGAACAGTGGCAGAAGCAAAATTGATACAACGTTCGCAGTGCGAACATCACGCGAACGCTCGCCACCCATTCGCTGGCCATTCGCAGTGCGAACCTGCGATTTCAGCAAAACCCAGCAGCACACCAGTTCATCCAAAAATGACATTTTCCCCAACCAAACATTTCCAAACCAACATATGACAATCAGAACCTATTCTAATCATGATAACAAGTATTCTACTACGTTTACACCGATTTTCAACCGCAAAACCATCGATTTTTCATCATATCCCTCATTTCAACCTAGAACTCAAAGCTATGGAAAAGCAAGAAAACATCCAAGCAAACACATACATAGTCATACACAAACATAGTATAATCGAGTTTCGCACCCTTACCCGATTTAACCGTGTTCTAGAAGGTCGGTTGATTGATTTCCAAGTTTTCTCAAATTCTCTCTTTTCTTCTCTTCTCCTTTTTCTTCTTCTCTTTTCTCTCTATTTTCTTTTCTTTCTACTTTTCTCTCTTTCTATTTATTCTTAACTTAACAAAATAAATCAAAATGCCCAAATTACCCCTACACTCAAATATCTCGCAAATGTTCCCAAAACGCGATAAAATATATTCACGACGAAAAATAACATATTTTCACATAAAAGTCAGGAATAAAAGAATATAATAATAAAATACTCAAAACAACTCAAATAAATAAAACGGCAAAACTGACAAAACTGACCGGGGCGTTACAACTCTCCCCCACTTAGAAATTTTCGTCCTCGAAAATATACCTGAGACGAACAACTCTGGATACGACTCCCGCATCCGACTCTCCAACTCCCAAGTCAAATTACCCTCAGCAGCACCTCCCCACGCCACTTTCACAAGTGCAATATCCTTGCCCTGCAACCTCTTCAACTCGCGATCCAATATCCTCACCGGCAAAGCTTCAACCGTAAGGTTCTCCCTTACCTCAACCTCATCCATCGGAATCACATGCGACGGATTCGGAACATACTTTCGAAGCTGTGAAACATGGAAAACATCATGCAAATTCGACAGACTCGGCGGCAACGCCACCCTATAAGCCACAACACCCACTCTCGCAGATATCTGGTAAGGACCAATAAACCGAGAAGTAAGTTTCTTCGATTTCAATGCACGACCAACACCCGTTACCTGCGTAACCCTTAGAAATACATGATCGCCCTCTTGGAACTCAAGATCTTTCCGTCTCCGATCATGATAACTCTTTTGCCTACTCTGAGAAGCCTTCATTTTCTCACGAATAAACTTCACTTTTTCCGTAGTCTGCTGTACCAACTCCGGCCCAACCACCGTTCTCTCACCAGATTCGTGCCAACACAACGGTGTTCGACATCTTCGTCCATATAATGCTTCAAACGGTGCCATTCCAATACTCGAATGAAAACTGTTATTATACGTGAATTCAATCAACGCAAGATAACTATCCCACACACCACCTTGTTCCAGAACACACGCTCGCAACAAATCTTCCAAAGACTGAATCGTTCTCTCCGTCTGCCCATCCGTCTGCGGATGATAAGCCGAACTCAACCTCAATTTAGAACCCAATGCCTTCTGTAAACTTTCCCAAAATCTCGAGGTAAATCTAGGATCTCGATCCGAAACAATACTTAACGGAACTCCATGCAACTTCACAATCACACTGATGTAAATCTCAGCTAACCGCTCCAAAGAAAAACTGATGTCAATCGGAATGAAATGAGCCGATTTAGTCAGCCTATCAACAACCACCCAAATAGCATTATGCCCTCGCTGAGTATTCGGTAACCCCGTTACAAAATCCATAGAAATGCTATCCCATTTCCATTCCGAAATATCCAACGGTTGCAACAAACCACTCGGTCTCTGATGTTCCACTTTCGACTTCTGGCACGTCAAACAAGCATACACAAACTGAGCCACATCTCTTTTCAATCCAGACCACCAGAAAATATTTTTCAAATCTTGGTACATCTTGTTCGCTCTCAGATGTATACTCAAATTACTCCGGTGTCTTTCTTCCAAAATCATCTGTTTCAACTCAGAATCGTCCGGAATACAAATTCGCCCACGGAACCTCAACACACCATTAACATCCACTTGAAAATCACTATTCACACCGTTTCCGCCAACCAACATCAAATCCACTAATTTCACGTCCAACTTCTGCTTCTCGCTTACCGTCATCAGAAAATCATTCGTAACCTTCAACATACCTAGCCTCACACTATCCGACGACACTTCACATACCAAACTCAAATCTCTAAACGATTCCAAAAGCTCCCACTCCTTAACCATTAAAGCGGACATATGCAACGATTTCTGGCTCAATGCATCGGCTACCACATTAGCTTTACCAGGATGGTAATTCAAGCCAAAGTCGTAGTCTTTCAAAAATTCCAACCATCTTCGTTGCCTCATATTCAATTCCTTCTGATCAAACAGATATTTCAAACTTTTGTGATCACTGAAGACTTCAAACCTCGCACCAAAAAGATAATGCCTCCAAATCTTCAACACAAAAACCACAGCCGCTAACTCCAAGTCATGCGTAGGGTAATTCTTCTCATGCACTCTCAACTGCCTCGAAGCATACGCCACAACCTTACCGTCTTGCATCAGAACACCACCTAGACCAATCAAAGGCGCGTCACAATACACCACAAATGGTTCATTAGGATTCGGCAAAATCAAAATCGGAGCTGTCGTCAATTTTCTCTTCAGCTCATTAAAACTTTCCTTACACCGAATATCCCAAATGAACACTTGCCCTTTACAAGTCAACTGGGTCAAAGGAAGTGCTAGTTTAGAAAAACCTTCAATAAACCTTCGATAATAACCGGCCAAACCCAAAAAGCTTTGAATTTCAGTAACAGATCTCGGAGCCTCCCATTGTAGAACTACTTCTACTTTAGATGGATCCACAGAAATACCATTACCTGAAATTACGTGTCCAAGAAAGCTCACTTCCGACAACCAAAATTCACACTTAGACAATTTGGCAAAAAGCTTCTTTTCCTTCAAAACCTGTAAAACAATACGCAAATGTTCTGCGTGCTCCTCCCGAGACTTAGAATAAATCAGAATGTCGTCAATAAACACAACAACAAATCGATCCAAATGCTCGTGAAAAATACGATTCATGTACTCCATAAACACACCTGGCGCATTAGAAACCCCGAACGACATCACATAATATTCATAATGACCGTAATGTGTCCTAAAAGCCGTCTTCTGAATATCTTCCTCTTTCACCCTAATCTGATGATACCCCGACCTTAAGTCAATCTTACTGAACACACAAGCACCAACCAACTGATCCATCAGATCATCAATTCTCGGAAGAGGATAATTATTCTTAATCGTCACCTTATTCAACTGGCGATAATCAATACACAACCGCATACTTCCGTCTTTCTTTTTCACCAATAAAACTGGAGCACCCCAAGGAGAAACACTTGGCCTCACAAACCTCTTCTCCAACAACTCATTCAATTGCTTCTTTAACTCAACCAACTCAGACGCCGACATACGATAAGGTGCCATAGAAACAGGTCTAGTACCAAGAACTAGATCTATAGAAAACTCCACCTCTCTCTGGCGGCAAGTCCGAAATATCCTCAGGAAACACTTCAGGAAAATCACACACAACCGGAAACACATCAAGTGAAACTTGACTATCCACAGTCAACGACGCAAACAACCCAAACAACTGAGCTTCCGCCGCCAAAAGTCTCTTCAACTCTTTGGTAGATAAGAAACTCGAGTCTTCGTCTTCCTCAAGAGAAGGAAACCTTACCAACTTATGATAGCAATCAATATGAACCCGATTGAAATTCAACCAATTCATTCCCAAAACCACATCTAAACCTTCTAACGACAAACACACCAAATCCATCTCAAAGTCTTTACCATAAATGGTCAAAGGACAACTCAAACAAACCAAAGAAGTAGTTACTGACCCCATTGCTGGAGTATCAATAACCATCTCACCATCCATCAAAGACAACACAAGATTCAAACGCTTCGCGCACTCAGACGAAATAAATGAATGAGTCGCTCTAGTATCAATAATAGCAACTAAAGGCGTACCATTAATAAAACAAGTACCTCGGATCAGATGATCTGCACTTGAAGTCTGAGTCCTGCCAATGAAAATACCTTCCCACTAGTTGGAGCCTGCTTCGGTTTCTGACACTTTGTACTAATATGTCCAGGTTCACCACAGTTGAAACACTTCACCACAATCTTCCGTTTACAATCAGCTACGACATGTCCGACACCTCCACAATTAGAACACTTTCTCACATCCTTCCTGCACTCAAACGGACGATGCCCCAACTCACCACACTTAAAACATCTCGGAGAATTAGACATACCTCCTCCACCTGACCTTCGATCAAAAGTACCCCTATGTTTACCTTTATCAACTGGTGTTACATACGGACCACTACGAAACTGTTGCTTCCCTTTCCGGTCACTCACACTCTTGTAGTGAGTAGAACGAGCCTTACTATCCTCTTCATAAATCCTACAATATTCCACCAAATCAGAAAACCTTCTTATCCTTTGATAACCGATTGCCTGCTTAATCTCAGGAAGCAATCCGCTCTCAAACTTCACACACTTAGAAAATTCTGCAGTCGCTTCAGCATAATGAGGATAAAACTGCATAAGCTCCACAAACTTCGCAGTATAATCAACAACAGACATACTACCCTGCTTCAGTTCCAAGAACTCAATTTCCTTCTTTCCTCTAACATCCTCGGGAAAATACTTCCTCAGAAACTCCCGGCTAAACAATTCCCAAGTAACTTCTTCATCCCCAGCTTCCAACACCTGACGAGTACTAACCCACCAGTCATCAGCTTCTTCCTGTAACATGTGAGTTCCCAGTCTCACCTTACTGTCCTCAGCACAATCCATAACTCAGAAACCCTTTCAATCTCTTTCAACCAAATCTGTGCACCATCAGGATCATATCTTCCCTTGAAGACAGGCGGTCTGTTCTTCCTGAACTCATCATTACCAGCAGCATTAGGTGCACCCTACACAGCACGAGCCATAGCTTGCATCGCAGCAGCCAAAGCAGTATCATTCCTACCAGCCATATTCTGTTTATTTCCAATAACATAAACTATGGTTAAACAAACAGCTCACTCCAAACACCAAGACCGACAAGGAGTGACACAAACTGACACGGACTGGCACAGACTGACACGAACTAGCTCTGATACCACTTATTGTGATACCCCCAATCTATACCCCAAAGCTATTAAAGCGATAAATAAAAATTCAAAATTTTATCAGAGTATAATTAAAACATGCACGGCATAGACCGGAGAGGCCACAATAATTTGAAACAAACATACAACATCTGTTCATGCAGATATGCAACTATTCAGGTAGTATTATACCTACAATTCAGAAACAAAATATAAGCGGAAAATCCGTAACTGAATATCAACATATATATATATATATATATATATATATATATATATATATATATATATATATATATATATATATCATGAAAGTTTGTTTGTCATATACAACATCATACATGTACAATCCAAAAGATATATATACCTAATACAAAATAATCACAAACGACCACCCTAACTACCCGGTGTCACATATCAGAGCCGACCGACAAAATAATGAAGACGCAAAGCTTCACAAAAAGACCTCCAGCAACTCTAATCTGTAATGCCTCATAGAGCATTATAAAACAGCAGAAGGGTGAGAAAAACAATCATAATACAGTTGCATATAATTATATATTCACACAGAAATACACAAATAAAACATTCTCACCACAAATGCACGACAACCAAATACAACACAACACAGTACAATTCTCAAGTATCAAATACCCATACACCTCAATCATACACAATACACTCATCATCAATACAATTACACATATTCCATCTCATCAATCACATTAACAATTCCATGCACAATTAATCCATGATTTATGCAAATGCACAGAGACCGACACAACGACTCTATGCACATGCCATGCGGTACCGACTTCCAATATTTCTCATCACTAGTTCACTCAGGAACTCTGCTAGAATCATCGCTCGTTACTGAGGATCACCCAAGTAACACCCCGTCGGGCCTACGATGTTCCCCGTCGCTTTAGGTCCTCTTGGTATAAGGCGCACGACGTTTATGGATTGCTTTAGGTCCTCTCAGTATAAGACGCACAATCCGATCGCTCACACCCCACATGGGCACACGATCGTCTATAACCATCGCTTTAGGTCCTCTTATTTTTAAGGCGCACGATATATCAAATCGCTTTAGGTCCTCTTATTTTTAAGGCGCACGATGTTATAGCAGATTCCCTCTGGCATACAATGACTCATGACAGTTAATATGCACACATATACATATCCATGATCATGCATATATCAACAATTACCATACATCGTATTTTCTTGTCGTAAGACCACTAAACATCATCACAATATATATTTCATGCAATTTCATCACTCAACAGTACGCAAGTCATACAATATCCACACCAACAGCATATTGCACGTACCCATCAAGTTCACACAATTAAACGGCAAAAGTCGGCAACAAAAACAACACATTTTCTAATTCCTGACATAATTTAATCAGCCAACAATCTCAAAACCATCATCATAAGAAAGTACATTTCACAAGCTTTCTAACGCATCAAACCACACCTCAAACCGATCTACGGATCAAAAGTTACAAAGAAAACAAATTGGGAAAAACTGCTACATTCGCAGTACGAAGCTCCTAGCGAGTCCTTCGCTACTCCATTCGCAGTGCGAATGTCCCAGCGAACCAAGCCAGAAGCAAAAATAGCCTAGAAAATTCCCACCGTTCGCAGTGCGAACCATCCAGCGAATGCCCGCTACCCCATTCGCAGTGCGAACCCTCCAGCGAACAGTGGCAGAAGCAAAATTGATACAACGTTCGCAGTGCGAACATCACGCGAACGCTCGCCACCCATCCGCTGGCCATTCGCAGTGCGAACCTGCGATTTTAGCAAAACCCAGCAGCGCACCAGTTCATCCAAAAATGACATTTTCTCCAACCAAACATTTCCAAACCAACATATGACAATCAGAACCTATTCTAATCATGATAACAAGTATTCTACTACGTTTACACTGATTTTCAACTGCAAAACCATCGATTTTTCATCATATCCCTCATTTCAACCTAGAACTCAAAGCTATGGAAAAGCAAGAAAACATCCAAGCAAACACATACATAATCATACACAAACATAGTATAATCGAGTTTCACACCCTTACCCGATTTAATCGTGTTCTAGAAGGTCGGTTGATTGATTTCCAAGTTTTCTCAAATTCTCTCTTTTCTTCTCTTCTCCTTTTTCTTCTTCTCTTTTCTCTCTATTTTCTTTTCTTTCTACTTTTCTCTCTTTCTATTTATTCTTAACTTAACAAAATAAATCAAAATGCCCAAATTACCCCTACACTCAAATATCTCGCAAATGTTCCCAAAACGCGATAAAATATATTCACGACGAAAAATAACATATTTTCACATAAAAGTCAGGAATAAAAGAATATAATAATAAAATACTCAAAACGACTCAAATAAATAAAATGGCAAAACTGACAAAACTGACCGGGGCGTTACAATAGGCATTGTCAAACTTTTGACAAAAGGCATAAAGTCACTTTCCATGATTGGTTTAGGAGTCACAGGGTGACTTCGTGTCATTGTCGGATAGATAGACAATACTCACATTATCACAATAGACCAAGGCAATGTAGTTCCAACACTAAGTTTCTAATCCAACAAGATTCAGATACTACAGTAGCGACTCCGCGGTACTCGGCTTCTACACTGGACCGAGAGAGGATGTGCTGCCATTTGGAAGACAATGAGATTAAATTGTACAAAGATAGACACAGTAACCAGAGATGGATCACCTAATGTCCCGGCAACTAGTCCAATCTGCATCAGTGCAAGAAACCAATTTGCTGACAGAGGAGGAATACAAGTGAAGGCTGAAATCAATAGTTTCATGAATATACCGAATTATATGCTTTACTACTAACATATGTTACGTTTTAAGGTCATGCATGAACATGCATACTAGTTGTACTACATAAGAGATATCAGGTATTGTGAAAAGACCCATTGAGTTTTGCCTTGGTGTCAAGTGGGGTGGGCGATGGCTTCTAAGAGGATGTGCATGCTTGTTCTATAATTTCCTCTGCATATTTCCTTTGAGATAAGAAAAGACCACTTGTATGTTTAGTGACATATATTCCTAGAAAATAACTCAAAGGACCCAAATCCTTCATGGCTAATTCATAACTAAGTTTAGACATAATAGAGTCACGAATAACATTAGAGGAAATAGTGAGAATTATGCTATCAACATATATAAGGATATAAGCAGTATGAATACTGCTATGATAAATGAATAAAGAAGGACTAGAGATGATGTGAGAGAAACTCAATGTGGCAACATAGTCAGTTAATCTTTGGTATTAGGCACGAGGTGCTTGTTTGAAACCATAAAGAGACTTCTTGAGGAGACATGCATGCATAGGATATTGTGGATCACAGAATCTAGGAGGCTGGTGCATATACACAATTTCATCAAGATTTCCATGCAAAAAGAAATTAGGCTAAAATACAGTTTTTGTCCCCCTGTTTGTCAAAATTCACAGTTTTGGTCCCCCTGTTTTTTTTAACAGTTTTGGTCCCCCACCCCAATTTTGGCCCAAAAAAAGTGATGAACAGTAACTTGTCCGTACATGTCCGTACATGAACAGTACACGTCCGTACATGAACAGTGAGGGGTGGGGGACCAAAACTGTTAAAAAAAAAAACAGGGGGACCAAAACTGTGAATTTTGAAAAACAGGGGGACCAAAACTGTATTTTAGCCAAGAAATTATTGACATCTAATTGATGAAAATACCATGACTTGGATAATGCAATGCAAAGTACCATAAGAATAGTGACCAGTTTGACGGCATGGCTGAAAGTTTCACCACAATTGACACCTGATTGTTGATTAGCACCATTACCTACAATACGAGCTTTCTATCTCTCAAAAGAACCATCAGATTTTTTCTGGTGCCTAAAAATTCACAAACTTTGAATAACATTAGAATTAGAGGGAAGAGGAACTAATTCCAACGCCTTATTTTCAGTATGAGCATCATAGTCGTCTTTCATGGTCATTTTCCAATTATGATCATTTAATGCATCAATGTGATTTATAGGTAAATGAGAGATGGATTGGTGGATGGATGAATGTAGGTTGAAAAGTTTACAAGGTTTGACAGTTCCATGTTTAGCTCAAGTTTTCATTTGAGGTGAATGAGGCTCATGAGGAGAAATGAGTGTCTGAGTAGGTGGAGAGGATATGGTCAGTGTTATTTGGGTATATGAGGTCGTTGTTATGGAGGGATAAGGTATTTGAGTTGTGGGTGTATGTTGTTGGGCTAAGGGGGTTGTTGAGCAGGGATATGTTGTTTGGTTTGTGGATTGAGGGGGATGAGTATGTTGTGCTGCTGACAATGGTGGTTGAGTGATTGTTATATTGGGAGAGGAGGTTGATGAATGTGTGGTGTACACTTGTGGGGTAAGAAGTGTGATTATGTCGTCATCTAGGAAGTTATAGTTAGTTGGTGTAGGATCATTTAGGTGGAAAAGAGAAACATATTTTCTTCAAAAATAACATGCTGAGAGATAATGATTTTGCGACTTAATAATTCGTAACACTTATAACTTCTATGATTAGACGTATATTTTAGAAAGACACATGATGTAGACCGAGACTGGAGTTTATTTTTAATGGTGGAAGGAATTAAGGGATAACAAAGACACCCAAAGAATCAGAGGTGTGAATAAGATGGGTCTTTTTGGTAGAGAATTTTGGTGGGTGATTGAAGAGTGAGTTACTTATTTGGAAGTAAGTTGTGTGGGTAAGTGGCTATTTGAAGAGCATGGTGCCAGAAAACCTGTGGAATAGAAGCATGGGAAAAGATGGTTTGGATTATATATTGTACGGATTTTTCTTTCGACTTTTCCATTTTGAGGGGAGATGTGAGGATAAGGGAATCTAAAGGACATTCCATTTAGTTCACAAAACTTATGAAAGAGAGCATTATCGTATTCTTTTTCGTTGCCACCTTGAAAAAATTTAGTCCATGTTCAAATTGTGTTTTAATGTGAGCACGACATTATAAAAAAATGGAATATACTTGTGATTTGTTTGAGATTGGAAAAGTCCATAAAAATTAGTAAAATCATTAAGAAATAACACATAGTAACAATGCCCTCTGAAACTTAATACCAGAGAAGCCCAAAGATTGCTATGGACGATGTCAAAAGGCATACAAGTAAACGACAAGGAATTATAAAAAGGTATTTATATTTGTTTCCCAATTGAACAAGAGTGACAAAAGAAATCATTTTAAAACTTATTACATAGTAGAAGTTTGTTTCGATGAAGGGAATTCAAAATAGGAGCTCTTGGACGTCCTAAACGACTATGTCACAACTCATTAGATGAAGTAGCAAAGGCAGATGGTGGTAGTTTTGTTGTATTTGATCTTGTGGGAATAACGTAAAGGTCGTCAGAACTATTACATCTCATTAAAAGTGTTCATCTCTGAAAATCCTTCATAGAAAATTTGATAGGATCAAATTCAACAAATACATCATTATTGATTGTAAATTTTATGCCAAAACAAGATTTTTAATAAGTTTCAATGCATGTAAAACATTGTTTAAGGTTAGGGAATTGGGTAAAGATGCATGTCCACGAACAATAATAGGAATATGATGACCATTTCCAACTGTAATATTATTACTCGTATTAAAATAAGATGAGATTACCTCCATTGCCCGTCATATGAGAAGTCACTCAGCTATCCATATACCATTAATCATCATGAGGAGAGATGGAGAAAGTATGCATAGTATCCTGGATGTTAGTCGGAGCGTAAGAAGATGAGTTTTGCTAACTGTTCATATGAGGTAGAGCAGATCCCATTTGAACTTGCCGAGGTTTGATGGGGAGCACCAGTTGTCAGATATAGATACGATGTAATGGCCCATAATTACCATGGATATGACAACTATTGTTGGTTTTTGTGAAAAACAAGAGACTGAGACCACTCGTATTGTTGAGCCTGAGAACAACCTCCACAACGACCTTTGCATCTACCCTTGCCACAACCACCACGACCATTGACGTGGACACCACAACCAACACCACTGTTGTTGCGGTTACTGCACTACTAAGAGGGAGTGGCTAAGGCCGTGTTATCATCAAGAGATGACATGAAAGCAGATTTGTTGGTTGATTTCTTTGCTTTAGTCGTTTCTTCCAAGATTATCATATAACGTGCTTTGTAAAAATACTGGAAGAGAGTTTACATGACGAATTTGTGAAATCACTATGGCATATGCATTTGTCAGGCCAAAGATGAGCTGAAGAACAAGCCTTTCGTTAGACAGGAGAGCATCGACATTAGAGAGCTGAACAGACAGGGGTTTAAGATGTTGACAATTGGTGAAGGCATCAGAAAATTGCTCCATATGAACATTAGAAAATTCTTGATCTAGGTAGAGAGCCTTAAAATTTTTGTTGTCATAAAAAATGTTGAATAATCTATTCCACGCATTTGGCGCGGTAGAATCACGCTCAATGATGGTGTGAAGAACGTCATCAGAAATTGTTCCATAAATCCATTGAAGGACAACAACATCAAGATATGCCTAGAGAGTAAGATCAGTGCCTTTGAGATTAAGAGATGATGTGGTTTCGGTTGGGATGATATGATTAATGACTTGATGAATACAAACATGTATTTTGAAAATTTTAGGCCAAGTGGTATATTGGCCTTTTTTAATGCTTAGGGTAGTTTTGGTAAAAAAAAAGTGATGTTAGAAATGGTGAATGCAAAATGAATAAAAGGATTCATGTTTTGCATGGTTACCGAAGGTGAGGCCGAGTCAGAGCTTTTGGTATAGGTGGATTCAGATGAATGTTCGGTTGTCATGATGAAAGAAATGAAGTGGTTTCACGACGAGAGAAAAGACATGAGAGAACAGTGCAGGTGAGAGAAGAGGAAGAAAAAGGTGTGTGTGAGGAGGGACGACGCAGGTTTGCAGTGAAGCAAGAGGGTGGCACCGATTGTATTAGGTTAGGATTTTATAATCAGTTTCATGTGCTTAGTGATACCGTATTGAAATTATAGGCATTGTCTTTTTATTGATTTACAATTGATAGTGATGGCAATGGGTAAAGTATGAGCAGGGTACTATTGTACTCATCCCTATACCCGTAATTTGAAAAAAAATCCTCGTACCCAAGCCCATACCAGCGTGTGCACCGACATTTGTACTCGTACCCGTACCCTATGGGTACATAAGTATACGTACTCATACCCGTTTACCCGCATTTATAATAAAAATAATTGATCAATTATAATTTATGATATAATTTATGTTTTTAATAACACACAAAAAATTCAAGAATGATATTGTTGAGTTAAGAAATAAACAAACATTTATATAAAAATGCATACAAGTTTAATAGTGACATATTTAATAAAATTGATAAATTAACTTGTATACATATTAATAAAAATAAAAACACAGAAATATATATTGTGTGAGTATGGAACATGGTGGATACCGAGGTACTCATACCCATGCTCGCACCCCGCTTATTTAGATGGGTAATTGTTCGTGTCCGTATCCGTATCCATTTTGTGGATTTTTACCCTATATATATAAAATAAAAAAATTTATATTTATTTAAGATACAATTATGACTATTCCATAAATAAAGAGTCTAGTACTAATAACAATGATATTGTTGTGAAAAACGATGTCTTTGTAACAAGTATTAATGGTTTCTTGATGATCAAGAAGCAAATAAGGGTTAACGGGAAAAAAAAACAAGAAGAAGAAGAAGATAACACGAAGGAACAACAAGGATTGGGCAAATAAAATTCTGTTTACTATTCACTTTCTCATTACGTCACAAATGATTACAAGTGAATATCACAATTTGCCACACTCAACAAACTAAATGTACCAGCCTATTTATAGACTAACTAGGTAACTTGCAGCCCAAGAAACCTAAACAATTGGATCCTTAACACAAGGTCCAATTTGACAGAATAATTCGACAGTACATATTAGAAAAAACTTCGACTACAATATGTAACAATCAGGCATCAGCATGTGAACAAGCTTCGACTACATACTTGCCTCCTGTCGAAAAAATACATGAAAGCTATCCTTCGACACAGCATGAGTTCGACCCAACTCTCACAAATCTCCACCTTGGATCTAACTCAGCAACAAGGGAATCAACTAGCTTTCATCATGCAGCTTTATCAACTGCATACAGTGGAAGAACTTGCAACTTGGCAACGTCTTGGTGATCATATCAGCAGCATTGTCTTCAGTCGAAACCTTCAGCACCTGGACTTCACCACGCTCGATTATCTCTCTGACGAAGTGCAGCCTCACATCGATGTGCTTAGTTCGCTCATGATAGGTTGAATTCTTTGACAGGTGTATTGCACTTTGACTATCACATTTAACAGTGATACTTCGACCTTGAAGTTTCAGCTCCTTTGCAAAACCTTCAAGCCACAATGCTTCCTTCACGGCTTCAGTGAGAGCAATATATTAAGCTTCAGTGGTTGATAAGGCAACAACCTTCTAAACCGTCGCTTTCCAACTGATTGTTGTGCCAAACATTGTGAACACATATCCAGAAATAGACTTTCTGGAATCCATACAACCTGCATAATCAGAGTTGACAAATCCTTCGATTTCAACTATGCTATCACCACCACAGGCTCCACCATAAATCAAGACTCTTTTCAGAGACCCATTTATGTACCTGAGAATCCACTTTACAGCTTGCCAGTGCGCCTTTCCAGGATTGGCCATATACCTGCTCACAAGGCTCACTCCATATGCTATGTCTGGCCTCGTACAGACCATAGCATACATCAAAGAACCCACTACACTAGCATATGGAATGCTATTCATATAGATTCTTTTAGGTTCAGTACTCGGAATTTGAGTAGTACTAAGCTTAAACTGAGGATTTGTAGGTGTCACAACAGGCTTTGAATTCGACATACCAAACTTGTCGAGAAGCTTCCGTAGGTATGTCTCTTGAGATAAGCAAAACTTCGACTGCTTTCTATCTCTCCAGATATCAATCCCAAGAATCCTGGAGGCAGCTCCCAGATCCTTCATCTCGAACTCCTTACTGAGTCCAGTCTTCACCTTCGTTACATCCTCAACATTGTTGCTAGCTATGAGGATATCATCCACATACAGCAACAACATAACAAGTGAGTTTCCAGGTCGAAATCTGAAGTAAACACAGTGATCGAACTGACTTCTAGTGAAACCAATGTATGCCATGAACTTGTCGAATCTCCTGTTCCACTGTCGAGGAGATTGTTTCAGGCCATACAAAGACCTATTAAGCTTGCACACAAAATCTTCTTTACCCTTTTTCTGCATACCCTTCAGGTTGACACATCAGGATCGTTTCATCTAGATCACCATACAGAAATGTTGTCTTCACATCCATTTGCTCAAGTTCCAAGTCGAACTTTGCCACCATGGCCAACAACATTCAAATGGATTTATGCTTTACAACAGGTGAGAGCAAATCATTGAAGTCGACACCTTCTTTCTGAGTGAACCCCCTAGCAACCAGCCTCGCCTTAAAGCGCTTCGACATCACTCCTTTGATTCCTTCCTTGACCTTGAAAATCCACTTACAACTGACTAACCTTGCTCCTGCAGGCTTCTCAATCAGTTTCCAAGTGTTATTATCATGAAGAGATTTCATCTCGTTATTCATGGCTTTTCGCCATTCAGTCTTGTCTCGACTCCTTATAGCTTCCTTGTAATCTCTAGGTTCTTCGTCAAGTACCTCACTTGCAGAGATTAAGGCAAAAGCTATAAGATCTGCATAACCAAGTCTCTGAGGTGGCTTGCTGACTCTTCTCGACCTATCTCTTGCCAGTAGGTAGTCATCGACTATTTCCTCAGCCTCTTCAGCATCTTGCTCTTCGACTTCATCAGGGCTATGCACTTCAGTATCACTATGCTCCACCTCAACAAGCATCTCTACCTGTTCCAGCTCCTCTTCAGAGATTTCTGCACTTCGACCAACATCACCAGTTTTCTTGAAAGCTATTTCGACCTTATTGAAAACTACATCACGACTTATGATACATCTTCTGTGACCTGGTTCTAGGCACCACAGCCTATAACCCTTGACTCCCTCAGGATATCCAAGGAACATGCATCTCAGAGCTCTAGGTTCGACCTTGTCTTGCCTAATGTGAGCATAGGCTAAACAACCAAATACTCTCAATTTGTCGAGATCTGGTGGATGACCCGACCAAACTTCTTCAGGTGTCTTCATTCCCAGCGCAGTCGAGGGACATCTATTTATCAGATAAGCTGCCGTCGAAACAGCCTCTGCCCAAAACACCTTCTTCAATCCAGCACTAACCAACATGCATCTAACCCTTTCAAGGATTGTTCGATTGAATTTCTCAGCTAAGCCATTTTGTTGAGGAGTACCTGCTATAGTCTTATGCCTTGCAATCCCAGACTCCACACAGTAACTGTCGAACGCTTCGTTGCAGAACTCAAGGCCATTGTCGGTTCTCAACCTCTTAACCTTTCTGCTAGTTTGAGTTTCGACCAGAACCTTCCAACTTTTGAAATTCTCAAAAGTTTCATCCTTCGTCTTCTGAATGAATACCCATAGCTTTCTGGAATAGTCATCAACGATGGATAGAAAATACCTTGCACCTGAGTGTGAAGGATTCCTTGCAGGCCCCTAAAGATCAACATGAATATAATCCAGGGATCCATGTGTTCTTTGCTTGCCTTTGTTAAACTTCGCCCTACAGGATTTACCAAATACACAAGATTCACAAAACTCCAACTTTTCGACTTTGTCACCACCTAGCAGGTTCTACTCCCCCAATTTGACCAGGCCTTTTCCGCTGACATGGCCCAATCTCATGTGCCATAAACCTGTCTTCGACACAGGTTTCGTGGATGCAATATTTGTCGAACCACTTACAACCTCAGCCTCAAGGGTATACAAGCCTTGTTTTTTCACGCCTCTCAAGACTTCCTTCGACCCCTTCATGACTTTCAGGATACCTTGCTCTCCTTTGAAAGCATATCCTTTCTTGTCGAATTCACCAAGAGAAATTAAATTCCTCTTAAGGTCAAGTACATACCTAACCCCAGTCAATAACTTCATTGACTCATCATGGAGCTTGAATCTAACAGATCCAATACCAGTAATCTTGCAAGCTTTATTGTTCCCCAGCAGCATTGATCCACCATCTTGATCACATAATTCTTCAAACACATTCTTGTTTGGAGTCATATGCCAAGTACATCCATAATCCATAATCCACTCTTCGCAAGAGT